>CM060847.1:25284437-25884437 GCA_030737835.1 Acorus gramineus
TGAGATCGGGTTCGGGCTCGATTTGCACCCTTCAAATTGAGGTTGGGTTCGGGTTGGACATTGTGTGTCGCGGGTTTGATTTGGACATGCCTTCAACCCGACCAACCCACCCGAGTTGCACCCCTACCAAAAATCCTCGTAAGAAGGGAAGAGAGAGTGGGACAGCCAAACAAAGATGAGTTGGTGGGAGATGAGCTTTCTTTCATGTTAGAAATGGGGTTGCATATAACATTATTTTTCCAAATACCTCATTTACTCACTGTAACAACGTACATGGATAATATTAAATCTAGTCCATTTTTCAGATTCGGTCTACAAGTATTTTGAATTTTTTAAAGACAATATACGTCATTGTCATTTAATGAGGTGCGTTTTTTTAATAAAAAAAAAGCATTTATATTAATAAATTGCATTGATGTATTCATAGAAAATATATAAAAAAATTATTGAAGCATATACTTTGTTAAGGTGAATATATACTCTGATAATTTTTTATTGACACATATGGGACTAAAAATGGGGCTGTAACCCTGTAATAAAACTGTGTATAACAGCACTCTATAAATGATATGGCTCCAATGTACATATATCTCGTTAGAAATTTTTCACGTTTTCTATAAATGATATCATTCAATTTATTAGAATACATGTTTGATTTCTTATACAAATATATATCTTATTTTCCTCATTAAATGATGTATATGATTTAAAAAAAGAAGAAGAAAATGTGCGTTTTGAATTGTAAAATGGATATAATCTTTCATTTTTCCCTCGAGTGCTACTACTCTCGATCCGTTTTGCTTTTAGCATCCACGTCAGTTATAAGATGTAGAATATAAAATCGTCAAACACATTACAATGAATATATGCGTTCAATTAATAGGAGTATGCATTTCATCATTTATATTAAACTGTATATATAATTTATATGCAATTATGTAATTAAAAAAAAGTCAAAATTTGTGTAAAATGTTGTTGCAAACGAGGATGGAAATAACATATTCTATGCATCTTTAGGAAGTAATCAAATTTATTATAAGGGTTGATACCATCAGTTTTGCATACTCTTTTGCAATCGTCCACTAACATAATATATAAAATCATATAACGTTATATGTATATAAATAATGCATTATAATAGCTTAATATATATTTTAAAATATCAAAACATGTGTCATATGCAAATCAAGCTTAGCATAAACATTTTTTTTATTGCAATACTAGTTGTATCATCATCATATGGGTGTTCATCACACACTACCATTGCATTTTATCTTAGGTGCTAAAATAATCATCACGTCACTAACATAGTATATATAATATCTAATGCACCATTTATATTTGATAATGATGATGATACATATGTCCCTTACAAATATAAAAATGCATAAATTCAATTTATATGAGCATATGTACTTCAATGTGAATGTTTTCTTTTCATTTTTTAGTTTCTCATGTGCAGCAGAGATCCCCAATACCTTCTTCAATTGAATTTAAAAAAGCAACTATTGAAGTAACATAATTGTTTTTTTTTTAAGTAAATGTAGAAATTGCTACTGGGATTTTATTTCTGCATTCATAGTACAAATTTAAAGTAGATGAGAGAAATAGAAAAAAAATACAATACAATAGCTAACATCCCTCAGAAGTACACACACATCTCCTTGCTCTCGCAATACGACAGCCCCAGCCTTAAAGACAAGACCAAAAAAGCTTCCATTACATGTTTTCCAGATATATTCTGATGCCCTTAAAAATTGTCTCGTTCTGAGTCCTCCAAATCGCACCACATGCCAGCGGGGATGATGGACTGTTCTATCTTTGCCACTTAACTCTTGTCATTGAGGCAACATAATTATTTAATATTTTCCGACTAAATCCTATGAAGCATGTATACTGATATTGACTCCATGAGTAAATTATAAAACAAATTAAATTAAACAGAGATCCTTCAATTTAGGTGAATAATATTTTTAGGTCTCAATATACCTATATTTTGATCGTGTGATAACATGTCAGAATTGAGAGAATGTTACGTTGATTTTTATACATAAAAACCGAAGTTAACAAGAATCCGAACAAAGTTATAAAGATGGATAGACAGAAAATAGAAAAAAAATGAAGTCAACCTTGGTGTACTCAGATTTTCATATTGACACTAGGTATGTGCCCTGAGGTAGAAGAGAATTCTAGAGTCAGCACTTTCAAGCTGTGATCCTCATTCCCGCGATGCATTAGCTTCATTCTCTTATGAAACTATGCGTCTCTTATGAAACTATGCGTCGCCATTCATAAACTTTTCATGTAGAAACGCTGACCCTGGAAAATAACCGCATTCTAAGTCTGTCAATCGAACGGATACAGATCAAATATGTTAATATTCATATCTTAACTTTTGAATACGGACACAGATATTAATTTTCAGATTCAGATCCATTCAGATATGGATCAGATAAAAATATTTTTCAGATAATTGACATGTTTGAATATTAACATTAATTTGGATAATCAAGTAATATTTTAGAGAGATATCAAAAATTAAAATTGAGATTTTAAGGCGTGTTCTCTCTTTCATATATCATACATTCAAAATTTAATAATATTATAATAATGAGAAAAATCGATTTAGCTCCTTGAAAACTTATGAAAATTAGAAAAAGTCCTATAAAATTGGTAAATTCCCTTAGGTCCCAATCTTATTAGATAATATTTATTTTAGTCCATATAACTAATCAGATGTGTGGTTAACCCTAACCATGCATGGTAAATTACTGTTACACTATTTTAAAATTTATTTTCTTTATTGAAAAAAATCGATATAACTCCTTGAAAACTTATGAAAATAAAAAAAGTCCCCGTGAAATTTAAAAATTGTCTAAAAAAATCCATGTGATTATCTAAAAATATATAATGATTTATTTAAATTTTATTAAACAAATTATAGTTTTATAATCAAGGTGTTATGCTTTTTATTGCTACTAATTTTGAGTTAAGAATGTATTATAGAATTTTGATTGGGTTTTTAAATTGTTTTCTCTACTGATTTTGTATTGGAGTTGATGAAACTGTCATTTTTTTTTTGTTCAGTCTCTGTAATGAGATTAAGGAGGTGAAAATGTTGAAAAATGACTCAATTTTATAGATCAAAAGAGATTTGATCGATATTTTTTTTTACAGATGAGGATGACATTTCAGGAGATGGGGATGTTGAAAAATGACGGGGGTATTTTTGTCTTACAAAAGAACTAAATCTGATTTAATAAAGTTTGTAGGGACTGAATCCAATTTTAGTAAGTTTCTGAAGACTTATTTCAATATACTCTTGACCGGGAGACTAAATTCGTTAACCGTATATACTTTATGGGGACCTAAGATGATTTTCTGACTTTAGAGAGACTTTTTGTGATTTCAAGAAGATTTCAAGGAGTTAAGAAGATTTTTCCCTATAATATATTATCATTATGATTAATCATATAAGATAACAATATGGACAATATATATATTTTTATAATATATGTTGGATACGGATATTTTTCAGATCGGATAGACTGATATCCATATCCGCGCTCCAGATCTTCAAATATCGGATATTTCTGATTTTTTGGATATGGATTCGGATCGGATTCGAATTTTTTTCGGATAATTGACAGACTTACAGCATTCTGAGTAAGCCAAATTACCAAAATTCTGCCTATGTACAATACCTGCAAGAGGTCCAACATAGCTTCAGCATGCAAATTAGTTAAGATATTTTATGATTGGGAGTTTTTCTTTTTTTCTTTTTAATTTGAAAACAAGTTATGGCTAAAATATTATGTATTTTTTTTGAAGAAAATGTAGATGTTTGCTATCCGATTTCATTTCTAAATTCGAATTACAAATTCTGAATGGGGGGAGAAAAGAGTAAAAAAAGGTAATAAAGAAACACACAAGGAAGAGAATGAACTCGCGTCTTCGGTTAGAAGAGGTATCTAACCGACCAAGCAAGGCCATCGCCTATCCTGTCACCCCGTGAAGCGCATAACCCCTTCTCGAAATTGTACATCTCCCGCTCTCGCAATATGTCAACCCCAATCCGACATACACCCTCGAAACATGTCCCGCATGTTTTCTTGATATACTCCTGTTAAAATATTATATTATATTGAAAAAAATTGGTTAAGATTTGTTTTAGGATTTTATATTGAAGGTGATTAGAGATCTATTCTTAACAAAATTTATGTTTATAAATAGGACCCCTTTATTAACAAAAAATGCATCAAATATTAGTATTTTATTTTATTAGTCTAAAAGAGGCTCTTCAGACCCTTTTGACTTTTATCGTTAAACCTTATTTCCTGGAGAACCCTGAATTAATTCGCTCCCCCCCCCCCCCCCCAAAAAAAAGAAGAAAAAAGAAAAAGCACAAACCCTAGCTAGGGCTGCAACCTGAGCGGGTAGGGTTTGGGTTGACTCCAACCCAAATCTAACCCGAAGTTCAAAACATTCAATCCTTACCTGACCCAACCCGATTTACAACCTGATGACTCTAACACGAACCCAACCCGTGATAAATACAATCAACCTGAACCCATCCCCAAGAACCCCAATTTGGTTAAAAAAATATATAAATTCATGTTTCTAGTAAATAAAATCAAATGCTCATTTCACATCTAGTGATCCCCCAATCATGTTAGGATTTGAGTGGGAGATATTTTAAGTTTGTTTAAAAGTAAATGGTGGAGATTTAAAAATGAAAATCAATGGTTCAGATTGTATATCATGTTAAGTAGTAAGTTCGGATTCAGGTTGGGTAGGGTTGTCTATCAGGGGCGGATATATTAGTTGGCTGGGCCGGGCCAGCTTTAAATTTTTTTTTATTATATATATGTTGTATTTTATAATAAATATGATTTTATTTTATTCGTAAAAACCTTAAATCTAGTATATTAATCTGATTTAATGTAAAAAATAAAACATAAAATATAACTCACTTGTCATGTAGAATAGAATGAATTTAAATAGATTTACTAAGTTGGTAGGCCATAAATTTTAGTCACGACCTTAAATAATTTATAATTGATGATATGTTGTTTTGCTGCAAACAAATAATAAAATAAAAAAAACTAAATCTCATTTTAATTAATAAATCAACTCTCTTTAATAAATCAAATCTCAACACACTTTATCCCAACAATTTATATCTTTAAATATATAGATAAATTCTAACAATTTCAAATATTATCATAAATTATAAAAGAGAATTTATTGAAAATAATGATGCAAACATCATTTATACTCAACGAATTCAAATAACATTTCATTATAAAAGATTTAAGGGGATGTGCATGTTGAGTCTAGTTGTATAGTTGAGAGTTGGGACTGTTGGTCTCTATACAAAATAAAATAAAATAAATTCAAATAATATTTTATTATATTTTTTGTATATATCATTGTCATTTTGATTTTGCATTGAATGAATTTTTCATATATTTTAAATATTAGTTTATTTAGTTTAATAAAAAGTTAAAAACACTTATTTTTTGAAATATAAGAATAAAACTTAGCCCATCCCAGAATAATGTCCTGGATCCGCCCCTGTTGTCTGTGACACCAATTCGAATCCAACCCTCACTTTCAATCAACTCGAACTCATTAACACGAATCCAAACCCAATTTTTACAAACCAACTCACATACAAATTGGGTTCAACCCATCGAGCTTGGGTCGTACCAGACCAAAGTTACAACCCTAACAAGCTTTGTAGATATAATATTCCCTCCCGTCAGGATATTTTGTTTGCCCGCCACAACCATTAATCCGCCATAACAAAATACTTTTAATAATTTGTTTGGTTTGCCTAAAATGGTTATATTAATTGAAATCAATCTAATCCAAATTTCATCATAGACTGTTCATTGAACACCATCTAGGAAAATCCATGAACCACATAAAAACAGGGAACAATAATAGAAAAAATTTGCAGATTGTACATGCTGATTTTCGAGGGGTATGTATCATACAACAAAACATGTAATTTCATCAAAAAAATAAAAATAAAACATATATTACAAGCAACTGTGTGTGTATACTTCTTTACACAAAAAACAATACAATTATGTATTTCATGAAGTAAAATATTACATGCAGTCTTTTTTCAGCCTCAATTTCAGTCCACACATATTTTTATTTTTTAAAAAACAGTTCTTCTAACAAATAAATGATTTAAAAAAAAAAGAATTACATAGATCTATTAATAAAAAAAATGTGAAAATTTTATAAGATGTATATATAACTGAAATTTGGCTGAAAAGGGTACTATGTTTCACTAGGGGTACTTAATAAAGAGTACTATTACACACAATTGTTTTTCAAATCCCAATCATAGTTCCATATAGTTCGTTAATATCACACACTTACATTAACAAAGTATATATATATATTTTTAATAAATGAATCCATATTAATTGAAATACATACTTTATTTTCTATAAAAAATTTTTTTTCATTAGATGAGATATGCTATTAAAAAAAATTAAAACATATATGGACTGAAACTGAGAGGGAAAGAGATAATGCACAAAACATTAATCTTTTAATAAAATTTCATGTTCACCAATGAAGAACACCTAATGGGATCGGGTTACGTCCAACAGGCGTTCGACAATTTGATTGTTCAACGCGATTGTGACTGTCCGATTTTATCACTTGAAGATATAAAATTTAATTGAATCATAAAAAAGAAAATGTTAGAATTTAATTGATCTTAATTTTAATTTTAAAATATGATAGAATATCTCAGTCATAATGAGTTAATAAAATCATGCGGTCATGACTGTGCTGAACCATCAAATTGTTCAACATGTGTTGGACCTAACCGGGTGTCCTACACTTAATAGGGGATCGAGTTAGGTCAAATAGTCCAACGGGTTCCTGACCGTCCAATCTTCTTATTTTGAGATACACAAATTAATTGAATCCTAAACTTTTAAAATCTTATAAAATATCTCAATCACAACAAAATAAGAAGATAGGTCGTTCAAATTGGACCTAACCAGATCCCCACCTAACAGGGTTTATATGTGGCAATCCAGTAATTAAAACAAATCACGAGCCCTTTTGGCATAACAATCCCTCCCTCCCTCCCAATCCGGGTAGTTTGTGTAACCGCCCCACCACCTTTTAATCCGCCATTCACATCTCTCTCTCTCTCTCACACTCTCACACTCTCACACTCTCTCTCTCTGTCTCTCTCTCTCAGGAATCTAGACCTACTATTCCTAGACAATCGTCCCTGTCTCTCATTGAAAGTATCTCCCCCTTTGTGAGTAAACCTGTCTTTTCTGTTATAATATCCTGTCCTTCTTTAACTACTACTCACTCTCTATATATTCTAACTATAACTTTTCACTACTCATTCAATCTTATTCTGATATGGGTCTTTCGTTTTCTTTGCAGGCTCTCTCTAATAATGGCCGCTATCAGCTTCTGCACCAACTGGGAAGAACTCCAACCTCTCAACAACCCACCATTCATCGAAGAAGAAGACCCATTCATGGATTCCTTCGACCCCATCATCGCTTCCATGATCACCGACCCCCTCTTCTCCATCACCTCCGACGACCTCCTCCTCTTCTCTGACGAGCCCGACACAAAGCGCCCGAGGTGCGTCGACTTCTGCAGCAACGGCGACTACTACGCCTTAAATTACGACGACCCGTTCCCGCCGCCGCCGCCGGAGATCTACTCGGAGTACTTGTATGCGCCGGCGGCAATGGAGATGGTGGGTATGTCTCCTTTGCCTCCGGCGCAGCCGCCGGCGGAGGGGACGAAGAAGAGCTGCCTTTCGGCGCAGAGCGTGGCGGCGAGGGAGAGGAGGAGGAGGATAAGCGAGAAGACGCAGGAGCTCGGGAAGCTTGTCCCCGGCGGGCACAAAATGAACACGGCGGAGATGTTCACCGCCGCCGGGAAGTACATCCGGTTTTTGCAGGCCCAAATCGGCGTTCTCGACCTCCTTGGATCCATGCAGGTAGAGCTACGTTATAATCAGTCTTTTTTTACAGTAGTCTCAAATTATTTTTTTTCACACTCTAACTAATATAATTCATATATGGTTTTTAAAAATAATACAAAACATGTGCCTTCTCATCAGCTAATCATACAATAGACTTTGATTTTCTTTCTATATCACAATAACTAAAAAAAATAAAAAATTATATGTTAATCATAGTATTATTTCAATTATTTTAAGTGGGTTTGTTCAATGAATATGTCTAGTAATAAGTTTTAAGGTTTAGTTAGAATCATCTATTATGGTTTCTCAATGGATTAAATTACATTGTATTAGTGGCTTAATATGTGACCAAAATTGTATATGATTGATGATTTTCGCATGGGTTGTGTATATGTAGGAGAGCAAGGGATCCATGAAAGATATAGACGAGCAGATGTCAGCATTGCTCGCATCGCTGGCCGTCCAAGAGAAGCTGTCCGAGGAGGAGAAGTGCGTCGTTCCGAGACCGCTCATCGACGCCTTGGCCAACGACAGGTTTCCGGCGTCAGTCTCGAGAGAGCTCAACCGGTTCACGGAGACCGTCCAAGGTTGATGACTAGGGTTGCCAATGCAGTAGTGGATATGTTTGTAGATGTTTAGTTTGTAAGGACCATTTTTTTTTGTTAGTGTATCTAATCTTTATTTCTTGTAAATCATCTCAATTTTTTCAAGAAATGGATGAGTTGTTTTTTGTTTGAGCTCAGTCACGAATGCAAGTTTCGTATATCTCATTAGCCTCACCTAAAAATGATTTTATTTATTTAGTTCAAAATAACACATATTTGTGCATTGTCCCTTGAATTTTGGATAAAATGCATTTTGACCCCCTCAAATTTGTAAAACCTACAAAGACATCTTTTTTATTTTAAAAATATGCACTTAAAACCCTTACTAATAAATCACATGGTAACAAGAAAAAAATAATATGTATTGATGGTTTAATTTATATTAATTAAGATATAGATTTATTTTAATTAAGATATGAGGATGGTTAGTTTAAAATGTAAAAATGATTTTAATTATTACAAATTTATGAACGATAAATATAAAATATTATTTTAACTGATAAAATGGTATTTCATGTTATTGATTTTTCTATTTTAATAAAAAGCATACAATAGCTAGGTGTGTAATTAAGTGCACATTTCTAAAATACACGGGTGTTCTTAAAAGTTTCATTAACTTGAGTGGTGCAGATGCATTTTCCTTTTTGTTTTTTTTCACTTATGAAGACATTGCGCAGCGACAACGTAAGTTTGGACAAATACAAATTATTTTTGCCGTACGATGATTGATTGTTCAACGGTCAGGATTAATTGAGAGTATGTAGGGGTGTTGCTTATGATAAAGGGATTGGGACGGTTAAGCGGCTATTTAGTAGCCCACCAGCGTTTTTTTTTTGTTTTTTTTTTTTCGCGGGAACGGTTGGACCGTTTTTTTTTATTTAATTATCGGTTTTTATCACACTAATAAAATCATCATTATCTGTCAATTAAGGAATCAGTTAATAATGCTGGGACCCACGTGGCTTAAATTTTTGATGACCGAATCTAGGGTTTGATGATTGCATCCAACGGTTGTGGATTTTCATGGTGAAAATTTGTGGATCTGCCAATCCAGTATTTGTGGGATTTGTTTTGTAAATACGGCTTATGTTGTTGAATGGAATGTTTGTTATTCATCAAATGTTACCAATTCAGGTGTTGTTTGGAAACCAAATGAGTTTCTCAAAGTTATTTAGAAATGAAAAATTTTCACTCCTATTTTACTGTGCATGTTATATTTTCTTTTAAAATCATATAACTCATCTTATAATATATGTAATTTTATAAAATAATAAAATATATATTCTAATAAATTGAATTATATAATTTATAGAAAATATGACAGCGTGCATATATTTTTATACAGTGATTGGATGGGGTTAATGATGTATATAAAATTACATTTTAAATTATAAAAAAAAACGGAATGTAACATACCTCTTTTAAAATTAGATTCCAATTCCCATAAACATGTATTTGTTAGATTTTCTTTTCTGAATTTTTTTTTTTTTTATAGTTTGTATGCGATTGAAAAATGCTTTTTTTTTTTTTAAGTTAGAACCATCTGATAAGTTTGGGGATAAGCACAATCATATCCAACTCAATTGTGCTCCAAAAGCTATCTAATCTATCTAAACCAATAAATTAAACATCCTTCCAAAACTAAAACTTATCAGTACCGACATAAATTGTATTGTCCAACCACATAACAGTTATTTGTGACCATCAGGGACTTGTTACATACTTACATAGAATCACAAGGGGCTTTTTTGGACATAAAATATGAAAGATTGTGGACCTTTTGGAGATTTTCCCAAATTCATATTTTCCCTCTTCAATACAAGTTTACCTGCCCATCACCCCTGAATGTGATTTTCAGTTTCAATGTCTCTCACTTCTGCAATTCTCCTCTGCATCTCTCTAATTCTCTCAATTCCCACCCCCACATCACTCTCCCCACCCCTCATAGAAGAACTCAACCAACCCCTTCCACCGGACTTCGCCGCCAAAATCTCCCAAAACTGCTCTTCCAACCCCCATCTCCGGTACTGCAACCATTCCTCCTCCGACGCCGACATCCGTGACATTTTCAAGTCCACGATCGTCGCCACCCACATCTGCCACGCATCGAACAACCCCGACTGCTCCTCCACCTTCGAAAAGATAGACCTTCGCGCCCGCCCCAACGTCGCCCCTCTCTATCTCTCATTCGAATTCTTTTGGAGATACTGTCCCCTATCAATACTAACAATTGACTTCTCAAACAACTCTTTAGAGGGTCCTTTCCCTTCTCAAATCCTCCAATGCTCGCAAATAGAGTCCCTCAATCTAAGGCACAATAAACTTGTTGGGGACTTCCCATTAGAAGGCGTATCTGCGCTTCGCAACCTCACTTTCCTCAATGTCTCCTACAACCACTTCTCCAAAAGCAGAATCAAATCTACCCAATTGTACAGGCGATTCAATTCCTCGAGTTTCATCTGCTCCGGTCTCCTTCCCAGTGACCACAGAATCAATGTTCTTACAGTGGTCTTACTGGTTTCGGTTCTTCTTCTCGTTGTTTCGACGGTGGGTTGTTTTGGGTGGCTGTGTTTCAGGAGACCGGATCTCTTACCATCAATTCTACAGAGACAACACTCATTCACGCCTTCGATGTTGAAGGGGGCAACCGACGGGTTTGCAGAGGAGAATCTAGTGGAGAAGAGCAGGAAATCAGAGACCTACAGAGGAGTGTTGAGTGATGGGACTGAAGTGGGGATTGA
The DNA here is from genome assembly GCA_030737835.1 of Acorus gramineus. Classification (NCBI taxonomy): domain Eukaryota; kingdom Viridiplantae; phylum Streptophyta; class Magnoliopsida; order Acorales; family Acoraceae; genus Acorus; species Acorus gramineus. The sequence continues at coordinate 25,295,777 of CM060847.1, forward strand.
AGTGTGGAGAGGGAGAATTTCAAGTGAGTTTCACAAGATTTTTATCGAAGAATGTCGAGTTCTCGTGCAGTTGGACCACGATCGACTGATTCAGGTGTTGGGTTGGTGTGATAGGAGAGAATTGAGGGCTGTTGTGAAGGAATGGATGGATGGGGAGACTGGGGAGGAGTGGCTTTCGAGGTCTCCATCGTGGAGGAACCGATTGAAGGTGTTGGTCGGGGTGGCGGAGGCGATGCGATATCTGCAGGAGCAATGGCCTCTGATTGATTATGATCTCAGGACCTGCAATGTTATAGTGTCTGAGAATCAAGAACCATTGGTGTCCAAGTTGAAGGTTGGAGACCAGAGGAGTGAATCAGAGAGTAAGATTTTTAGTTTCTACTTTTTTTTTTCAATCAAATTGTTTTCAATTCTTTGCAGTTGTGCCTTTCTTGTATAACCTTTATTATATTACACTCTGAATTATTGATTAATAATTAATGAATGAAATGCAACACTTTTCAATAATTGTTTGATTCCTATCTCATTAGTTATACATATGTTATATGTTATAAAATAATTCTCATGTTTGACCAATTATATAATTGAGGATAAAATGCATTTTGACACTTCAAGTATGCAAAACCTGCATAGTAAAAAACATGCATTTACACCCTCTACCATTAAATCACATGGTAACATTGAGAAAATGATAAAATGAGATGGTTTATATTGATTAAGATATATGGATGTATGGATGGTTTCCATTGATTAAGATACATGGATGGTTAACTTGAAATGTAAGAATATTTCTTATTAATTAAAATGTATGGAAGGCAAGTATGGAATATTATTTTGAGTGTTAAATTGATGCTTTTGTATTACTGTTTCGTCTATTTAACGAAGAGTATACAATAGGGGGTGAAAGTGAATATTATTAAATTACAATTTGGGGATGTAAGTGCATATTTTTTTAAAAATAGGGTGTGTTTCTGCAGGTTTCAGGTGCAGATTCAGTTTATCATGATCTTAACATGCATTAAATTCATAATATGTATTTTATTTGTGCACTAGAATTTAATGGATTTCCACTACTAGATCTTAACGCCATTTTGTTATTTATGATTTTGCCTACATTCAAATATTATATCTTTAATTCAGAATTCCTTGTAAAGATTGGATGATACAACACCATTTAAAGATCTTAAATTTCATTTATAATTTCTAGTGTTTTCTTAAGATTTTTTCCAAAATTTTCCCAAACTTTTTTGAGACATGTTGAAGAAATTGTTCCAAAATTTAACCTGAATTGCGAACAATTGTTCTAATTTGAATCATTATTCTCCAATTCTGAACTTGTGACAAAGCTTGTTGTATTGGGTTTTCTTTTTTTCAGAGGTTTATAAGTTTGGGGTCCTTCTACTGGAGTTGGTGGCCAACAGGCGGCCTCAAGAAGAGTTTGAGAGAGGGGAAACAGAGTTTGTGGAGTGGATGAGGATGCATTACCCTGAGAATGTTCGGGAAGTGATTGACGGGGCAATGAAGAGGCCGAGCAGAGGTTACAATCAAGTGGTGCAGGCGATCGGCATCGGGCTGTCGTGCACGGATATCGAGGCTGGTGGAGCACCGGGGATCAGTCAGGTTCATGACATGGTGCTTGGGTTGAATGATTAGTCTGCAAGTTTCACCTATTTGTGACACAATTATATATGTAGAGAGTAAAAGATTTCTGAATGTAGTCTTCACTGGCCTTGCCAGTAGTACCCTTACATTCTGCACTATGACAGTATAAGACATATTTGCATCTGGAGAAAGGAAAATTTGTTTACTGTTTTTCTTGTCATGGCAAAATTATAATGTGGCCGTTACTTACCAAGTTCGTGTACAACAAATATTCAGTAAATGTTATGTTTGATACGGTATGTGTACATTCATCAATCATAATTTCTAGATAACTCAAGCATTAGTATGAATTAACGAATTTCACATGCATTATGCTCAATACGGTATGTTATGTTATTTATACAAATATTCAAAAAAATACAGAGTGCTTTGTGACTATGAGCGATGAAGCCATGCAACTCTTAAAGGACTTGCTTTCCACATAAGAAAAACCTGATGCCATAACCTTTCTTGTTGTTATGACTGTATGCAATCATTCTGGAAAGGTTGATTAGGGGTTGAGGTATCTTGAATTCATGGAGGATGAGCATCGAATTATGCCACAGGTGGATCACTATGTGTGCATCATCAACTCTCTAGGTTGAGACGGGCGATTCGACGACGTAGAAGCTCTTTTAGATGATATGCCATTTGATGCAGATATCATAGCCACAAGTTACATGAACGGACGAGATCAAATGGATTAGAAAAGAATAAGATATCTTAATCGTTTGAGAACACCGTAACTTCAAATGGCCATAACTTTCAAATTGTAGATTAGAATCGCTATTATAATATGTCAACGCATTCGTACCGACAAGCCATATAGTTAACAACGCCACTACAACAAATTTTGGAACGATCTGAGATCGTCTTGGAGGTCAACTCGACGGTTTAAAAGTTATTTTTATTATTTTTAACAGTTTTTGAATTTGTTGGGATTTCTTTGTTTGTTTTAGGATTTGTATTTGGATTTGAATTTTGAATTTAAATATTAGTTAGGATATGAGGGGATTTATTTGTGATTTGAGAGATTTGTTGAAATCCTGTTGGCTTTGTAATCACAATTAATAGTTTCTGGTATTTTTAGAAAGCTTTCTGGTATTTTTAGAAAGCAACAGAGTCGTTGAAGCTCATCGTCGTTATTGGAGCCAACAGATCTCACATCCCTGAAGATTGATCGGGTCAGCATAACCCCACCTTGCATCACCATCTATAGAAGAACCTATCTATAGAAGAACCTATAGTTTGGCAAGTCTTGCTCAGCTCTTGCAGATCTCAAGCTTTTCAAGCTAAACCCGGACAACCTGTCTCCTTATGTGATTCTATGATTCTATCGAATTTATAGGGAGAGGAGATGAAGCAATGGTCATTCAGAAGTTGCGAAGAATGTAGCCTACAGTTGGATTTAATATAAAGATGGGAGTGCAGGCTTTCATGGTTGATGATGTGAGAAAGGCAGGAAATGAAGTATGTGATAGGTATGAGCATCCAGTATTTCATGATCCAGGTTTGGCTCAAGGTGACTCAGGAGTTGAGGAATTGTATAGGTGTGCATCTGTTGGAGTTGAGTTCAGGAATGCAGATCTGAATTTTTGTAGCCATGGCCAATGATGAGTTTGTTGGCTCACAGAGATCTACGCAAACTGAAATTGCATCTGTAGCCTGAAGCACTTGCCCAGTTGGCCAGGTGAAGCTGTTGGTAGAAAAATGATACTCAGCTCCCAGTGCATCTCTGGATGCAGTTCATACCGTTTTTTTTTTATAGTTATTAAATTGCACATTGAAGCACATACTGTTATGCGAAATGAAGTATACTATGAGATACAAAAACAAATTTTTTTAAAGTTTGAACTTTCATCTACTATGATAGAACCCATACACTACGATAGCACAAGTGTACGTGATTGGAGACGGGACTACAAAACAAATTGAGTGTATCAACTCTCTTGTTGTTATCAATTCAAAGCCATGTGGTTAATGATTTCCTTATTCAATGAGTCTCCCAGAGTCTCCCAGATCCACACACCAAAATTACTCTGGATGAATGAATCTCAACTAATCACAGTTCTTCAAAAAAAAAAAAAACAAAAAAAATTCATACACAAAAAATAATAAATTATCTGATATTTAGATATCCAGAATGGAGTGCAGATATGAATATCAAGGTCAGCTCCCCAAACAAAGAAAAACTGAAATGTGTTCTTTTTTTCTTTTTTTTTTTGAATAAGAAGAAAAACTGAAATGTTGTTAAACCATGTTTAAATTCAATTATTTGATATGATAACTATAATCATCAAAATTTGAATAACCACCACGTAATCTCTTGAAGAGACGAGAAACTCTGAAATTCTGATTTTAACAATCACTCATTACCACTCCAAATACAAAATGATTTGAATTTAAATATTAATATCAACATTTGAAAAACTTTAGACACAAATACGGATACTAAGATATATGATTCATTGACAAGCAATACACGATCACTTTTTTCCCTTCACATAACGCATCCCATATTCCCATTTTTCTAACATTGGCAAAAACACTGTAAACTTTTCGAATTATTCATAGTGGCATTATAAGAGTACATGACAAAGCATTGCTGATTCTTTTACTTACATGGAGAGAAGAAATAACATGAGTGAATATCCATCATACAGAGATCAACTCTAGTTCTAGCTAGCACATTACAAGTCACACATCAAATCGAAATTGAAAAAACACCTGAACTGTGTTTGCCTCTGCACATGCAATGAATCCCAATTACAGAATGATCACAATGTTTTGGTCTGGGTTTCGATCTTTAATGAAAGGGAGAAAGCAAAAGATGCAGACACAATGTTCTCAAAATATAAACTAATTAGTTCGATAAGTATTCTCGCTCTCCCAAGTTCTCTGTCCAAATTGATTTTTCAATAAATAATTACATTACTAATCCTAAGATCACTTGCCTGGACATAGCCTGTGCCCATGCAATACCAGGCACCGATTTTGATCTCCTTTATTGTATGTTCTCTGACAGGGAGGCAGTGATGACAGGAGCATCGGTTTGTGCCCATTCAGTCCAAGACCCATCGTAGATGGGGACATCAACTTTCCCAACCCGATGGAGACCCTGAAAGAGGACAACTATGTCACCCAGTCCTATTTTTCGATGTGTCATATTCATTATAACAAACATCAATTAGAAAAATTAATATTTGAGTGGTAGCTTTAGAATTGTATATAAACAAATATGATATAGACTTCCTTTAAAATTGGAATAATCAGTTTCCATCCAAAACAAAAACATGCTTTTTTCTGAAAATCCAACTCACCATGGCAAGTATGCAAGCAGTGACACCAGTTCCGCAGGATGCAATGATGGGCTGATCCAGAGAAATTCCTGCAACAAGAAAAGCTTTTCATTTTTTCAAATGACGACCTACTAACTGTTTTGATTAACTGAGACCATATGGGATGACATAATCCAACAACCAAAATTTGAAATTGAATGATCCAACTCTCTTACACCCGCATCAATCAGTTTCGATGAATGGGGCTTACCACCAACTACTTGCACCAATTTTGATTCTGAAGATCCACAAGGTGGCCCTTTTGATTGAACTACTTACAGTGGGTTGAACACAAAATGAATGCTATTTGATAAATATAATAAAAAAGGTTGGATACATAGAACAGTTTTGAAATAAAAGGTCATTTATTCATCGATTTGGGTAATATACTGGATATTTTCCATCTAATTAATTTAGATAGAAGTCAGCAATTTCATCAACATATACAGATCCACCAAAAAAAAACATATACAGGTAATGGATAAAATATATATATTGGTTAACATCCCACCTATTATCAAAAGATAAAACAAATAAATAAAAAAAGTGCTCATCCATTTAATCCTAGTCCATAAAATCTGACACATTTTAATCAATATAATTATTTTCCATACATCTCATTGTCACAATATAGCAATAGAAATACTGACCTCCTTCCGCAAATCTTTTATGAAGCTCAGCAGTAGGTAATAGAGTTTGCGAACTATCCAACATCTGAGAATATATAATTAGAATTCAGTACAAAAATAAAACTTGTAAGAAACGAATAAATAGATTTGGGTAATATCTTAGTTTTTCTTTTTCATTGTTGGGTTTCAGTTTGCACCGCACAAAAAGAACACTTGAGACATTATGTGAATCTAAATTTTATAATACTACATACATGAAATTGCACAAATAAATAAAAATGTCAAAATATTCAAGTTCAATAATTGTTGATCGGTCACAGAAAAAATAGTGAATGAGCCATACAGACAGATGGTTTGCAAGTTATCGAAATATCTGTACATTCCCCCCAAAAAATAAATATCTTTTTCAACTCAAACTGATGACTCTATGATGATCAAGATGAGCAGCAGCAACCCCCCTCATATTTACACCAACTTTGAAAATGAAGAACAAAAGGAAGAGCAACAGATACCTGAGTAAAGGGAATGCATTTGCTCCCCGGTATATGACCACTTCTTAATCCCTTTCGAGGTTCTGGAGCTGTGCCATCAAATCTAATACATACACATAAAAATTCTACTAAATATACACTGAAAATAGTCCACTAAGAAAGACAGAAACGAAGTAATCATACAATCATAGTCTAAAAATATAGATGACACAACTAAGAACAATAGTGCAGAAAAATATATATGTTGCTGTTTGATACATGCTATAATCTCATGCAAGAATGGAGAAATTATGACTTGTAAACATAATTTTAGAAATTCACAGAGGTTTAACTTCGACTTTCATATCAATAACGTCTCTCTCGAATGGTTTTCCATTATTTTCAAAAAATAACAAAACTTTCACATGCATAATTATGAGAAGCCGACGTAACTTATAATATAAGAGGTTACAGTATCTGACATTTTTACCAAAAAAAATAATATTAACCAATAAAAAAAAAGTATCTGACATTTTTTATTTTTGTACTCTGCCTCATTCTTGATAGCAGAATGCTATTTCTTTCTGTATGTATATTCAGATAATTTCAGTATACTGAGATTACAAATTAAAGAGAAGTTCAATGTAACACAAATGCTTCAAGCTGTATTGCTAAAAATGAGTTTCTGAATCAATGGTTACATGCAGCTACGGAAAAAATTCTCGAGTAGGAGTTATTTACAATCTCAATTTGCATTGATGCCTGATCATCATTTATGAATTAGTAGATAAATTGACTCGTGCAAAATCAATTTAAAAACCGCATATGCTAGCATCATTCCCATTTCCTGAATATTTTTTTTCCTTTCTATTCCTTTTTTCAATGGTAATTGTGGTGTGCATTGGCCATCATAGGTTTTGGCTGCAAGTGCAGCTGTTAATGACGAATATTTCGCAAATGAACAAATTTATCACATAAAAAGAAGGAAGGGAAGAAAGGAATATTGCCGGGGGGGGGGGGGTGTGACTTGAGGTAAGGTTTATCTGGAACTTTATTAATCCGTGCACTAATGAGCTCAAAATAAAAAATGAAATGTGAAAAATATGAGAGTTAGAGATGAAGGTTTGTGGAAACTTCTTATTTTGAATCATCATAAATAGCATCAAAATAAAGGGAGGACACTAAGGGTGTGTTTGTGCACAATCACAGAGGGAAAATGAGAAAAAGTGAAGGAATGTTGGTCAAAAGGAAAGTGATGGTAAAGAAAAGATTTTCCCTTTGACAAGTTTATATGTTGTTTGTGCTTGTAATGGAAAGTGATGAAAAATAAAAACTGTTGTTTGTGCCTGTAATGAAAAATGACAGAAAATAAAAAATGTTATTTGTGCTTCTTATAGAAAATGACAGAAAATAAAAATATAATGTCTATGTTTTAAGACAAAATGGTACAAAATGAAAAAAAAACATATATTTTGGCAATTAATTTAAATATAATATAAAAGTAACATTAAATTACTTGTCAAATATTTTTTAATAAATAAAGCTTTAAAGAGGAACCAATACAAAAGTACGCTCACAAAATATCCAAAAAATAAATAAAAACCTAGATCTATTCAGCAAATAAAAAAAATCTAGATCCATTCGATAAATCAAATCAGATTTAATAAAAAAAAAGAAACAAGGATAAGAGAGAGAGATCTTACATGAAAGTTTTATCAAATTGTTCTTGTTGGTGAGAGAAAATCACATTCACTTTCCCCCACTTTCCCTCCTCTAGGGAGGGAAATTTTTTTTCCCCCCAATCCTAATAAGACAAAATAGCAAAGGGAAAGTGAGAAAAAAAAATTTTCCCTGTGTTCGTGTGGCACAAACACCAGGTTTTTAAGTGGTTAAAGGGAACTTTCCCTCATTTTCCCTTAGGCACAAACACACCCTAAGTTCTGCTGATAACTTAGGAGCAGATCGCATTGTCATTAGGTGGAAAAACCAAAGCTTTCATTAATATTCAATGTTTATTATTATTGATCTGTAATAGTGGATATGTTATCGATTAGCATTTCCTTTCTCTTACATATATTTGATCTGTCAGTAGTTGTCACCTGACATTCGTCAGGTATACACGAGTACTTGTCACCAAATACCAAGTTTCTCTATAGAGTTAGAGCTGCATGGACTACTTTTTGAAAAAAGAAAAGCGACAACTTTCTCTCATCTATGCTCAAGAAGCAACAAAGAGAGTTGCTGGGAGTCTAAAATGCATGTCCCAGACATAGCCCCGTGACATGTCAAAGTGAACAAAGAACAGTAAGTCATAAAAGAAGTAATATAGTGCATCAATTCTTCAAGAAATAATTAGTGAAGTACCTTCCTTTTGCACGGGCATCTATGTGTTGATGTGTTTTATTCTCAATGTTTTGGTTAACCTGAAAAAAAAAATCAGTGTTGACTAGTTTGCAGACATGAATGATCAAACAACTCTGAATGAATCAATACTTGAAACTGATAATAGATAGTTATTGAAAAAAAGAGTAAACAAATGAATATTTCACTACCAATTTGCCACTGAGGAAAACATTTTAAAAAAAAGTCAAGTACTGCTACAGTTACAGAACAAAATTATTTGTGGCACAGAGAATCGTGCAATGCCAGCTGAAAAATGAGCGTTTTAGTCCAGACTTCAAATTCATATTTCAATCTAGATTTAACAATTGTCCCTCTCTATTAAAAGAGAGGTTAGGTTCAAATATTGAAAAATAAAAGTTTTGTGGGCGGTAAATCAAAGCATTGCCTTGCAATTTAATCAAATATAAAAATATTTAGCCAAATAAAGGAGACTAACCTGTTCAAGCTTCCATATCAGATGTGGCTGTAGTCTTGCCAGAAAGGTAGTAGGCACCTGTAAAATAGAAATCCTTAAATAGAGAGCACATAGTATTATTTTTTATAAATATATATTTGAGGGCGGACCATCTTATTCAATCAAAACATAATTTTGATAATTTAGTTTCCTCCAACCCATATTGAATCACTTATTCATATGGAATGGAACCAACTATAAATTTGGTTTCTGTTGATCAGGAGCTCCCTCAGATGTTCATATTACGAGACATGCAAATTTAGTAACCATCACTAATTTGTGCCACACAAATGATGGTTTTATGCGGTTTCCGTGCGGTTAGGGTGCCGCATAAAGTATATGCGGTATGTGGGAGTATATGCGGTTATGTATTTTATTAATAAAATATTTATGATGATGAGTCGCCATGTCCTTGGGAAAAAAATGATGAGAGAGAGAACAGAGAGAACAAAGAGAGAGTGAGAGAGAAAACAGAGAGAACAGAGAGAGAGAGAGAGAGAGAGAGAGGGCAGAGAGACTGAGAGAGGCAGAGAGACAGAGAGAGACAGAAATAGACAGAGACTGAGAGAAAGAGAGAGAGAGAGCAGATCAGTAAATGAAGAAGACGAAGCCCAGGAAGTCAAGCTGAGGAAGACGGACTGCTCAAGAAGACAAAGACCTGAAGCCAAGCTGCTGAAGTAGATGAACTGACGAAGCTGGAAGCGATGATTGAAGAAGGTATTTGAAGAAGAAGGTGAGCGAAGAAGAAGCCCTGATCAAAGGTCTACCGATGAAGAAGAACTGAAGAAGGTCTATCGTGAAGAAGAAGATTAGGGCCAGCTGTTTTAGGTTTTCTTTTTTTTCTTTTAAGTACTAAATGGGTCTGGTGGGTCAACTGGGCCTGCCTGAACTGGGTCTTGCCCGCATATGGGACCGCCTCAGCATATGCAACCAAACCGCATATGCGGCCGCACTGGCCGCATATCCAAACACTGCAGGCACCTATCAAATTTTGAAAATTGTTGGCTTGTCTAAATTACATGAAAAGTGCATAAATTTTTCCAGGTAAGAACAATTAGGTTATGACTCCTAAGGTTAGCCTAATCATGAACAAACAGAAACCATCCATGAAGTCACAGACATCAGAAGAACATAAGTATTCCTTGTTTAAAGGAAATCCATGCTTTGGGAAAAAGCATTCTGGAGCAATTTACTCCATGAAATTTTCTTCTATTGGAGATCATAGCAATGCTAGTTTTATTCAACAATATCAACTCAGAATTAGAATGAAACAAGGATTAATTAACTAGATGTGGGATAGGTATGAATGTATGATGAATCTTTTGATAAGGGTTATAGATTAGGCTCTTGGCTTTCAATAACTAATAAAAACAAGAAAAAGTGAGAACTAAATCCAAAAAGGATGGCATTCAAGAATTTCCGAGTTGCAAATACCCTGTCAATTAATGTCAACCTCCATAACGTACATGTTTAGGTGAGGTTTTCCTTTAGACGTCCAAAAAACAACAGGTTAGTGGATTGCAAACCAACATTGCAACTCTACATAAAATTTAGTGAACAATATTTCCAATAGATTGATCATTAGCAAAATCCAAATAGACAGATCAAATTCTTACAGTTTGCCCTTTATAGACTTTTTCTATTGCTTCACAAGCAGCACTAGCTTTTAAGATAGAATCACTGGACGCACTGGATTCAACATCAAATCCTGAAGCACGCCACTGGGGCAAGCCCCCATCCAATACCCAAATTTTATCATGACCAAACACTCTGAACATCCTGTTAAAAATAACTGGGAATCAGTAATCTCCTTATACAAACGGTAATATAAGGACACCACAATTAGAAACTGTCTCCATTCTAAATAACTAAAATTAATTCCGATTTCTACAAGGATCCAAGTTAATATCCATGACTTACCACCAAACACGAGCTGCACTAAAAATCCCCTTTCCATCATAAACAATCACACCATCTCTGTTCTCAATGCCAAGTGCAGAAACAGCAGCAGAAAAAGCCTCTTCAGATGGAAGCATATGCGGCAACTGATTACAAAAATTACACAAAATTTAACATGAAGCAGTAAACGTACACAAGTATAGAACTTAGAACACAGGTGACAAATAAGATACAGATATGTAGAAGTCCTATGGCATGTAACACCAAGTGAGATCAATACATATATGTCAAAAAGCATGATGTGTATTTTTTAAAAGAGGAAATTTTTTTTTTCACGCATGATAATTAATGCATATATGTGTAGAAAATATTAATATAATTTCAAGAAAAAATTATATAAGTTCTATACACTATTTTTATATTATCTAAAAGAAATGTTGTCTGCCCTCTTCTCAAAGGAAAAAAAGATCAGTTCATTTCTTAATTCATAATAAGGACGAATAAATATTAAACGTTTGTAGAACTTGTCCACTCACATTTGTGCTCGGGTCGGATATCCCATCAACATCAAAGTAAAGGGCCCCAGGAATGTGGGCCACCTGCAATAGAAAACCGAAAGCCAGAATGAACACAAAAGGGAAATTACTATGCGCAAAAAGAAAGATGAGTTATAGAAGGCAATAAAGGCAAGATAAATATTTAACTGCTCACAATATTTTTTGATGGAAAAAACTGCTCACAATATCTCTCATTCTAATGCAATATCTTTTTAAACATTCATTCAGCACACTGTAACTTGGGTAATTTATATGGTGTTCACAACTATTTATATACTCCTGTACTCAGGCACAAAGAGTGTCAGGCAAAACACCTCCAGAAAACATGAAACTGCAACTAAAAGACATCAACACAATATGATAGTGTCATACATGCATGAAGTTTCATATACAACTTCAAAACTGGTGACAAGGTGTCCTTGTAACATATCCTACATCAATTGTCATAAAACAACAGTCTGTTCGATCCTTTAAATCATAAAGTGGATGCGGTACTGATTTTTTTTTTATCAGGTTAGCGATAAGCATAAACCACTTGCCTTACAATAATGCCAACTCCAGATCAAACTCCCAAAATCCTATTACATATCATGATGGCTTGCTGTATGGATGAAGCTGCATGAATTTAGTCTGTAACCCATATGTGCTAGTCTTCATTAACAAAGAGGAAATTATGCTTCATTCAACAAATTGATCTGTTTAGGAAAATCAAAGGGCACAAAGAAAACTCTTGGAAGAGCTAGAGGCCAAGTCAACTGCTAGAACATCTTATGCCAGAAATCTGTTGAGCCATTTAGTAGTGCCAAGGCATAAATTTTTTTTAATTACACAGACACCGAGTACAAAAAAAAACGTTTCCTTGTTGAATGCATACAACCAAGATACAAATCATAATACATTTCTAATATGTACCATATATATTTGTAACATTTATTTAAGCGCGTTAGTTAAGAAGCTTGCCCATGGCATTTCAAAGTGCTTTCGATACAACACTGCAGTCAAAGCTGTCCAAATAAAAACTATGCTGATGAGAATTATTTAAATAAATCCATTTGATGACAAGAAAAAATGCATGTAAATAAGAGACAAAAATGATTAAGATATGCTTGTTCCTATAAATTCTACATCACAGATTTCATAGAGAACTAATTACACTCATTTGTTCAATTCCAGGAACGAGAAGGCGATGGAAATTCATTTTACAAATGATAGGAACATAAGGAGCTGTGAACAATTTTTACTTGAGGATATACATCTTGATACATATGCAAATCAATTTATGGAATTTTTTTTTTTTCCTTTGGCTCAATTATTCATCCATACTCCTCTGTTACCTGCCACCCTCCTCTCTCTCTCTCTCCTCCTCCTCCCCGTACTCTCCCCACTAACCAATTTTTTTTTGTTGGTGGGGATGGGGAGGTGGTTAGGGGGAATAGATGCACCTGATCTATTTTAACTGCAAGTGTTCAATTTCACCAGTAAGATATAGAGACTTAGTTCACATTTGAAATTACAAAGAAAAGTTTATTTATCCCATAATGGTTTATGAGAAAGTTTTGGGAAAATCAAAATTGAATTATTTGTCAAAGAAAATAGAGTATGTTATAAGTAATTAACTAGTCAATTGAATATTAGGGGGCCAAAAATTCATTTTATAATTTCAAAGATTCCTTTAATTTTTTTTCAATTATTATTGGAATCCTGATGAACTTTGCTTCAAGCAATTCATTAAACAATAAATCATAATGGAAAATATACAATTATGCGGGCTACAAGAAAAGACCTCATAACTCATCAATGCACGATGTTCTACATCTAATCATTACTCTTGATAGTGAAGATGCTATTGACTGTGCATCCATATTGGGTTATTTAGATAGAGGGATGTAAATAATTGCAGGATACCAAACAAGTATACAATGTTTGTCTTATGTAACACGTTGGGATTATTTAGCTAATATGTTCACTGAAAGCTTTTCAAGCTCTAAGCCTCTAATATATTTAAACATATTACTTTTATAAAACATTTCTCCCATCTAGGGGATGTCTTATTCAGCTTTTGACAGTTTATAGTGATCATATAATTCTACAAATTGAGTAACTCTATTTGAATATCACCTATCTAGCCGATCTCATTGTCGGTGCTTGTTTATGAGTTGTCATTCCACGCAATGCTCCTATTGGACTTCTTATAACAAAATACAGAACGAATCATAAATATTCAAAAACAAACATTCATATTTCTACAATTCCATACAAGTTAGATAATATTTCATGGCACAAAAAATGCAAAACTGATGATTCCATCAGGTGAAGGCAATATAAATAAAAGAATGAATCTACCAAACATGAACAAAACAGAAAAATTCAAGGAATGTATAATTTTAAAATACATGAGGGAATATAACCTGATATTCTTGGAGTGGATTTCGCTTCTCATTAGGCATGTACCAGGAAGCATCCAATACCTAAAAAAGAACCAACTTTGTACATATTAGAGAACCAAATCATTTTCCCTATTATATCTCAGAAGACTGAAGATTGTCTTGACTGATCAGGTGAAAAGTGAAAACTTTATAGATAGAAGTAAACTATCATTTATATTTTCAGATATGGTATTTACACATTATCAAGTGGAGACTATAAACTTGTAAATTTCCTGACACCCTGAATGAAGTCTCCACAAAATTTTTTTGCCAAATATTGAAGATACACACATGCTCCTCTAGAAGAAAGACGAACAGTTTCAAGAAGTAGATAAGAAGGGAAGAAAGAGAAAAAAAAAATGAGATGCATTTCTGAGTGTTCATCCTATTAAGACCAACTGCAAGTCAAGCTAATTACATAAATCCATTCACAAAAACTCCTAGACATAATAATATATATGCTTCTGTATCTCATATTAATGAATATGCTAGGATAGTAGAAATTTATCATAATTAGTTAAGAAAAGAGAAATTGTTATCTTATATAAGGCAGCACATATATATAGACATAATCTTCCTAACATAATATTGGAGAAAGGAAAAAAAACTGCAACTTAAAATCGAATTAATTGTCACATTAACTTTTAATTCATGAATGAAAGTGTAAGTAACATGCAGGCACCTTGACATCAGGCTCCCTGAGGTGGGCATGCAGCCATTCAGCAGAAACAACAGGCTCATTGGTGGTCACAGACTGCATTGCAGGAGTAGTTATTGTCCCACTCGATGGATCAGTAGCCGCACAACGTACGGAAGAGGAAGTTGTGAAAGATAGAGACCTCAAGTAATTGTGAATATATGATGGCTTACTCTGCAATTTTATGAATCGTAGAAAGAAAAATCAATAAGAAAGTAAAATTAGATGTGCTTAGGAGACTACTCAAGTTATGAAAATTACATATTCGAAAAAAATCCCAAATTCTTTTAAATCACGTCTAAGAAGAATAATAGAAAGAATTTTACAAATTGATCGTTAAAACATAATTAAAAAACATTATTGAAACATTACCTACTTGAAACTCACTCAAGACATTAGATGCCAAAAACTCCCACATCAATCGTGTGTGTGTGTACATGCATACACATGCGTGTGTGATTATGTCAATACCAATTCAAATGCAGCAAATGGGGAATGCAGTGAGCACCGCCTGTAGCTGTGGGAGACGACGACCCAGTGCATCCGGGATTGGGGCACTGATATATGCGGGGTTAGAAACATTCATGTCGAAGACAACGCATTCCTCATTTCCGAGTAGAGTGGGGCTCAGATGGGGGCGGGATAGAAACCTTTTCTACTTGAGCTCATCGGGAGCGGTGGCGGGGCGGATGGGCATCATGGCACCTTGTGGGCGTGTTACATCTTTTTTATACTTTACTGCTTTTGCTATGTTTTACTCTTCTTCTCTTCTCATCTCATTCACCCATGTTCTTTATCACTTATGAAATTGAATATGACTACATTTCACTCAAAAAAAAAAAAAATGCAGCAAATGGAAGACAATATTAATGTGATATATAAACCAAAAATATATGCTAATACATGATCAATAACCAATAAATAATCCAGATGCCCATACACTAAGCCAAGAAACATCACCCTGCTTATTAAAATCCCATACTAATATCAACATGTCCCTCAAACGAGTGTCTTAAGAAGAACAAAACAATTTAAATGAACTACAAGCATTTAAAATCCATAGAACAATCCAGAGTAGTAATATAAAACATATACCATCAAGTCAAGAAAACAATAAACAAATATTTCATGTTAGTTGGAAACTAAAAGCATGCCCAGATGATGCTGACACAGATGTGACATTCAGGAAAAACAATTGCCGTAGATAAGATCAACTTGCAGTACATTAACAATAAAGGAGAGAAACCTGATTTGGAAAATTCACCTAGTAAGATAAAATAAAACCATGTAATAGCAGAATATAATCATCATCAAATAATAACACATAAATAATGTACACAAAGTGACCAACAGAACAAACAACCCAATACCAGAAGACTATCTTCAAACAAGATTATAAAAAAACAACTCTGAATAGAGATCAAATGCAGCAAAAAAAAAAAAAAAATCAAAATTGCAGAAGATGACCTCTTTATCAACGTATTTTAAACACACAAGATTAAAAAAAAAAAACAAATATTTTCACCAAACACGAGGGGAGATCCAACAATTTACACAACAGAACCAATTGAAACGAAAAACCCAGATTCAAAACCCAATCTTTTGATCAGATAAGCGATACCCAGAAGAAAAACTCACATTGAAAATCGAATTTCGGGTCAGCGAGATCTTGGCGTGAGAGATGGGGGAAGACCGGACCGTTCGAAGCCCAGCGAGTGTTCTCGCAAGCAAAGCCGAGGCCATCAAGAGAGAGAAACAACGAAAGACCGATATTGAAGGGTTTGATTTTTCAATGAAGGGGAGGAGATTCGACTACCATCGGTGCCACTGTTGGTGACCGAGCGGATATAATATATATAGAGCGCTGATGCTTAGTCTTTTTTGTAACCCGTTTTACAATCAGATACACTATAATAAATCATAGTGTATAGGTCATATCATAAGATATGATTTAATTTTTTTTTTATCATAAAAATACACTAATGTATCTTAATATATACTTCATTTCATATAATAAAATACACTTCAAAAGGAGAATGTATGATTTTTTTTAAAAAAAAACAACAAGATGGACTACAATTGAAGCTGTAATGGGGCTACATGTATCTTTTTCCTAATATATAATGTGTGTTTGTTTTTTTGTCAAACTATAAAATACGGTGTTTTGAGGCTCCACATATTCCCGGGCCCATCTATTTGCACCCCTATCTTTGTTGAGAGCGTTGTTACACCCAGATCCGTTTCTAGCTTCAATTCTAATCTTATATGTGTTGATAGAAAATTAACAACGTATATGTTCACGTTAACAAGGCATGCATTTCAAAATAATTTTTTTATATTTTAATAAATATATTCATGCAATTCATTGGAGTGTATGCTTTATTTTTTATAAAAGCATGTACCTCATTAGATGATGTATACTATTTTTAAAAAATTCAAAACACATGTAAACTGAAATTGAGACTAGAAATGGGGCTAAACATAACATTACCCCTTGCTAAATACACCAAAATAAATGGGTCATGAATGTAAAAATCCATTTATAATTGGTTCTTTACACACTGAACCATATAAATTATATAAACAGGTTAGACAATATCGATGTCGACCAAATCTTATATCGTAGACACACCGTTGATTTAAAAAAACAGGAAAAAAATCCGTAGGTTCTAAAAACAGGGTAGATAGTATTGATGTCAACCAAATTTTATATCGTAGACACACTGTCTGTCGAAGGCAACAAGAGAAAAACCTATAGGTTTTGAAAACAAGTTAAATAGTACCGAAGTTGATCAAATTTTATATCGTAGACATACCGTCAATCGACGAGGTTCTAGAAACAAAGTTCATAGCATTTGCCTCTCTTTATTATGTTCATTTTTATTATAACACCTACGCATTTTCTCTTATTTATATATTCAATTTAAATATATAAATAAGATATTTGATTTAAAATGAGTGTATTTTGTGTGTTTTTAACTTTTGGCCCATTAAGTGTATTCTTATGGACCCATTTCAGTTTGCAATTTTAAATACTATTTTTTTAATGTTAAAATTTATATATTTTCTTTTGAAGATCTTAAATAGTTACAATCTCATAAATTTTGAAACACAAAAGATTAAGTTTTTAGATTCAATTGTTATTGATTTTCAGGGACATAGTTTTGAAACATGAATTTCTTTTAATAGGTTATAAGTACCTATCTGTAATTCATGTAGGGACTGATTTGTGAATTATAAATAACCTAGGGGACGTTTTGTAATTTGCTTCCCACATCTCAACCACTCCAACGTGTGTTTTTGTGATGTTTGGTTACGTATTTTGGTTGTATGATGTCAATTTAATTAATGTGTATTTTTTTTCAAATTAACATATCATATTTAATTACATTACAATTAATATTTTGTGTTTGATTTTTTTAATATATGTGATCACAATCTGATTTTACTTAATTTTTTTCCTTTCCTCTTTTGCTTATCTTTAATTATATTCCTCTTTTTAGTCCATATCCAATTAAATCTTTTAAATAACTACATTTTGAATTTAAATTTGAAATCAAATAAGGATATGAGGTTAGATAATGATGATGTATTCTATGTACACGAGAGAGAGAGAGATTTGTGTGGAAGAAACCGAGAGAGAGAGAAGAAGGGGTTAGAGAAAGAAAAAAAAAAGAGTATTTAATTTTTCTTTTTATCTTCTGATTTTCCTATTATTTATTAGATCTATGTTTAGGTATTTGGATTTTTGAGTTTTTAATAAAAATAGGGTTTTGATTTATTATTTATTTTAAGGATTAGATATATTTTATGTTATGGTATTTTGAGTTTTGATAAAATTATGGTTTTATTTGATATATGTTTATGTTATTGGATTTTTGATTTATTATTATTAGATCTATGTTAGGTATTTGGATTTTTTTAAGTTTTGATAAACTTAGGTTATTTATTTATTTATTATTATTATCTATTACTTAGTTTAAAGATTAAAACTATGGTTAGATTATTACATTTTGAGCTTTTGGTTTATGATTTATATGTATTCATAAGAGGATAAATTTAATTAATGTTATCTTTACTGTTTAGAGTTACTTTTGTATAAAAATGTGTTTTCATATTATTTTTATAAATTTATGTTACTTTATTATTATTTTGAATTTTTCTATGTTTTGTATTTTTATAGTTTTGTCTTTTAGTGATAGGTTATATGTTAGGTAGGTTTTCATCCTTTTTTTAGGTTATATAATATTTTCTTTGTATGATTTATATGAGATAAGTTTAGATGATTGGATATAACGATTTATATCTATTAATTATGATTAAAGAAATTAGGTCTTGCACCTAGGCTTGAATTATGGGTAAATTAATAATTTATTTGGTTCATCTAGGTTTTAATTTTTGTTGTGGGCTTCATTCTCCAAACCTAGGGTCCATTAGAGGTGAGTAGGTGTAACACCAATGCATTTTCTTTTCTTTATATATTTGATTTAAATATATAAATATGATATTTGAATTAAAATTAGTGTATTTTATGTGTTTTTAAGTTTTGACCCATTTAGTGTATCCTTATGGGTCCATTTTAGTTTACAATTTTAAATACTATTTATTAATTTTAAAAAAATTGTATATATTTTCTATCGAATATTTTCAAGATTTTAATGGTTACAATTTTATAAAATTTTAGAGCTCAAAATATTAAATTTTGAGATTTCATTGTTATTGATTTTCAGGGACCTAGTTTTTGAATCTTGAATTTTTCTATTATAGACTACAGGGACCTATCTGTAATTCGTATAGGGACCTATTTGTAAATTAGAAAAAAATTCAAAGGCCATTGTGTAATGTTTCCACGCCTCCGTTTCTGCAATGATTTTCTAATCAATGTTTTTCACGCCTAAAATATGTATATCTTACATAATTGTGTTGCAATTGATATTGTATATTTGATTTGATTTGTTTTATTACATATATGATATAATAAATATAAAATTTATGATTTCCTTAGTTGTCATTTCTCATTTTGGTTATTCATATATTCTTTTTTTTTTTTGTGCATATCCTTTCAAATATTTCTAATAACCACTTTTTTAAATTTAAATTGAAATCAAATGAGAATATTAGATTAGATAAATATGAATATATGAGAGAGAGAGAGAGAGGGAGAGAGAGAGATGTGAGGTGCCGAAGAGTTTGGGAGAGAGAGAGAGAGAGCGGAGAGAGAAAGGAGTTAGAGAGAAAAAAAAGGTATTTAATATATCTTTTCTTTTTACCTTTTGATTTTTCTATTATTTATTAGATCCATGCTTAGGTATTTGGATTTTTGAGCTTTTAATAAAAAATAGGGTTTTGATTTATTAATTATTTTAAGAATTAAATTTTTTTTTTTATGTTATGGGATTTTGTGTTTTTATCAAATTAGAGTTTTGATATACATATGTTCATATTGTTAGATTCTTATATTTTTATAAAACCAGGGTTTTGATCTATTATTTATTATTATTAGATCTATGTTAGATTATTAAAATTGAATTTTCTTTAATAAAGCTAGGTTTATGATTTATACAAATCCATAAGATGATAAGTTTTATTTGTTTTCAACTTTTACTAATTAATAGTTTATTTTTATAGAGAAAAATGTGTGTTTTCATGTTATTATATCAATTTTCGTTATTTTATTATTATTTTGAATTTTCTAGATATTGTCTTTTTCTGTGTTTTATCTTTTCTGGTTTTGTCTTTTAGTGTCTGGTTAGATTGTAAATAGGTTTTTATTCTTCTTCTTAGGTTCTATTATATTTTCTTTTGTATGATTTATATGAGATAAATTTAGCTCATTGGGTATAAAGATTTATACCTATTGATTATGATTAGAGAAATTAGGTCTAGGCTTGAATTATAGGTTTTAATTAATAATTTATTTGGTTCATCTAGGTTGTAAATTTTGTTGCGGGCTTCATTCTTCGGACCTAGGGTCCATTCGAGGTGAGTGGGCATATCGATTTATTTCTTGTGAGCTTTTATTCTATAACGTTGAATTTCATATGCCAATGATATTTATTGTGATAAATTTGCATGATTTGGATATTTATTTTTCATATTGGTCAAATTTCATTTTTATTAAATAAAATTGCATGATTTAATTCATTCATTATGTCATTTAAAATAGCATGTATTATGCTATTCATGTTTCAAGAATTAATGTAATACATTCTCTAATGCTTATGTTTTTGAAATAATATTTGGATTAAGGATTATCATATTTGATATTTTTGGAAAAATTTAGGACTAGTGGAGACAACCTAGTCCTAGGTGATTTTATTAAGATGCACATCATAGCATATTTCAGGAATAAATCTCCCCTTTGTATTTCACCTTTAGGGAGGAAGGTCTAAGACTTGAAGAGTTCCAAGATCGGTGAGGGGTGTGATAAAGCATTCCTTGCAACGGCGGATTCCTTTGTTTGGAGTTTGCAGCAACAAGGGCATCCTGTGCTGGTGTTCTGGTAGTGATGGCAGCGGCAACCCATCAGCGTCTTCTAGATCCGACGTCTCCTCGAGGGAGCTTTTCGAGCGATTTAGTCGCTTGGGGCTTAGCACACTTGTTTTGGGGAAACGGTTCTCCCGATTGAGAACCCAACCCGGTCATATCATTTAAACCTTTAGATTTCTACAACGAGAGCCAAGGTTTGGGCCATGTGATTGCATTAATATATATATTTTTTTAAGTTCATGATTTTAAATCGATTTAATAAAATATAATATTTATTAAAATAATTTCTTATTTTTTATAACTTACTTTTATATATAACTGTCATGTGAAGTAATTTGTCAACGGGCTTATTCACCGAGTTAATCACTCACCCTTTTCAATATGGGCTGGTTGTTTCATAACCAGGTATCGCATATTCTGAGGATCAAGGTGAAATTTGGGCATTTCGCATCTTCAAGGAATATCTTCGAAGTAGTGGTTCGAGAACAAATTATAGTCGTGATCGACCATTTGGGTTTGTTCAGTTTAGATGGCTCCCACAGGGGTGGTTTATTGTATATTTCCTTTTTAGTAACTTATTTTCGCAAAACTCTGATATTTTATAAGACCATTGGTGATTTAAAATCATTTGATATTATTTATTTTATTATCATCTGTTTTATTATATTGGTATATATAAAAAAAATGAGCTGCAAATTTTGGTCTCATATTTGGATTAAGTTTAGTAGTGACTCATTTACCGTCCGATAAACGGTTAGGTAAATGTGGGGCGTTACAGTAGGCTTCTCGATTTATTTCATGTAAGCTTTTGCTTTATATTGTGGAATATCACATGTTAATCATATTTGTGTGATATTATGTGTTATCCATGCATTTATATTATGATAATTTTGCATGATTTGAAAATTGTTCATATTAATCAAATTGCATTTTTTATTAAATAAAATTACATGATTTAATTTCTTCATCATGTCAATTAATATAGCATGAATTAAGATATTTGTGTTTCAAGAATTAATAAAACACATATACTGTTTATGTTTTATGAGATAATTATTTTAATTAAGGATTTTGGCATTTTAGAGATTTTTGGAAAAATTAGAAGTAGTGGAAACAACCTTGTCCTAGGTGATTTTATCAAGATGCATATCATGACATATTTCAGAAATAAATCTCTCGTCGTATTTCGCTTTTGGGGAGAAAGGTAGATGCAACCAGGGCATCCTGTGTTGGTGTTCTCATAGTGATGGTAGTGGCGACCCATCAACGTCTTCTAGATTCGACGTCTCATCGAGGGAGCTTTTTGAGCGATTTAGTCACTTGGGGCTTAGCACCCTGTTTTAGGAAACGGTTTTTCCGATTAAAAACCCTACCCAGTCTATCATTTAAACCTCATGATTTATACGACGTGGGTCAAGTATTGAGCCATGTGATTGCATTAAAATATATTTTTTTAGAGTGCTGCTACTCTCAGTTTTTTTCTCAGTCCAAAACACAGACCTATATACCTCGTTACAGACTTAGTGAATCATATACCTCATTAGATGATGTATATACGTCACTAAATTTTTTCTTACACTTATTAAAAATAGGTTCATTCAACTCGAAATTGAGCGGCGTGCACTTTTTGTTATATATGTGTCACTTTTTAGCCTGTTGGTAACCATTGGAACATTTTGACAGTTTTTGAAATTTTTCATTTTTCGATCGGAACCGCATAATTTTGGACTGTTAGCTATCGTCCTGAGCTAGAGGGCTCCGATTGAAAATCTAACTGCATATTATGTGTCCTGGTGCCATTTTAAGCCACTCATGAAAATTTCATCGAATTCCGGCAATGTTTCCAAAATTTCACAGTTCCGGGGCGTATCTGGGTTTTTAAGTCGCTTACTATATAAAGGTGGGATCTAAAAATCAGATGTCACTATTCATCATCCCTACCAAAGTTTCCCTCTCTCCTCTCTCTCATTTTTCTCCCTTTTGAAGCCCTTAGACCCCTCAAACCCAAAAACCTAAAGCATAAGAAGTGTAGATCGGGTCCCGATTTACGCCCCGGTGCCTTCAAATCCCATTTCCGACGAGTCTAGCCTCTCCATCCTCCCCTCTTTCTCCTCTGTTTTGGGCCATTTCGAAGGCCGAGGGAGATCCGGGCGTGGGAGGGCTTTGGGGAAAGGTTTCGGTGCGCGGAGAGCAACCGATCATCTCTTCCTCCCCTCGGTAAGCCTTCTTTCCCTCTTTTTCATGCTTAGATGCTTGATAGGGGGGGGGGGGGGTTTGGGGTTGGGTGGTGGTCGGCGGCTGTGGGAGGCGGTCGGAGGTGGTCGGAGGCCGTCGGAGGCCGAGGGTGGGTGGTAGAGGTGCTCGGCAGGTTGGGGATCTGTTCCGAGCAGGGTGGCAGCGGGCGCAGCAGGCAGGCATCAGGTAGCCGGGTGCGCAAGCGCGTGCGCGCGGGGGTGCGCGCAGGCGTGCGCGCAGGGTGATGCAGGGGGGCGTGCTGGGCGCGCTGGATGGGTTGGCAGTGCTGGCGTGTGGGCTGGTGGTCTCAGGCAGCACAGGCAGCACAGGCGCAGCAGCTGGCAGGGCGCGCGCGTGCGTGCGCGCGAGCGTGCGTGCGGGCGTGCGCTCGGGGGGGGGGGGGGAGCTGGAGGCCAGCAAGGCGAGCGGGTGCTGGGCGTGCGGGCGCTGGGTGTGCTGGGGGTGATGGCCGAGAGGGCAGTGCGTGCAGGGGCGTCGTGTAGGGTGCGCGCGGGGCGCGGTGAGGCAGGGGTGGAGCGCGGGGCGCGGCGAGGCGGCGGTGGTGCGCGGGGGCGAGGCGCTGCCCGCGGGGCGTGCGGGGTGCTCGCGGGCCAGCGCAAGGCGTGCGGGGTGCTCACGGGCCAGCGCAAGGCGTGCGGGGTGTGCGCGGGCGGCTGCGCTGGGGCGCAGGGGGCGCGCGGTGCACCCGGGAGGCTCGGCGCGCCCCCTACTTTTCTCTTGTGATTTTTTTGTGGAATATCCTCTTCCTTAGGTGTGGTCACCATGTCATTACCATCCGATTAAATGAATTTTAATCAGACGGTTAAAATAATTATCCCATAAAATCACATATATCCGTATAAATTGTGATCCCTCTTTTTTCTCCACACAATCTCCTTACTTTTCTCTTGTGATTTTTTTATGGAATATTTTCTCACCATTCGATTAAATGCATCTCAATTGTACGGTGATTATAAGGTGACTGCATATTAAAATGAGGTATGATGTCTGCACCATATCGCCTATATATATATATATATAGTGAAATGATAAGATGCGGTCACCATACCCTCTTCCTTAGGTGTGGTCATCGTGTCATTACCATCCGATTAAATGGATTTTAATCAGACTGTTAAAATAACCACCCCATGAAATCACATATATCCCTATGAATCATGATCCCTCTTTTTTCTCCACATGATCTCCCCTTTTATCTCTTGTGATTCTTTTATGGATCATTTTCTCACTATTTGATTAAATGCACCCTTTTTGCATGGTGATTAGAAGGTGACCGCATATTAAAAGGGGGTATGGTGTCCACACCATATCACCGCTCTCTCTCTCTCTCTATATATATATATACACACACACACACACACACACACTAGTTTCTTGCACGTGCTCAAGCACGAAGTATAATTTATATATTTATATTCTAATAAATTTTAAATTAATAAAATCTAACACTATGAGCTACATCATAAATTAGCATACACAATAAGAATATTTTAACAAAATTTATTATTGTCTAGAGCGAATTTATTAAAAAAAAATTGATATTGTCGAGAGTTATTTTTTTCAACAAACAAAATAAAACAAATTATATTTATAAATTATTTCTTGTAAACTTTTGATATTGATTTATAATTCTATATTAATTAAGATCATAATTCTAACAAATGGTCAAAAATTCAAACAAATGAACAAAGTTATTGACATATATTTGAGAAAGAATTTCTATTTTCATCCTCAACTCATTTTTTTTTAAATCTTAATTTTTTAATTAAAAGTGTTTTCTCACAATCTCACCTCATAACATAATAGCATATCCTCATAAATCCAAAAATCCAATTTTAACGAAAAGTCAATTCAACCCCATTCCTTCACAACCCTCAAAACCTACATCATGAAACAAAACCACTCAATTAAAAAATAATAAATAAATAGCCCAACTTTGAATAACATGTAAAAGCCATTCCAAATGAAAAGGCCATTTTATATAAACTATGACACAAATATATATGTTTGTTTCAATTATTGATAATTCAATGAGAGAAAAACCCAATAAATAAATAAATAAATAAAAGAAAATTGAAGGAGATACTTAAGGGAATAATGTAAAAAACAAATGAATATACTACCATTATGTAGGGGCAATAAGGCAAATTCAAACTTTCACAAAACCAGAAAGGACAAAACAAGAAAAGACAAAATCCAGAAATTGCAAAATAATAATAATAATAATAAAATAACAAAAAATTGATAAAATAATATGAAAACACACATTTTTTTCTATAAAAATAAACTATAAATTAGTAAAAGTTGAAAAATAAATAAAACATATCATCTTATGTTTATGTATAAATCATAAACCTAGTTTTATTAAAAACTCAATTTTTTATAAACTAACATAAATCTAATCTTTAAAATAAATGATAAATAAAAACCCTAGGTTTATGAAAACTCAAAAAAATCCAACAACATGAACATATATCTATCAAAACTCTAATTATATCAAAAACTCAAAATCCTATGAAATAAAAATATATTTAATCATTAAAATAAATCAAAACCCTAATTTTATTAAAAAACCAAAAATCCAAAAAATTAAGGGGGGGGGGGTAGTCGATTCGGACTTTGATGGATTTATATGGACATTATTTAAGTGATGGACTTTCACAGATTTTGTAGATTTTTACTAACTTTTACAGACTTTCACAGATTTTTGTATACTTTCACAGATTGACTCTCATAGATTTTCACAGACTTTCATAGACTTTAACAGACTTTCACAAATTGACTCTCGTGGACTTTTACAGACTTTTATAGACTTTGTAGACTTTCACATATTATTTTCTCATGGACTTTCACAGGCTTTCACAGATTTTTCAAACTTTCCCATATTCAAATTTCACAAACTTTTGTAGACTTTCATAAATGGATTTTTATTGATTCTCATAAACTTTTGTGGAGTTGTTTTTATATTTTTAAAATAACAAATATTCAAATTTACCACGAATTATTCACACCCAACATAAAATATAATTTAAAATAATAAATATTGATCTTCACATATATGAAATGTATACTATTACAAAAAAAGGTAATTTAAATTTATTAATGGGCAATGAATTTAATTCATGACTTCAAATTATTTAAATTTATAATATGTACTCTTCAAATCATTTAAACATGTGAGTTGTAATTTTAGATGTTTTTACAAGGTTTTTTTTCCAGTTAATATGAGATTCAGAGCTATTAATACCGTTTAAAAGCTAATAGGAGGCTTTGTGAAGTATTTTTCTCTCTGTAGATTCTTATCTAAATGTCACTCTTTTTTATACTAATGGATGTCATTTCATATTTTGTGCTTCCTCATATGCTGTTTTATTTGTTGTGTTTGGGATTTGATGTGTGCCCATGAAGGTGGATGTAGATTTTTTTGTCTTCACCTCTATAGTCAATTTTTTTCTTTTCATATTGTCTTCTTTTAAAAACAATGCAACCTTGTGACCTAGCTACTTGTGGATAACTTCGGAATTAAGGGTTTGTTGTATCATAAACATGCATAATGCACAATAGATATCATCGCAATAACAATATACTGTAGTTTGAAAAAGAAAATAATGGTGGATGATCTAGATATATATTATACTAGTTGAAGCACATGTGCGTTGCACATGAATTATTTTGTTGATAATTTAACAAACAAAGAGTAAGATATTTAATTTCTTTTGAATTATTATATCCCATTTTTTACTTATTTTTTGTTTGAATAATATATATATATTTGTACTTTCTTGTTAGTGTTAGATTATGATTATTGATATTCAAATTATTCAATAATTATCATTATAGTATATGTGTATGAGGTGTTTCTTTGAAAATTTTATGCATAT
The DNA here is from genome assembly GCA_030737835.1 of Acorus gramineus. Taxonomy (NCBI): domain Eukaryota; kingdom Viridiplantae; phylum Streptophyta; class Magnoliopsida; order Acorales; family Acoraceae; genus Acorus; species Acorus gramineus. The sequence continues at coordinate 25,322,914 of CM060847.1, forward strand.
AAAGAGAAATTTAATTCTTATTCACTAACTCATCCACGTAGATATGTAGAAATGAAATACCTAAATCCACATAAATATGGATATTAACATATTAGATCCGTATCCCAATTTTGGTTGAATTTACTCTCCCTTCCAAATTTATTTAATTTTTTATTAATAATTAAATACATAGAGCTTCTATTATATATAAGGATTTTCTAACGGTTACAATATATAATATATGTAGGTATATTATATAATTATATAAAATTAAGTTGCATATATATTAAATTTAGATATATAATCATGTAATTGATTGTAAAGAATGTTAAAGGGTAAATCTATATCTATACTACCTATAAAAGTATCAATCCATGAATGTTAAAGGGTGAATCAATTACACATTTATATGTCTAAATTTACCCTTTCAAATTCTTTGAAATCAAATACCATATATAATGTGTTTAATGTATTTAATTTATACATTTATTTTAATTCTATACATTTATTTGTAATTCTATACATGTATAAATTAAATACATTAAACACATTATATATGGTATTTGATTTCAAAGAATTTGAAAGGGTAAATTTAGACATATAAATGTGTAATTGATTGTGAAGAATGTTAAATGTTAAATATGAATAAATGTATAGAATTAAAATAAATGCATAAATTAAATACATTAAATACATTATATAAGGTATTTGATTTCAAAGAATTTAAAAGGATAAATATGTCTAATCAAATATAATTTGGGGTATGAATGAATTTTCATGAATTGATAAGGGTAAACATGTCCAACGAATGTTTTTCATAGATTGATACTTTTATAGGTAGTATAGATAATATATAATAATGAAATGATTGATTGCAACATAAGCAAATCTACCATTCTCATATATTTATCAAACATATGAGGTGATATCAATATTTTATTCATCTACTATTCATTAAAACTATAAAAAAATATGAAATGCATTAGATAACCATCATTCATAAAAGAAAAGAGTTTTGTAAAAAAAAAAAAAAGATATTCACAATGCTATAATAAAAGTCTATGAGAATCCCACCCATTTGGGTGGGATTTTGAAATAACTTTTTCCTTTATATTTCTCTCTAAAATCCATAAAAGTCTACAAAAATCCATCACTTAAGAAAGTCTTTACAAATCATGTTTAAATTGAATAACACATGACAAAATGTCTACTATGAGGAGTCTCAATCTAATAAATGATAAGAAAATAAAAAAGCTAGAAAGAAAAGATTAAATACCTTTTATTTCTCTCTCTAACCCTTTCTCTCTCTTGGTTTCTTTCACACTAGGCCTGTCAACGGGTCGGCTCTAGACCCGGACCCGATTAAACGTGTAATATACCCGACCCACTTTGGACCCGACCCGGTAGACCCGAACATACAAACGGGTCAGGTCCGGGTCCACCCGCCCCAACCCGTTGGACCCGAGACCCGACTTGTTACACCCCGGAGCAGCAGTCCCTGGGACCATACCAATCATACAATATCAGGAGTCATACACAAGAGGCAAATAATGAATCCAAATAAAAGACAACAATAACCAATAAGGATCGAATAATGTAATAAGGAAATAGGGAAGCGATAGCCAATTAAAAATGCGGAAGCATAAAATACAAAATAAGTATGTAAATAAAAAACATTATAACAAACCCAAATACACAGTTATTGTCCTGTGAGAGTCCAAGTCTAGTTAAAATACAACCACATATGTGACACACACGATTACTAATACATAAGAAAAAAAAGGATTGCTGACAACCTCGCACTCGCCAACCGAAAGGTTGAACGCTCCACGCGCGAACCGCACCACGAATTGCACCAGAGGAATGCTCCAGCGCCACGCCAACCCAACCCCTGGTGGATAAACAATACACGAGGGGTGAGCCACAAGCTCAGTGAGTGATAAAAATCCAAGGTCTACAATAATAATATAATATTAGCACATTTTTCTTTTAAGGAAAGATATGGACGGGAGAACCCAATAGATATAAATGTCACGTGGAGACGTGACCTCACCTCAGGGGGGGGGGGACATTTGGGAACCAACTAATCCATTAATAGTAACGTGTAGTATCACAAACTAGCACAACGCTACGAAGATTATCCGCACCGATATATAATACATTACGGTGCCTCGCATCATCCGGTAGCCCTCTCCCGGGTAGTCCTCATCCTGGAGGCCATCCATGGTCAGTACTCGAGCCTCATACGATAGTGCCATCATACTCTCAGCATTCCCAACGATACGGCATCACCCGTGGTTGGTACCCGGGCCTCGTATGGTAGCCACGTCATACCTTAGGCATTCCTAACGACACGAAATCACCCGTGGTCGGTACTCAAGTCTCGTATGATAGTCACATCATACTCTGGGCATTCCAAAGACATGGAATCACCCGTGGTCAGTACTCAAGCCTCACATGGTAGTGACATCGTACTTTGGGCATTCCCAATGATACGGTGGCATAACACAAGACATATTCAACACTGGGTAGCTTTGACGCACGATGATGTAGGGAAATAGTACTCCACACTTGCGATATCATCCGATAGCCCTCTCCCACGTAGCCCTCCGATGCGGTGGCACCACCTAGGGAAGCTTCGACGCTAGGCAGCTTCGACGCACGATGATACGGAGAGGAAGCACTCCAACCTCATCCTCACCTTCACCCCTAGGGGTGACATGGGACTATTGAAAAAAAGAAATCAACTCGCTAACTCCCTTAACCTTCCGGTAGCCCTCTTCCTGGCAGCCATCCATGGTAGGTCCGACACCAAAACGGTATCGATATACACATTGGGCGTTCTAAGATGTGGCGGCACAATCCAGGATAGCTCTAACGCCGGGTAGCTTCAACACGGATACGAGGTAGGGGAGAAGCATTTCGAGCTCGAAATACAATCATTACAGATCAACTATTATCGATTAGCAAATACCGATGCTAATGAATTCTCTTTAATTCCCATACAGTTGCATCACTCGGACGCAGGGAAATATTTAAGTTGCACTCAACAATGACAAGGCACGACACTCAAGACGGGTCATCCAAGCGCGCCTATTACAGATAGTCCAAACATACTATCATAGCTATCGGTTAATGAACACCGATACAATAAATGAATTCTTACGAATTCCCACTAGAGCATCGCATGAATACATGGCAAATAAACTACTACATTGGCATATTAAAATAAAGTATGATCCTAACCACGGATCACACCTCTACCTATCAACAATTAGGCCTGACTAATTAAACATACACGCAATTATTATAAGAGAAATTCTATCACAAAAGAGATACCTGGACTACATGTCCAAATAACCTATGACTAAACCATGTAAATACACACTTTATACGATCTAACATAGGCCTACTAATAAGTTTGCATAAATGACATGAGAAATTCTATAACATTAGGGGTACATGAACTATATGCCCAAATAAGAAAGAAGTCAAGAACTGACTATGCATATTTAAGTCCTAAATCATTCACACAGTTCCACAATATGCACAAGTTAATAGTGGAACCTAAACCATTGAAACATCAAGTGTGTATATATATATATACACTACGGAAAATCACAAGGTACATTAGGGGATATGCTCAAGCAAGGATTAACTAGCGAGTTAATACAAGTTATCTAGGCATGTAATAGCTAATACGACATATGACAATTTAATAGACTATAAGGGCCTAGGCTACACGGATGAACATGAAAGTAATTAATTTAACATACACACGAGGTATAGCTCACTAAAGGCTTCAAGTAGTTCACATAGAATGAGGTAAAATAGCATAAAAGGGCATTCAACATAAGCCATATACTAGCATGCATTCTGGATAATATCCACGATCACCAACTAGTAAGATGTAAGACCAAATTTGTGTACAAACATGTATATGCCAAATGACCCTCACGCGAACTAGAAATTTAAGTAGGAACCACCTCTACTACTCAGTTTGAAAAAGTGGGAGAGAATCTCATGATCTCACGAAAATACTCACATCCTTGCCCCAACGTCTATGGTGGCAACAACATCATCAATATTCACTCAACTCCACAACAAGGCCCACTAAGTATGCATCCAATACTTTGTGTTAATCGATTATCATCTCTTACTCATATATACAAGTCATATGACATCTCAACATATGCTTATTAGTAAGCTAATACAAATTCCCTAACAAGGTTTAAGCATAAAATTATATGGATCAACTAATGATTAACCACGTTAAGTATTCACCAACATAAAGGTAGTACCACAAAAAGACTACCTATGGCATGCAAGTTATCTAGCATAGTATGGATCTAATATAGCAATACAATTCAGGAATCAAGATTGAGTATAGCTATACAGCCCCATGGATGCGCGATGTAAGACCACATGCATCGAACGCATCTCAAATGGGGTGGATTGAACCACTCACTAGTACTTGGATCGTTGCTCGTCCAGTCTATGAGATCTGCAAGACACAACTAATGATGCTCAATTAAAATATGAAGCCCCTTGACACATATACAAGCCTACTTCATGAAGAAAACAACTCCTGATAGTTTTCACAACATGCATAATAACTCCTTGACACACAATCAAGCAAAATTGGTACATCTTCTGCAACCAGCCCTAAACTTTGATCTCCACAGCACCCAATACGCATCCAATAATTCTGAAATAAATCATACACATTCTCTAACATGTTGGGATTATAATCCATGAAGACATCATAACCTGATTTAGCCTCTACTTAAAAAATAAGAAGCTCCTTATTTAAAAGTAACTTTATTGAGAAGGAACTTCTTATAGAAGTACTTTTAGACAAGTTGTCAAACTATACCGAAGGGTGGTGGGAGGTGATGTAATGCGATCATGGACCAGAGGATTATCAAATGGATCATTATGGTTCATTTACAATTTTAATATTTTTTAAAATTTGTTACGATTTCTTTCTTTGTTTTAGGATTTGGATTTGAATTTGAATTTAAATTTTGAATTTGAATTTGAATTTAAATATTAATTAGGATCTCATCGGATTTAGTTGTGATGTGAGAGATTTAGAGAAATTTGTTGATATTCTAATTTTTTCTGCTCTATCTTGTATCACGTAATAAATTTAGACTTGATTATTCGAATTTAGGGAAAAATCCATATAACCCCTTGTAAACTGACTAAAATTCATATAACCCTCTGAATTTTTTTAAAATCTATATAATCTCCAGAAAACACATAGTAAATCCAAATAACCCCCTTAATAAAATTTACGTTTACAAATGATGAATATTTTGTGAATATTATATTTGGTTTACCCTAGTAGAAAACATAATATAAAAAAAAAACCCTATAATGTGTTAAAAATGTGAAAAATCTTCTATAAATGATGATTTTATTCCTTCAGATAAGATTTTATAATATGTCTAGAGAGGATAAAATTGTCATTTTTATAGGATTTTTCTCATTTTTAACACATTGTAGTGGTTTTTTTTAATATATTGTGTCATCAGTCAATGTTAACCAAACCAAATATTCGCAAAATATTCATCATCTATTAACGAAAATTTTATTCAGGGGATTATTTGGATTTATTAGGTGTTTTCAGAGTATGGATTTTAAGGAAGGGGGTTATATGGATTTTAGTCAGATTTCAGGGGGTTGTGTGGAATTTTCCCTAGAATTTATTATTTTCTCGTTTTGTTATTCTTGGTGAATTCACAAATTTGATTAGATTCGCAGAAGAGCGTGTTTATATGTTGCCAGTTGGTATTAGAGCCAGTATCATGTACCTTGTTGGCTGTCCAACGAGTTTATCTCTAAAGAAAGTCCATATACCTTGTTCGATGCTGTTACACACCATCTCTTTTACCGTCAGTCTCATGTGCCTCGTTAGCCATCCAGTACTGATTTTTTTTTCTTTCACATTTGCTAAAAATGAGTTTATTCAATTCAAAATGGAGCGACACACTTTTAATCAAAGTACATATTTCATTAAACGAGATTTATTATTTAAAAAAAATATATGAAAAAACTTTAATTTCAGGGGTTAGTTGTAATGCATATACCACTTTATACCAGTTTATTCCAATATATTTTATCTTTGGATATTCAAAGCTCTCAAACAACCAAAATCCACAATTCCAATTTATTCCAGGATATTCTGACCCCTATTCTACATCCAAACAGGGCTAATAGTAATTTAGCTTCCCACCAACCACACCACTAACATGCGCCGGATCAGAAACGAGTCCCCCAGCTTCTATTTCTGCGCGCCAAAAATAACTGTCATAACAATCTTGGAACACTCAACATTTCCGAGCCCCAGAGATGTCAACGGGTCGCGGGTCGACCCGGACCCGACTCGGACCCGGTCCGATAAAAGACGTATATACCCGACCTGGAGGACCCGAAAATCAAAACGGGTCAGGTCTGGGTCCACCCCAATCTGATCCTATGGACCCGTTGGACCCGATTGACCCAACCCAAATATTATGTAATTTTTTTTTATTTATGATCCAACCTAACACTCATGATTCAACCAAACATTTATAACTAAATATTAAATAATCATTTAAAATTTTAAACATTTGAAATATTTTTAAAATCTTTTGACTTCACGTAAAAGCATAATAATCCAAACCGTATTCTAAATGTTTCATCATAAAACATTTAAAAATCAAAATAGTGAAGAACTTTTTATAATACATTAGACTCTATTAAAAAGAAGAAAAAAATGAAGCCATTGTAAGCTCTTGAAAAGTTTTTTAACTTCTCTTTGTTTGACTCGAACTTATTAATGGGTCGACCCGACTCGAGACCCGATTGGATCCGACCTGAAAGACCCGACAATCAAATGGGTTGGATCCGAGTCCACCCCGACCTGACCGACCCGACCGGTTGACAGGCCTACCTCTAAGCCCCAACCCATCTCCATATAAACCCACCCCACTATCCCAACCCAAACCACCAAGTCCCTCTTACTCCATCTCATATTCTCATATAATCCAACAGAGCCTCCTTCCAATGAAGGCCAACACCACCACAACCCTCTCCCTCCTTCTCGCCGTCCTCATCGCCAACGCCGCCCTCTTCGAGGCCTCTAAGGCTGTCGTGAGCTGCGGGGATGTGACAATGAAGTCGGTCTCTTGCCTGGCCTTCATAACTGGCAAGGTGGCCAAGCCGTCTCCGCAATGCTGCACACGACCGTAGGGCCGTGTGCCATGTATGAAGAACGGTGTCAAAGCCCTGCCGGGGGTGCAGGATAGGTTTCTCAGTCAGATCCCCAGGTTCTGCAATATCCCTGTGGGGGTTCCCAGTGTCCCTAAACACCAACTGTAACAGGTTTGTATCTCTTTAGAACCATATTTCAAAAACAACTTATGTTTTAAATTGATTAAATAATCGATTTTGAAAAAAAAAGTTACTCTCAACCAGTTAGGTCTTTTTTTTAATTGTTTTGTTGGTTTTTGAAACATGTAAAATAAAATTTGAAATCAGAAGGTAAATTTGAATAATAACAGTTTAGAATCAACTGATTTTGTAAACGTAAATTTGTTGGAAAATGATACACTCAATCACATTTACCAACCAAAATTCAGACCTCACATCTTTTCAATTTTAAAAAAATAGTAAACATCATTTAATGATGTATATGCATTTGATAAAAAATGCATTTCGAGTCGAATGAACTCATTTTTAATAAGTGTAAAAAAAAAATTAGTGAGGTATATGCATCATCTAACGAGGTATATGCTTAACTGAATCTGTAATGAGATATGTATGTTTGTGTTTTGGACTGAAAATAAAACCGAGTGTGGTAGCACCCAAATTTGTTTGACAATTGGTTTTAAATGGGCCTATATTGTAGACACTTGTACCAACTGAACGTTGATTTTGTTTAGCAGCGCTGATACACTCATTCCAACCCATACACTATAACAACGTAATGTATACTGTGATATTATAGTATATGGAGAATTTTTTTAATATTTTTTTATAAAGAAAAAAATATACTATTATATATTAGTATATACTTCATTTTATATACTGAGAGTGTATAATTTTTTAAAAAAATATTACAGACTGAGATTGCACAACGATATAGACATAACATTTTCCTTTGTTTAAACTGTTGATTTTGTGTCTGATTTTGCAGCATCAATTGAAAAGATGGGTGGGTGACCTTGGAATAAAAGCTCAGAGCGATTCTGGTGTAATAAATGAGAGATGAGAGGACTGTTTGTTGTTCTGGGTTTTAGATGTTATTGGACCTCTATTTTTGTGTCACTGTCATTGAATCAGTGGTTCTCAGTGATTTTTAATGATGGATATTAGCCATTCATGATTCAATGATTCATTCCTCTCTGCATTTTGAATAACTTTGGCTCGTAAACCCAATCAACAAATATATCATCTCAGACAATTCAAATTAAAATGAGAACTGCTCTTTGTGATCAATAAATTAAGATGACCATTGAATGATTTTCTATAACCATGGAGTTTAACATTTCTGAATTGTTCAACTTTGTTTGGATATCATTAAGAATTGCAGTACCACATTATTAATAATATATTTGATCACGTTTGAATTACATATCAATAATATTTCATTGGACTGGAGCTTCCAATACTAAGAACAAAATAAATCAATGCGCAAAGAATTACGAGTAAACATTTACCAAGGAATTGGCTGGCCATCCCATGCGAAGAACTTCCCGTTGTCACTGCTCTTCGCATTGTTGATGATGTTCAAAAGATTCTGCACTGAATATTCTCTTGTAAAGAGCTTACCTTGTGGGACGTTTCGCTGAAATGGTCTCGAAAGATCGGTGTCTACTGTACCCGGATGCAGTAGAATGCAGACTATGGGATCCTTTTTTCGTGCGAATTCCACTGCAATAGTCTTGGTCACTACATGTATTGGAAATATATTGGTACCAAAGAATTCAATGTCTGAAAAAGGTGACATGCAGATGAAAATGGCATTATGAACAGTTTGTAATCAAAGCATGATTAAGGTAAGTTGTAAGTACTAATGGTGAATTTATAGTTCTGAAAGTGTCTCCATTGAAAGCATAAGAAATTAAGAATGATGATATTTACTCCCTCATATGTAACTTTGGAGTTACAATTTTTGATATGTTATCATTTTTGTTGCATGCTAGAATGAGAGAATCTGTTATGCCTCGAAGGTATAACAAGTTGTAAGTACCTAGCCTCAACACCCTAAATTTATTTTGGCAAGGGGATAAGATTTTGAGGAAAAATTATCATAATTTTAGAAAATAAAAAGTTTATCTATTTTATCCTTATTCACATTTGTTAAAATCCATATAAAAGAGGAATAATGTTATTTTTTTTCGCATAATAAAAAAATCCCAATTTTGATTCAAAATCGGGAATAACAAATATGATAAGTTTTTCTCCAATCACTTATTTCCTTACCCAATCACTTATTCCCTTGCCAAACTAACTGAACTGTTAATCATTTAGGAATGTAACAAATTGCTACGCCCAGACCATGGTCCTTGCCAACCCAATTTAGGCAGTTCTACGTCTCGTCCAATAGCCCATCCCACTACTCTCACTCGGATTCCTACCATGTAGGCCATTCCTAAATTGCCAGAGTCCGGATCTAGTTAGGCCTGGCTTCAGACCGGATCAGGACATAGATTACCACTTATAGGATTCAAACCCAAGATATGACATCTGCTATGATACCAAATATTTAGCTAGCCAAAACTAAATTATTAAGGTGGTAAGGGGCAGAAAAGGAACCCCTTTATCACTTAAGATCATGACACAGACATGTTGTCCTGCACTTATTCTGCAAGTTTTTTTTTATAAAAATTTCTTCAAGACATTTTTGCAATGCACAAGTGGATTTTTTTTCGAAACTGGTAGGAACCCTACCACCAACTTTTATTAAAATGGGGTACAGTTCCTTTTTATAAATAGGACTGCACCTAAATTCCTGTGCTTCAAGTAATCCCAGGAGATTTGAACCAAGACCCACGGGTAGCAAACCCATGATTCGAACCAAAGAGCAAATCCTTTTCTTACTTGGGAATACACGAATGGATTTTTACACCACATTTACATAAATGTGCCTGAGGCAGACGTGAACTTTAAAGTACGAATGGAATTTTACAATTTATATGGCAATTTTGCGCAATCTTGAACTTATCCCTTTTCATTAAAAGTTCACATTCGAAGTCTGTGTCTACTTTTCAGAAATAAGAATCATAAAGCTATGCCTCATAGATAAGCAGGTACTATAAAATATTCTGCAAGGAGGGATCAATGTTTGAACAGTATCAATGTGTTTGAAAATAGAAGCGACAAGTGAAAATCATATCAACCAGAAATATGTTGTCCTGGTTTTCTTATGATAGCTCTCTGGAAGTGGGTTGATTCGACAACCAAGGTGAACATTTTTCAATCTATGCTTAAGCATAAGGTGAGAATGGCCAATTGATGATGCTTTGATCAGTAGTATCACAGATCAGATTTGTTGTATTTGGATATTCACATTCAAGTTTAACATTCACAATGGTCAATGGGCATGGATGAAGTGAAAATTGCAACGCTTTGACTTACATTGATTGAGTGCAGTCTTTGATGATCGGTATGAATGCCATCCCCCCAAACCATTGTCTCCAATAGAACCCACCCTTGCACTTATATTTGCCACAACAGCAAATTCCCTGTCAGTACCAGAGCCTCCACCCACCTTTAAAAGTGGCCACATGTGCTGATCATATATCAGCATAAATTAGTCACGTTACTTCCAATTATCTTTATAAAACTGTCATATAACCCATATCTAAAGATACATAATGGGATGCCATAGGTGGAATGTACCAGCGCAATGCCCAAAAATATGCGAAAAGGAAATGAAGATGTGGTACCAAAGAACCTTGAAAATAAGAAATAAAAGAAAACAAATTATAAAAATATTGATGTACCTTGATGACTAAAATAGGGCCTACTGCATTGATCTCATATGTTAGTAGCAGAGCTGACTTCTGAACTTTACTCAGTGTTGTTTCTGCACCGGATATTCAAGATTAATTTTCAGTACACACAAGTTTGCACAAATGAGAAGTTCAGGCAGAATGCATGTCAACCTAACTGGTTTCTAGATTTAATTGTTAAGACGCAGGTCAACTCTCTCATATCACAAACAGTACATTTAATTGGCACATATTTTCTTTATAAATATAACTGTTCCATTCTTGACTTTAGATGATTATACTTTAAGAAGTGTACGCATGGAGGCATGCACAATCATCCATGCCCATGCATGGAAACATTGCTCAGTCAAACACACATTCTTGTCTAGGTTGCAAGTGGGACTTTTTGATGCAGCAAATAAAAGGAAAACACTTGATCATTGTTACCAAAAAGAAAACAGCTGATTCAGTAGTATCAGCAGCCATAAGGACTCGGTGTCACAATAATAAAATGGTTTGGTGGTGTGTCAATGAATTGGTCCATTCTAGGGGCATAAAAACAGAACAAAAAAGGGAAAATTGACCATTCTCTTGAGAAGGGATGCCAACGACGAAGAGAGAATTCGTACGTGTGTCGGTTAGAGTCCAAACCTGGTTGTAATACGTCAGGTATTGAAAGAACTCCAGATGCATTGATTAGAAGGTTTAGAGACCCATATTTTTCCCTAATTGAGTTTGCTGAAGCCTGGAATCAAATGACATCAGGTCATATATAACATGAAACAGTGTCAACATCAACATCATGCCAATTCATAACTACATGTTGATTTTTTCAATCCACTACGTATGACAAGTAGAAATTAGTTTTATTGGTCTCAGTGGAGTGTTGGTGTCACCGTCATAATTACATTTTGCATTAGCCAAATACTATCAAGAAAAGATGATCCAGCTTCTAGAGAAGTAAACACTGAATGTAAATTACACTGTAATATAATTAAAACTCTTTCTGTTGGGTTTGTCTAGTTTGCTCTGAATCTGACCAATGACCCTGTATAGTGAATACACCTTCCATTGTATACAAATAGCTTTATTAGTAAGACTGTATATTTGTATACCATTCAAAACAGAGACCATTTTTAAGATAATCTAATGGCCAGTGAAAGAGACCAAACAATGCTTAGAACCTCTCATGATAAATTATACTCTAAATATAATACCATTAGTTAAGTATATTGTGACACATATGGAATAAGAACATGTAACCTTTTCTATTTTTTTTTTATTGAATGCTCATTTCTCCTCAATAATGAAAAAGTATTAACTATTTCCTGCAGAGAGTTTACAACATGTTGTCAATATGGACAGGGAAATAAGTTTGATAGAACAAACATTCAAACAGCCTAAAATGAGGGTTTAACAGGAGGTCATTTTAACTTGTTTCATGAGTTCAGGAGACCTATTTTGTTTTCAACCATGAGTGTAGATGATGTCAATTCCAGCACAGGAATGCATAGCTTACCTCTATGGTGCTTTCATTTGTTATATCCAACTGTAGGACATTGAGGCGTTCCGTGTATTTTCTCTTCAACTCAACAAGGCCTACTGCCTCATCAGGGTTCCGGCAAGTTGCAACAACATGCCCTTTATTGTTTTTCTCTAACAGTTGTCTAACCTGTCAATCACAGCATATTTAAACATAGAAACCAACAAGTACTGTTCAGAATACAAACTCATATGATTTATTAAATGTCTTATCTCATATAATACTATGATTGATCCCAGTGGTGTAATTAGAGGTCCAGGCAGAAGGAAGTGATGTTAAACTCATTGCATTTATAATTTTATATTAGTGCTTATCAATTTTACATTCTTTGGTGGTCCAGATATATGTGTAACTTTCACTTTCAATGGAGGTATTATGTTATAATCTGCAAAGAGTGGCCTAATGCAAGATTACAACCCAGCAACATAGGAAGGAAGCCTGCAGCAAAAAACAATGAAGACAACATAGTGGGCATGAGGTAAGCAAGAACCGACTAGATTCATTTTACCTAAATTATCCTTATTGGCTCACACAGAATGAGAACACTCAGGTTCAAATTAAAAGTAACGGGTACATATAAAGTAGTTGGGATGACATTTTTTTTTATTAGCTACCAGTCTGTGCAGATAATGCTACCCTATAAATAAAGGAAAACGAAGCTCTGAGTTACTCCTCTAGCCCAATATCAAATTATGTGTTGTATATTGTAGAAATTATCTTATATAGGTCTCTCTCTTCTTTGGCATTTTCCATGACCAAAATTGACCCTGGACCTAAACAATTTACAGGACCACAGATTACATTCAACTTCTCTTACAAACTCATGAAGGACCACCGATTATTTTCATCATCTCTTTCAAACTCAATGGAAATTGATCTCGCTTTGTCATTTGCTTTTTGTTTCAAATATATCGAAACCAGGATGCATATATAGATAAAATACCATCCTAGGATAAACACACAAATGGCAGTCCAGCCTGCAGTAAATTACAAAAATGATTAGAAATTTACTCTAGTGTTTTTTTACAACATCATTTACAGTGCAAATTGTTATTTTTTTAAATTTAAAGAGGTACCATCTCTTTACTAAGGGGTCTTGGATTTGAATCTTCAGTTTTACCTAGAAAATGAAACATATCATTAACCCATTAAAAAAACAAAAAAAAACTCAGGCTTGAGCAATTTGTCAGAAACCAGAGATGCATTCAGAGACATTTCGAGAGAAAGACATTTAAATTCATGAAACCAACATCAGAAAAGCAGAATTCATAAATATCATAGCAAGAGACAGCTAAAATTTGTGAGAAATTTTTTTTTATGGAAGATGTCAAGTTTCCACTCACAAATTCAAGCCCAATCCCTCTGGAGGCACCCTGAACCATGGAAACCCCACCCTCCCATTGCACTGCAGAGCTACAAATATAAGCCCTTGGGATTGTTCTCAATGGACTGCTTGCTACAGCCACCATAAGCTTCATCATCTTTTCCTTCAGGAAATCTTAGCTTCTTGAAAACAAAAATGAGAGCTTTCTTAATTGCAGCTCATCAGAAGAAATTGAAATGAAAAACAAATTGAGAATTTGAAAAGGTGCTTATTCTTTTTTCAACAATTGGACAAAAATGTGCAGTCTTTATGGGATATTGTGGATATTGGTATGTCAAATATTTTTTTTTATAGAAGTCTTAAATTTTTGATAGAATCAGAGACTTTTTAAAGGTGTGAATCTTAAAATCTTAATGGGAAGAAGAGATTTTGAATATTGGGTATTTCAGAACGGGACAGGTAAATTATGAAAACCTTTCAGATTGAATTCAAACAAAAAAAAAATCAATGATTTTGGGTTTCCACCTTACAACGTCTTCCCCCCACCAACATAAAAGATCAAAATTTTAAATTTCTTCCGAGTATCTTCTTTACCTTTGATTTTCAGGACCCAAAAAACAATTTTATGGAAAAGAAAAGATTAAATAAATAAGACAGAAACAGAGAGACAATCAAGGTTCAAAATATTTTTTTTTTTCAGATTCAATTCACCTGAAACCGCTTCATCCTTCAATGGTTCATCTCCTGACACAGAGGCAGTGGCATTTATGTAATTCTCTCTCCTGATCGAGGTTGGATACTTGGACAGTGATAGATTACCTTTACCACCCTCACCTTCCAAAGTGTTCAACAAGGACAAAAAAGTAGTTGTTTCTTGCATTTTGGTCCATTTTGACTTACTTTTGCAATAACAACGTTTACACCACAAACCTATGTTAATTATTAAAGAACGATAAAAGTGGGATGAATAATTACATTTATGAAATCTCATTATTTCAATAAAAAGCCACATGCAATTGACATCCAAAGAAGCACCACACACAACCCATTTGAGTGCACAAAACAATCCATACTTAAGGACCATTGCCACATTAGAGACATGTACACATACACCTACATTAGCATAAGACACATTAATAATACATTAAAAAAATAGGTACAATCAGCAATAATTCTCACAAATCAACGGTCAAGATCGATCAACAGGCATATAAACCGGCCAGTTCCTCGATCGACCTACCATCACCAGAATCCTGCTCGAGGTCCGTGTTCTCGAGCATCCATAGAAGGTGGTCGAAGAGGACCACCTCGCACCTCACCGAGATGACCCCTCCATTCCCCATTGACCGGTCGATGAGCGCGCTAAACAATGGGTGGTCTAGATGCTTCGAACTTATAACGTAGCGCCGCCTCGAACTCCCCACATAGACCACCGTGTTACCACGGTCGTCCTCCTCCTCCTCCTCCTCCTCCTCCCTAGTAGACTTAGACCTTAGGCTACTATAGGAGGATGACCTCCCTAGCTTTGACAAGCTCTTGCATTTCTTGAGTATCCCATTCAACTTGTTCATTTCTTCCAAAACATGGGTTTGTGTGTTTGGGAGAAATAAAGAGAGGAGGGGATGAGAGAGATCTGTAGCTTAGAAAGGAAAATTGAACAATAAGTGTGCTTGATGTGCACTCTTTTAATGGAGGGGCAATGGTAGGTGTTACATCATTTTTTGTTATGTTTTTAAGAGGTGGGGGGGTCCAACCTTTACAACTAATTTCAATCTCGCTGGTGATTGTTTAGTTGCCGGTGGGCCAAGGTTCAGTCTGAGATATGAGTGGTTGGTATATGGGAATATGAGGGTTGTTTCATTTGTGGATTGAATCCCATGAAAATTTTTGGAGTTTATTGTAAATTTTTTTTTTGGTAGGGAAGTGAAAATTATAAGTTTTCTTTTAATAATACAAAAAAGAAAAATGGAATAATTTTTTTTGCAGTGGTGATACCCAGGCCCCAAATTATAGGCCCCATTCACAAGCCCCATGAGGTGTCATCACCTTATTGGTTGGCTTGTTGACTTTTCAAAAAAGGTGAAAAAGCAAAAACCAAAAATACCCCTACTTAAAAATGCCTCATTTTTTAACGTGCAAATCAAAGAATCCCTAATTCTCGTTCATTAAATAACCATCCCCGATTGTCTCGGTCAATCACAACAAACATTCAAATGAAATCATACCATCTAATAAAATCTAGGTAAAAAAAAACCCAATTGTTTAATCGAAACCCCCTTTCTTTTCCGTTTCGACGATCCAAATAGAAGAATTTTTTTTTCTTTTGCATCCCAAAATCTGTTCTTCAAATATTCTTCAATTCAATCCGACGATTCTTTGCCAATATTTTAACATCATATTCAAACAATGATGACGAAAAATAAACATTTTCTGTTTTTGTTCCTTCCTTTTAAAAAAAAAACGATTTATGAAGAATGAGACATTTTTTGTTTCTTCATTCCAAAAATGTAACAAACAATTGTTTGTTCCTTCCTTTTTTTGTTACATTTAATCAAAACATCTAAACCATAATCCAAAACCTAATCCAATTTGTGTTACATTACTCCAAAACCAAATCAGAAAACTAATACAATCTGTTACATTTAGAGTGCAAATGTAACAACTATTGAGTAAATGTAACAACTATTGAGTAAATGTAACAACTATTAGGTAAATGTAACAACTATTGAGTATGTACTTATAAATGTAACAACTATTGAGTATGTACATATAAATGTAACAACTATTGAGTATAAAATAAAAAAATTTTATTTTTTAAATTGAAACATGCAACATAGATTAAATATGTTATCATCAAAAATTTAATTTTAATTTCAGTTGTGACTTTCATTCAAATAAAATCAAAATATTAAAAAAACATGACAAACCTGATTCGGACGACATTGATGGGAGATCCAACTCGAAAAATATTAAAATTGTGGGACTGCTACAAGACGTTCATCATATATGATTCGGTTTTGATTGCTGGAAATCGAAAATGATCGACAATTGAAATTCTCCACGATCTGCTGTTGATAATCGCATTCATTATTGAACTTTGAGATTGCTACGATTTATTCCTCTAATATGATTCGGTTTTGATTGCTGAAGATCAAATAATATCATCAATTCTCCATGATTAGCGGTTGTTAATGACATTCAATGTTGACGCCCCATTTGGAAAGAAATCGTAACCGAATCAGTGCTTCCTAAAAACAAGCGTTAAGGGTATAAAAGACAATGTACACTTGCCACCTCATGGGGCCTGGTTTGGGGCCTGTGAAGTTGGGGCTTGGGAATCATTATTGTTTTTTTTTTCTCATCTTGTTCAAAAATATTTTTCTTTTGGTCTTGTGAAACTAAATTTTACTAAAAAGTCCTATGGGAAATGGGACAGTTTTCCAAAATAAAATGCTTAGGATTAGTTTGCTCCAAAAGAAGAATTTCTCACCCATAAATCTTGTTTTGATAGATTATTTGAAATGATCAATTTTTGCTTTGGATATTATGATTGAACATATAAGTAGAGAATATTAAATGTAATTTTTCCTGGTGTTTCAATAGAAGGAGAATGAGAATAAATGTCAAATTAACACTTAAGACCTATTTGACGTTCATTCTCATTTTTTGGAACACCCAAAAAATTACATTTGGAATCCTCAATTCTATCGTACATTTTTGAATTACATTTCAAATTTTTTTTTCATGGAATGTAGCAGAACTAGATCACTGAAAAATGAAATTCTCTTATTAGGTCAGTGTTATCAAACAAACCATTGGTTAAAACAAATTAGAGACAAGCATTCTAGTATTCTCCTAACATGTTTTATAAATAGTTTTCAAAATATAATATTTGTTCCAGTAATTAGATGAATTGAACAATTTTATATATTTAAACCTATGTACTAGGCTAGGGAAAATTGACTTCCTAGACTACTGGTTATGTGCATCACACACAAACCCAAACGAGACAAAACATTCAAACAGAAATTTTTACGCAGTCGATGTCCAAACCGTTCAATCCGGAAAGGTGGTCCCTTATTGTGCTGTTAATTCAAAAAGATTTTGCAGACAAAATGGATATTTGGAGAGACTGCATGAAAGCATATATATATATATATAGTTTGGTTTGTGGTGGCAATGAAATGGGAGGGGAGATGAGATGGTGATGGTGCACGTGTGTTGTCACGGACCTTCCGTGCACATGGCGCCTATTCAATGCTCTTTGTTCCGGTGTTTCTGCGGTCCACGCCATGCCATAACTCCAGTGAGTATTAGATCCTATCGATATATGTATATTTTCAATTAAAGACTGATATGTGTCTTATCACATGATAAATATACAAGATTTTAAGATGATTTAAAGCACGTGTCAGTCGCCCTTAATTGGAGACTGACATGATGAATGGGACATGAACCTAATATCCGAGGACACTTAACAAGGGTATAGGATCTCAGCTATGACAATAAGGGTGCAACTCGAATGTGTTGGGCTGGGCTAGAAGTTAGTCTAAACCTAATCTACAAGTAGAATATCTAATTGAAATCTAAATTCAAACTAGAACTCAACTCAAATTGATTAACTCGAAACCAGCGGGTTCAGGCTGAGTTCAGGATATGCACAATTCGGATAGGGTTCGAGTTTAATATGAACAAAATAACTATGTTAAAGCATTGTTATACTTAGTTCTTTTTTTTTTGTTCTCTCTTTTATAGACATTTTCTATGAATTGATATTTGGAGAATATATTTCACTTTATATAAAAGTAAGTACCTCATTAAATAAGGTATATGATTTTAAAATAAATCAAATATATGCGTTTTTTTTTTTTTGAAAAATATAGACACTGCTGTTAGTACTTGTATTCCAAAGTGATGGTTATAACTCCGAATAAGGGTGAGAGGGAAAAAAAAAGGAGTCACGTGAGGGGGATGTGGTGGATCCGTCGATAGAATATCTACCGATACACCCAATACACCCTCCTTCCCACCCAATAGACCATCATTCGGTAATTACATGGTGTTAGAAGGACAACACGATCCCCTAGCCCGAGCTATACCGCACGCCCAATCCCTGGTGGCCACCACAATCGCCTCCCTATTGTTCTCCACAATTTGGACTGTAAAATAAATTGAATGTAATATTTCTCATTATATTATACTATTAATAGGCATGAGTTTTAGTTTCTACTATTCCAAAAGTTTATCAGTCATGATACCTAGGCCCCATAATATAACCCCCACTCACAAGTCCCATGAGGTGTCATCATTTTAATGGTTAGTTTTTTGGTTTGTTGACTTTTTCAAAAAATGGTAAAATGACAAAATACAAATTTGCCCTTCATTAAAAATTTGTCTTATTAACCCAAATCCCCCATTTTCTCTATTTGGTTATGACTCTTCCATGTAAATCTTAAAATCCATTTGTCTATTTCAAATTTTGAATTTTGAAATCATTACCTAAATTATAATTGAACCTAGATTACACTAAAAATTACCGAAATTGTTTTCATTAAAATCTTTCAAACGACTCATTTTCTCTAGGTAGTTATTGTATTCAAATTTAAATAAAAAACACATATAGTTAACATATGAAACAGTTACATTTTATATTGGTAGTTACAAATACATTTCTTAAATGTTTACATCTCTCACAACGATTTGTTACATTTATATAAAAACTGTTACATTTATATAGATGGAACAAACAATTATATTTACCTAAATGTCAAACAGTTACATTTACTATTTAAAATTATCTATTTCAATTTCTAGTGCACTGCCTTCTAAAGAAAATGTATCAGAATCCTCTGTAAAAGTATGTACTTCACTGTTACATTTATACGTCATTTCTATTTGCATTGTTAAAAGAAATGCACAACATGAGATAATGTTACATTTCAAAGTGTTACATTTATGAATGTAACAAAATTGTGTAAATGAATATCCGAGTTCGGGAGTCTAATATAAACATCACACGAACCAGTAACAATTAAATGTAACAATATCAAAATTACATTTATGAAATTATAACGAAACAAATATAAAAAAAAGTGTGAAATAGTGATCAAAACATAAAAAAAATTCATTTTTTGAATTGAAACATGTAACATAGATTGAATATTTGATCATCAAAAATTTAATTTCAAATTCGATGTGACTTTCATTCAATAAGATAAAAAAAATAAAAAAAAACAATTGACAAACCTGATCCAAAAGAAAGATCCAACTTGATAAAGAACATATCAGTTTTTCAAACTTCTTCAGATTAAAATTTTAGGACTGCTACGAATAAGTTCATCGTAAATTATAGAGATTAATGATTTTATACAATGCAAGGAAGAAGAAATACAGTAATTAATGAAATCTCCACAATCCTAAGAATAAATCAAACCGTTTTCCTTGTTTAGAGGTGGTTATCAATTAGAAGATATAATAGATAATGTCTTATTGCCACATCATGAGGCCTGTGATGGGGCTTGAAAAGTTGGGGTCTAAGAATCATTATTGAAAGTTTATTTTGAATTGTTGGATATTGGATCGGTTGACCTATATCCCGTCTACGTTGAAAAAAAGAGGAGATCGAGAAACGAGTGAGATGACGAGTGAGATGAGGCGGTTATGAAACCACCACATCTTGCTGGTTATCGTAACCAGTAGCAGCAGAGATTTGTCGGTTACAACAGTAATCAGAGAGAGAGAGAGAGTTTAAATATCTCTTTACGTCTTTTGACTCTTTTCCAAAAGACAACGAAAATAATTAACTCTCCCTCTCTTAGTCTCGATCTTAATTCAATCTCTCTAAGGCTATCATCTCTGAATCTTTGAATCTGAAAGGTGGATAACAAACAAGTATCTGATAATCTTATCTTTATTGATGAAAAAGTTGTTCAAGGGGCTTGTAATTCAAGGAAAAATATTCTATGATTGAGCTGTGAAAGGTTCAAAGAGGCATTCCGCATAAACTCTATCTGTGATGATAAGTTAACATGAATGATTGAAAAAAATAAAACAATGTGTTAAAATGATTGGAAAAGAAATTAAAAGACTAATTCAGGATGAGACCACAAACTATTCAAGAAAAACATAAGACTAATTCAGGATGAGAACATAAATGGTTAAAGAAAATCATTACAATTTTTGTGGGACTTCGAACGAACTCATTTTCAAAAGAACTTCTTCTAACTTTATTATTCCAAGATGATGACTATTATATTTTAATTTATATTTATTTTATTTTGCCTAGAAGGCAAGTGTACCTCTGAAACCGTTGAAACAGAAGATCAGATGGATGTAAATCGTCCGATGATCTGGCTCATTAAGCTACTGGCCCATCATGACGGTTGTCAAGTACGGTCCACACCAATTAGAAGCTTCCTAAAGCATAGTACTATAAATTTTGGACATTTTTGGTTGGCATTAATTTAATGGGCCACAAAGAAAACCCACACGATTTAGGCCCACTTTTTTTCTTGCCTAGTCTGTCTTGTCTTTCAAGAGATACCACTCCCACCAGTCTGTCATTGAATGATAAAGAGAAGGAAAAGAAAAAAAATACATGTCGCCCATTACCGCCCCAATTTCAGTTCAATTTTTTTTTTATATATAAAATTATATATTTATCCTTTAAAGTGAATGCATGAAATGAAGTATATATTAAGATACATTATTATATTTTTTTCATGGTGAAAAAATGAAAAAAACCGGACTACAATACATACCATGATAGTGCAGTATACACTGCGTTATCATAGAGTACGGGCTGCAAAACGGGCTAGAAAAACAGGTTGCGTGTATCAGCACTCAAAGGAAAAAGATACTAGCAGCTCCCATTGCAACCAATTGTAGTCCATCTAATTTTTTTAAAATCATACACTCACCCTTTAAAATGCATATGGTTATATGAAATGAGGTAGATACTGAGTTACATTTGTGTTTTTTTTTTCATGATGAAAAATGAAAAAAAAAAAATTGGATCATTGTTATGATAGAACCCCATACACTATGATAGTGTAGTATATACTATGTTATTATAGTGTATGGGGCTGCAAAATAATCCGTAAAATGGATTGTGTATATCAAAACGCTGGAAAGAAAAAGATAATGTTAAGGAGCCCCACTTTAAATTTCCATTTTAAAATATGCACCTTATCTAATAAAACATATACTTTTACAAAATATTAACCTCACTTACAAAAAAAAAGTGAAGAATTATTTTACGAAATATTAGCCTCACTTATAAAAAAAAAGTAAAAAATTACATGTTTCATTTAACAAAACATACTGGACAACACATGTAACACCTTACATTTACCTAACAGCTTATCGGATGGTAAACGGGTCGCTACTACACTTAATCCAAATACAAGACCAAAATTTTATACTCTTTTTTATTAGATGATACCAATATAATATAAATATCATAATCAAGATATAAATAACGATACTAATATAATAAAACTGATGCTAATAAAATAAATAATATCCAATTGTTTTAAATCACCAATAGTCTTAACAAATATCAGAGTTTTGCGGAGACAAGATATTAAAAAAGGAAATATATAATAAACCACCCTTGTGAGAGCCATTTAAACTGAACAAACTCAAATAGTCGATCACGACTATAATTTATTTTCGAACCGCTACTTTGAAGATATTCCTGAAATGTACGAAAAGTCCAAACTTCACCTTGATCCTCGAAATATGCGATACCTGATTATGAAACAACTAGCCCATATCGAATAGGGTGAGCAATTAACTTACTGAATAAGCCTACTGACAAATTTATTCACATGACAGTTATATATAAAAAATAAGTTTATATGAAAACAAGAATTTTCTTTAATGAATCTTTTATTTTATGAAATCAATTTAAAATCATGAATTTTAAAAACTATTTAATGCAATCACGTGGTCCAATCATTTGGCCCACGTCATAGAAATCATGAGGGTTAAATGATATGATAGGATAGATGGAATCAATTTAAAATCGTGAACTTAAAAAAAAATGCTTTAATGTAATTACGTGGCCCAATCTTTGGCCCACGTCATAGAAATCATGAGGGTTAAATAATATGATCGGGTAGAATTCTCAATCGGAAGAATCGTTATCCATAAACAGGTGTGCCAAGCCCCAAGCGACTAAATTGCTAAAAAATTCCCTTGAGGAGACGTCGGATCTAGAAGATACCGATGAGTTGCCGCTGCCATCATTACGAGAACACCAGCACATGATGCCCGGGTTGCTACAAACTCCAAAGAAAGGAATCCACCGCTGCAAGAAATGAATTACCACATCCCTCACCGATCTTTAGACTCTTCGAGTCCTACAACTTCCTCCCCAAAGGCAAAATACGACAGGGGGATTTATTCATGAAATATGTCATGATATGGATTTTGATAAAATCTCCTAGGACTAGGTTGTCTTCACTAATCCTAAATTTTTCAAAAATCTCAATAATGCCAAAATCCTTAATTTAAATAATTATATAAAAAACATAAACATCAATATACATGTTCTATTAATTCTTGAAACCTGAATAACATAATTCATGCTATTTTAAATGATATGATGAAGAAATTAAATAATGCAATCTTATTCAATAAAGAATGCAATTTGATCAATATGAATAATATCCAAATCATGCAAAATTATCACAATATAAATGCATGGATAACACATAATATCACACAAATATGATTAACATGTAAAATTCAACGATATAGAACAAAATCTCACATGAAATAAATCGGTAGGCCCACTCACCTCGAATGGCCCCTAGGTTACCACCCTCAACAAATGTTACAACCTAGATGAAACAAAGTTTTAAAAAATAAATGATTAATTAAAACTTATAATTCAAGCCTAGACCCAAGACCTATTTACCCTAATCATAATTAATAGATATAAATGATTCTACCCAACCATCTAAACCTATCACATATAAATCCAACAAAAGAAAATATAACATAACCTAAGAAGAGGATGAAAACCCATCTAACATATAACCAGTCACTAAAAGACAAAACCAGAAAGGACAAAAACAGAAAAATAAAATATCCAGAATATTTAAAATAATAATAATAAAACAACTAAAATTCACAACAAAATATGAAAACACATTTTTTATACAAAAATAAACTCTAACAGTAAAAGATAAAAATTAATACAATTTATCCTCTTATGTATACGTATAAATCATAAACCTAGTTTTATTAAAACATCAAAATTTAATAATCTAAGCATAGATCTAATCTTTAAAATAAGTAATAAATCAAAACCTAATTTTATCAAAACTCAAAAATCCAAATACCAAACATAGATCTAATAATAATAAATAATAGATCAAAACCCTAGTTTTATCAGAAACTAAGAAATCCACTAAACATAGATCAAATAAATAATAAATCAAAATCCTAGTTTATATAAAACTCAAAATACCATAACATAAAGTATATCTAATCATTAAAATAAATAATAAACCGAAACCCTAATTTTATTGGTAACCCCAAAAAAATTAATAACCTAAACATAAATCTAATATCATCATTAATTAATATTATTTTGAAAGAAAATAAAAAATTAAAAAGAAAAGAGCAAGTACCTCTCTTTCTCTCTCTCTAACCCGTCGAACAGAAGACACAAACACTTTTTCTTTATTTCTTTCGACCGTGTATGAATGAGAGGAGAAGCCCTAAATTTGAAGAGTGCTGCTACACTCAATTGTAAACTCAGTTCCTATCTCAGACCTCACGTCAGCCCATCCACATAGAATTTTTTTTATTTTTATATTCCAAGTCAGCTTCTCAAAAATCCTGTGAAAAGTTCTCCCCTAAAAAGTTTCTGCTCAAGTTCATGTAACAATACCAATCTTGAACCCTCTTAAAGCACCAAATTCAAACTTCAAAAAAAAAAAAAAAAAAAAAAAAAATCCACACAAAAAATGTCGTTGAGGGAGACCAAGTGGAGGTCCGCGTCGAAGACAGCTTTGTGTACAAGCGCCGTCGCTGAAACTCTCTGGACGATGATGACCACCACCATCCTCTGCCGCCGTAGACGGGGAGGTGGAGGAGAGGATTCGGCGTAAGGAAATAAAAAAAGGGCATTGAAGAGGGTGATAGAGAGGTACCGCAAAGAGCTCAACATGTGGGAGTCCCTCTCTTCAACGCTCGCAAACATGAAATCCAATATTCCCTCCACCCCACTGTCCCCACCGCCTCCATCTCCGCCGCCACCATCCGACCTGACGATGTTGAGCATCGTCAGACCGTCCATTGATGAGCCCCTCTTGTAGGTGGTGATCACAATGTGTTTGATGAAATGCGCGAGTGGAATTGTTGGTGCTGATGATGCGTTTGTTTGTTGTAGGTGGACATGTAGGCGGTGCTGATTGGGGAGATGGAGAACCTATGTGACATGGTGGAGGTGTTGGTGGTGGAGGAGAGGGTGACGCGGTCTCTGTTGGAGCTCCCCGTTTGGGGGGTCTCCGAGGGACCTTGTCGCTGCTGTAGCTGATGGTAGTGGCGGCGATGATTTAGATTGATTGAGGTTGTGATGAGTTTTTTGTAGATGAGTTGCTGTTTTTTTTTACGAGTGAATTTAATAACGCATATAAGCATGCATACAGACAAATTGGTGGTATGAGGTACATAACTCGTTATTTGAAGTACATGATCTTTCAAAAAGCGCATGTCCTAATTTTTGTATTGGGATCTATGCTTCTAGAATGCATGAATGGCCTATGTCTAGGCATGTTTTTGTCTTTGGTACATCCTGAAAAAAAGTTTAGAAAAGCTCAATAAGGTGATGTTTTACGTTCTGAACTTGACTATTTGTAATAAACATGAATAAGTATATAACTAGTTTTTAATGGCACATGCAATGTTTAATAGAGCATATACTTCATTAGGTTCATATTTTTAAATAATTCATTTATTCTAAAAGGCTAAACTAATGAAGGCACATATATACTCCGTTAGTGATGGTGAGTGCATTACTTATAGTTAGGTTGTATGGTACAAAGACTTGAAGTATTCTCTTTACAGTCTCGTTTATGATTGTCTTACACACTACTGCAATTTTTGACATTGATCATGGTTTAAAATCATGATTAAAGACTTTAATCATAGTTTTAAACAGTGATATTTGAGTGTGTGATTGTTTATATCATATTTTTAATCACGATTTTAAAGTGTGATCATAAGTGAGAAATGATCACATTGTATATTAGAATCGTGATCTTTGTATTATTTAAAATCACATTTTATAAATATTGTGTGATATGCATATTATATAAGATCACACTTTAAAAATAATCTGTGATCGGTAAATTATAAAAAATAACAATTCACTGAACTATTATTCAATTTCAGATGTTGATTTTACTTGCTCTTATAATTCACTTCACACAACAGAACGAGTTGTTCAATAAAAATAACATTTTTTTTTATATAAAACCGAGATCAAATCAACTATAATCAATGTGAAAAATTATAGTAGTGACAAGTGATGAATTTGAAGTTGGGTGACAGAATATGATTGAGGAACATCACATGGAGGACCATGCATGGTTGAACTCCTTGTATGAGGATCGTCATCGGCGAGTGCCAGTATTTGCGAAGGCCACATTACTGATGGTACATGCATTACTTATATTATACATATCAGCTTAATCACACATGTATTGAAAACGAAGACATCTGCAAAATATTTGAAGTGATTGGGATCACAACCACACCAACTAGACAAGCGGATGGCATCACAAATGTAGTATTGATCAATTTGATTATTTAAAGGAAGTTGACTTATTGTTTTCAATATGGTGTACACATTTCTTCATTGCATGACTTTTCTAACACATACTAACGTACCTACCTAGGAATCCTAGGCATATACATAACTTAACCAAGCATATACCTCATCTTACCAAGTATATAACACAACCAACAATCACATCACACAATAATTAAAATTACACAAATAATATAACACAATAAAAAATCATCACGTATATGACAGCCAAATAGTACAATTGTATATTACAGCCCAAACATGGCTAAATAAACATCAACCAAAATATAATAATTTACTTGTTCAGATTTAACTAAATTCATCACCCATAAATCCGGCATAATCATAGCACACATATAAATCATATCATCCTCGGTGTTATAATAAAAACGAATATCAAGCATCATGCAAACAATCCAATGGTAGAGGAAGGCACTATAGTCTTGTCCACCAGACTGTTGTAGAGCAGGGACATCACAAAACGTGGGGTTACCCCTTTGTTTCCTTTAGCACTGTCTTTTGCTGGTTCATCATGTCGATCACAAAAAGTAACCATTCTTTATTTTTGATTATCGGAACAAGGATAGTCTTTACATTCTTGAGTAATAACTCATCCGCCTTCAACTTGTATGTGTCAAAAAAGTAATGGCATCCCTACAGGCCCCATTAGTGTATTGTTGTAATAAGTAAAGAAGTTAGATATGACACAATTACTAGCAGGCTAATCCAACATGCATGAAATGATATATTACATTAAAGTTGCTGAGATGTAGAGAACTCTATTATTTGCAGCAATCTTAGCCATAAGTTTTGAGAATGCATCAATCACCTAAGTCATGGAATGCATACATATTGTAAAAGCGTATATCCCATAAAAAGATGCATATACCGCTAAAGCCGGAGCACATAATTTCTACTTGGTTAAAAGAGGCATATACCAACTGTCTCATCATCGTCTGATTTCTCTTTCATCAGAACCTCCTTCTTATCCGTCTTGTCCTCCTCTATCGATTTCTCTATGATCAGAAGTCCTCCCTCTCTACACTCTCCTCCACCGATTTTGAATGCCTTTAAAAATTCCTCCGTTGAAGAGAATCCTGAAGGCATGGGGATCAGAATGTTATGTGAAACTGGCGGGGAATTGTCATCATCATCCTCCGTCTCAGGCAACAGATCCCTCTCCCCTTCAAGAAAAGTGATCCTCTTATGAATCTCTTCCCATTTCGAACTCGTTGACCAGTCGAGTGTAAGTGGTTTTTCTCCCACAAGGCATATTGCACCATTTGTAGATGCGAGGCCAACCAACCCCAAGAACGATGAACATAACATGTTCAACAAAGATACACATTAAGATTAAAAAAAATTTGAAAAAACATATAATAGAAGGGAAGAAATCGATGATAAATTAAAAAAACTGTTTTCCTTACCAAAAATAAATTATTTCAAGATTAAAAT
Source organism: Acorus gramineus (assembly GCA_030737835.1). Taxonomy (NCBI): domain Eukaryota; kingdom Viridiplantae; phylum Streptophyta; class Magnoliopsida; order Acorales; family Acoraceae; genus Acorus; species Acorus gramineus. The sequence goes on from CM060847.1 coordinate 25,351,029, forward strand.
AATTGAAATATGATTAAAAACAAAATTTATTTATGAATTCATATGTTAAAAAAATACTAAATAATGTAGAAGAAATAAGAGACGGTGAGACAGTGAAGCTAGGGAAGATGCAGAAGAACCACACTTGAAAGATAGTGAAAACGCAGAAGAACCACACTTGAGTGAGGGTGAAGACGCAAAACAACCACACTTGAAAGACAATGAAGATGTAGAAGAACCACACTTGAAAGATGATGAAAACGTAGAAGAACCACAATTGAAATACGGTGAAGATGCAGAAGAAGCCATTAGTAAACCATATGGAAGAGATGAGAGACGGTGAGGCGGAGAGGGGAAGGGAAGAGACAGAGAGAGTGTGTGTGTTTGTGTTTGTTTTGTAAAAGACCAGAGGGTTTGCTCAAAGAAAGAGAGTGTGTGTTTTGTGTGATGAAAGGGAGAGATAAAAAGTTGCATTGGAACACATCGAAACCTTTTGTCAGACCTCGAATGAGCTTATCCTTGATATCAACCCCAAACAAAATGATGGGACATACCCAGTTGTCGAAATACATATATTTTCAAAAAGCACATAAAGTACTTGTTGTATTGAGATCACACGTCCAAAATGTGTGACTGACCATTTAATGTAGTCTCAGAAACATCTTTTTCACCATTTAATGCTGTGTCAGTGTATTTTTTTTTATGGGATTTGAAATTCAAAATCAAATATTATTTTATTCAAAAATGAATTTGGATGGGATTTAAAATTTAAATCCACTCACATCAATCAAATAAAAAAATAGAAAATGCCATATCATCTGTGCTGTCCATGTAGGATCTGACATGACGTTTAAGATTTTAACTGACAAACTGTCTATGTATAACATTTTCAAAAGATTTTTGATGGGAGGATAATAAAAAGATGAAAGGGGCGAAAGCAAAAAAAAAGAAAAAAAGAGGGGATTTCATATAAGGTAACATCCGCCAAGTGTCCATTAGTTTTTTTTTTTTAGTTAATGCCTCGTGTTGGGCACTGACCAGACTGACGGGGAGCCGGTCCCATAATCAACACAATGCATTGTGCAATCCCACTAGTAGCTCCTCCGTGTTTTGATTTTTGCTAAAAAAAATGTATACTTTATTTAATTAAGCATGCACTTTCAAAAAAAGGAAGTACATAATTCAATGAAATAATTATATATCCATTTACAAAAAAAAAAAAATTACATGTCTAATTTAACAAAAAAATATCTCATATAAGAATTGAATGTAACAACACACAAATAACATCTTGCCAACATACACACCTAAAAAAAAAAAAAATCTTGCCAACAAGTGAGTTCTATTTTTCATGAATGAATGATCGAGCAATATATTTATCGCTTACAAAACTGTAGTAAGGGGAAAAAAAATACATGAAAGTATTTTAGAAAAAGAAAAAAATTTCTCAATTTCTTTGGGTATGCCTGTCAAAATAAACTCAGATGGGCAGGGAAAAAATATATTTGAATGAAGTTTCCATCATAGCGATGATCAAACATTGAACCGGAAAAGCATGATGTCTCCTTCCTGGACCATATACTCTTTCCCCTCGGATCTCAACTGCATAACAGAGGAATTTCCAGGACTATATAAGCTCACCGGTGGCCCGGTTTTGGTATAGGTTTATGAATTCTTCAACTGATACTCGTATATCATTCAAATTCAACAAATCTTGCGAACTACGAGATAACAGGCATGGAAGGTTTAAACTTACAAGTCCCTTTTCCCTTGCAGCTGCCAGTGAACCAGCAGCAACAAAATCATCATAAGCCACCTGAGAAGATATATATACATGCATAGTTAGCATGACATGGAAATGAGATTTGGATCAGAATCCTGGTGACCATCCAGAGACTTAAGTTTAACAGCCTGACATGATAGTCTATTACTGTTTATCGTAGAGAATCATGAAATGGATGAACATCAATCATAAGTAAAAAGCAAGAAGCAAGGTATCATGAAATGGCATCATGATTAATGCAAAGTAAGTTTATAATACCATCCATGAGACATTTGAGGCTTCATGTAAATGCCTGATGGAATTTGGTATGTTGAAGGTATTTAAAATTGTGTTCAATGATTCTACCTAATTCAAGAAGGAATTAATGAAATTTGAACTTTATCTCAGGGATCTATCATGCTATTTATTCCATGGTTCACATAATAGTTTACTCAAACATGTGCATGCCATGTGCATACTTTGGAGGGTTGTAGCATTGACCGAGTTGCTGATGTTGACCATTTATAGACAACATATGTGTGTTTTTGTAACATCCTTTGTGCCCCTTCGAAAGAGAGGCGAGCCGCAGTGGGGTACCTGGACTACTGGGATGCTTCCTTAGGAGTCACATAAAACATATTTTTTCTAAGTCCCCTTTAATGGAAATGAGTGAACTCCTTTAAGATGGTCTACATAAAGCATACTACCAGTATGAAGAACTAGCATATAGATTACCTTCCTGGAGTATTAAAATACGTCCCTTTCCTGAAATTCACAAGCTGCTACCCCATCTTGTAGGAGGACGTTGGGGGTTGCACGGAATCCTGGAATGAGCTACGCATTCCTAGATGACATCAATCTTTCAATATTGTCTGCCTTCTTTATGACTTCTCGTATCCAAAAGTTCTTGAATAGGAGTGACCATGTCTCCCCTTTAATGAACTTTGACTTGCCACGTAAAACATGGATCCTTTTGGGGTCTTGATTGTCAGGGGGGCTCAACATACTCTGTTACTACTTACCTAAACAACCCATGGGACACGTGTCCACAATCTCATAATTGGAGGTAAAATTCCTGCATCAGCCTTGAATTCGGTATTTCCACATCGGATGACCATGATGAAACCATACTGGGGTAGGCACCCAATTGGTATGATTATTTTAGATTAGATATTATCAAATTAGTTAATGTAGATCTTTTAGAATCTTGTAAAAATGCCTTATTTGTTACAATTTTGTTAGGAGATTATTTGGGGAAGAAGTTGAGATATATCTTTATAAATAACCCATAGGAGAGAAACTTTATTGGGCTGGTAACAATTTTGAGATCAATGGAAGGATTAAGAGGGGTAGCTTAGAGAGTGAAAACTCCATCGGAGTTCTGTGAGTATCGTTTTTATTTTGTCCTGTGGGCTTAGATCAAACCACTTACAATTTGTCTCTCGTGTGATATGTTTTCTGGTTTGATCTCGGATTCGTTGCAAGCTTCCACGATTTTCCGCAACATAAATGACCATCATCAATAAACCAAGGCATTCTTTCGATTTTCTCTCATTGACTGGAGAATAATACAATCTACTCTTAATTATCTATTAGAATTTTCAAAAATGTGCATCGGTATTATTGATTTTAAGATGAAAATCCAATGGCATAAAAAAATCTAAAAAATCGCAACTGGAACTTACAGTTTCTGCTCGAATAAAGCCTTTTTCAAAGTCCGAGTGAATGACTCCAGCTGCTTGGGGTGCTGTCATACCTAATAAAAATATACAATTTTTCAATCATTGCATGCAATTGGCTTTCTTATGTTGATTTGAAAATGAAGAAAATGCAGAACTGACCTGCATGTATTGTCCATGCTTTTGTTTCCTGAAAATCCGATGAATGCACACAATAAAAATAAGACTCAACCATAACTTATTGGATATGATGTCTCATGATTTCAGTTAACCAATATTCACCTTTTCACCTGATGTGAAATATGTACGCAATCCTAAAAGAGTATATGTTTCTCTTATAAGATTCCCAAGGCCACTTTCACTGACACCAAGGGACTTTAAGTATTCTATCCTTTCTTCTATTGGAAGTTCAGTGAGTTCAGCTTCAACCTGAAACAATGACTCGGATGCCTAAATAAAAGTTGTTCAAGTTACAAGGAATAATTTGTAAGGAGAAATTAGCAGAATAAAGAAGAAACCACTTCCTTGCAGGAGGTAACACAATATATTTGTCAGAAAAAAAATATTGAACTTAAAAGGGGGACTTTGTGCCCATATAATGTTGAACTTGATCCAATCAAACGAAATACCATTCACATTAATCTCTAACAGTTGAACAAAAATCAACTTTAATCAATCTATACAGTAGCGATGTTTAATTGACTACCATCCACTGTTGCCCATGCACATTTCCACGTAGACAATATGTTAAATTCTGATCAATTGCAATATAGATACGGTTGCACCTACCATTACCTGATTCTCATTGATAATCTACAATGCAAAAGTATAAGAATATCATATAATCTGGCAAGAGAAACAAATTCTATGGGCAAGCAGCAAATGCTAGTTCTCACCACAAGTAATTCTCTGTACCTAATTGGTATGGAATGAGCCTTTGTTAAGACTTGGGTATCATACCTGTGCAGAAATTGTTACCAAACCAGAATTCAACTCTGATGCAAGATCAGTTATTTCTCTGACATGTGGATTACTCCCAGGTTCCGCAAGATCGGACTCGGCTACATTGGCCACATATATAATTGGTTTCATGGTAAGCAAACAAAGATGCCGTATAGATTCTTTTTCAAAGTCTGTTAAGGAAACAGATCGTGCCGGTCTTCCATCCATGAGATTCTTCAGGATGCTTTCTAGTGCAGACCTTTCTGCTTCTTCCTGAGATTTACAGAAAATTAGCAAAGCATTTCTGGAACCAACCAACACTCCTTTGACTTGAATGTTGAAATAATAAAAGAAAATAAATACATGATACCTTCAGTTTAGATTGGGAATCTTTTGCTTTGCTTTTCTTCAGTTTTTCAAGTCTTTTCTCAATCTGCCATTTTTGTAGAAAACATAACTTAGTCATATCAGTTCAACATGCCATTTACATGCTGCATCATCTATATAATAATAACAAATGTGAAGCCAATATATCTACTAGGCTCTACACTTGAGGCCACAAAAAAATACAGTAATCAGAATAAGCGGACCTGGAATGCACTGAACAAATGGGATTTTTGAGTACCTGATCCAAATCTGAAAAGACGAGCTCTAAATTGATCACATCAATATCTGATCTTGGATCAACTTTCCCATTAACGTGAACAATGTCATTATCCTCAAAGCAGCGAACAACCTGAAAAGCTAAATAAGTAACAGAATTGATGTCTACATGGTTTTCTAGCAAATCATCAAAACAAAGATCATCAGGTTCTCAAGGATTAAAACAGAATGGATTTCTTATACAATACTGGATGAAAATAGGCATAACATAGAAACTTGATAATCATACTGCAATCTACATGAACTTTTTAATTAATATATATTAATAATTATAGGAAATGTTATTAACAATTTCACAAAATAAATCTTTCATATTATGTTTACTAGCTTTGCATTTCGATATTCATTCAGTTGGAACCAGCTAGATCGCATAAATTAAACTTTTCTTCTCACAAAGGGTACTGATTAAATACAACACCGTGAACCGTGATTCTAACAAACATACAATTCCATACAGCATCCATTAACCTACTCTTAAAAAAGTAAGGTAGAAAAACCTTGTCACCTCCATATATTAATAATATGGATCAAGTGGGCAGAGAGAATTCTAGATGAAAGATAAATAGTATGCTCATCAACTAAATGTTAATTTAGCCCTATCAACAAGATAACCTTATGTGCATAGAAATAAAACCACACATTATTGAAAGGCACCATCTCCTTCATTCAATCTATACAGATCTTCCAATCTCTGGTACAAAAAATTTATAGTTATTTACAAGATCATGTGATTATGGTATTTTGGAAACTTATCAATTTCAGTTTATTTAAAGCTTGATTAGGATATACAGATCAACAAGATGACCTTATATGCAAAGAAATAATTCACCTCTTGAATTTTACTAGTAACAGTGGAAAGCCCCAAGGCAAACAAAAAACCAAAGAGATAAGCTACCTCCTCAATGCATGGAGAATCATTGCAATATTAGTATGTACTAAATTTGACAACTTGTAAAGGAAAGGTAAAACAAACATGATTAGTTTCAGCAGATGATCTCACTCCTCAAAGAGACTTGGGATGAGACTGCCCAACAGCCAATACTCTACAGATCTCAATTATAAGCCATGTAACAGCTTATGCTGTCAGTGAATGCTTAATATCAGAAAATGACAAAATAATTTCACAAATCTCGTCAATTGTACGTGATCTTGTTAGAGTAACAGTACATACATGACCGACACAGAAATACAAAATACAGAACCAGGAAAGTACATGTGAAGTAAAAGATAAACCTGGAGTATTGAGTCCACTTCACGGATATGTGAAAGGAACTTATTCCCCAGTCCCTGTAAAGCCCAAACAGAGAAGATGTATTATGTTAATTTAAAAAGGCTTTTGGGAGAAGGAAAAAAAATAAACATGAACAAACTAATACATCTGATACTACAGTAGCATGCCAAATTGCAGGTTGGGAAGCAAATACATTTGGGAAAGGTACATAGGATGCAGCTGTTAGCTCAAAGAGTTCTGCACCTATACCATTACTGTACAGTAATTGAAATGCTCCATATGCCGAGATGTCAAGGGCCATGAGAACTACATCGTGCACCCGCTCTTCTGCAAAGTTATAATATTGCAGATAATCACAGAAAACCCCAAATGTTTGATAAATGGTTCATATAGTTATCTTCAAACACCAAAAGGGTGAAGCCAAAAGGGGTTTGACCTATGAACATTTTATATGCTTTGGCTACATTCAGAATTTATCTTGGGTGCTAACTTACCTACCAGTTTGTTGGCAATTATTCGAAAGAATTCTCTGTGGGGCCGGGGCAAACATACGGAGGTAGCCTTCCCAGCTTGGCCGCCTGAATGAAAGTTTGCATATGTGCATAAGCTAGGATGTCCTAAAATTTCAGAATGGGTCGCATATTCATATCACACCAGGGCCATGATAAAGAGATCTGTTTTACATTGTAAATGGTACCCATGTCATGCAATATCCTTCTGTGTCAAAGTGACATACACTATGCCTAGTTTGCCACAAATAAAACACACTTAAAACCATTTTTAGGGGAGAAATGGACATACTTTGAGAATACATTGGAAGGACTAACGAGTGCTTAGCTTAATCAAATATTGGGGATTTCATTGTGCCGGTGCATTTTTATCTGGGTAGATAGTGAGAGCCATTTTGTTGTAATGTAATGTAACGCCTTGCAATTCTTGTAGGCCTTGCTTTTTTCTTGGATTTGGCCTTTTTTTTTTTGGCTTTTTCTTTTTTTTTTTTCTCATTGTAATGGGTATATTACTTATCGACCTTATCTTTGGAATCTTCCCTCTAAATACAATACGGGTTTCTCCCGCATTTCATTAAAAAAAGAAGAAGAAAAAAGATGGATCAAAACTATGAAAGACTGATGTGACAGTCCATGAGCAATATAAAAGTATAAGTTGCCACTAACAAGTAACAAAATTAGACCCATTTTCTTGAAAGTAAATTGTCTTGATGTAGTAACATTCTATAAACATATGAAGATCCATGGAGAGAAAGATTCAGTGCATGCCATTTGCTTCGTCACTGCCCTTTAGAATGGTAAATGATATTTGCTTCAGCATGGCACTTTAGAAAACACACATGAATTGTTGGCTTGCCTCATCAGGGTCCTTTAAAATAATAAAGCATGCATTTAAATAGACTTATATAACGAAAAGCAATTATCTTCAGGAAAGATAAACATAATTTAACAAACTAAATAAAATAAACTTAGAAAATTCAAGACATTCCGATCTGAATGTAGAAAAAGGTCAACACCTCTCCTTGACTAGCTCCCTTTACAAGCCCAGCTATATCTACGAATTCAATAGATGCTGGAACTGCACGTTGGGACTTGCTCAGCTCAGCAAGCACATTCAATCGAGGATCCGGAACTGCTACTATTCCGACATTTGGTTCTATTGTACAAAAGGGAAAATTAGCAGCTTGAGCTTTTCCATTCTCCACCTGTACATGCAAGTATCGCTCATCACCACACGGAAGCACTCAGGAAAGAATTAAAAACAGCAGTGAATTGAACAGTCATCCATTCACATTCTTGAACTGAGGAAAGTGTAAGCATGAATTCTATCCATATGTTCAAAGACATGTATAATTCAATTACTTAAGCCTGTACATATATCTATGGTACCCGTTTATTAGTGACTTGTGTTTCTATACTTTGTTCTGATATTTCACAAATCTTAAATCCTTGAATATTAGATGTGTGTGAATCATAGATTAATAAAATGAGAGCGACAAATGCCAAGATTAACTTTCTACAGATACCATAGAAACATGAGCACTAGTTCCCTAAACCTATAGATGGCATAAAGCTTGTTGGTTGTTGGCATGGGACACTAGTAACCACTGTTCAACATTTATAACTGGAAGCCAAATTCCATACGCATCTGACTTCATATACCGTGCATTAAATTTTCTATCCCATATTAGCTATTCACCTATAAATATACTTTATCAACCCATATGGATTATCAAATCCGATTAAATGAAATATCTGAAAGCGCATACGTCAACATTAAAGTTTCTAAAACCTTCTTCTGCGAGCAATCTCAAATACGAACAACGAGGACCAAATACTGACATTCTAATATCTGTAATGAAGCCTACACACAGATTCCAACAAGCAAATATAAAATCAAACCATTACTAAATTTTAATTTTTTCTCGCTTTTCACTGCAGCATTTGGTCAATCACATTCCATAATTCCCAACTGTGACAGAAAAAAGAAGAGCTAAAACATCTTTAATTAACCACTCAAATGCACCACAAAGAACAAAATTTTATGCTACTTATAAATAAACAACCCAAACAACTAAAAAGCTCCACGTTTGAGAGCATCATAATAACATCAAGTTCAGACCCAAAACCCTAGAAAAACCCATGAAGAACCCATCAAAGGGAGTTGAAAATTCCAATTTTTTCACATAAACTCCCTCAACCCATCATTTTAAACCCTCCAACACAAAACCCAAACCTTAAAACCCACATTTTGATCTTGCTAAAACCAAAGCCATCCATAAAATAAAAATATACACTAAAGAAACCAACACCAACCAAAACCCTTATCTTTACATATATTTATACATTATGAACAAGAGGGACTTACGACGGAGTTGAAAAGCGTGGACTTGCCGACATTGGGGAGTCCCACTATGCCGGCTCTCAAACTCATGCTGATCCTCCCAGAGGAGAGTGACCTCACCAGACCCTGCACGAATCTCGAGGTGCATGGAGGGTTCGTCCAGAGGAAGGAGGACCTGAGGGGGAATCCGACGGCTGGGATGAGACGGTGGCAGGCGATCATCGACATCGGTGGCTCTGATTCAAGGACAGAGAGAGTGAGAGAGGGAAAGATGAGGTGACGAAACCCATATTGAGAGCACAAACAGGAAGGATAGGAACTCACGTGCTATGCACGTGTAGTGGATCATTATTCATTGGGCTTTGTTCATGCAATTCCTCCAACTGTGTGAGGAGTGATGATAAATTCAGCTCCGTGTTGTAGATCTGTCTGCAACATAAAAACAATCGCCGTAACAGTTTTTACCATCACAATATATATATTATTATCATATTATATACTATATTATTATAATGTATGAAAATTAAAAAGAAAAAATTCATATAATCTCTTGCAAACTGTTTGATACCCATAAAGCTTCTAGACTTTTTCTTTTTAGTAATGAAAAATTTTGTCAAAAAATTTCTCTTTACCAAGGACTAGTAAGGTGCACGTGCAATACGTGTGTAATGCTATCTTCATATATGTGTACTATTATATCATGTTTTTCTTTAACAAATGGATTGCATAAATAAAGCCTTGCAGACTTTTTATTATTTGTTTAAACTAATTAAACTTGAGGTCACATGAATCAATTGAAATTGCTAAACAATTTTCTTATGTATTAATGTTTATCCACTACTCCTCGAGGTAGGCTCTTTCGTGTGGAACCATTTATATTTTACCAAAATGATCAAACAACAATGCAACCACACAATCTAGGCACATGCCCATCAAATTTCAAATAATAAAAAAAAAACAATGCAACCATAATATTTGATAACTAATATTCAATAATATTTATTGTGGAAGACCAAATTTGCATAAATAATTAGGAATAAAGTTATACACAAATACCAGAAGAAGATGAGTCAACCCGTATAATGTTCCACGCAGAGCAACCGATTAAATGGGAAGGCGGTGGTTGCTCGGCCCAATGGGCCTGGTAGAAAGAACGTAAGCGCCTGCCATGGCAGGCCCACGAAGGGCTGAACAAGCAGTAGTAATTGCCCGACCAGACCCATGAGGAACCCCCTACTCGTCCGACCAGGGTAGGACGGCTAGATAAAGCCAGCTCGGCCCATAGCCCAACCAGGGAATACGACCTAATTGAGGAGTTCGGGCTATACGTCCACCTCACGAAGATAACAACCTCTGCAGAGAATATCCACTGGCATCGCAGGGGTCGACGGCTGTCAGAAGGCGGTTACACTGTGAGATCCTATGTGGCATCAGAACCCGATGCCATCTGGATGGTTCCGTCTGTACCCTTGATAACCTCACTCCCCGGAGCGAGGACGACACGCCCTCTTCGAGTATAAAATGGCAGACATCATCGTCTCCAAGAGGGATGCAAGAAAACACACACTCACTCCTCCTAGAGTAGCTCTATAAGTCGAAGTAGATACTGACTTGAGCGTTGGAGGGGTGTTAGCCGGCACCACATTGGTGTGAGTTGCAGGTGACCTGGGAGGAGAAGAGCTACGAGATTCGATGACGGGACCTCATCGACCTTGAAGGGAAGCGACTTCCATTCCTTCTTGGATCCACATCCTAAGCCCGGATCACTCACGAGATCCGGCTGCGTGGAGGAGGACCAGAAATCCACCCCCACAAATTGGCACCCACTGTGGGGCACGGCAAGGGAGAAAGACCGTTCCCCCAGAAAGGAGATCCACATCAAGGATAGTGAAGACCCAGAGCGGTTTGGAGAGATCCATAGTGCATGAGTACGTCGAAGTCGAGGGGCGCGTCACGCCTAACGATCCGCCAGCAGGAGGATCTGCCTTGCAGCATCCAAAGGCGATGGTGGAGGGCAACCTTGCAAAGGAACTCGATGAGATGGGCCAGAGATATCGTCGACTCGAGAACTTGATGGAGCAAGTCCTCAAGGGACCGGGAGCCGTACTGCCACCACCCCCAGCCCCCGAGGTGGGACCGAGCCACGGAACGAAGACCGTCAAAGCCGGTAGGCCCACGAATGAAGCCCCGGAGTAGTTTGGAGAGATCCATAGTGCATGAGTACGTCGAAGTCGAGGGGCGCGTCACGCCTAACGATCCGCCCGCTTTGCAGGATTCGCCGGCAGGAGGATCTGCCTTGCAGCATCCAAAGGCGATGGTGGAGGGCAACCTTGCAAAGGAACTCGATGAGATGGGCCAGAGATATGGTCGACTCGAGAACTTGATGGAGCAAGTCCTCAAGGGACCGGGAGCCGTACTGCCACCACCCCCAGCCCCTGAGGCTCGGGACCATGAAGAACCCTCAAAGGTGGGCCCGAGCCACAGAACGAAGACCGTCAAAGCCGGTAGGCACACGAATGAAGCCCCAGAGCAGTTTGGAGAGATCCATAGTGCATGAGTACGTCGAAGTCGAGGGGCGCGTCACGCCTAACGATCCGCCCGCTTTGCAGGATTCGCCGGCAGGAGGATCTGCCTTGCAGCATCCAAAGGCGATGGTGGAGGGCAACCTTGCAAAGGAACTCGATGAGATGGGCCAGAGATATCGTCGACTCGAGAACTTGATGGAGCAAGTCCTCAAGGGACCGGGAGCCGTACTGCCACCACCCCCAGCCCCTGAGGCTCGGGACCATGAAGAACCCTCAAAGGTGGGCCCGAGCCACAGAACGAAGACCGTCAAAGCCGGTAGGCCCACAAATGAACCCACGAATCTGAGTACTCTTCTGGAGGAGACTGGCAACGTTGAGCAAGGGGGCGTCCTCACTCCGGGTTGCCTCCGCCGAGGGTGACAACCAAGGTTGAAAGAGAATGGCGGAGGGGTGGATCCCCTCGCCATGAGTGCCACAGTTGCCACAAGCAACGGCGGCCCTACAGGGAGAAAATACCTGACCTGTACTTGACATCATCCGACGATGACTGCAAGGAAGAGCAATTCAGACGGCCAAGACAAACGTACCAAAGTGAGGTAAACGTCACCCGGGACCATGATTTCATCACCAGGGCACTCATGGGTTTTGCATCCCCTTTCACTCAAAGAATCTTGCAAACTACACCACCCAGGAAATTCATCTAGCCAAAGTTCCGCCTGTACAATGGCACTGTGGCCTTCGACCATGTGCTAAGCTTCAGGCACGCGATGGCGCTTTACGAATAGCACAATGAGCTGATTTGCTGGATGTTTTAGTCCAGTTTGGAAGGAGCCGCCCTGAGCTGGTTTCACCAACTCCCTAGAGGGACAATTCGCTGCTTCGAAGAGCTTGGTACATTGTTTGCGGAACACTTCATATGCAGCCAAAAGCAAAAAAAAGATTTGGGAGATCTCATGAAGGTGCATATGCAACCCGAAGAATCAATACGACGGTACATTGACCGCTTTCGCCTCCACATGTTCGAGATCAAAATGTCACGCCCCAGGGCGGCCAACCCCGGGACGCGGCAAATGTATATATCATATCAGAAACCTACACAGGAGGTCAAATATATATACTCTAAACCACAAATAAAATGACAACACAGATCAAACAGGGCTGACATAATATATACACAATGTAGCGGAAGCTAAAACTGAGTCTGTAGCCAAAACATATTACAGACTCGATACACAATCATACGTCCTGTGAGAGCCAATATACATGGAAACAACTGAACATATACCAACACGTGCCAAGCACGGAAATAAAATACATACAGCCAAGGAAAGGGATGCTGATAGCCTCTGGTACTCGCGGACGTAGCGCTGCTCCGCTACTGAAGAAATCCCTCGGAAAGCTCCAACTGCTGCTCCGGCTCCAGCTCAGGCTCAGTGACCACTGGGGAAAAACATGTGCGAGGGGTGAGCCACACGCTCAGTGAACAGCACAACCCACGCATCACAGACAATATTTACCAATATTCCATTATTTTATCCAGCCATCAATACATAACAACATAATCCAGTGGTTCGTACTTCGCCGAACCACTACACCCTCACCCTCACCCATCAATGGGTGACATAGGCTATTGGGACTGATAATTATCTATTCACAAATCCAGTAGGTCGCTCATCGCCAACCCACTACACCCTCACCCTCACCCATCAATGGGTGACATAGGATTTTGGGACTGACTAGGCTGTTGGTCACCCTTGGTCCACCGATAGTCTCTCCCTCCACTCCGTAGGCCGCCTGGTCTACTCCCACATTCAGCACAGTCCGTCACCTCATCAGGAGGTGCCTACTAATGGGAGCCCTCTGTCAGGAAGGCCCTGTCTAACGCTGAGGGTAGCCTCTACCGAATCCAACGCAGGGAACAGAACAGCCTATCCATACGCATATGATCCACTCGGATCCGCCAACTACATATCATTACAACTCAAATGTCATGAATTCCTCTGAATTCAACCAGGTGCATCATCAAGATGCGGGAACATGTACAAAAATCAGCAAGGCTGGAATATCATTGGGGGAAAGAAACTCGGAAGGGCGGCGTGAGTTCCCGTTATAGGATACCCCGACAACCAAACAAGGAACACGGAGTACCTAATCCGGGTCTCACCGCTGTCCTTGCAAGGCCCCTCCACTATAATATCTACCAACTATACTAATAATTATACCAATCATACAATCATTACATATAATATTATTGGGACTAGAACCTTGGGAGGGCAGCCCGAGGTCCCGATACAGGACATCCCGACAACCAAACAAGGAACACGGAGTACCCTAACACGGGTCTCAGCGTTGACCTCGCAAGGCTCCTCCCTATAATATTATCCTAAGGCATGCGATCTAACAGATACCAGCATTTAATTTAATAAGTAAACTAGTAGGACGCATGCATAGGCCGGGGTTTCCTAGCATGAAAACCAGGGGACATGCTGCATGGCTCATACGCATATCCTAAGGGTGCAAGTCCCTAACATGCAAGGACTAGGGTAGCATGCATTCTACACATAATTCACACAAGCATGGATTACATATTATTGCAGGTAATATTTATCCATGTCGCCCCAGGAGAGGTCGGTATACGCCCAAGTGCGTATAACACCTCTCTACTGGGTTGGGTTGTCCCACTCACCAGAATCGGGGTCGTCGCGCGACCGTCCGTCTAGATCTGCAAGACAGACAATCAATATGGTGAGTTAAAATCCATAAATACTACAAAATACATAAACCCATAATTAAACTCCCAACACTCGGGCAAACGTGCATACGACCCGCACGCACGCTAGCCCGAGCACTCCGACAACCACCCGCACGGCCGGCCACCACCCGCACGGCCACCCGACCGCCCGGACGCGCCGCCGCGCCTCAGCCCGCGCACTCCGCGCACCGCCCGGGGCTCCGTGCGTCCACCGAGCCCAGCCGCGGCAGCCCGCACGCGCCCCGCACGCCGTGCGCTGGCCTGCGAGCACCCCGCACGCCCCCGCGCGCGGCGCCTCGCCCCCGCGCACACCATCCCTTCCTTGCCGCGCCCCGCGCACGCCTCGCGCGCGCCTCCTCGCCCCGCGCGCACCTCCGCCGCTCCGCCGCGCCTCGCGCGCACCACGGCCGCCTCGCCGCGCCCTCCGCGCGCACTCTGCACACCCGCGCGCACTGCCTAGCACCTCGGCCACCACCTCGCGCACGCCTAGCACCTCGGCCACCACCTCGCGCACGCCTAGCACCTCGGCCACCACCTCGCGCACGCCCTCCGCTGCCTCAGCCACCACCTCGCACCCGCGCGACCTGCTCCACGCGCACCAGCCCGCCCAGCACCAGCCGCCCAGCTCACCCAGCACCAGCCCGCACGACCAGCACAGCACGGCCAGCTCTGCGCACAGCCGCCCGAGCAGCTCCCCGCACCAGACCCGCGCGCACTCGCGCGCACGCACGCCCGCACATGCACGCGCGCGTGCCCGCGCGCGCCCGGCCTGCGCGCCGCCTGGGTCGCTGCCGCTGCTGCCTGCGCCCGAGGACGCTCCCACCAGCCCGAGCACCACCAACCACCCCTCACATTGCCGCCGACCACCTCCAACCACCTTCGACCACCCTCCGACGACCCCCACTGCCACCGACCACCTCCCAACCACAAAACCCCCCCCCCCTAGCAATCATCTAGACAAGAAAAAAGAGGGAAAGGAGGCTTACCGAGGGGAGGAAGAGGCGTCCGGTGGATCTCCACGCGCCGAAACCCTTCCCAAAAGCCTTTTCACGCCCCGATCTATCACGGCCCTCGGTTTGGCTCGAAACAGAGGAGAGAGAGGGGAGGTCGGGGAGGCTAGGATCGTCGGAATTCGGATTTGAAGACACCGGAGCGTAGATCGGGACCCGTCTACACTTCCCGTGCTTTAGGTTTTTGGTTTTGAGGGGTGTAGGGGGCTCAAACGGAAGAAAAACGGAGGAGAGGAGAGAGAGAGGGCAGGTCGGGAAGATGATGAATAGTGTTTAGATATTTTTGACTCCTTTTAAGTAGAGCGCGACTTAAAAACCCGGATACGCCCCGGAACTGCGAAATTTTTGCAAACGATGCCAGAATTCGATGAAATTTTCGTGAGAGGTCTAAAATGGCACCAGGACACCAAATATGCAGTCGGATTTTCAATCGGAGTCCTCTAACTCAGACGATAGCTAACAGTCTAAAAATAAGCGGTTCCGATCGAAAACCCTAAAATTTTTAAAACTGCCAGGACGCTCTAACGGTTACCAGCAGGCTAAAAGTGACACATATATAACACAAAAGATGCGACCTAGACGCGGCTGTGATGGCGTTTCGCAACGGCCTGCCACCAAAGCATGAGTTGAAGAACTCCCTCATCAATAAGGTTCTGGAAACGCTCAATGAGTTGATGTGCCGGGCCGAGAAGTATGCTAAGGTCGAGGATGAGTCTGTCTCCTCTCGACCTATGGCGGTGGCGGCGGTTTTGAAAAACCCCTCAGTTCGGGAAGACAGGGGACGAAAGCCTCAGAGCGACAAGGACACTGCAATGGCGAACGAGGTCCGTGAGAGGCCATTCACCAAATTCACCGTCCCCCTTGTGCAAATACTGGACAAGATCAAGAATTCCCCCTTCTTCCGATGGGCACCTCCCATGAAAAGCGACTCAGCCGAGAGAAACAAGGGCCTTAAGTGTGATTATCATAGGGACTTTAGTCATCAGACAAAAATACTGAACGCTTCAAGGGTTCCTGGAAACACTGGTCAAGAAGGGGAAGCTGAGGGAGTTCACTGTCAAGGAGGAGGATAAAGGCCTTGTAAAACACGTCACAGGAATCGCCTCATCCAGCGCTATCGGGGTCATTGATGTAATGTGCGGAGGACTCCCGACCCTGGAGGATCCGAAGTTGGTACAACAAGCTGGGAAGAGGAGCTCGGACTTTGGTGAAGTGATGTAGGTCGACCAAAAGCCTCGCCTGGTGTTGAAAAGGCAGAAGCCAGAAGAGCCAGGGAGTCATAACATTTTCGGATGAAGACCTGACCGACGTGCATACACCCCATAACAATGCGCTCGTCATCACCTTACCCATAGCCAATTTCGACGTTAAGAGAATTCTGATCAACATGGGGAGTTCAGCTGACATCTTGTTCATGCAGTCGTTCCTCAAGATGGGGTAGAAGCATTCAAGCCTTGAACCCATAAGCAATTCGTTGATTGCCTTCAACGGAAGTCAGGCGGTGCCTGCCGGACGCATCAGCCTACCAGTGCAGGCCGGAGAGGAGACTGTCATGACTGTGTTTACCGTGATGGACTTTCCATCCCCGTACAATGCTATCATCGGGCGAACTTGGTTGGGGGCAATGAAGGCCATCCCATCCACCTACCACCAGAAGCTTTGCTTCCCTACATTGCGCGGAATAATGGAAATCCGCGGAGACCAACTTGCCGCTAGGAGATGTTACGCCATCGCCACTTCAGGCAAAGCTCCAGACGTGAAGGAGAGCCCGATAGGTGATGACATACATCCCAAAAGATAGCAATTATTGGAGGATCGGATAAAGGCCGATGAGGCGAGACCCAGTCCAACCTAGAGGGTCGTGGAGGACCTCGAATGCATTCCAATCGACTCCAACGACTCCAACAACCTTGGGCGAAAGCGAGAAAGTCGGCTTAAATCAGCTACTCCATGAGCATATTGACGTGTTCACCTAGAAGCCCTCCAACATGCCTGGGATTGACCCTAAAGTAGCGTGCCATTGACTGTGCATATCACCAACAGTACGGCTTGTCAAGCAGTCGCAGAGAAGGGTAGCTCTGGTTAACTCTGAGGTGATAAAAGAAGAAGTAGAAAAGCTGCTAGACGCAGGATTCATTAAGGAAGTGCGGTACCCCGACTGGTTGGCCAACAAGGTGGTCATTCCAAAAAAGAACAACAAATGGCGGGTTTGTGTTGATTTTATGGACCTCAACAACGCTTGCCCAAAGGACAGCTTTCCCCTGCCCAAAATACACCAACTGGTGGATTCATCCTCCGGCAACAAGCTCATGAGCTTCATGGATACCTATTCGGGGTATCACCAGATCCCGATGTATAAGCCCGACCAGGAGAAGATGGCTTTCATCATGCCAATGGGCACCTTTTGCTATAAGGTCATGCCCTTCGGGCTAAAAAATGCAGGAGCGACTTACCAACGCCTCATCACCAGAATGTTCTCTCAACACATTGGCAAGACTGTTGAGGCTTATATAGACGACATGCTCGTCAAGAGTCTAGATCGTGAAGACCATATCGAACATCTCCGAACAGTGTTCGAAATATTGAGGAGATATCGCATGAAGCTAAACGTGTCCAAGTGTTCCTTTGGGGTAGAATCGGGCAAGTTCCCGAGTTTCGTGACGACCCATCGGGGAATAGAGGTGAATCTTGACCAGTTCAAAGCCATGCTCAAAATGAATACCCCAGAATCGGAAGGAAGTCCAGCAGTTAACCGGCCGACTGGCAGCCCTCAATCACTTCATCTAAAAGGCTATCGAAAGGAACTTGCCGTTCTTCAAGTTGCTCCAAAAGGCCGAGAAGTTCGATTGGACACCAGATTGCCAAGAGGCTTTTGAAAAGATAAACAATACTTGGCGACGCCTGTCGGTACCGTTTTTTGGTTGGGGGCGCTTCCTCCGGTTGTTGGGAGGCCTCCGAAAAAAGATTCGATTTTTTTTGCCTGTGTGGGGGGTTTTCTGGGGATTCGGATCCGATTGTATCCTGCAGGCCCGGCTGGATCGTCTCTCGGAAAGGGGAAAGGGTGTGGTTCCTTGCTGAGGGGCTTGATAGCTCCTCATGTGGATTCAGGAGTGGTTGTGATCGCCACCTGCTTTCTATAAAAAGCAAGAAAAGTTGGGTGTTGCAATTGATCGCCTTCGTGGGGGGATTGTGGATTCTCCGCTCTGAGATACGGGCTTGCCGCACACAGAGGTGAAAATGGGGAATCCTTTTCTGCTTCTGGGACTTGACAAAGGGAGGTTTAAAAGACAGGGTGTAAGTGGGTGTGGACCAGCTAGTGCAAATTAGCCGCCTAAAGGGGGGCGGCTAGTTGTGATTAGCCGCCTGAGTTTTGGTTCAATTTGGGCTGAACCTGAGTAGGAAATGGATTAGGGTTTGGCAGAGGTTAAGCTAGGTTTAACTTGGGTTTTGGAGAGGTTTTTTCTGGAGAGTGGATTTGGTTTGGGAATGGGTTTCTCTCTCTTTCTCTCTCAAGGGTTTTAGGTAATGGGTGTAGGAATGTGTTTGATTTGAATGGGTGATTGTTGATGATGGTTGATTGTTGTGGATGAGTAGAAGAAGTGTTGGGTTCCCCCTATTTATAGTAAAAATGGAGTGGGGGAGCGTCCACTGGATAATAGATCAAATTGGATAATAGGGTGGTTTATTTGACCTCCCATTAGATCTTTGTTTATGACACTGTTCAGGTGAGAGGCGGCTACTTTCAAGATGCCGCCCTCATGATGACCTGCAAAACGTCCAATCTCTGACAAGTGGTGGCTTGAGGCGGTTACTAAGATTGAATCGTCTGAGAAGGGGCGGCAAAATAGTAGAAACCGCCGTAATCATTAGCATTAAATGCTATTTTATGTCCCATCTCTGGGAAGCGGTTGGGCGGGCGGCTACTCCTGCCCATTAAATTTTTCTAAGTGTTGGGGGCCATGGTTTCTCCTTCTGGTTTCTTTTCTAAAGGTGTTTTTTTTTAGATTCCAAATATGGTCATTTCTAAATATTACTTGAAGTATTTTCATTCCCTTGGAATGTCAAAATTGGGGTATCTACAATTGTCCATTTTGGCTGGCCCGACCTTCAAGAAGTTTAGGGCATATGACCAATATCATTCAGAGATTTGATTTAGATCATTAGAGGCTAGGTCTTTAACTAGAATCTTTTATCGAAAGACTGATCCAGGTGGGGGAGTGAGCAAAAGTAAAGAAGTGAGTGATCCAACCCTCGGATGGGGTTCTTATCCATCGTGCACGGAGCAGCCCGAAGTCGGTTTCCTTGCGTAAGGCATGTGTAGCGAGCAAGGGGATATCGCAAAAAGAAAAGAAAAGTGTAATTTGATTTGGTGAATGGATCATTCGAAAGACAAAAGATTTTGGAAAAAGAACCAGAACTGAGGAAATTTAGACTGAATGGTACTGGAAATGTGTTAACACTTCAAAAGAGTCGTGTTTGATCAAGTAGGATTTGGAAATAAACCAAAACATGGCTGTTTGGTTTAGAAAACTTGGAAATAAATGTGTTTGAAAAGTTGGCAAGGAGAGGGGGGCGGCTACTGGTGTTTAGCCGGCAGAGGGAAAGGAGCGGCTAGTGGTGTTTAGCCATTAGGCCTGAGGCGGCTACTCGCGGGTAGCCACCGGCCAGCTGGGCCCATTTATAACCAAAAATTCGCTCCCTCTCTCCGAATGGTTTCAAAACTGATTTCTCTCCCTCCATTACTTCTTCTTCTTCATTTCAAAACGTAAACATTCATTTTCTTCACCCTCTCTTTCTCAATTTTGACCTAAGCCATCTCTTCCTCATGATTTTGAAACCCTATCTCTTTGGGTTCTCCTTTTTCTTTCCAATCCAAGGAGATGACGAGGTCAAAGACGATTGCTTCAGGGGGAAACAGCCCCAGGTGGCTCGTGGAGAGCATGGTCCGAGCTCTTCTTCGTCGGAGAGCGATAGGGTAGAGGTCGAGGTCGTGGGAGAGGTGATAGGTGCGGTGGAGGTGCCATTGGTTGGCACCGGCGCGGGTGAGGTCGGGGATACGCCTTCCGGGGTTGTCTCACGGGTTCCCACGAGGTCTACGAGCGGAATGATTGGGTACACGCGCAAGAGGAGGTGCAGCGACCGTTCGACGGCGGCTAGGGGTGTTGGTTTGGAGGCTGGAGGGTTGGCCGAAGGTGTAAGTTTTGGTGAGGGTGTTAGTGAGAGTGAGAGGGCATCCTTGGACACTATTGTTGGGATGTTGGAAAGGGAGGCAACAGAGGCTAGGGCAGAGGAGGAAGAAAGGAGGGCCATAGGGGATTATGAGGTGTTGGCTTCTGGCGCGGTGGGCGCGGAGGAGACCGAGGGTATTGGAGTCGAGGCCGTGAGGGCCGATGACGTAGGCATAGGGGCCACAGAGGCCGGGGTGTGGGTGTCGAGGCCACGGAGGTGGTGGTTGAGGAGGAGGAGGGGGATGAGGAGGAAGAAGGAGACGACGACGGGATGGACGATCCCGATGAGGCTGAGGCTGATGCTCTTAGGGCCACACGAGCCACGGTATTTCCTCTACTTTCCTTTGCATGTTTTTTTTTTTATGTTTAAATTTTAGTAGTTTGATATATATTGGATTGTGATACGAGTAGGAGTAGTGTATATTTTGTGGATTTCTAAGAAAAGAGTGTATAGTAGAAAATAAATTAATCACGATGGGATTTGTAAGTATGGAATATGAGTTTAAAAGAAGGACGATCTTCATACGTATATTATAAAGAAAGAAATAGCATGCTTGTATGTGTTATATCATGGTGGGTTTGCATGCACATGGTGTAGGGGTATAGTCTTTAATCATGGTGGGGGTAAGTATACATGCATTTGCGAGTCTACAGGGTTTTAAAAGGTGATCATGGTGGTGTCTATATATATATATGAGTGTTGTATGTGTATTTGGGGGGGGGGGGGGAGGGCACAATTTTTCATGTGTTTCATGGCGAGTATGTTATGAAGGGGTATGTAAATATGATATGTGATAAAATAGTAATAGAAGAAAGTTATAAAGGGGTGATCACGGTGGTATATGTGATTGTTATGCCTGTGTCATTCGGAGCCATATTTTTTTATTGGAGTCGCTAAAATTTTGGCTTTTAGCTACCTACGGGAGTCGGAGTACTCTGATTGAAAATCTAACTGTATATTATGGGTCCTGGTATTGTTTGGTCCTACCCATAAAAATTTCACCAAATTCCGGTAATGTTTCAGAAAATATGCAGTTTTGAATCGTATCCGGGTTTGGCCGTTACTGAGTTTCGGTGAGTGAGATATTTCGAGTGATATGATTCTTCACTTCACGCTTCCCAATAAAGCAAATAAAAGTTGTTGACTGTTGGTGACTTTATGCTTAACCTCATCCCCCATTTTTCCTTTGTGTGCACCCCCAAGTGACTTTTGTCACCCTTTGCACACCCCTCTCTCTCCATCCGAAAATCACTCTATGTATGCTCTGGGTATGCTACTCCTAACGCTTGAGGTATCGAAGTATATCTCTACCTCGTAGCGGATGGACTCATTATATCTTGTTATCCAGTAACACCACCTGTTATGGTTAACCGTTGTTCCTCCCCGAGCGTCCTAAAAGCCTCTCTCCGGGGACTGAGGGCGAGGGCAAGGTATGGTTGCGCCGGCGCGTGAACTTGTTATCCTTTGGGTATCTACTCATGTTTTTCCTTGAAAGGAAATTGCTTTAGTATTGAATTGTTGTAATGGTGTTTGGTTTTCTGCCTCTCACTGAGCTTGTAGCTCACCCCTCGCGTACTGTTTCTTTTACAGGGGCGGTGTTGGGTGTGGAGCTAGAGCTTCTCTGTGGCGTGGTCTTGAGTGCGTGGAACGTTCCGTTTGGCAGTTGGCGAGTGCAAAGCTGTCAGCAGTCCTTGAGTCATGTATTTGTTAATCATGCGTGTTGTACATGATGTATTTTATTTGGATTAAATTTGGCTCTCACAGGACAGTGATTGTGTATTCGAGTCTGTAATAATGTTTTGGTTTACAGACTAAGTGATGTTTTATGCTTCCGCTTTTCAGTGAGCTATTAGTTATCATTGCTTTATTAGCCTTGTATGTTTTATGGGTGTCATTGTTGATCTCTTGTACTGATTACTGATATTATATATATTTGCCACGTCTCGGGGACTGCCTCTCTGGGGCGTGACAGAGTCAATGCATGTGGTACACCCAGCGTAACAGCACGGCAACACCTCATATGCTTGAAAAGTGATAATCAAGATGCACCCCAATGGGATTGGGCACGGACGAGGTCGCGAGGGGTCAAAATCTCGCCTGCTAAGTGAATTGCACCATGTCACCGACTAGGCCAAGGGTCACAAGGAGTCATGCTCTATTAACTTACCAGGTAGCACTCGGGTTGCCCCGGACTAAGGGTCGCGCACTAGCTGTAACGGAACAATCAAGATGCACCCCAATGGGATGGGGCACGAATGAGGTCGTGAGGGGTCAAAATCCCACCTGCTAAGTGAATTGCACCTTGTCACCAACCAGGCCAAGGGTTGCCAGGTCTCATGCTCTATTCGCTTACCGGGTAGCACTCGGGTCACCCCAGACTAAGGGTCGCACACTAGCCGCAACTGCACAATCAAGACGTACCCCAATGTGATGGGGCACGGACGAGGTCGTGAGGGGTCAAAACCCCGCTTGCTAAGTGAATTGCACCTTGCTGCCGACCAGGCCAAGGGTCGCGAGGAGTCATACTCTATTCACTTACTGGGTAGCACTCGGGTCACCCCAGACTAAGGGTCGCGCACTAGCCACAACAGCAAAGCTGAGACAAGATTGCATACGAACGATTGAGTAATCACGATAAAGGATATCGCACCAAACAGTGGACGAATGTTCAGAAAACTAGATTCGAAGAGACATGCAAATCACGTCGTATAAACAACGGGATCGTTTTACGAATAAACTGGCTACAAAAAGGCTCATAGCAAAACAAAAAAGGAGGTATTCGTATGCCCGCCTAGGCAGAGGGTCACTCGTCGGACATCCTGTTCACCGAAGCCCGCGGAGTTGGTACGTCGCCCCGACTGGCCTGTCCTGTGGAGCGCTTGCGCGTTATGATGAATGGTAGGATTCGTCAAGCTGCCCATGGGATGGAAAGGCACGACCCAGCCGTCCATCCTCGAACCCAGCCTGGTACCCGGACACATAGTCCTTCCCCCTTTCATCCTCCAGATCTTGAGCCAGTCGACATAACCTCGTGAGTTGCTCCTCTATAGCAAGGGAGGTTTCCAGCATCTCGTATGGGATGCTTAACTCTCTTGCTGATAAGGGAAAGACCATAGCAGGGTCACTGGTCTTTTCCTCAGGGCACTCATAACATCTCCTTTTCCTCGAATGCTCAGGCAAAGGCACCGACCCATGGGGCTCCGCCGCGGTCAGCGGATCGGCCGGAGCAGGCTAGTTTAGCGAGGTGGACGCCTCTCCACTAGGAGATAAGGGGGTAGGATCCACATGGAAGGCCCTTATCAGCGCCAACTGATGTGCAGCGCCCCCTAGCAAAGTTATCCAGCTCCGTCTGGAAAAGCTAAATCCTAGGCTATATCGCCCAACCTCAAGTCGTTATCAATAGGACAGGCCTGGTAACCCGATCCATCTGATGCGTCAAGCATGCGCATGGTCAGCAAACTGTTATACTTGTGTCACTTTTAGCCTGCAGGTAACCGTTAGAGCGTCTGGCAGTTTTAAAATTTTTTAGGTTTTTCGATCGGAACCGCTTATTTTTGGACTGTTAGCTATCGTCCTGAGTTAGAGGACTCCGATTGGAAATCTAACTGCATATTTGGTGTCCTGGTGCCATTTTAGGCCTCTCACGAAAATTTCATCGAATTCCGGTAACGTTTCCAAAATTTCGCAGTTCCGGGGCGTATCCGGGTATTTTAAGTGACTCGCTATATAAGTGGAAGCTAAAATATCCCGAGTTACTATTCATTGTCTTCCCCAACTTGATTTTCTCTCTCCCCTCTCTCCTTTTCTCACTTTTGACCCCCCTAGAGCCCTCAAAGCATGAAACCTAAAGCACGGGAAGTGTAGATCGGGTCCCGATCTACACACCGGTGTCTTCAAATCCCGATTCCGACGACTCTAGCCACTCCGTCCCCCTCTCTTTGTCCTCTGATTCGGGCCGTTTCGAGGGCCGTGGTAGATCGGGGCGTAAGAGAGCCTTTGGGAGAGGTTTCGGCGCGCGGAGAGCGTCCGGTCTTCGCTTCCTCCCCTTGGTAAGCCCTATTTCTTCACTTTTCTTGCATAGATGTATGCTAGGAGGTGGATTTTGGGGTTGGGTGGAGGTCGGCGGCTATGGGTGGCCGTCGGAGGGCGGTGGAGGTGGTCGGAGGTCGGTGGGTGGTGGTAGAGGTGCTCGGGAATGGGTGGGAGGTGTCCTCGGGCAGTGGTGGTGGCTGTCTCGGGCAGGGCAGCAGCAGCTGGCGCGGCTGGCAGGGCAGTTTGGCAGGCGCGCGCGTGCGTGCGCACGGGCATGCGCGCGGGCGTGCGCGCGGGCATGCAGTTGGGGGAGATGGTGGCCAGCAGGCGCGAGTGCTGGGCGTGCTGTGCGCAGGCACGCTGGGCGCGCTGGGTGGGGCTGGCCGGGTAGTCAGGAGCAGGTGCACCAGTTTGCTGGGCGCGCGAGCGCGTGCGCGCGTGTGCGCGCGCGGGCGTGCGCTCGGGGGGTGCAGGGGGAGGCGTGCGGAGCTGGCAGGCTGCGGGCTGCGCGAGCAGGGCAGGCCATGCTCGGGCAGCTGGCAGGGGGTGCTCGGGCACCAGGCGGACGGTACTCGGGTGGGTAGGCGAGCGGTGCTCGGGCCACTCGGCGACGCGCGCAGGCAGGCAGCGCGGGCAGCAGCGCGCGCAGGCTGGCAGGCGCGCTGAGCGCGTGCTGCCAGGCGCGCTGGGTGCGTGCTGCGCGGGCGTGCGCGTGGACGCTGGGTGACGGTCCCGGGTGCTGGGCGCTGAGCGCCGGGGTGCTGGGCTGCGGGTGCTGGGTGCTGGGTCGGGGCCCGGGGCGCTGGGCGCCAGGCGGGCAGGGCGCGCGCGGGTGCTGCGCGTGGGGCGCGGGGCACTCGGGCGTGCGGCAGGCAGTCTTGGGCGCTGCGCTGGGGCGCAGTGCAGGCGGGGGTGCGCGCGGGCGGTGCGCGCGGGGCGCGGGGAGGCCGTGGAGGTGCGCGTGGGGTGCGTGCGAGGCGAGGCGCTGCGCGCGGGGGCGCGCGGGGTGCTCGCGGGCGGCGCGAGGCGTGCGGGGTGCGCGGGCTGAGGCGCGGCGGCGCGTCGGGCGGTCGGGTGGCCGTGCGGGTGGTTGCCGGCCGTGCGGGTGGTTGTCGGAGTGCTCGGGCTAGCGTGCGTGCGGGTCGTATGCACGTTTGCCCGAGTGTTGGGTGTTTGTTATGGGTTTGGTGTATTTTTGGTTGTCTCTTGTGGTATGTATGGATTTTAACTCACCATATTGATTGTCTGTCTTGCAGATCTAGACGGACGGTCGCGCGACGACCCCGATTCTGGTGAGTGGGACAATCCAACCCAGTAGAGAGGCGTTGTACGCACTTGGGGCGTATACCGACCTCTCCTGGGGCGCCATGGATAAATATTACCTACAATAATATGTAATCCATGCTTGTGTGAATTATGTGTAGAATGCATGCTACCCTAGTCCTTGCATGTTAGGGACTTGCACCCTTAGGATATGCGTATGAGCCATGCAGCATGTCCCCTGGTTTTCATGCTAGGAAACCCCGGCCTATGCATGCGTCCTACTAGTTTATTTATTAAATTAAATGCTGGTATCTGTTAGATCGCATGCCTTAGGATAATATTATAGGGAGGAGCCTTGCGAGGTCAACGCTGAGACCCGTGTTAGGGTACTCCGTGTTCCTTGTTTGGTTGTCAGGATGTCCTGTATCGGGACCTCGGGCTGCCCTCCCAAGGTTCTAGTCCCAATAATATTATATGTAATGATTGTATGATTGGTATAATTATTAGCATAGTTGGTGGATATTATAGGGGAGGGGCCTTGCAAGGACAGCGGTGAGACCCGGGTTAGGGTACTCCGTGTCCTTGTTTGGTTGTCGGGGTATCCTATAACGGGAACTCACGCCGCCCTTCCGAGTTTCTTTCCCCCAATGATATTCCAACCTTGCTGATTTTTGTACATGTTCCCGCATCTTGATGATGCACCCGGTTGAATTCAGAGGAATTCATGACATTTGAGTTGTAATGATATGTAGTCGGCGGATCCGAGTGGATCATATGCGTATGGATAGGCTGTTCTGTTCCCTGCGTTGGATTCGGTAGAGGCTACCCCCAGCGTTAGAAAGGCCGTCCTTTGGAGGACCCACATCAGTAGGCGCCTCCTGATTTGGTTTTGGACTGTGCTGAAGTTGTGGGTGGAGACCAAGCGGCCTACGGAGTGGAGGGAGAGACTATCGGTGGACCAAGGGTGACCAACAGCCTAGTCAGTCCCAAAATCCTATGTCACCCATTGATGGGTGAGGGTGAGGGTGTAGTGGGTTGGCGATGAGCGACCTACTGGATTTGTGAATAGATGATTATCAGTCCCAATAGCCTATGTCACCCATTGATGGGTGAGGGTGAGGGTGTGGTGGTTCGGCGAAGTACGAATCACTGGATTATGTTGTTATGTCTTGGAGACTGGATAAATAATGGAATTGTGGTAAATATTGTCTGTGATGCATGGGTTGTGCCGTTCACTGAGCGTGTGGCTCACCCCTCGCATATGTTTTTCCCCAGTTGCCACTGAGCCTGAGCTAGAGCCGGAGCAGCAGTTGGAGCTTTCCGAGGGATTTCTTCAGTAGCGGAGCAGCGCCACGTTCCGCGAGTGCCAGAGGTTATCAGCATCCCTTCTTGACTGTATGTATTTGATTTCCGTGCTCGGCACGTGTTTGTATATGTTCAGTTGTATTTGTGTATATTGGCTCTCACAGGACAGATGATTGAGTATCGAGTCTGTAGAATGTTTATTCACAGATTCAGTCTTTTGCTTCCGCATTTGGTGTATATATCATGTCAGCCCCTTTTGTTGCATGTGTGTCATTCTAGTTGTCTGTGTATGATATATATTATTGACCTCCTGTGTAGATTCTGATATTATATATACACTTGCCGCGTCCCTGGGTTGGCCGCCCTGGGGCGTGACAAAAGTTGGTATCAGAGCCTGGTCCTGTCAGAGCCAATAGTCTTTCTTTCGTAGAGATGAGTCCTAGGATTTCTATATGAGTATTCTGATCCTAGTGTCTGGTTTTCTTAGGGTGCTGATATGCCTCCTCGCAGAGGACGGCGCGGACGAGGTCCCTCTCGGTCTTTGGAGGTTTCCGGACCTACCAGAGACGAGGATGCTACCGGAGAGCCCTTGACGCAGGAGCCTCCTGCTTGGGAGCGTGCTTTCGCTCGGTTGGCTGATTTGGTGGAGACACAGACGAGGATGCTGGCAGAGCAGGCTAGAGAGATTCAGGAGCTGAGGGCGACTCGCGAGGCAGTTCCGCAGGTCCCCTTGGCGGCAGATCCGCCTGCGGTACCTGATGTACCCCAGTTCCTGTGGCAGTTCCGGCAGTAGGAGTTGAGGATCCCCTGGAAAGGGAGGAGGAGCTAGAGGCGGCGGCGCGAGTGCAGCAGAGCGGCCTCAACGCCTTTTTGAAGCTCCACCCTCCCGAGTTTCATGGACATTTGGCAGATCCTCTTGCGCCAGAGCGTTGGTTGAGGGAGGTGGATACGATCTTCGCGGCCATGCTTTGCACCGATCGCCAGCGAGTCGCCCTGGCCACCTTTATGCTGAAGGGTGACGCCGCTGACTGGTGGGCTACCCGAGTGGTGGACATTCCAGAGGGAGTGGAGCAGCTTTCTTGGGCGGGTTTCCGGAGGCATTTTCTGGACGAGTATTTTTCGTTCTCGGCGCGACAGCTAGTGGAGCGGGAGTTCGAGCAGCTGACGCAGGGCTCCATGTCGGTTGCTGACTACTCTACGCGCTTTACGAGTCTGTCCAGATTTGCTCCAGCCTTGGTGATGGACGAGATCACGAGGTGCCGGCGATTCGAGTTGGGTCTCAGCAGCGCTATCCGGGTGCACGTCACCTCCCAGGCATTCTCGAGGTTCTCGGACTTGGTGTCTCGAGCGAAGACAGTCGAGCGAGATCTCGGGATCATGGTGACGGTTCCGACCCCTTCTTCAGATCAGGGCCCTTCCGGGAGTCAGGACCAGAGGCAGCGCAAGAGGAAGAGGCCCCGCTTCGATCAGTCAGCGGCTGCCTCTCCTCCAGCAGATGCGGTGCCAGTGTGGGATCCAGCACCCATTGCAGCAGTGCCCATCCAGTCCATGCAGCCGGAGAGGCGGCGCTGTTTTCATTGTCAGCGCATCGGGCATATCAGATACCATTGCCCTGATGCTGGCCGACCCCGAGTGCCACCTCCGCAGCCGCAGTTCTTGCAGCAGCAGCTCCCGCCCCAGCAGCAGCAGCAGCAGCCTCAGCGCCAGCAGCAGCCAGTGCAGCCGGCGAGGCGTGCTCCTGTTCCTCAGCCGCGGTTGGTCCAGGGCAGAGTTGCAGCGCTTGCGGCCGAGGAGGCGCAGCCTTCGGGTGTCATGGTTCGAGGTATCATCTTGTATTCCCAGCTCTCTAGTATAAGGATAGGTGTGTGTGTAATTGGTGGTTATTATGCAAGTGTGTGGGGTATCTGGATGAGTGAGTGTCAAGAGCGGTTGTTTGGGTTAAGGAAGCCGGGTTTTTGCTGTCCTGGCAGTGAGTTCCCATCAGTAGGTACCGCCGATGCAGTCGGAGGGGTACTGATCGTGGTAGTATGCCAGGTAGAGGCTACCCGGGAATAGAACATGGAATGGTGTCGCGAGCGTGGAATCGCTCTCCCCTTCGTCGGATCCGCGTAGTACAGCCCCGGCGTTAGACAGGCTCCCGGTCAGAGGACCAGGCGAGCTACGGAGCGGGGAGAGGCTACCGGTGGACCAGGGGTAGAGAGCAGTCTAAGTCTCTCCCAAAGTCCCAAAATGTCTCCTTTCGGGAGTGAGGGTGTGGATGAGGCGAAGGCGGGTCGCTCGTGACCCAAGTTCTGTTGGACCATTCCCGATGATGTTGGGTCCGGTCTTGCAAAGGATGTTGAATGACATCGTTGGGTGATCATCTAGAGGTAGATGATCCGGAGGAGTTAGTAATGTTCTTTAAAATGATGTCTTCTTCTAGTGTTCCTTTCTGGATTAAGGGGCCTTGTGAGGTCGGCGTTGGAACCCGGGCTAGGGTACTTCGTGTTCCTTGTTTGGTTGTCGGGGTATCCTATATCGGGATTTCATGGTGCCCTCCCGAGGTTTCTTTTCCCAGGTAAGGGATGCCATGGAAGCATCAGATAGATGAGAGATCAAGTGCGAGTTTGGTTAGAGGTTAAGGCCTTTTGGGCTGAGTGGTTTCTGGTAAGGGTAAAACTGATCAGAATAACACAAACAGTGTCCGAGTATGGCAATTACACGTTAAAAAGGGCATTCACGCCATAAATTCAAACAATGTCCAAGTACACATCCATACAATAAGAAGGCACCCAGGCCGTACGATCAATAACAAAAGACGTATTTTCTAAGAAGTTAGAAGGCCAGAGGTGCACAAAGTGGGACGGAAGACTTATTAGTTTTTCCCCTTCCAGAGCCGTAAGGAGGGAGGTCGGCGTTTCAGGTTGGCATAAATGTCCTCGGATTCTTCCAGATCTTCACTTGGTAAAGTCACAGGCTCGTCACCTTTGGGCCCTCCACCCTCCTGAGAAGACGCTGCAACGATACCCGTATCAGTAAGGTGGAATTCATAGTAGAAGCACCACCGTGATGACCAGGAGAAGGAAGATCATCAACATTGATTATGTCCCCAAGATTACAAGCAAGGAAACTTGTTACCTGATCAGGCACTTCCTTCTATTGAGCGAAAGAGCCAGCAGCTTGCTCGGGCACCACCTTCTGCAAAGCAGGAGGAGTGGTGGTCTGATCGGATAACCCCTTCGACAGACCAGGAGGACTGGTGGTCTGGTTAGGCACTTCCTTCTACCGAGCAAAGGAGTCACCAGTTTGGTCTGCCACCTCCCCAGGCCGGGCAGAAGAACCTGCCAATTGGTCGAACGCTTCTTCATGTCGGGCAGAGGAAGCCGGACTTAAGGGATCATCTTTGCCTACGTCAACGCCAGGATCCAGCACCAAGGGCCCAAGCTCTCGAGCAATCCGCTCTGGGCCCGGTTTCAGCACCCCGTCACCATGATCTTTGTAACCTTTGCGGTAGCCACTGTCGTACCAGACCGCTACTACCTCCACCGCTGCGTTCTTGATCTGACCTACCTCCTCCTGAAGCTTCTCGAGAATTTGGATCTCGAAATCCAATTCCATCCCCTTCCGCTTCCGCTCAGCCTCAGAAATCACGCGGGCCTTCTCAACCTGTTCTTTTTTCAGCTCCTCGGAGATCGCCTTATAGTCTCTTTTGAGCCTCTCTACTGCCTGCGAGTACTCCTCGTAGGTGGCCTTTGCGTTGGCCTCAGCTTTCTGTCGGCGCGCTCGCTCCTCGTCACGCTCGCGATGAGCATTCACGACATCGCTGATGATGAGGTTGTAAGAACGGCCCATCGTGCTTGAGTAGACATTGAACTGCAACACAAAACGGAGTCATGTTAAAAACCGAATAAGGCAAGGCTTTTCGAAATGAGGATGGTGAGATCATGCGAGTACCTTAAAAGCGAGACCTTGTAAAAACTGCCTATCTTCAGTGGGAGGCATCGCCATGACTAGGGACCTATCCTTCTCCAGAATGATGGAGTTCATTAGCCCTAGAGCCACGTCATTATCCTTCAGCCCACAGTCGGAAGTATGGATCGCAAAAGAGAAGAAAAAAAGCAAAACTGGAATGCAAAAACCAAGAGGCTTTCGTGGTGGGTAACAGGGCGGCACATTAGACGAGATATCTAATGTGTTCCTAATGACCCTCCACCCTGTGAGCGTCCAAAATTATTTGGTGATAGCTATGCCAGTGTGAGAGAAAGCCAAGCGAACCACTCCAAAATGATTGCCCGGTGATGTCGTGCGCCCACTCGGATATGGAGAGAACCACCATATCCCACATGTTCTCCACGTGAACCCTAGAGTTTTTGAAGATCGTCTCATTTCTTGTTCTCCAAATAACCCAAGCGACCGCCGAAATGATCGAGCACAAGAAAAAGTTGGCGAGGTTCAGTCGACAGAGGTCCTTCCTTGCCATCCACATTCCCTCAATGTCGAGGAATGAAGGTCTCTATGATGTGGCAAGGCCCACCTCTTCCCATAATTATTTGGAAATCCTGCAATGAGAGAAAAGTAAATTACAGTTTCAAGTGCCTCCCTGCATAGAGCGCAACTAACTGACTCAGATGTTCTCCATTTCATTAAGCAGACCTTCATGAGAAGGCGCTCTTAGTACAATTGTCACATGAAAGCTGCTCTTTAAAGGGATCTTAGATCTCCATATTTTTTGGTATTTCAGGACAGTGTAGGGAACCATAGACTAACTCCTCCTTCGCCACTAGTAGTAAGATTTGACGGTGAAATTGGTCAACCAGCTTTGCGCCCACACCACACAATCACTCTTCTAGCCAAGTGCACCACTCCATGTTGATAAGCGCTCCGTCAACATGACCAACTAATCAATTTTCCTACTTTAAGATGGGAATCCACAGTAACTTGACGTCCCACCTGCGTATTACTCCTGAGTGCGACCAAAAAGAAGTGATATGCCCCTCTTGTCATTCAGCAATTGCATGTAAAGTCGAGAACTCACCGATGAGTGGTGTGTTACTGTACCATTGATCTTTCTAGAAATGGGTGTGCAAGCCATCCCTGACACACCACCAGATCATGGTAGAGAAGTCCTATGCTAGGCAAGAGATGTCCTTGCTGATGGTCGTCATCCTGGTCATGAGCTCCAGAGCCGTCGAGTAACATTCGAATCCATGGCTAAGAAGGTTCATTTAGCCACCTCCACAGCTAACGAGAAAGAAGGGCCCTATTCATATTCCGTAGGTCAAACACGTCGAGACCCCCAACACATTTGCTCAAGAAGACTATTCTCCAGCTTATCATGTGTGGTTTTGGGGAGACTCACATGCACCTTGCCATAGGAACCGACGCCTGATCATGTGAATGCTCTCCAGATACTCTTCGGCACCAAAAAAACTGAGAGGAAGAAGATGGGGATGCTGGACAACATTGCCTGAAGGAGTGTCAATCGAACTCCCGCACTTAGCAACCGACCTTTCCAGCCTACCAAGAGCTTTTGGAACAGTTCAATCAAAAGTTCCCAATCCTCCTTGATTACCTTACTTCGTACCAGCGGAATCTAGAGGGTCTTTGTGGGGAGGGCATGGACACTACATCTCACAATGGCCGCCACTCGGTTGGCAAGGTCGTATTCCACGTTAATGGTGTACAGGGTGCTCTTTTGCCAATTCAAGCTAAGGCCAACTACCAGCTTGAAGTATAGGGTGATGAACAGAATATTTCATGCCTCCCGCTCAGACGTTTCCCAGAGGATCATCGTGTCATCGGCATATTGTTATGAATCCCGTGAAGCCATCCGTCCTCTCACGCAGCATTGCATATCCGGCTCAAGGCATTAGCATGTGATATGAATACGATTGGTGAGATTGTTACATTGTCTAAGGCCCCTATAAAGAGGTAAGAAACCATGTTGGGAGCTGTTATATTTGTTTCACTTTTAACCTTCTGGTAACCGTTGGGACTTTCTGGCATTTTTTCAGTTTTTTTTCGTTTTTCGATCGGAACCGCTAAAATTTCGGGCTGTTAGCTATCGCCTTGAGATTGAGAACTCCGATTGAAAATCTAACTGTATATTATGTGTCCTGGTGCCATTCCAAGACGCTCACGAAAATTTCATCAAATTCCGGTAACGTCTCAGAATATCGCAGTTCCGGGGCGTATCCGGGTTTTGACCGAGCGAGAAGTCATTGGGAGAGTTGACTTGGTCAAAGTGGGCCCATGACTTGGTCAACCCTTTTTGTTTTTATTTGTGGTTGGGTTGACCCAAGTCAAAACCCACTTAAACTCATCTAATCATGCCTTAAGCCCTAATTAATCTTGATTACCCTAATCTAAATGGGGTTTGACTTATTTAAATGAGATCTAAAAAGGTTGCCCACTATTCATCTTCTCCTTCCTTGAGATTTCTCTCTCCCCCTCTCTCTTTTTCTAAGTTTTGAGCCACCTAGAGGACTTAGAACTTAAAACCCAAAACATAGAAAGGATAGATCCGGTCCCGATCTACACCCCGGTGTTTTCGGATTCGAATTCCGGCGAGTCTTGCCCTTTCTCCCGCCCTCTCTTCTCCTCAGATCTGAGCCCTTTCAGAGGTGGGAAGAGGTCTTGGTGGTGGAGACCCTTGGAGAGGCGTTTCGGTGCGCGGAGAGCAACCGAACTTCCCTTCCTTCCCTTGGTAAGCTCTTTTTCCTTCTTTTTTTGGCTTAGATGCTTGTTAGGAGGGTGGTTTTGAGGTTGGGTGGTGGTCGGCGGCTGTGGGTGGCTGTTGGTGGTGGTTGGGGGCGGTCGGAGGCTATTGGTGGCCGGTGGTTGGTGGTAGAGGGGCTCGGACAGGTTGGTGGTCTGTCCCGGGCAGGATGGCAGCGGGCGCAGCAGGTAGCGCATCAGGTGGCCGGACGCGCGCGGGCGTGCGCGCGGGCATGCGCTCGGGTGGTACAGGGGGCGTGCTGGGTGCGCTGGGTAGGCTAGCAGCGCTGGCATGTAGGAGGCAGGCAGGCGGGCAGTGCTCGGGCAGCAGGCGAGCGGTACTCGGGCCACTCGGCTATGTGCGTAGGCAGGCAGCGCGGGCAAGCAGCGCGGGCAGGCCGGCAGGCGCGCTGGGAGCGTGCTGCCAGGCGCGCTGGGCGCGCGTTGCCGAGCGTGCGCATGGGCGCTGGGTGAGGGTCCCGGGTGCTGGGCGCTGGGTGTGCTGGGCGAGGGTGCTGGGCGTGGGACGCTGGGAGTTGAGCACCGAGCAGGAGCATGCGCGCGGGGCGCTGGGCAGAGGCGCAGGCGTGCGCGCGGTGAGGTGAGCAGTGGATGATGCGCGCAGGGTGCGCGCGGAGCGAGGAGCTGGGCGAGGGCGTGCGGGGTGCGCGCGGGCTGCTGCGATGGGGCGCACTGGGCGTGCGGTGCACCCGGGTGGCTCGGCGGATGTCCAGGCATGCGGGCAGGGGCCCGGCGGTGCGCCTGGGTGCGCGGGCTGAGGCGCGGCGGTGCATCCGGGGGCGGGTGGACGTGCGGGTGGTGCGGGAGTGAGTCGGGGTGCTCGGGCTAGCGTGCGTACGGGTCGTATGTACGTTTGCCCGAGTGTTGGGTATTTTTAGTATATTTTGATGTGTTTGTGGATTATACTCACCATATTAAATACCTGTCTTGCAGATCTTGACGGACGGTCATGCGACGACCCAGATACTGTGAGTGGGACGATCCAACCCAGTAGAGAGGCGTTACATGCACTTGGGCGTGTACCGTCCTCCCCTGGGGTACCATAGTAAATATTAACCTGTTTAATATGAAAACTATGTAAGCATGATAATCTGTAGTATGCATGCCACCCTAGATTTGTATGCTAGGGACTTATACCCTTAGGACCCGTATAAGAACCATGCACCCTGTTATCATGTTTTCCATGCTAGGAAAGCCCCGACTGATGCATGTTCCCATTTAGTTTAATTTATTTAAATAAAATGCGAGCATGTGATTATTAGCCTGTCTTAGTGAATATTATAGGGGAGGGGCCTCGCGAGGACAGCGGTGAGACCCGGGCTAAGGTACTACGTGTTCCTTGTTTGGTTGTCGGGATGTCCTATATCAGGACCTCACGCTGCCCTCCCAAGGATTCTTTCCCCGTTAATATTCCAACCTCATTATTATTATAACGCATGTTTCCCCGCATCCTGGTTATGCGCCCTGTTGGAATTCTGAAGAATTCAAGGCATTAGAGTTGTAGAGATGTGTGGTCGGCAGATCCGAGTGGATCATATGCGTATGGATAGGCTGTTTTGTTTCCCTTCGTTGGATCCGTGTAGAGACTGCCCTAGCGTTAGAAAGGCCGTCCCTTCCGAGGGCTCCCATCAGTAGGCGCCTCCCGATATTTGTGACGGACTGTGCTGAAGTGTGGGTGAAGGCCAAGCGGCCTACGGAGTGGAGGAGAGACTATCGGTGGACCAAGGGTGACCAACAGCCTAGTCAGTCCCAATATCCTATGTCACCCATAGAGGGGTGAGGGTGAGGGTGTGGTGGGTCAGCCATGAGGTGACCCACTGGTTTGTGGAATTGTGGTCTATGGATGATTATTAGATTAGTATGTCCCAATATCCTATGTCACTTATTGAGGGGTGAGGGTGAGGGTGTGGTGGTTCGGCGATGTACGAACCACTGGATTTATGATGTTATGCCACTTTGAGGCTGGTTGTTGTTTAATTGTGGTTAATATAGCTGTGATGCATGGGTTGTGCTGTTCACTGAGCGTGTGGCTCACCCCTCGCATATGTTTTCTCCAGTTGCCACTGAGCCGGATCAGCAGGAGGAGCCTTCCGAGGGATTCCTTCAGTAGCGGAGCAGCGCTACGTCCCGCGAGTGTTAGAGGCTATCAGCATCCCTTTTTGGCTGTATGTATTTTATTTCCATGCTTGAGCACGCGTTTGTATATATTCAGTTGTATATTGTGTATATTGGCTCTCACATGACAGATGATTGTGTATCGAGTTTGTAGTATGTTTTATTTACAGATTCAGTCTTTCGCTTCCGCATTTGGTGTATATATCATGTCAGCCTCTTTGTTGTCTGTGTGTCATTCTATTGCTTGCTCAAGGCATTAGCATGTGATATGAATACGATTGGTGAGATTGTTACATTGTCTAAGGCCCCTATAAAGAGGTAAGAAACCATGTTGGGAGCCGTCGACCAAGATAGACCTGTAGCCCAATCCGGTGAATTGACGTATCATCTGTTGTCGATTCTCATTGGATCCATGATTCTACAGAATCCCGAAGAGGAAGTTGTAGATGATGCTGTCGTATGTTTTGACAAAATAAAGTTTAAAGGCCACGCCACTTTTTTTTATCCTTGCATAAGGAGGATATGATCTCTCGTGTGATGAAGAAGCCTTCCTGCAGCAGCCACCTCGACAAGAATGTGTGTTGGGAGTCATCGATGATGTCCGCGCAAGCCAACTTTAGTCTACTGGCAAACACCTTCGAAATGATCATGTTGCAAGTATTCACCATTCAAATTGGTCAAAATTGCTCAACCAACGACGCCTCATCCACATTGGGGATCAAAGAGAACAAGGAGGAATTGATGCACTTGATCTATTGGTTGCTCAGAAGAACTCATCCACCATCTGAATTATGTTCTCTTGGAGGATGTGCCATTAAGTTTGGTAAAATGTTGAAGTCGTTCGGGCCCTTGTCTCCCTTCGTGCCAAAAATGACGCTCTTTAGGTCACTTTCAAGATTTTTTAAATTTTTCATTCTACTCTGTGTTTTAATGTTGCGTGCTCCTTGTTTGGTTGTCGCTCCATCCTACCTTTGGAAGCTTTTGGGATCTTTCTAGGTGTTTTGATCTCACAAGGGACTTGACAATAATGTTTTGCTATTGTACTAGATGTTTCTATTCTAGTCTCTCCCCTCACTAAGCTTCATGGCTCAGGCTTTTAGTGCTAGATTTCATCAATATTTTAGACAGGCAGATAATCTTTGTGAGCAGTGATTGGAGGATTTCACGTGTCAACAATATCACCAATGTTTTCAGCGAGACAATTTAGCAGTTTTGCTTTGAGTCGTATGTATCATTGTAGGTTTGGGGTCTATACTTGACCTATTGCTCTCACATGATAGTAATTTTATATCAGAATCTATATTAATTGTTTGTGTAATTGATGTAACCTCCGGCCATTGTTTGTTTCCACCTTCATATTAGATTATATTCCTTTTCTATAGATGCATATTTCCTTATTGGTATCTTCAACTTTGTTCAAATACTAATTTATTGTTATGTATCGAAGACGACCGCTTCAAAGTGTAACACCGCTGCTCGCATGGAATTCATCATCAAGATTTCTTTCGCTGAGTTCTTCAACATCCTAGCAATTCTAGGATGTTGAGTCAGGCGCGCACTAGTTATCAACATGAAGAATTCTCCCTCTTTTGAATTTTTCAGAGATTATTTTACCAATCTTGACAACAAGTACCACATAAGGCCGATGAATATTGAATTACACATGCAGAATAAACCACATGGACAATGGGGAAATCCATCAAGGACCTTACCAAAATCTTCATATTGTACATCTTCTCTAGTGTCATGTTCGTCAGGGCAAACTATGAGTGTCCATTAGAATTTGTGAACATCATTGACACTAAGTTCACCTGGGTGAAAATGATCCACTTTGACATATGCGGTTTTTAAGGGTTACAAAATACTTTAGCAGCCGGAGGATAGCATGGGGAAGTGATACTTCTGTGTATGTCACTATTTTCAAATATAGGTATGCTATTCTTTTGTAATATAAGTTTTTATATTACAGTATATGCTCTTATATTATACCCTATTTGAATATAAGCATGAAGTTGAAATAACTAGGAATAGGGGTGAATAACCCAATTTTTTTTTTTTTGGATGGGTGAAATAGGGTTGAATCTGGATGTTAGAATAAAGCGGTATAGCAATTCCATCTCCCCCTAGAACAATGTTATTCCTCTCAATTCAAAAAAGATGAATAAATGGGTTCCATCTGTCCCATCATATTTTTGGTTTTGCCCTTCTTATAGTTTCTTCCTATTCGATGACTAACCATCTTTGTTTGATGTCTATCATCTAACAAAGGTCTAGAAAACCACATTGAATCCATTTCTTCATCATTCACATTGATGCCTTCATTATTACATACCCCTTGTACTTCCATTAATACACAGTAAGGGGTGCTGCTTATTCCCAACCTCGCATCCAAGCCATTGTTTAGAGGGCACATCCCCTCAGTGACCATCCCATTATGTCTGTTCTCAGTTTATCCTCAATTACTTCTCAGTTGTTATAGCCCCAACAAACCTCCATTGATGAGTTTCTTGATCCTTCACATTGAATTAATTTTATTAACAACCACAACACACTAGTCATTATCTCCAAAGTCGCATTGAATAGTCTTTAGGAAAACCGATCCCATTAGTGAACCACCCCCTTCACTCCTCAGTATAACATCATCTCACCCACTAGCATTCACCCAACACTTACTCATCATATCCCATTTGTTCAATGAAAAACACCCTGGTAATTGATCTCTTTAGAGAAAATAAGCTAATATGTTGGAATTGGAGCAGACAAGAGCTTCCTCTTCCATTTGGATCACCATTCAATATTTGCATCGGGTTCTTTACTCTGACGTGTGTAAACCCAACCTCCCATCAATTGGTTTGGTTGTGTGTCATTTGATTTTTTTGAACGATGAACATGTTTGTTTTATCCATCTTACATTTTCAACATTGTTGATTTGTATTATTTAGTTTTTATATTATTTTTGGATGAGTAGAGAGTTAAGGGATGAGTATAATGGACCATGGGTACAAACCACAACCTCTTCAATAGATCACTCCAGGGTCTTTCTTTTTTTTAATGCATTTTCATTCATTTTGTGCAACCAGTATTGTGGCTCTTATACCTGAAGAACAATTTTCTCTACTTTTGTAGGTGTGCTTCCAATTAGAGAAGATAGAAGCAAATTTTCAGATATATGACTAGCTTTTTAACAACAACTATTTAAATAATGATTCAACAAACTCTGAACTATTATTTGAAAATTTTACTATCTCCATGACTTCTTGCACGCTACGTATTCCCAAATAGTAAAAAGATCACACAAATCTGTAGGCCTATTCAGATGATCCTCCATGGGGATGATGAATGGCTCCGCTTGAAATCCTTCATCCACCGAGGGAAAATGTAATGCGTACTCTAAGATATGATAGTTATAAACTCGTTCCATAGAACACAAAGTGAATATTGACATAGAATGCATCGCATTCATAAGACCTACAAATGCATCATACATCTTTGATCACTCGATAAAAAAACTTCACATTTCGAGTTTCTATTCAACATTTTCATCATCTCAATTACTTTATATGTGATGGTGTTGTAGAGGTTGAGACGCATTAGACATTCCATTGAATGATTGATCTGTTTCGATTCCTCTTAAAACTTTCAGAACATATTCATTGTATAAATTTTGGCCATCTGCTTTTTCATATTCATTGATCGTTATTAGTTTTGGACTGGTGTGAAAGCACTAGAAGTTCTCTAAAGCCTCTTTTTCTTTATTGCTTAAACATTCTCATATTATTGAATAAATTGTTTTAAAGTTATGTTGGAGGTAACATAATTATCAAAATCTACATTCATACTCTCACTACTTTGGATGGTGGGCATTCTTACCCAAAAAGAATCTTTTATATAAACTTGCATCCACCGCTTCTGATCCTCATATGAATAAATAAACCAAACATTTTCTTTAAAATCATACACTTCCATCAATTTATCCAATTTCTCCTTGAATTCATGCATAGTGAGACAATAATAAATTAGATTCATAATGATGAGTTGTATTCCTTCGCGGAAATAGAAACAAAGCACATACTATGTAAGATAGTACATGCTATCATAGTCAAGTATGCGCTAACTTAATAATGAAGTATACTATGTTAACAAGTGTACTCTAATGCAATGTATGGCTATTTAGCATAGTGTTTACTACATTTAGATAGTATTCCTTGTATTACTAGTGTGTTTCATTAACATGCCTATTTTTCAGAAACTTCATGAGGTTGTGTTAGAAACACAGATAGTTTTGAGCATAAGGAGTAACCTTTGAACAACTCTTCCTAAAAATCTATATTAATCAAAACAGTGCTTGTGAAGGGCGGTTTTCCATGTACGCCAACCATGCCTTGAAGATCCATATGTACATCTCGTTGGCAAGCAATTCATCACCTAAAATGGATTGACTATGATGGTTTACACCAATGAATGGCATCGCACATTTATTCATCAAATATGTTGTGTCAAATGAGATCACAAATAGATTGTGTTGAATGATATCACATCATCATAAAACTAATGTGCATCTCTATATCGAGCATCATCCCCAAAAACACTCTCCAGTCGACTATCACTGTCCAAATCAATCCTGCGAAAGAAACAAAATTTTTTCTCTACTACTTGTAAAAATACTAAAGAAATGCTTCAATATCACTCTCTCCAAGATCCAAACATCTCAAGTTGCTTAGATCAATCTAGCAATCTCTTTTTGTGAGTGTCGATCAGTTGATTATATCCCCTTTGGACAACTATAGCATCATGTCTTGCATGGAGGAATCCCGGTAGCAACATTTATTACTTTGTAGTTATTTTATGTCATAGACGATCAATACCTGATGACATTGTGAAACTGTGAGAGCTTCGGCTCCACTTCATGGTCATGTTAAAGAACAAGCAAGCAAGTCCAACATCTACATACTATCATACTTCATCACTTGCTATCACCTTAAAATTGGTCTTAAAAATAGGTTTGTGATGATCAATAGGTTTCACTGAGACTCTCGAGGTCCTTCTTATGCTTGCCTTCTTTAGAACATGCAAATATATATCTCATCAAATCACCTTCAGTAGTGTACTTTGGGTTTGTTTTAACAATACTAAATCCACAACTGAAAGCATCCTCTTTATAATTTCAAATGACTCATTTATTGAGTTGAATTACGTTCAAACTTTCAGTTCTTGTTCTTTATTTACCTCATCTTCCTCGGTTGTAGTTGTCTCAGTGGTATGTGTTTCATCATCCTCACACAAGTGCATGTATACTATTAAAAATAGCAAACTTAATAGTTAAACAAGTATATGCTTTGTTATAAAAGTATATACTAACATATATAAGTATATACTATATTAACACAATATATATTATGTTAATTAAGTATTCACTAATCTATCATAGTATATACGAGCTAATTTAGTGTATGACTAACAAAATGGCTAGTGCCACAATTTGAGATGAGAAGAGTGTGTGTGCTCTTTTAAAGTAGTTATGTTGCACCCTTCATGTGTGGGGCGCGTCTATCTGCACCAATCATTTCCTTTAACCCACCAATCAAAACAAAGCAAAAAAAAAACACGCGTCTATCTGCACCAATCATTTCCTTTAACCCACCAATCAAAACAAAGCAAAAAAAAAACGGTGTTTTTTCTGTTCCCACTAATCCGACTAGTTCGATCAGACTTGATCGCCACTTTAAGTTTTGGGCGACCGGATTTGGTCGTTATTTTATGTTTTGGGTGACCTAACTTGGCTGTCATTTTAGATTTTGGGCGACCAAACTTGATCGAACAGGGTTTGTGATAAAATTTATAATTTTTTTCTTAGAAACCTAAATCCATGACATGTATCCTCCTTGGATCTTTCATATCACTCCAAATTTAAGTTGTAATATAGGGAGAATCAATCATTATTCTTAAATATAAAACATAGGAATCATTTTTTTACATAAGTGAGGGACAAATTTTCAAAAGCCAAATATAAAATGTGTTTGGATCAACTGATATGTTTTTTTTGTTTTTAAACAAAGAATTTGCTTAACTACGAATTCAAACGAAGCTTAAAAATGATATATATTTGTCTAATAATATATTTTCTATAAAAAATTGAATTAATTGAAAGTATACCTACTTACATTTTTTTTCAGTCCCTTAGCTGTTGTTTGGATAAAAGAATAAACGTAAAATATGATGGATTAACCCAAAAATTAATTTGTTTACAAAGAATAGGTAGATATAGTTCTGGGCCCTGTTCGACTAATTTTGGTCGCCCAAAACCTGAAATGGCGACCAATTTCGGTTGTCAAAAACCTGAAATGGCGACTAAGTTTGGTCGCCCAAAACTTGAAATGACGACCAAGTTTGGTCGTTCAAAACGTGAAATGGCGACCAAGTTCAGTCGACCTGGATTGGTGGGCACAGCCAAACACTGATTTTTTTTTGTTGGTGGGTTAAGGGAAATGGTTGGTGGGGATAGACACGCCCTCATGTGTGTAGTTTCAAATTTGTTTTT
Organism: Acorus gramineus; assembly: GCA_030737835.1. NCBI lineage: Eukaryota > Viridiplantae > Streptophyta > Magnoliopsida > Acorales > Acoraceae > Acorus > Acorus gramineus. Next base: position 25,393,624 of record CM060847.1, read on the forward strand.
GTATATATGCCCTAGAAGTTATCGACCTTCCATTCCCTAGGATATTATTACATTGATCAACATGGTTAAAACATAAAAAAAAACAATAGAATGCAAGACATAGCACACATCCATGTAATATTGCAGAAAATGCAAAAAATAATACACATTGAAGAAGAAATGGAGCAAATATAACACAGGAAACCTACAAAAAGTAGCAAATGTTGCTTATCATGATGTTGTGAGAATTGAAACTTCCGGAATGTGGTTGTTTACATGTAGACCATTGGAGCTGTAGTAGTAGTTGGGTCTGGTAGTTTACCAACACAAAATGTAGGTAGTAGTGGATACCATACAAACTTGTCTAGTCAAGCATCATCGGTATGTCGTATTCGAAGAATGATTACCTTTAATTTTTGTAATTTAATTACCAACAATATGTTACATGTACATGCAGCCATCAAACATGCATATTGGCAAGAAGTATTCTTTGTTGAATTTTTGGGATGAGATTGTTGCTCATGGAGAGAGAGTTTCAATGGATCCCACACTCATAGTCCATGGTTCAAGAACGGGTGATAGGTTTTATAAAGTCACACTGATTGAAATTATTTTACATTCTGTTGATCTGCTCAAGGCAGATGGATTTCATTACACCCTAGGTGAAGTTGGTGTTGGAGGATATGTTTTTTGGCATCATAATTTATAATTATCTATTAGTTTATCCAGGTATTTATATTCATCTTATTGTTGAGAAGTGGATCTTGAGGATAAGAATTTAATATTCATTTTTTTAAAATCAATTAGCTCTCTATTTTTGTCATTTCTTAAAGGGGGAGGGTCACTGAGGACTGTGTTGGGTGGTGGAAAAAAGGAGCTTGAAATATTTTGAAGGGGCGAATCAAATTTAAAGAATTGCTGCTACTTCTGATGGCCAGACACAAAATTTACAAGGCAAGGTGCTTGAGGCACAGGTGATGAATTGACCAAAATACAAAAGTTCAAAAATTGACTAATACTGACAACAATTGATGAGTTTACCAAATATACTCGCTTAGCTTTGTTATTAGCATCTATACTTTCTCTCCACTATTGGAACTTAATTTCTATGGAATTGTTGAGGACTGGTTGGGGACTCAAGTGCAATTTGTAAGAATTCTCCCATTCGACGCTTTTGTTGGTGGATTAAGGTAAATTCTAGAAAATAGTTCCTTTAATTATTGTTTTGTTGGTGCGAGCGCTTCAAGGATCAATAACATTGAATGCTTTTAGATAGACTTCTCCCGTTCCGGTTAGAACCGCGAGTACACGATGGGATTATGAAGTACCGCCTTCAGGATACAATAAAGCTTACACTTGGTGTTGAAAACAGAGTGTGTACTCTCTATTTCAATCTCTTGGAACTCTCTGTTTGAAAGGGGCTGATGATGCTAACTCGTAATGAAAAAAAAGAGAAGATGAGTGATTGTTGTCTAATGATTTGGATATAAGGGTCTCAATTTATAGGCAACATAGTGCATTTTGGTTTAAATGAGACACCCCTTCATGAATGGGGAGTTACAATAACCGTTCGATCGGTGGTCCACAGTTTCCATGTGATCGTGTGGTCTAGATCGTCCATCACGAGATGCATCCCTTCCAATAGCACCTCTTGGTGAATATAACCACCAATTGTTATTCAAACGGTGCACAATGCATTTGAACGTTCCTTCATCGGACGGTCCAGATTGCATCTGATCAAAACGATCTCCACCATCCGATTAGCCAAAAAGAGAAGGCCTTCGCCCAATACGCACACATCCAAAGGTCCACCATAAGGAGTCCACCGAAAAGACTTCACTAGAATAGATTGAGCTCTCCTTATAAACATTCAAAACATTTTACAAACAACCGATAAGGGACTAAAGAATAAGACCACTTTCATCTTCTCATGGGGGGACCACTAATACCCAAATATTTGAATTCAAATTTGAATGTACCCAATAGTTGTTAGGGTTATCCACTCCTTATCTTCTATTTTTTATCCTCAGTATGTGGCAAGGCCCACACAAAGTCAAGGAAATGTGAATGAAGGAAAGAGAACCATAATTTTGTTGAAGCACAAAATACTGAAAAACTTAGTGTTGAGATGCACAAAGAGAGAACGAGCAACTGATATTGCTCAACCTAGAAATGTTAGCTCTTGTTAAACATTCTTTGAAATACTTTGATCTTGTTTTGTAGAAGGAGTAAATAAGATGTCTTTTAGCTATTTATTTATTTGTATTTGGGTTTCCTTCAGGATGCCTGTTGTGATCGACTATAATTATTCCGGCTGAATATTCTCAAATGAACCACCCTTCCGTTGGCATATACCTCCACATGGGAATGAGACCAGGATGGAGGCAATGAGGGTTCACCCTTCCAGCGTGACCAACTTTCCAATCTATAACAATCTCAAAGGCTAAACATTTGTCCTCACTCGAGTATTTTGTTGGTGAATGTTTAATTGTATTTTTTTTTCAAATTTACTTTACAAAATGTATTCAATTTGTGATCGAATGGGTTGAGTGAGAATGAATATTCAAATTGAAAGTTCATTTGGATGAATGATTTTTTTGTTCAATTATTGGAGATACAGGTTATGATGAAAAAATAGGTTGTAGAACAGGTTTTGATTGATTGATTTGTTTCGGAAAGTGTCTATAGCGACGGATTATGTCCGTTGCTAAAATCCAAACAGAACTCATGTATGTGCTGCAGGGTCACAAACCTCAACGGCTATAAGCTATCGCCAACTAACCAATTGGTGACATATATTAGCCGTCATGAATAATATTTTGGGCGCGTCTATCCCCATCAAGCATTTTCTTTAACCCACCATAAAAAAAAACCGGTGTTTGGCTATTCTCACCAATCCAAGCTGATCAAACTTGGTCGCCATTTCACGTTTTGGGCGACCAGACTTGGTTTTCATTTCAGGTTTTGGGCAACCGAACTTAGTCGCCATTTCAGGTTTTGGGCGACCGAAATTGATCGAATAGGATCCAAAATTATATCTGCATATTCTTTGTAAACAAATAAATTTTTGAGTTTATCCATCATATTCTACATTTATTCTTGGCTTAAAGACAAAAATACCCCTGAAAGATTTTTACATTTAATTGTGTAGACATTGCAGTCCTTATAAACAATCATAAAGACAAATAATATAATTTTTTTTTCTTTTCATCTTCTATTCTATCGCTCACACTCCACCTGAAGATCTCAATTTGGATGTAAAAAAAATATTTTAACCGGTAGAATGCATTCTTTTTACCTTTTTGTTTGTAAGGAAGTAAAAAAAGTGGCATGAGTTTATTAAAATTCTCTCTGCCAGGAATGTAAATAAACAAATTTTATGGAAAATCATGTATAGGTATTTCAAAGCAAGCAAACACCTTAAAGAAAATAGGATTATTCATTACTTGTTCAGGTGGAGTGTGAGCAATAGGATAAAAGATGAAAGAATAAATAATAAAATTATATTATTTGTCTTTGTAATTATTTATAAGGACTGTAATGTTTACACAATTAAATATAAAAATCCTTCAGATGCATTTTTGTCTTTTACAGGGATTAATTTGTCTTTACGATTATTTATAAGGATTATAATGTCTATCCAATTAAATGTAAAATTCTTTCAGGGGTAATTTTATCTTTTGCATGGACTAATTTGTCTTTATGATTGTTTATAGGGACTGCAATGTGTACACAATTTAATGTAAAAGTCTTTCAGGGGCAATTTTATCTTTTGCAGGGACTAATTTGTCTTTATGACTGTTTATAAAGACTTCAATGTCTACACAATTATATGTGATGGAATATTCTAGGAATATTCCGTTAAGTTTGGATGAAAATTTAACTCAGGGATGATAATTGGGTTTTTTTTAGTTTTCAGGGACTCGTACGTCTGTCCCAATTTTAGTAAGGACTTATATGGGTTTTTTTATGTTTGTAGGGACTTAGATGTTTTTAACCTTTTATTCTTTTATCCAAACAACAGCTAAGGGACTGAAAAAAATGTAAGTAGGTATACTTTCAATTAATTTAAATTTTTATAGAAAAATATCTTATTAGACAAATATATATCATTTTTAAGTTTCGTTTGAATTCGTAGTTAAGCAAATTATTTGTTTGAAAACAAAAAAAACATACCAGTTGATCCAAACATATTTTATATTTGGCTTTTAAAAATTTGTTTATCACTTATGTAAAAAAAAATTGTTCTTATGTTTTACATTTAAAAATAATGATTGATTCTCCCTACATTACAACTCAGACTTGGAGTTGCATGAAGGATCCTAGGAGAATACACGTCATGGAATTAGGTTTCAAAAAAAAAAAAAATTATAAACTTTATCACAAACTCTGTTCGACCAAGTTCGGTCGCCCGAAACCTGAAACCTGAAATGACGACCAGGTTAGGTTGCTCAAAATATGAAATGATGACTAAATTCGATCGCTCAAAACTTAAAGTGACGACCAAGTTTGGTCGAACTGGTCGAATTGGTGGGAACAAAAAAAAACACTGTTTTTTTTTTTTTTTGATTGGTGGGTTAAGAAAAATGCTTGGTGGGGATAGACACGCCCTAACATTTTTTGTAACAAACTTAGGCCGTGGCCCAACTTTTCTTGACAATAGTATTGCCAATGGACTTGTGACGGTCCTAGTTAGGCATGTCGAGGTTGCGAGTCGACCCGGATCCGATTTGATAAAAGACATAAATACCTGACCCAAAAGATCGAACAATCAAAACAGGTTGGGTTTGGGTCCACCTCGACCCGATCCTATGGACCCGGTTGACTCAATCAAAATACTATGTGATTTTTTTATTATTTATGATCCAAACCAACACAAGCATATAATACAACCCAATATTTATAACTAAACACTGAATAATCTTGAAAATTTTTAAATATTTTAAATATTTTAACAACCCTTAGACTTCACGTAAAAACATAATAATTTAAACTGTATTCCAAATGTTCCCTTATAAAACATTAAAAAATCAAAATAGTAAAAACTATTTATAATACATTGAACTCTATTTAAAAAAAAAAATGAAACCATTATATTGTAGGCCCTTAAGAAGTTCATCACCTCTCATAGTCTGATCTAGACCTGTTAATGAGTCGAATCGACTCGACTCAAGATCCGATATGGATTTGACTCAAAAGACCCGGTGACTCATATCTGACCCGTTGACATGTTTAATCCTAGTCCCTCAGGAGAATGGCTAAATGATGCATGTAAATGAAGCACAAAATGAAGAAATGGTTTGAGTGGATGTAGAAAAAATTGACATGAGGTCCCACCATAACAAAACAAAACAAAAAATAAAATAAGTGAAAATGATTTTTTATTTTATTTGATTTTCACTCAATCAGATTTTCGGGGGAAGTTTCGGAGAGAACAAAATTTTTGGGTCAATATGACAGAAGCTTACATCGAGGAGAGAAAATAAAAAAATAGCTCATTGACGTGAAGGATGTGATTAAGGGTCTGTTTGGAAACACAGATTTAAAAGTAGCTTTTGGAATAAAGCTGCTTTTTAAGATAATTTTAAGACGTGACTTTTTTAGGATACTTTTTTTAAAATCAGGAATCAATATTTGAAATGAGTTTAATGTTTGGCAGAGAATGTTGCTTTTCAATTCAAAAAATCGATTCCGATCAAAAAGCGTTGTTTCTGAGCTTTTTAAAACACAGATTTCGAGGGAAAAATTAAAAGGAATCCAGCTTCCGATTCTGCAAAAAGCTGCCCCGTTTGACTGCACGCTTTTAGCTTTTCAGCTTTTCAAAAAGCAAAAACGCGCCGAATCGCGCAACCAAACGGGGCCTAAGACTACAACATGGACTGGATTGTATCTCTATTAAAAAGTACTGTGAAATTGAAAATGAAACTAAATGGGACAAGATGTATTTCAATTTTATTTTCTTAGTAAAGCACCATTAGAGTTAGAACCACCACTTAACCACCTGATGGTGGGGGACAAATGGGGCCTATCACCTCCAGGCTGATAGCCACTCATGTACGATGGTAGTGGACTATGCAAATCCATCACGTATCACCAACTCTAACATCACATGAGAATGAAATATCATGGAGTACTGCTGTTACACTATTTATTTACAGTTTTATGTATCTCCTTAGTCATCTACAACTTTAATGAGAAATATACATTATTATAATTTTTTTTTTACCTCATGTCAATGAATAAGGATTCATTAAAATCTATATTTCATTGTTTACAAAAGTATATATTTTATTGACTGATGTATATTATTTTAAAAAAAAAATGTGAATTGCTTTTGGGGCTAGGATCTTAGCTATCTTTTCCAATATTATGACTCATTTGGAAGATCAGATGAGATCTACAACATAAGTCAAATTTCATGCTTCCAGGGCATGAAACACATGGACCTAACTAAAGTATCTCACGAAATCCTGAGAAACATATATACGATGGCTCCATCTCAACATCAATCAAATCCATAAAGCAAAGTGAGAACTGTTTTGGTTTCAATCAAAGCAATTCAAATAATGGAGATGAAACAAATGGTCTCAGTGGGGGGATGCTTTATTGTTGTGTGTTGTACAAACCCTAGAGCTCTCACTCTTCCCTCTCAAAGAAACCGAAAGTGGTCTTCAATTGCTCCACCTGATAATATATCATTGACCAAGTCACATTCATCTAGAATATCATAAATGACATAAGATATCTATCAATCCTCTTCTTCTATTCCTTTTCAGTACTCTGTGTATATATGCATTCTGCGATACATGCATACATAAGTTCATGCATAACTTTTTATACAAATGTTATTGTGGAGCAAATATAAATCATGATTACATTTTTAGTGCTGTTATGACAGTAATATGAACATGCATTTATATAATCTATATCATATATAACTGGAATATACTTCGCATGCATTCTACCCTTTTTGGCATGTGAAACACCTAGCCAGACAGTTATGTTTCACCCGTAATAGAAGTTTTAGATGCTCTGATACCGAAATAAAAATCCTATCTGTGGTCACACATGTATGTATGTGTGACCAATCAATCTTTAATGTTATAAAGGGTGATTAATGCATAACATAAGCTTATGCATGCATGCATTACATTTTTTTTTTTTTTGAAATAAGGTAGATATTGCTATCAAACTCCTATTATTAAAAGAATGATTACAACTCTTAATTGAAGGTGAGAGGGTAAAGAAAGACGTGAAAAAGAAACATAAAGCCAAAGAAAAATAAAGAAAACATAGATTGAATGTGATCCCAAATAAACAGGGTGTCTACAGGACCGCTATCACCACCGATGAAAATATATGAAATTACGTGACAACAATAATTCTTTTCCCATTGAAGACCACACTCCGGGTGCCCGCGATACCCCGGCCCCACTGTATAATAACGCCGTCGTCGCCTTCCAAATGTTTTCACATAAACTCGAGACGCGTTTATGTATTACATGCACATAGATTACACATACCTAAGTCACATGACTTTTTAATTCCCATAAATATCATATATAGTGTACAAGATTACACATACCTAACTCATATGACTTTTTAATTCCCATAAATATCATATATACTGTACACTGATTACATGCATAATTCATGTGATTAATTCAGGCATGAACAGGAGAAAAGAGGAGAGAGTAAATTTGATTAGGCAAAGAAGATTGTATTTAATAATACTACATGTGTTGTTTTCAAGATAATAGCTGATCATACACTGAAACTAGGCCCCCCAAGGTTTAAAAAAAACTAGAGGGAGTAATGGCTTACATGGAAAAATAGAAAGCTGAGGAACCAAAAGCATGGTATAATATCTCTCACTAAAGTCCCAAATCCATGGTAATCTCTCTCCCATCATCATACAAAGGGTTTCGTTAATGATCACAAGCCAATATATCTTCCACATCTATTCTTCTTTTAATCATCTCCTCCAAGTCATGGTGGTGTGTGTGTGTGTGTGTTCATCTCCTCTACTCCAAGCAAAGCAAACCAACAGTATTCTCTTGTCCTTTTTGGAACCCCCCACCAAGTGATTTGAACTATTTTCCTACACAAGGAGAGAGAAAGAGAGTGATAAGAGTGAATTCTTTGAAAGACCTTTTCCCAGTCCTATCACAGACAATTTACTTGCAAAATAACTGTTGAGAGCTTCTGTTCCTCAGCTTTCTGTCCCATCATCTAATATTTCCAAGGTTGTGGATTTCATAAGGTCTGCTCCCAATCCACACAACACCCACCCTCCTTTATACTTGTCTTTGCAGATTTTATTCTGTTAAATAACAAGAAAATAAAAATAAAACATAAAAAAAAAAACCAAACCTTTCCACCCTCCTAAATTCAAACTAGAAATGAAGGTTTATAACCAGATCTTTGAACAAATATTGCACCATAAATTTTATATATTCCACAAGATTTTGGTAAATAAAACTTTTCAAATGGTGTCTATATATATTTTTTGTTCCAAGGTCTTGTTATAAACCCCTCCTAGTCTCCCCAAATGAGCTACCACCCCAATCAAAGATATTGAATGGATCTATGGACTTGTCCCCTCTTTCTTCATCTTGTCTACTCTCCTGATCTGCTGTGAAGCCCTTGGAGAAGATTAGGTTAAGTGGGTCTGTCTCCAACTCCACCAAATCCCCCAAGAAGTCATCGGACGACGCCTGCGAGTCCGGCATTATGGGAATATATTCACCATTGACAAACCCCTGCTGAAACTCGAAGTTTTCGATAGGTTTCTCCATCTCTCCTATCTCTTCTTTCACCGAAGCGTTGGAGGAGGGCATGCCATCGGCCGATGTGCTGTCTTTCTGTTCTTCTTTGATGCTTCTTGGTCTTTGGGATGATGAAGAGCCCTTTGGGACTGTGTTGCTGCTGCTGTTGTTCTTCAAAGGCTGGGAACGGGTCGATCCAGCGAGCGCATTGCGTTGTGTAGGCCATGGATGGTTGTGCTCGGAAGTATAAGTGATGACTAACATGTTGGGATCCGTTCGGCTTCGTTCAACTTGTTTCCTTGCTGAACATCCTTTGGAGCTGCTGCACCTGTAGTAGCTTCTGCAATTGATTGTGTGTGTGTGTGTCAATTTTTGAAAGACTCCTCATGTCATAAAAAATCAAATGCATGGTGTTGAGTGAGGTTGTGAACATAGAGGCTGTGATTCATTCAATTCAAAGTTTAAATTATGTGATGTGTCCTTGATATGAGGTGTATAACAAATAATACAAAAATGTTCAAACAACATGAGATCTCGTTTCTTCTTCTTCTTCTTCTTCTCCTTGATATATTCATTTTTATTCTTCTCTTTCTTAGCTAAGGACAACTCATTTAGTTGGAACTCCAATTTTATAATAGGCTAGGCATGAATATGAGGGAAGATTGAATTAATTAATTATGAACAACAATTCCAAGAGATGCTCATATGATTAGTTATATATTATACCTTGGATAGGGAGAACCTTTGATTGGTTTTTGGCCATACTTTCTCCATGCCCAAAGATCAGATGGAACCACCTCTCCACTTGGTCTATTTGTTGCAGCTGCTGGTGCTGGTATGCAAACCACCTTTTTTGCTTGGCTCTTCCTATATTAAAATTAAAACCCCATAAAAGAAAGAAAAAATTGACTTTGTCTGAAAGAATCCAAAACAAGATGAACAAGATAACCATAAAGGGGAAAATAATAATAAAAAAAATCTAAAGGTGTTTTTGGGCACTATATATTACTCTACTTTTTGAATAATTGATGATCGTGTACAATGAAAAGCTTTTAAAATTGAGTCAATTATATATACATGGAAGAAGATTGGTTCAACTGAGACCAAGTTAGGCAGCCAAAAGTTTCAGATAAATGCAAATGAAAGGTAAGTTTAGGCTTGTTATCATTACACATGAACTAAAAAGACAAGTTTTTTTTTTTTTTTTTTGGTGTGTGGAGATATGACAACATGAAAAATAAGTTTATGGTGTATGTTTTCTCATACAAAAGGAACCCTTATCTTCTACGAAGCTTTTTAAAGCATGATGAGTTTTTTATTCAATTCTTTGATCAATTTCAACAAATCCATGAAAACCCACTTCCAAAAAAAGTTGATCTAACATAGTTATAACCAACCCAAATTTTGAAATGAAAAAAAAAAAAAAAAAACATTTATCAATACATAAAAAACCATAAGCATAAATCAAAGGAGAAGATTGTTATATATATATATGTATGTATCCTTCAAAACGTCTCCTAAAGACAATTAATTTCCTCAAATGCTTATTGAATCACCTCCGTTTAACACCGGCGCTGCGCGGTGAAGAGATTGGAATCCCACCCGCCTCGATCGACCCATTACCAATCAAATCCGAGGACATAATCTCTCTCGATGCCGGCGGTGCCACCACCATTGAAGGCAAATTAGCCTTAACATTTGTTGGAGAGATCTGTAGCATCCTAGAGAAGATGTTGCAAGGCCTCTTCATCATCATCATCTCCTCCACCTCCTCCTCCTCTGGTATCTTATGCTTCTGTAGTCCTCCATCCCCACAATCTACATTCATCTCCCCAAACCCTCCCACCGACGAGTCCTGTCCATCAAACATCGCCGAGCAAGCTATGTCGAGCTCGTAGAGCCACGGATCGAAGTCCTCGAGGGGCGGTGCCCTGGGAAGGCTTGCGGGTTCGAGAGGGAACTGCCAATCGAAGATCGGGTGGTCTTTGGGGTGGCTCATGCCAAGGCTTCCTCCTCCTCCTCCGCCTCCGCTTGCTCGAACTATGTCGGCGAGGTCTCCTTGGTTGCTCTCCATTCGCTTCCAGAAGTAACTGCGCATGCTACTTTGTGTCTCTCTCTCACTCGTTCTTCTATGGAAATCTTTACATCTGACTTAGCTGTGAATTCAGAACCAAAGAAGCTTCAATGGTTCAAATTGGAAGAGTTTTTTTTTTTAAAAAAAAACAATGAAGGGAAAACAAATGGGCTGTCCTTAAGAACAAGGGGAGGTGTTTATGAAGAGGAATTGTTTTTACAGAGGGAGAGGAGGAGTGAGAGAGAGAGATTATGTTATATATGATTATCATATCATATATGACGCTGACTTTGTTTTCATGTTTGGCTCTTCTTCTCCATACGCAACAAAGCAAAAGATTAAGAGAGAGGGATAGAGATGGAGAAAAAGAGAGAGTGTGTGTGTTGTCAAACCTTTTGAAATCCAAACAAGGGAAAAAAGCAAAAGAAGGGAAAGTTAAACAGTGTGTGTTTTGTACATTTCATGAAAACCAACCTTTATAAATACACACACAGGTATTATACGTATTCATGAGTGTTTGACGCGTGGCATCTATATACGTGTAAAAATACCCACATGTTAGCTGTTAGATTGATTTTTTCATTAGTAGGATTGTATAATTAAGTGAAGTATGTATTTTATTTTTTTATTAAAATACATGTACAATAAAAGTGATGCACATTATATATTGTCATGATTGACAATATATTTTAATTAATCCTTTTATTTTTTTCTTTTCGTATATATTTAAAAAAAAAAAACTTTATAGTTTTGGACAAATATATAAAAGTTTTTTTTTTTTTTTTTCATAGATTAAATATGTAAGAGTAAACAAAAGAGGCCGCAATTAGCTTTATTTTTTTTAGCTTGCTTTGCTAAAAGGACCTCTCAATTTTGATTTATATCATTTAAAATATAAAAATATTAGACTAAAAATGCATTAAGCATCTTCTTCTTTTTTTAAAAAATATTACACCTCATTTAAAGAAGTGTATTTTTGTATTAAGTCAAATATGTATATGCTCAAATGAATTACATGTATGACTCATTTGTAATATATTTTTTTAATGAGATATATATCTCATTACAATGAATCTAAGGACTAAAGATGTATATAAAATTATAAAATATATCAAATGTAAAATCATTCTCTCTTGAAATTTTAATTTTATCTTAGCATGATTAAAAAGCCTCCTGTATTTTTTAAAAAAATTAGAAAAATCGCACACATCCATGCATGCATAACCATGGAGATCATCATTATTTTGTTTTCCATTGACAAATTATTAGAAAATTAATCTAAGCCTGTGGTAGGGGGAACATCATAGGCTTCACCAATACAATAAGAATTCCGTACAATAGGCCTCACATGTGTCCATGGTACTCTTAACACAAACCATGATTATTTTTTATTTTTTTAAAAGAAAATAACACTTGCAGTTGCCATACATTGTGATTAAGAATCCTACATATAGATGATTAAATATTACAAATAGGAGTTTAGGGAGTCATGTGCTTGTGGTATTATAGAATGATGAAGCTCATGAAACGAGCAATTGGTTTTTTTTGAAGCACTTAATTAATTAGTTTTGGCAGTGTTACAAAGATAAGATGAGCCAGCGTAACGATAGGGTGAATTAATAAAAAATGGATCCTCGCATTTCAAATTACAGATTTGAAGAACACGCAACTCAAATCACTTGAGGCTTGGACCCATAGCTCAATGACTGAAAACAAAATTTGCAAAAAAGATCTTTGATTTAAATTCTTCCTGATGCATCTAAGATTTTTTTCTGACAAATTTTAGGGTTTTTCATCACCAAAATATGAAGCTTAATGAGATTAATTTTGGGGATTAATACTTAATTTTGTGAAGATACACATTTGACATCTATTTCTTTTTTAGAGAAGTCACTTTGAATGAGGATATTGTATTTATGAGCTTCTCCAACAGTCCTCCATTTCTTTAAAATGGAAGACGGTTTGTTATTTTTTTTAATATGTTTGATAACTTTTATTACATAATTTTAATTTTCATAAAATTAGTACCGTTGGATAGATGTCGACGATACGATTCAAATGAGTCTAATATTGAATTAGTTTAACATAAGTTTAAAAATAATATATATTTAATAATATTTTTTATTTTTTTAACATTAATATTATATAAATTATTATTTGCACTTATGTATTAAAATATCATTTATTCTAATCGAAACTAATAGTACAATAAAAGAAAGTACATGAAAAATTAAATAAAACACAACAACTACAGATTTTTCAGATACAAATATTTTAATCAGATACAAATATAGGTTTTTCGAATACAGATATTTTAATCGGATACGAATACAAGTTTTTGGATACAGATATTTCATCCAGATACAAATACAGGTTTTTCGAATTAATATATAAGTTTGGAATAACTGATAAGTTTACTAGTCACCTATTCCAAAACTAATAATATTAACTTCTACCAATTTTAAATTTCTTATTATTTCTCAATTATGTGTACTACATAAAAAATAAGAGAGATATTAAGTTTTATAAAAAAAAAATAATATATAAAAATAGAATCGAGGTAAAAATAGAGATTGTGGTTAGAGTTGATAAATGAATAGTGAGACTCTAAAACTACTTTTTGATTTTTTTTAAATATATTTTGGCCCTCTATTATAGAGTTCTCCACTGAAGATGTTTTAATATAGGTTTTAAATCCTTTTTTTATTTTGAATCTGAGTTTTTCTTAAGTCAGGAAGCAGGGAAACACCTTTCATCTCTGTGAAAGAGATCAAATGATCAAATCCTAGGAAACACCATTCTTAAAAAAAAAAAAAAAAAAAAATTCTTCTTTTATGCTTAATTACATAATCCCATTTTATTGTTTTCTTAAACCACTGCTCTTTGTTAATGGAAGAGGCGGGTTGATTTGGTGCTGTGATCCGCAGGAGATGTCAAGGATGGAGGACTGTCTATGTGGCACGTTTTTGGAATTTGACCTGGGGTTGACTAGAGGATACAGAGCACACCCTTGAATGATGATTACACAAAAATTCAAATTGACTTGACCACCACTTGATCATACAGTTCTGTGTGTTTTCTTATGGCAGTGCTACCCATATTTGTCAAAATCTTTCATCAAATCTTCTCCACTGATATACAGAGACCACCATTCAATTTATAGTACCTGGTGATTCAGAGATTTTAATCTTATAAGTTCTTTATTGCCTCTTCTATATAATTTTATTTTTTTTAATTTTCTTTTCAATCGTAGCTTAGAGCTTATTACATGTGAAGGAGTGCAATCAAACTATTTTGGTTTCGTATCATGAGTTAGTGCTGGATCCTTCAAAGTTGGTGAGGCATGTGACAATTTTTTGAGAAAAAAATGGTATATAAATGGTTCAGTTTGAGTTCATGGGTTGGTAAGTTTGTGCTTAATTAGTTCAATACAAAATCATTTTCTGTTCAATACATAAAGTTGTTTAGTTTAATTTAATATAAAAAAGTGTTTTCTTATGGCCTTGTTTAGTTTGATTTATGGCGGTTTGATTAAAATAATTATTCAGTTTTATCTGTGAATGATTTAATTCGATTTATGAATTGTTGATCAATTCCATTCATGAACTACTCAGTCCAATGCAAAAATTATGAATCATATAATTTTTGTTCGATCATTTCATCATTAAAATTCTCAACGTTATGTTTTGTTTAAACGCAAAGTGATGTAACAGGAGAATATTATAATTATCTCCTGGACCTTATGTGAGGTTGGTAGAATAAAAGAAATTAGGATTAGGGGGTGGTTAAGTAAAGAAATTGTTGACAGAGCTTTGAAGTCATGGATGTGAGAACAGAAGGAGCTTGGAAGTCATGGATGTGAGAACAGAAGGGCTATACGAAATACTATTCAAGTTAGTTAGCAGGTAAGCATCGAATGAGTCATCCATTTAAGTTAGATGAGGCTTTAAAAATCTGTAATACATGTCAAAACCAAGTCATTTCTAATCCTCAAAAAAAAAAAAAAAAAAAAAATTGTATCAATGCATATAATGTAATTAATATATCATGGTTAGTAGTATTCAATAGATCATGTGTGAAGTATTTCATGGCCTAACAAATGGTGTCAATATGAATCAAAATAGTATTCATTAGGTTTTATCTAATCACAAACATGATAAATGGGAATGCGTTTGGATGAATGATATTATATAAATGCTTGGAAATATCGATTTTACACTTCATAAACCACCAATTTTTGCCATTTGGAATAAAGGGCAAAGCTATTTATTAAATAGAAAATACAACTTAAGGTCATATTATCAAGATGATTAATCTGAAATCAATAACAAAAAGTTAATTGATTTACCTAAACTGAAATAATCTAACACATACAAGGTCAGCTCTTTGATTAGAGGCATGAGTTTAATCCTCGTAGATCTCGAGCTTGAAATTTCCACATCTAAATGCATATGATTTAAGGGTCATTCTGTACATTTGGTTTTCCCAACTAATGGTGGCCCGTTTTACCACAAAAAAAAAGGGTTGTAACAAAAGATTTGCATGTCAAGCAATTCTGACTTTTAGATTAAAAACTTCTAAATGATGTTTCAGAAAAATAGCATAAAACATTGGTTACAATTCAATATAACTTTTTTAGTTTAAAAGGTGAGATACTTTTTAGTGTATATGTTGAAGGAAGCCGCCGTAATGCCATATTATAAAGCTTTCTTTGTAAATCTTAACCAAAACACACACATTGTGGATAATGCTAAACATTTCCCTTAAATAAAAAAAAAGTGGAATAATTATTCTTTCATGGAATTCAGTGTGAAAAGACAGTCAGAAAGATGTGTAATCTTAGTAAAGATGGTCCTTGGTCCTATTGGTTTGTTGAAATCCTTGGTCCTATTGGTTTGTTGAAAGCCAGGCTTATTTTACTCATCCTCACCAATATATAATTATTTTTTCTTAAATTTTTGTTGATGAAGTGTCAAGATAAGTGGTGTGATGTATTAACCTATTTTAACGTGTGTGGAAAGTTTTTTTTGCTTCTCCCTATTTTTTATTAGTTTATCCATCAATCTGTCAATTAATCTCACATATTTTAGTATATATATTGTTAGATCATTGGAGGTGGTGATGTATGAGTGAGTGCCATTGTTTAATGGTTTTGAGGGATTGAAGTTTTCAATGTCCCAATGATATAATTGAAGGTATCACCGACCGACCTTTTCTTTTTTCTTTCATTTTGATTGAGACCCTCTTGTGTGGAGACAAATATCAATCTCACTTTCCATACACACACACATACACCCCACTTTAAGGTTTTGGGATTAGAACCCTTCAAAGAGACCATATAGACAAAATCTTCTACTCTTTCTGCCTCCAATTCCACAATTGATTTGGCCTTCAATTTTTCCCCCATTCCCTTAATTCCTCAACTTTGCTTATTCTTGAAGTTAGATTGTTTGAAGTATACCTGTCTAATTGGATTGACTAATGTCATGGTAACAAAAACATTTATCTATGTAGTGGGTTGAATAACAACATGTGATGGTAGATGTTACTATGTATGTGTATAGAAGGGGAAAGGCCACATGATTCTTCATCCAATTAATGTAATAGCTTTGTTACATTAACATTCATGCAGTTCACAACAATCAATAAATAAGTTCCAAAAATAGAAATAGTAGGTTATGAAAAAGAAAAAGATTGGAATCTAAGTAGTGAAGAGGGGTTACCTTTATTAATATGTCAAGAGATGGTTCAGTACCCAGTACCCGGCCCCATATGGTTCTCCATTTGCATTCTTTTTAATTTTTCTTTTTCATGATAAAGCATGAATGGAGCCCTAGTTGTTGAAATATAATGCCAATGTTTTCAGACACCCATTCCCATTTTAAAATTAACACCCATCTATAATCAAATCAAACTTTACTGTTTATGATAAACACCCACACACACACACACACACACACACATATATATATATGATGCTTCTCTTCCTATCTCTTGAGCTCATGATGATGCAATGACACCCCTTCCCCTCAAAAAAATAAAACAAAAAATTAGTCCCCCCCATGTGAGCTTTGGAAACCTTGATCATATACAAAAAAACAAACCCATGCCAACATAGGAAATCCAAAAACCTACATAATCACCTATGATTAAAACAGCTGCAACTTGGCCACGGATACCCCCACCCCTCATGAGCTTCCAATATATATATATCTTCTTTTAAAATGATGTACTTCTCAGTCTGTGATTGGTCCAATCAAACCAATGAATGTAAATAAAAAAACCTAGCTAGCTAGTTGGATTCATTTATTGTCCTCATGAGAAGCTCCAGTTCTCTCCCACGTTTTTGCATGAAAGGGGACAGTCCATCCCCACTAGAGAACAAACTAACACTGGGATTCTGTGCAACACTTTCAGCAGCTCCTATACTTCCACCACCACCACCACCACCATACACCAAGGAATCAGAAACATCTCCTCCGTGTGATCCAATAACACCAACACTGATTTTTTTAAAAGAAAATATTACGTGCAATCTATTTTCCAGTCTCAATGTCAATCATCACACATTTTAGATATTTTATCAAACATTTTGTATATAAGTTTCAAATATCAAAAAACTTATAAAATCATACAAACATTTTGTCTAAGACTAATAAAAAAAAAAACCTTTGAAGTTGGGGACTTTAAAAAAGTATAAGGAAGAGAGTGACTGATCACTAAATAACATAGTTTACACGTACTTAAAAATAAATCACATTTCATAAACTAACAGTATTCAGACGTAGATGTTTGGCACATGGACTAATAACGAAATATGCAATTGAAGTTGAGTACTAAAAAAAAATATGAAGAAGGAATGAATTGATCACTAAATAACATAGTTTACATGAACTTAAAAATAAAAATCATTTTTTTAAAAAACAAAAGATAAATCACATATTGAGGTACGTGCTTTTACAACAAAAAAATAAAGTACATACCTCATGAATTGCATGGATCTATTAAAAAAAAGTTAATTTTTTTTTAATGAATATATATCTCATTAATGTGCATGTATACTGCTAACGAGTATGAGACTAAAAAAAAAACTGTGTAACAAACACGTTTTTTTTTTTTAATGCCAACTTGAATCACTAAGATTGCCACATTAGGCGCTGACGACGACAGGCATGGGTGGCATTGTTTTATATTAATCTAATTAGCAGTTTTAATTATGTGTTTAATGTGTGTGTGTCAATTTTGAAAGTCATACTTTGCAGGCAATTAATTACGCGTGACAACTGAGTAAGCCTGTGATGCAGCCGTGACGTCAGTGTCGCAACCAGTGGCCTTAATTTTTATTTTATTTTGCTAATGGAGAATTAATTATATATGGTATGAATATTATAATAAGGTTGTAGAAGAATTTGTCAAAGAAAAAAAGAGAGGAGATGATATGATTTTCATGAGGCTGTTGCAGTCCTGGTTTAATGGTTTTGATCATTATATTATACAATAATATATATTTTTTATTATTGAAGATGTTATTTGATAATTAGTTACTATTTGTTTATGTGTTTTTTTAGATAAGTATAAGATTCCAACCAATTTCCTCTGGGTTTTAAATTCTCTTGTTAACTATTGACTAAAGGATCTAAACCCCTTGTATAAAATCTCATTCATTATTCATTGTGAATAATTCCATTTCTTAATTTGCAGCTGTAAAAATATACTATATGGTACATATAGACCAAAAAATAGGATGAGAAGTCAACAAATCATAATATTCAGGGACGATAAAATTTTACAAAATTTTCTTTAAAAAAATATTGACAATCAGAGACAGTTTTGGTTCCCTTGTTCACTTTTCCTTACTTCTCACCAAGTGAAAATAAAACATTCAACCTCTTAATTTTCCCTTGTTCACTTTTCCTATTAACCTCTTTATTTTACTGTTACCATGAACATTCAAGGCACATGCAAAAGCCAGCCACTAAAAAAAGAGAAAAAGAAAGAGGAGAAGAAAATTTAGACCAAAGCTCACCACCATGGTCAAAGGGAGGACCCATAAACAAATGGCAAATGCCAACTTTCAAGAAAAACCAAAATCTAAACCAACTTTTGAAAACAGATTAAACTTATCCTAGCTAGGGCACATACAAAAAAAGCCTAGTATATGAATATCCCTTTTCAAGAAACACACGTGCACACGTGTCAATAAAAATTGAACTTTGACTGACTCCCCAATTTTAAAGTTGTTTCCAACCCTAAATTTGTGATGCTACTAACATTAAAGGAAGAATAATATATAACTTATCAAGGAGAAGCACTTTTCGAGAACATGAAACCCTATGATATTATATAAATGGATTTTGTTGTTTGGGGACTCCAATTAATTAGAAATCTTTCTCTTTTTCATCACTCATCCCAACTTCATAAGTGATTAGAGTTTTAATTCAAAAAATGTTTTTTTAATGGGCACGATGAGCCTTGAAAGGCGTGGCACGTGCTTCAATCCCATGTGATGTTAAAGGATTGGTAGGAAAATAGGGCTTTACTTCAAATGAGAAGTTACTATTGTTCTAATATGCACCTCATACACATAAATGCTCCTAAAAAAGAACTAATGTACCAAATATATATTTCACTTACATCTTTAATACACCCATAGTAATTCTCTCAATATCTTGTTAGATGTCTTGTATTCAAGTAAGAGAGAGTATATAACATATGATCTGTGAGATTGAACAATTTTGAATTTTAATTACTTGATACAATGAATCAATTTCCCAATCCTCATCTCTTCTAGAGAAGTAAACAAATGAATAATATAAATTTTTGTTCTATATTGCGTGGATTTGTTTTCATCATTATACGTTAAGTGGAACCCTAAAAGTCCTTGTGGCTCAATACGATACAAAGAGTATACATATAAATATATACTTGAGTTGTTACATGTGATTTTACTAAACGCAAAAAGAGGCTTTTTTTTCTTCTAAGATACTCCCCTTGGCGTGCACTCTATTAGTATCTAACACCAGCTACAAATAGCACATATTTTGCTTGTCAATGTTGGAAATTGTCACCAAAGAACAAACAAAGGTAGGATATTGAACAAGACCCATTTTAAAAAAAGCTTGAAGACTCGTATGGGTATCATTTGGAAGTGAAAGTAGTGCTTTCCATGACACTGTTCAAGAAGTTCATGTATCAATTTTATTGGCTTGTCCTTTTGGAGATGGACATGAAGTGGGTGGCCTAAGGAAACTATTCAAGGCCTTATAAAGCATTTATTGACAGTTATGTACACATCTAGACCTCTATTTTGGTTGTTCTGATATTCACTATTACTAACTTCTGCTAATAATGATGCATTATTAGCTTAAATGAGCTGGTCTTTTCAGTTGGTTCGAGACAGCTTTATATGTTTTATCTTAATCTTAAAAAAGGTTTTTTTAAAAAGAGGCAGCACTCCATACATTGTGTACTGCTTGTATCGGTATTGTAAACTGAGCTTCACATGTTCATTGTGGTACACATAAAAAAGGCATTACCCATGAATTTACATAGAAAATTATGAAAGAAAAGGTCCAAATATACCGCCATCACTAACACACCAATCCATTCAACCACTTCTTGCACCAGACGAGGACTTAAGCCACATTACCAAAGATAAACTAATTTGTCACATTACAGGTTTGAAAATGAATTAAGATTTTAAGGATAAATTGTCCTACTATTAAGAAAAAAAAGTTCATCAATGTTATCATATTCAAATTTGTCAAAATTATAACAAGAAGTGGGGATAAATTTTATTACAACCTTTAAGTGAAACAAAAAAAAATCTTCATTTTCATTTCAAAATTGAGACAACTCTCTACACTTTTATCTCCATTATTTTTTTTATACCAAACGAGATAATCTGTTCCCCCCACTTATCGCCTTGTCAAACCAGCCTAAGAGTCAGTTTGGCAAGGGGATAAATGTTTAGATAAGGGGATAAGTGTAAGCTTATGACATAAGAACTGTAAACTTAAGTGAGAGAAGAACAACATATCCCATTTAGTATAAAAAATAATAGAAATAAAGCATTAACATTTGTCTCATTTTGAAATGAAAGTTGAAACATGAATAGAAACAAAGTTAATGGTCATGTTATCCCCTAAAATTAGAACATATAATCAAAATCTTAACTCCTTACAAAACTCACCCTAAGTAAATGCGAGCTTGGAAACAAACACCAAAACAACACCAAAAGTAGTACCTCTCATTGGAAAAAGTGGGGGGCTGGCCGACACAGGATCTTCGGCGCTTGAGGCCACAGCCCC
Organism: Acorus gramineus; assembly: GCA_030737835.1. Taxonomy (NCBI): domain Eukaryota; kingdom Viridiplantae; phylum Streptophyta; class Magnoliopsida; order Acorales; family Acoraceae; genus Acorus; species Acorus gramineus. The sequence goes on from CM060847.1 coordinate 25,414,755, forward strand.
TGCCAGACCCACCAGGGCCCATGGACGGACATGATATGACGGGACGGGGTTCAAAATCCAAGCTCACGTGAAAGTTATTTTTTCTTTCTCTATCAGGGGACAATGTTTCACACACACCTCTCCCTCCCTCAATCAATGACCAAAATCACAGAGCATGGTGGACACCACCCACCACTAAATATCAAAAGCAGAAGATGAGAGCCCTCTTGTAGGGTACTCTCTTTTATGTTCAGTCTCTCATTGTTGTTCCTTCTCTCTGCTGTTTTGACATTCCCCAAGTGTTTCATGCAATTAGAAAGAAAAAAAAAATGAATTTGTGATTTAAAAAAGGCCTACTCTTATTAGGGCTAAAGCCAGTCAAAACAAATCCAAGCTAAAACAAATTAAATCATAAGGTCATACCTGTTCAAGGTGCTCATTGACATCATCAATTCCCCCAGTACTTCATTCTCTGGCTGCTCTCCACTATTTCATGCTAGTGACCTGTTCTTTTCCACATTGTCTGACCCTTCTGTTACAACTAATGTTCTGATGATGATTAATTGTACAATTATAGATGTGTGCACAGTGGTAACAGAGAAACAATCAGTAGTTAGCACTAAAAACAAATCTATCACATATTATTATTACCATGGATGGAAAAGAATCAACATGTTTAAAAATAGGAAAAGTAGTTCATAAAGGTTGTGGGGAAGATTTACAGTGGGAGTGACCAGAGCAATCCTCTCTCCCTTTATCAAGGTGATATAAGAAGAGTTGGTTTTATCTAATGAAGAACAAAAATTATATGTAGAGCAATATCATTTTATTTTATGTTAAATTAATATGACAATAAGAATATTATTTATGGGTTAGCTATGGACAGTTACTTGTCAAAGCTATTGTTTGTTATCAGTGAAAAGACTGGTACTGACTGAGGGGCAGTCTACTGGAATGAAGTGATGACTCGGAGCTATCGGAGCACTCAAGCTGCACAGTCAACAAGTAGAGGAAGATCCCTTGAACAGCCTGACAACCAGGATTTCATGGTGTCTGTGACAGCATGTAGACAAAACATGTCTCAGAATTTGAACAGATCATCAGAAACTGAATTCAGGTTCAAGTGCCCGGAGATGTTACCAAATAATGCCTCCTCAATTTATTGATCTTTGTCATCAGATCGTCTGTGGATATTAGATTAGTTGATAATGATCATGTCAGCAGATTGATGTGACACTATGCAATTTTAAATTCAGGGGCCCAAGAAACCAACCAATGCCAGGGATTATATGGTCATATTGACGATTTCAAAGTTCTCGCTAGTACAACCAACAAAATTCACATCTTTAGACAAAAGCATTTGCATGCGCAATATTATTGAGTTTACACAGGCATGTGAAAAGAACCAACTGGTGCAGGTAGGTGTAGAAATTTAAAATGAGTGCCATTGATTGTTTATATTCCATAGGGAACTCGACATCAGGATAAAATGTTAAAACTGTAAAAGCAAGTCCATCTTTTTTTTTATCCATATTATCATTAACAATTATCATTAACAATACACGTGATAGAAGTTAATATATGATTAAGTACCATGTACTTGTAATAGACACTGGTATTTGATGAAGATTCATAATTGAATTACATATTGTATGATCTGACAGAAGATTGTAAACTAAAACAAACCTATCATGTGGCGTGGAAAATCATTTAACAAAATCATAAAGCATGAAATTTTCCTGTGGAAGAAAATTACTTCTTGTTGATTTCATATTACTTCACCACACAAAAAAAGTCTTGCACATCCTGATACCCCATAACTTTGCTAAATTATAACCATCATAATGCGTTTCTGAGTTTCAGGTCATATTTCAGTTCATTTTAACTGTGAATTCCATTATTAGAATTTTTTAAAAATATATCACATGATACATGTGCTTCTGTGGGCCCAAGCAAGGAAATATTGAAAAGTAAGGTTCCACTCAAGGTTCAGGCATTTTCATGGCTTGTCTACGAAGAACGGATTCTCACTAGAGTATACAAGGCGAAGTGGCACACATTGGAGCGTACGATGTGGGCCTTATGTGGTGTTCATCCTGAGAGACTCATTTATTCTGTCAGTGTTGATCTTGTAAAACATGTGTTGAGATGGTTGGGTTTGGTTACGGGTTTGAATCATAGGATTGTTTCATTGGATCACATGTGGTTGGCTAGAAAGTGCTTCAAAGATAGATGTGTTAAAGCTAAGATCTCTCAGTGCTTTATTCCTGCTGTGATATGGGTATTTGGTTGGTCAGTAATCATGTTGTCTTTCAAAGTGCAACTCCAATGGCAGAAAATCACTGGGAAGCAACCCAGTGTATTATCTTGACTGAAGACAATATCGTGCAGGAGAGACAACGGTTTATTTTGAGTCGGGGAGATCATTCATTGAAACCTAATTTCTGTTGTTATGGGTGGTCAGGTTCTATAGATTTCTAATCTACTGGCCTGTAAGCCTCTCTTGCTTTTCTTTGATTTTCCTTTCCTTTGTTTTGGTTATGTACTCCAAATTTCAATATATGGTGGTAGATAGCCTACTGGTTTCATTTTAAGAAAATAATAATCAAATGGTACAAGCAGAGATGCAGATACACAATAAATGATGATTGACAACAATATTGTAGGGTACCTTTTTCCAAGGACCTGCTTTCGATGAAGATCACATAGCAGCCCCTGACTGCATTGACAGCAATGAATAAAAAAAATTACAAGATGACAACAAGATACAGCCAAAGTACAGGATTTAAATATGAAACAGAAAAAAATTTCAATTCCAAGTTTGTAGACTTAAATGCCTAAAATGCTAAGGAAAGAAGATTCACTTACACATAAAAACAGTTCTGAGCAAAATACAAATCCTTACTTTTTGAGCTGCTTTAGTCCCCAGTCTCTGCTCTACATTGCAAAGCAGTTTGCCGATGATATCTTTTGCATCAGCTGAGAGCATGCTTCCTCAGGAAACTTTAAATATGTTCTCCAATTCACAATATGCAAATATTATATTCATGAGACAAATATTGAAGCAGCATCTTATAATACAAATTATTAAGCGCTTTTAACTCATGCCAACAGACACTGATGACATCAATTTGATCCATTACAGTTACCGTTCTTCTTGCCTTTTTCTTTTTATATCTCATCTCACAGAAGGTTCAGATATGCTGCATTCAAGATACAAAAATGGAGATTGTGGATTCCAAGGTATTGAGGGCAATCAGAGTGGGTTTTCTGCACTATATGGTGTTCAAAGCGTCTATGGGTGCCTCCGGTCAGATCTTAGTGTGTTGGAATGCTCAGGTTTGGAAGATGATTGACCAGGTTATTAGTTCCTTCTTGGTAACAGTTTTGGAAAATAAGGTAATGGGATGGAGAAGAATTATGTCGGGGTTATATGGCCCAAATGATGATACAAATAAAGGGGGAACTCTGTAGGACAAAGGGCTGGAATTTACATATAGATTCCTAGTTGATAGTGTAAATTTTTATTTATTTTCTTCATTCTAACGCAATCTGTTCATCACCTGCTCCATTTTACTGATGATTATATAGACTACTCAGCATTGCTCTGATGAGTTCTATCCTTCCAGCTTGGCTGAGAAATTTAGTTTTCCAGCTACTGATTCTGTTAGTCAGTTTATTCAGGAGATCAACACACATATCCGCTATTAATTTAGAGATAAATAAAGGCAGGTTTAAGTATGTTGGTGGCAGAGAACTCTGTTAAAACTTCAGCTGCTCATCTATCTATTTTATAATCTCACATTTTCCAACCAAATAATAACAACTCTTCTGCGGATTACACTACAGACCAGACCATTAAAAGAATTTCTGCAATATTTCTCAAGGCTTTGAATAGAAAGTGGACTGTGAACATTATCAGTTGATGGCTTTGAATAGAAAGTGTACTGCGATCATTAAAAAATCAGTAGATCATCTGCATATAATAGATGGCTAATTGACAATTTACCCTGTATCAACAGAATCCCAGCCTGAGAATCTTGATGAGACATTTGAGACAAACCCTCCATGGCAATGGCAAATAGATATGGTGATAATGGATCAACCGGTCTAATTCTAGTATTTGATGAGAAGAAGCCTTGAGGCTCCCCATTCTACGTGACAGAGAAATATTGTTTGTCAATGCAACCTTCTATCCAGTTTATCCAAGTTATATGGCTATCAAGACTATCAAATGCTTTGTGGAGATCCCTTTATGCAAGTAACATATTGTCTCCAATCTTGTATGAAAAGCTGACTGATTCAGGCTAATCAGATTTGTCATAGTTCTTTGCAACCTTCTTGATGATTTATGTAATAAATTTGTAAACTATATTACATAGGGAGATAGCCTATAATCTGTCAAAGACAATGCAACAACATGCTTAGGAACCAATGAGATAAATGTATGATTTACCTGTCTAAGCATGGTATCAGTGACAAGAAAGTGTGTAGAACATCAGAAATAAGATAGATCTTTATAACTTTCCAGCAAGATGGCAAAAGCCTTAAGAAAAGCCATCCGGACCTGGACTTCCCAGCTCTCATACTGAAAACAATATTCATTCTCGCTTCCTCTTTACCCTGTTACATGACGATTTACTGTTTTCATCAGACAAAATTCTGGGGAATTCTATAGAAACCTCATTCCTTTCCAGAGAACTGTTTAGATTATTTTGAAAAAAATGAATGACATCTGCTTTAAAATCTTGAGGTTTAGTAATAATTTCTCCATTGTTAGTCTGAAGTTGTCTAATTGTATTCCTGGATTTTCTGGCAGCAATAGAAGCATAGTGCCAATCTCCTCTTGGTAGAATGGTAGAAGTACCCCTCCTTAGTGAGGGGACTTGGGTTCGAAACTTGACACCGGCTGATAGGGAAGATTTGACCAAAAAAAAAATACTTACCAATCAAAAATAAAATAAAATAAAATAGAACATAGGATATTTGTTCCCCGAGTAAGCTACTCTTTCCTCAAGTTTTGTCAACTACTGCTTTTTCCCTTTGTAAAGCCTTGAAATAGGATTTGCTGTCTTCTTTTTCTGCTGCTATATGATCTGGATCCATACGGTTTCTGTGTAATTGGCTTAAAATTTCTAAAATTTCTTTTTTGTGTTTCTGAACTTGTGTTTGCACCTCTCCAAAACATCCATAGTTCCATTTTTAATGCAATTTTTGTAGCTTTTAATTTAATTTCTGATAGAAGACATACATAGGATTTTCATGTACTGTGATATACAAATAACAATGACAAATTTTGGGTTAGTGATCCAAAAATCAAATAACTTGAATGGTTTTGGTCCCATGCCATACATTGGGTGAATTTCCATGACCATTGGGGGTGGAAATCCTATGTCATCTTTCTCATAAAAAAAAAAACTGATGAGATATATTGATTATCCTTATAAAACTCAGACTAATGTACTAAATTATTAAATAACAAAGTATTCATACTGAGAATGAAGAAAACTGCATTGCATATTTTTTTATCAGCGTATTATTTTGCAGTGGTTGACCTTGGATGTTCTGAACAAAAAGGTTGACAGCCAAGAAGCATTTCATACATAATTGCTCCTGACTGACCACCTATAAAATATGTATTAGAAACAAAGCTCATCAATGGAATTAAGCTGAAACAAGACCAACCAATCACACTCCATTCCATATCCTTTCTTCAGCAGGACCTCTGCAGCAATATAATCCGGCATAGTCTTCCATATCTGAACAGATGGACAGATCATCAGAAAATGCAGTGGACATGAGGAAATCATATCATGAAGAAATGAATACACATAAAAAGAGAATTGAGTAGATGATCATGAGTATTAAAAACCCACTTTCATAACATGAAAATTTGACAATGTATGATAAAATTTGTACAACATACATGCATATTAGTCAACAGCACAACATTACCAACAAATTAACAAGCGATAGTGAAAATGGAACATGATAGTTGGTGAAGACAGGAAACTAACCATCATCTGTCAGCTCTTTTTGCCAGTGCAACAACTGCTCCTTCTATGTATGCCTAGGAGCAGGGGAAGCATATACGATTTGAGATTTGAGATCTTTTCCAAGCTCATAGTCCATCTAACAAAGACTTAAAAAACTACTAAGGTTTATACAACCCAAATCTGAAAGCTTCTTATGACCATACTAATCCAGTAATAAATTGTCGGGTTAATATCCCTGCAAAGGAAACAAAAACAATAACAGAGCATATTCTTGGGATAATTTATCCAACAAAAGAAGAGCACATCTACAACTTCATAGGCGTAACTGTAACATAAATGTAATTGTTCTTGTGAATAAATTCAATTTCAAGTATTGTCTAGACAAAATAAAATCTTCAATAAGGTAGCTTTGAACATCAGTAACATCATCATGTCTCCACATATTCCATGATAACATATAAATATTCATCATCTTGGAAACATCAATAGGTCCTTCCCCTACATTTCCTTTTTTTGTACTGCAATATCTGAAACCAGCTCCACACAACTCCATTTCTTTTAGAAATCAAAGAAACCTAAAATAACCCATTTTTCCTTTGTTCATGATCCTATTATTTCTGCCATAATCAAAATTACATCAACAAATGCTTCACATTACAACTCAAGTTCACTAAAACTGAATAAAAAGAAAATCAATTTACACTGTAATGGAATATTTGATTATCAACATTATCAAGTTGCAATAAGTCATCAAACCAAATCCAGAGCCTCAATATTTCGTAAAAAAAGAACAACAGTTATTTACACAATATTCACAATAACAGAGCCAGTAGGATCACAAAAACTTTCTTAATGGCTACTAAAAATTGCAATTTAAAAAACACACCACAAAAAAGTTCAAATAGAGCCCTCATTAACAAAATTATAAACAATAAAACACCTTTACAATTCAATTTATCCAAAACTCAAAACAAATCCTATAAAGAAACCCCCGGTTCAAACAAAACCCAAAAAACAAAAAAATTCCTCATTTCAACACCACAATCAACCACCAAAGACTCCAGATGACAAAGAAACCCTACCTGGATCGTCTCACTCTCACATAATCGAAGAATTGAAGACAGTCTGACTTTTTAAAAAAAAAAAAATAAGAACATCTCCAATCGTGCTGTATACCTTCATTAGAGAGAACGATGAGTATCCAGTGGGATTTCAGCAGAAAGGATTACTGGGTAAGGGAAAGTGGTGGGATTAATGATTTTTTAACAAAAAAAAAAAAAAATTGATATTTGATTTTCAGGATAGTGGGATCAAAAAATTGATTGGTGGGGATAGTTGCTCCTTTAAATGGAAAAATCAATATAACTTTTTAGAATTTTTTTTTTATCGGAAGATCTCTGTGACTGATTTTACGATTAAGCTGGGAATGTTACATGCAACACAGAAAATTCTTTCAAAATTTTACCAACAAACAGATGGATAAGTTAATGCTAAGATTTGACCCAAGACTTACCCTTAACATAGGTAAGTCCTATAAATTAAAAAATCATCATAAGTCTCTGCTTTATTAAAAAATTATCGTTTCATTCCCTCCTATCACTCCAACTAATCAGTTACATAGTTAACCCAAATTACACATTAAAAATTATCAGAATACCCTCGCCTTTTATTTTCATTTAACCCCATCACCTCTGGTTCTCTCATACTCTCTTGCGTGAATGATGTGTGCAGCCTTTACAGGCATTCCACCCCACGAATCTCAATTAGGCCTGTCAACTGGTCGGGTCCAGACCCGGACCCGACCTGACCCGGACCCGATTACACGTGTAATATACCCGATCCGATTTGGACCCGACCCGAGTTGGACCCGACCCGGCGGACCCGAACAAATAAACGGGTCGGGTCCGGGTCCACCCCGCCCCGACCCGTTGGACCCGAGACCCGATTGTTTTATTAAAATATTCTCATATATTATAAGACCATTAGTATTAGTTGATACATAATTTTATTTCTTACTTAACTTATTTTTGTATCTACAAGTTTATAAATCATAATCATAACAAGTCTATAAATCGGTTTGTTTTGGACAATTAACTTATTAGCTTTTGAATTTGTATGATTAATTAGTTTGTTGCATGATTTATGTTTATTATTTAGGTTAATATGTTAGTGTTTATTGTTTTGAATGTTGTTTAGGTTAGTTATGTTTATTATTTAAGTTAATATGTTTTTTATGTTAGTGATTATTGTTTTGGATGTTGTTTAATAATTCATTTACTTCTTTTGAATTGTATAAAATTATATTCAAACATAGTCTCATTAACAATAATGTTTTATTACAAAAAATTTCAAATAGAATGATAAGGCAAACAAATACATAAGCTCTTCTCTCTTTTTTTTTTTTTTTTTTTTACCCAACCATTCGGGTCGGGTCGGACCCGGACCCGACCCGGGTCCGACGGGTCCGGGTCCACATTTCCCCGGACCCGCCGGGTCCTGTCACAGGTCGGGTCCGGGTCCACCCCGACCCGACCCGTTGACAGGCCTAATCTCAATGACAGTCTTGGATCTCTCAGTGGCCATGTAGAACCTGAGCTCGCTCATGAAGCAGTACAGACTCTGCAGCAAATCGATGAATGAGGCACTCCTCATGATCGAGGCCTACCGCACCCGGTTGATCAAGTCGTCAAGGACCTCCATGAATCCTTTGCGTTCATCATCTACGACCACTTCTCCTCGACTGTCTTTGTTGCCTTAGTATGTGAAACACAACAACTATAATACCCTTTCAATAATGAATATGTGTGTTGATGTATTTGATGTTGTTGATTTGTGTGTGTGTGTGGTTAGAGCTCGGATGGGGGGGGGGGGGGTGTGAAGCTGGGGAATTGGTGGTGATGAGTCTGTCGTCATCTCTGATGAATTGGATCTCGCTAAGGGAAGCTGCGGCAAATCATTCACTCCTTTTCCAGCTAGTAAGTGATCTATGCGTTGTTATCTCGACATTCACTTGGTGGAATGTATATAGAGGTCTAAATACAGTGCTAGATGCCTAAAAGATCAAAGCAAAGCATGGTTTGAGCATTTCGCCGAACATGTATTTGCAATAAGTTGAAGCCTAACAACAAATAACCTGTGGACTCTTTTTTGCATTTCATTGAGGATTTCAAGTGTTCAACACAAACAGTAAAAAAACTTACACAATCTGGCATCATTGGCAGTGTCGGTCATGATGGGATGACAACAATGGTCGCGCCGGGGTGGTGACAAGCTGGCGGCATTTGTGGCATTTGTGGTGATAGGAAGCAAGTGGTGGTGAATGGCCGACAATCCACTGAAGAAGGAATAGAGAAGATGGTGAAAGGCTGACAACCCACTGAAGAAGGAATGGAGGAGGTGGTGAAAAGATGAAGAGGTTAGGGATGAAAGGGTGGAGGGAGAAGAATATTTGACAAAAGCCAGGGGTGTTTTAGTCATCAAAATGATTATTTATATAGTCTGTAGGGACTTGATTAAATGTTATTAAAGGAGCTCAATTAAATAAACGGAATATTTGAAAAATATTCTTTACAAATGAATGACATTTTGACTCAAGGACTAAAACATTTAATCATATACACTTTTTTGATGTTTGTGATAATTTTTTAATTTTATAGGGATTAAAATAGATTTTTCTCTTATTTAAAATGTATCATTTGAAATAATTATACAACTATGAAATAGTCATTGTTTTACACGAAAGAAATAAAAAAACTATGAAATGGAAATATAGAATTGATGGATTTAGTTAAAATTAAATTTAGACAATTTAGATTGTACTTTACAACTTTTAGCCTATTAAATTTTGACTTAGAACATTTAACCTTACCGCTCATCAATTTGGATTTGGGGTGAATTAAAATTATTCAAATCAAAATCGAATTATGTTTGGATTGTTTGAGTTCAGGTTGAACCAAATTCTAAAATCCTAATCTAATCTCATCCAATCTCACTCAAAAAGTCAGATTGAGTCATGTTTAACCCGTCCAAGTTACATCTTTAATCATTTGGTTATGACTTCTATTCTTCATCGCCGTTCTACCAACACGATGAATGTGATAGTCTTGTTCGCCTGTATTTTCCTGATATTCATGTTATATTAATCCTATATAATATTGGTCCTATGATGACCACGTTGAGATTACATCATCATTACTTTGAAGTTAAGTCAAAATTACGGCGCCGTAAAAATAGTGGTACATATTAAACCACGTAGGGTTTATGGTGCAATGTCAGAAAGATATAATTTGAGAAGTTATTTTTATCCTTATCTTGTTCTTTCAATCATTCCAATCCTCTAAATAAGTTGGTGTTTTCAATGGCGGTAATTCTAGTCAGTAAACTCTTGATAGAAGAGCTATAAATTGACATGAAAGGAGGGTCCCCAACAATCTCATCTAACTACTTCTGGGATTCTCCATCAAATCTCAGGATAAGGATTAAAGAGAGAGATTGGAAGAGTTATCCTATAAGATCTTAACAAACATCACAGATCTAGGTAAGTTTGATTCTATCCTAATGTCTTTCTCTAACATGTGGTATCAGAGCCCTATACGATCCTAAATATGGATTAATTTTGGCAAACAATTGATTTTTGTTTGTTGTTATGTTTTAAGGTTCTTGATATGCCCTGTCGGGATGTTGAAGATAAGGACATAGATGGTTATGTTTAATGAGTCCCTGCATTGGGCCTCTTGTTTGAAATGGGTTGTGTGTAATCGGATAACACAACTAAAGGCCGATTATATTACAGGGACTTATATGGAAACTGTTCAGGGACATCATTATTATGTTGTCCAAAATGGGACAATTGCGAGGTGAGCCGCGAGTTGGATGGCCGCGGCCTCGACGAGTGATAACAGCAACTAATTCAGGAGCACCATTGGTCATCTGTTGTCTGTGGATGCGAAGCTCTTGATGAAATAATAAATCATGGAAATCGGCAAAGGAGACTGGTTCAGATCTTGTGTTAATAGAAGTGATGAAAGCTTCATATTCAGATCCAAGACCATCCAAAGCAAATGAAACCATATCGAAGTCAGAAACCAGATGTCCAGATGATGCTAAGGCATCAGCCAACGATTTCACATGTTGCAAATACTCTGCGGCAGATTGATTTGAAGGCTTTGACAAAGAGTGAAGTTGTGAGTTAATATGGCGAACGCCAGATCGAGATTGAGAAGCCAATATTCTCTCAAGTGCCAGCTATGCATCTCGAGAGGTTGAACATCCAATATCTTGTGCAAAAATATATTGATCCAGTGTTGTATTTATCCAGCTAAGAACAATTTGATAATAAACTTGCCATTGCTCATACTCAGGATTTAGAACAGAAGGGTTCATAGATTGGAATTTGGGTGGGCAAGGGTGGGTTCCATCAACATACTTGAAAAGTTTGTATATTTGTAGGACTGTTTTCATTTGAATTTTCCAAAGCAAATAATTGGTATGGTCAAGTTTATAGAAGACATCATAGGTGATATTGAACAAGGGAGCAAGATGAAATGTAGAGAGGTTGTGAATACCTTCTAGAGAAAGGTCAGTTTGTTGTAAAATAGTACCGAATACATTGGATGGATTGTCATTCTCATCTGTAACCATTGATGTGTAGGAAAGAAGTCCATTAGGATAATAGCTCTAATACCATGTAAGGAAAAAAAAAAGAAAAAGAGAGATGCTTTTAATAAATCTCTTGTTCCTTATCATTTATTGAAAGCTTGAGGTTGTATATATAATACAACTCAAAATATAAATGCACTAAATAAGCATTCGGTTAGATAAGAGGCTAATTTAGTCAAAGCAAGCTAAGTGAATAAGGCATTAAAAAACAGAGATATGTTGTTATCCTACAACAATTACATTAAGAAAAATGTTATGTACAATAAATTGTTCAGTCTCAATTTCAGTCTTCACATTTTTTTTCTTTTCTTAAAAATAATATGTCTCATTTAATGAGATATATATATGTTTTTATAAAAAAAAAATGAAATATGTATACTCCATGAATAACAGTGATCCATTCATAATAAATGTAAAGAAATTTGTTAATGTATGTGTATGATGCTCACTAGGTATATGAGTGGAACATGAGATGGAAAAATGATTATGTGTAATAAACGCTCTTACATGAATGACATCATATTTATCATGCTATTTGTATTTGTGTGTTCATTACCCAAGGCAGAGATGAAAGCCATAAGCAATATGCACACTACAAATATCTTGTTGAAGCTTCCAATTGCCATTTTCTTCTAAAATTAAACCAACCTTCAATGTGATGCCCCTCCTCTTAAACCACTTTTTCTCTTTGTTTTTTCTTGCTGTGATCCCATTTTATAGACTTTATGGTGATTTGTATGAAAGGGTTTCCATCTAGAGAGGATTATTCTCTTACTAGAATTAGAAGATTCACATATTATTTATGCCTGATCAATGTGATACCAAATTTTTATTTGTTGGATCAATGATGGTTTGAGAGAATGACAAATTGTAGAGCATGGAATCCAAGTTTAATTGAAGAATTATTATTTTACAAAACAAGAAATGCCAAAATGGGAATCCCACTTAAATAGGGTTCTAGAAACTTTACTTTAATTGGGTTATCTGTATATATATACCCTTCATATAATTGTTATTTATTTTAATTATATCACAATGAAATTGTATTTGATTGAGAAATATGTGTCATTTTATCATTTTTTACATTGAAAATCTAATTTAACTATGAGTTGCATTAATGAGTATTCTCAGGGCACTCATTAAGGCTAAATAATTGCCATCGATGAACTAACCAATTTGTTCATCCCATCCCATCCATCCCATCCAACTGCGGCCATCTTTTGATGTAAAACTCACAATTTTTAAAAATCAGCTTCCAAGTATTCAAAAATTGTTGTTCATAAAGCAATCTGGGAGTATTTATTATTGTCTATCCAACGTTTGAAGACATAGTAAATAATCTTTCAATTTGACTTGGGAATGGACACAAAATATTCAGTCAAATTTTTTTGGGGCCTGACGAAATCATTAAAACTCAGCTTCATTTAAAAAAAAACACACACACACACACACGCACACACTCTTTTGGTACCTCATGAGAATTAAATAATGAGATGGTGATCTCTTTAAAAATGAGATATGAGAGTTCTTAGTTTTTCGCGCTGAACAAATAAATAACTCAAGTTATCCTGACTCCTGAGTATGACATGTGTAGCATTGAATTAAGTAGTGATGATTTTTATAACACTTCACTCAATAAGTAAATATATACTTACTCGCAGTGGCCTCATCAATGAAGAGCAAAAGTCTTTTTGAATTTTGCGCCCAATCAAATGTCTTAGACTTTGGTGACAGCCTGTGAACCCAGCGGCGCAACATCAGCCCGTCAACATCAGCCCTGCATAATGTTGGTTGGAGCAGGTATTTAAGTCTGCAGAACATTAAAGGAATTTCATACTCCACTACATGAACCAGGCGATGCAGGTGTTTAAGTTGGCACAACATTAAAGGAATTTCATATTCCACTGCATGAACCATACATGGATGAAATAGGTGAGTCCTCTCCAAACAAACTCAATATATTTCTGTTGCTTTCAAACATTCTTACTGACAGTACCTACCCATCAACCACAATTTCCTTTCCAAGTAAAGGTATGAGTTATCTATGAGTTATCTAAATATTCATTTCAAAGTTTTACAAAAGGGTTTGAACTTTTTGTTATTGAATATGTTATAACTTTTCATGTAAACAAAAGTAGCCACATTCACCTTGGGGGCCCGGGTGAATGTGTTCACTTTCTTTTCATTGGTACCCGATTGTTCCACACGAATGATGTCCTAAATATTTAATCACAAATGTATATTTGGTATGTATGGGTGGCCTTGAATAATCCACAACTTAATCATAGCCGTCTAATTTGGGAGCATTTATACATTTGATCTTTTAAAGTATATATCCTGCCAAACTTCCATCACGGAATTCTCATCTCAGCCATGCATATCATTTGCAATGATAATTTGTCTCTGTCTTCCTCATATATGCTCTAATTCTAGTGTTAATTAACGCTCACTCTCTCAGTGGACGTATTCTGGATTTCAGTGATTGTTTTGTCAAAGATAATATTGAATGATGGATCAATTTTGACCATGACGACCCTTAACAGAAACTGGAAACTTACATGTACTTCTCACATATCCAAATAATTCTTTTACACATCTTTATCAATGTTTATGTGCCTTTCATGACTCCTTTCCAGCACTTTCCTTATTCTTTAAAAAACTTAGATTAACCTTCTTTATAACAGTAGAATTTTCAAAGAAATTTGTACATGTAAAGTTATTTCTCTTCTGTTGACTTTCCACAAATTATCCAAGTTAAAAGTGACATTGTTTTCTTTTCTTGCATGATAACAAACCGATTGTTCTATACTCTCAATTTGTTTAGATGCCATAGCAAGCAGGTACTTAAGGACTACCCATCCTCACTCTATGTTGTCTTATATATTTATTTGTGTTTTCATTCAAATAGAGATCCTTGCTTTATTTTAACATTTATTTATTTCACAATAAAGTTTTCAAAACTTAAATTGATGAGATTCCATGATAAATATGTTTTCTAGTATGGACTAAAACTTAATGGTTCTCATCGATTCCATGATGAGAATGGATGCTTAGCAAGTATGGAGTGAAACTGATTCAACCACTATCGTTGTCTGGGCTCAAGGAAAAGGCACCATCCCTTGGACTGCATTTAGGGACATCCAGTCCCTTAATATCATTACCTCATCCTTCCTCCAGTGGAAGATCTCCCATATATATCGCGAAGGAAATCGAGCGGCTGACTTGCTTGTTGCTCATCAATCACTGATGGGACATTCTACCTTTAGTGCTTTGGGAGTCACTAAAGCATCTAATCAAGGCGGATCGAGACGGTTGTGTGTTTTTGGCCTAGTTTAGTGAGCTTCTCCTTCTTCTCTTTTCTCCTAAGATCTCATACAGACTAATTTTTTAAAAGAGTGTCACCATCCTCTCTCTTATCTTCTACCACTTCAAAGTACTCTTATACATTTGTAAGTTTTGCAAGGAATACAAATTTATTTACTAAGCAAAAAAAAAATGTTTTCTAGTGTAAGTTTTAAAATGTTTTATGTAATTAAATATTATAACCTTTTGATATCTTGAAATTTAATATATGCATTTTATTTTTTAAAATTTCCAAGAGAAAAAAAGTATGTATTTATGCAAAAAATTTATATTACTTTTCAATATTTATGTAATTCACATTTAATGTGAAGAAATGTATTTATTGTTTGTTGCAAACACCGTGGTATTAAATGAACTCTAACTAACAAAACCCTTTAACTAGAATTAACTCCTAATAGATGGGAGAAAAAATTAAACAAAATAAACAGCTCAATATTGTTTGTTATTAATGTTATTATTATTTGGGCCCATCCCAATAATCACAACCATTAAAAGGATAATTTTCGTTATGTCACTTTAAAAATCCTTGAATAATCAAAATACCAAATAAAATAAATTCAACATTCACTGATAAATAAAATCAATATAACATAATTCAAGATCTAACGATTCTTCAACATGAAATATAATAAAATTCCATATAGCAGTATCTAATGATCTGACAAAGTTATCCTGTTAGAGTAATTACATAAGTCCATACATTTACATGCATTAAAGAGACAAAAATCCACTTGATAGAGGATCAACAAGGATTGCTAACACCTAGTTGGTAACTGCACCACGAACACAGCTAATCAGAACTCCTAACTCTGATGGTATGTACTGCTCTGAAAAAAGTAGTAAACCGCTTAAGCCCCGTTTGATTCGTATCATTTTTTTTAAAGATGAAATTACTTTACTAGAAATCAGTTTACCAAGAATTATTTTACCAAGAATCTTGATTCCATTGGACTGTTTGGTTTGCTATTGGATTTCTCCATAGAATCAATTTTTAGTATTTGGTTCATACATGGAAAATGATAAAGAATTTAATTTAAATGTATAAAATACCTTTACTATTATATATACTTGCAAAATTTATTTTTTCACCCATATCACAATAATAAAAAAATGAGTAATTTTTTTATAAATATTTTTATGAATATTTAATGAATGCAAATAAATAAAAATAACTGATTACATAATAAAACATATAATAATAATTATCTTCCTAAATCAGTTGAATATTATACCAATTATAACAATATCTAAACCCATCACATATAAAAATAAAAACTGAATTTAAAAACATACTTTAATATCTAATACATAGTTATGATTTTTTACATCACATATAAAAATTATAACAAAATTTTTTAGTTAAAAAATCAAAATGACTATATAAATATGGGTGGTGGGTAAAAAAAGAAAGAAAAGAGGAGGATATTTTTTTTAGAAGGGATGTAAATAGTAATTTCATTGATTTGTAAAGGGTATAATAGTAATCTAATTTAGGATTCCTAGTAGAATTTGAGAATACCACCACAGCGGATAGGAATCTGATTCTACCTTATTTTTTCACATGCATGGATTTTAATTCCAGTGGCCCCACAATTACCATCAAGATTACCACCAACCAAAGACTGAATTTTATAAACTTTCCTGATAATGTCACATGGAATCAAATTCCATCCCAGAATGACACGAACCAAGCGGGGCCTTAATGAATTATGTTAAAAGGCCTAGTGAATGAACTAACACTACAGTACCTCTCCATTATGTATGTGTTAGAATCAGAGAATGAAATAATATGAATCATTGTATTGCACTTAGGGTTTAATCCTTTATATACAAGTACACATAGGATTGCATGTGTAATACACTATGACATAACATATATAATCTAATAGCCCCCCTCAAACTCATGATAGATTATACAAGATGAGTTTGCGAATGAGAAATTGAAATTGAGGAATTGGATGTGACTTCATAAAGAAATCAGCAAGCTGCTCTGCAAATGAAATTTGTGGAAGCAATACTGTCTTTGCAAGGAAGTTCTGATGAAGGAAGTGACAATCAATCTCAATGTGTTTGGTATTTTCTTGAAAGACCGGATCGTTGGCTATCTGACTAGCAAACTGGTTATCACAATGAAGAGGAATAAGACCAATCATAGTGACTCCTAAGTTCATCAAGAGACGTCTAAGATGAACAATCTCCTTAGTGGTAATAGCCATGATGGTAATAGCCATGGACAGGGAAACAACTTCATGTTTCTTGCTGCGCCAAGAGATGATGAAATCTCCAAGAAATATGCAAATTCCAGTGGTAGAGTGTCTAGTAGTTGGATCTCTAGCCGAATCAACATTAGTGTAAGCTCTAAGAAGTTCTGAGAACCAGAGTCGAAGAGGATGACAGATATAGCGATCTAGTGATAGTACCATGTAAATATCTGATAATACGCATAAGAGCACCATAATGCACTGATCGAGGGGCCGAGATAAACTGACTAACAATGTTAACAGCATGACCAATGTCAGGTCTGGTGATGCAAAGATATGCAAGCTGATCCACAATCTGTCTGTATCAAGTAGGATCTGGGAGTAAGACGAAGCTTCACATGAAGCTCGAGAGGGGTATCTGCACTGCGAGTATCGGAGTGGGTAGCACGCTCAAAAATGTCAGCTGTATATTTCTGTTGAGAAAGAAGAATCCCACGATCACTTGGCGCAATCTCGAGACCAAGAAAGTAGCGAAGAGTACCAAGATCTTTCATTTAAAACTGTCGATTGAGGTGATTCTTGACCAGAGAAATATCGACGGAGTCATCGCCAGTTATAATCATGTCGTCAGCATACAAAAGAAGGATAACCACCCTGCAATGAGGATTGGACAAACATAGAATGGTTCTGGTGGCTCTCAACAAAATCAGTTATTAGAATAATATTGCGAAAACGCTCAAACCAGGCACGAAGAGCATGTTTCAATTTGTATATAGCCCATCAAAGACGACTAACGTGCTGAGGAGGAGTACTGAGATCTGGAGGTTGTTGCATATAGACAACCTAAGTCACCGTGAAGAAATGCATTCTTTACATCCATTTGAAAGAGATGCCAGTGACGAACAATAGCAACGGCAAAGAGAGTACAAACAGTAGTCATATGAGGGATAGGAGCAAACGTCTCCTCATAGTCAATACTATACTCCTGTGTGAAACCTCAGGCAACAAGATGAGCTTTATGTAGTCCAATAGATCCATCAGGATGATGCTTGATCTTGAAGATCCATTTGCAGCTGATAGGTGTAACACCATCCGGAAGAGGAACAACATCCCAGGTTTATGTCTGCTCAAACACCTAAAATTCTTCAGTCATGGCCTGCTGCCACTTAGGGTACTCGACTGCCTCGCGGTAGGATCGGGGCTCGCGGTGGGCATGTATAGCTATGAGATAGGCCTGAAACTTTGGAGAGTAAGTATTGACGGATGCAAAACCAAACTGATCAGGTGGTCTCGAGTCGTAACTGAAAAGGGTAGGGGGATGACACTCACGCTGATGATAACGAGTCAAAGGACAAGGATCCACAGCAGGAGGAGGCGTGTCAAGCGTGGAAGTCGATGGACCAGCAAATTAATCTGTAGGAGGGGCAATAGGAGACACACTGGGAGGAGAGGGTGGACCAGGTGGTGTTACATATGTGTCACTTTTTTGCCTGTTGGTAACTATTGGAGCATTTTGGCAGTTTTTGAGTTTTTTTCGTTTTTCGATCGGAACCGCTAAAACTTTGGACTGTTAGCTATCGTCCTGTGTTTGAGGATTCCGATTGAAAATCTAACTGCATATTATGTGTCCTGGTGCCATTCTAAGCCACTCACGAAAATTTCATCGAATTCCGGTAACGTTTTCAAAATTTCGCAGTTCCGGGGCGTATCCGGGTTTTGACCGAGCGAGAAGTCATTGGGAGAGTTGACTCGGTCAAAGTGAGCCCATGACTTGGTCAACCCTTTTTGTTTTTTTGTGTGGTTGGGTTGACCCAAGTCAAAGCCCACTTAACTCACCTAATCTAGTCCTTAAGCCTAATTAATCATGATTAGCCCTAATTCAAGTGAGGTTTGACTTATTTAAGTGAGCAAAAAGATTGCCTAGCACTATTCGTCATCTTCTCAAATTCATTTTCTGTCTCCCCCTCTCTCTTTTTCTTAGATTTGAGCCACCTAGGGTGCTTGAACCTTAAAACCCAAAACATAGAAAGGATAGATCCGGTCCCGATCTACACCCCGGTGTTTTCGGATTCGAATTCCGGCGTGTCTTGCCCTTTCTTCCGCCCTATCTTCTCCTTAGATCTGAGCCCTTTCGGAGGTGGGAAGAGGTCTTGGTGGTGGAGACCCTTTGGGAGGCGTTTCGGTGCACGAAGAGCCTCCGGTTTCCTTCCTTTCCTCTCCTTCCTTTGGGTAAGCACTCTTTCCCTCTTTTTCATGTTTAGATGCTTGTTAGGAGAGTCGGGTTGGGTGTTGGTGGCTGTGGGGGGTGATTGGTGGCTGTTGGAGGCCCTTGGTGGCCAGATAGAGGAGGTAGGATGGCTCGGGCAGGGGGTTGGCAGCCTCGGGCAGGGTGGCTGGTGGTCTCGGGCAGGTTGGCAGCACAGGCGCAGCAGGCAGGGCGCGCGCGTGCGTGCGCGCGGGCGTGCGCTCGGGTGGAGCTGGAGGGCGTGCTGGGCGCGTGTGTTGGGCGCTGGGCGCGGGTGTCCTGGGCGCTGGTCGTGGGAGATGGGGCGCTGCATGCAGGGCGCCGTAGGGGGCGTGCGCGCGGAGCGCTGCGCAGAGGTGCAGGCGCGCTGTGCGCGCGCGGCGAGTCGGTGGAGTGCTGGACGAGCCGGTGGTGCGCGCTGGGTGCTCGCAGAACGAGGCGAGGGCAGCGGAGGTGCGCGCGGGGGCGCGCGGGGCGAGGCACTGGGCGCGGGGCGTGCGGTGTGCGCGCGGGCTGCTGCGATGGGGCGCAGGGGGCGCGCGGTGCACCCGTGGCTCGGCAGCGTGTCCAGGCGTGCGGGCAGGGGCCGGCGGTGCGCCTGGGTGCGCGGGCTGAGGCGCGGCGGTGCATCCGGGGGCAGGTGGCCGTGCGGGTGGTTGCCGGGGGTGCGGGAGTGAGTCGGGGTGCTCGGGCTAGCGTGCGTACGGGCCGTATGTACGTTTGCCCGAGTGTTGGGTATTTATTTGTGTATTTTTGAGTATTTTGTAGTATTTGTGTATTTTACTCACCGGGTTGATTACCCTGTCTTGCAGATCTTGACGGACGGTCGCGCGACGACCCGGTTACCGGTGAGTGGGACAACCCAACCCAGTTGGGAGGCGCTACATGCACTTGGGCGTGTACCGTCCTCCCCTGGGGCACATAGTTAATATTAACTTGTTATATGTAATCCATGCAAGCATGATTAGTGTGTAGAATGCATGCCACCCTAGACTTGTATGTTAGGGACTTGCACCCTTAGGATATGTGTAAGAGCCGTGCATCCTGTCACCTTGTAATCATGCTAGGAAAGCCCCGACCTATGCATGCGTCCTATTAGTTTGATTTATTTAATTAAATGCAAGCTTGTGATATTGTTAGCATGCCTTGGGGAATATAAGGGGGCCTTGCGAGGTAAACATTGAGACCCGGGCTAGGGTACTCCGTGTTCCTTGTTTGGTTGGCGGGATGTCCTATATCGGGACCTCAGGTTGCCCTCCCAAGGTCTCTTTTCCTCATTATTACTTTATGTATTCCCCGCATCTTGGTTATGCGCGCTGGAGGAATTCTGAAGAATTCAAGACATTAGAGTTGTAGAGATGTGTTGTCAGCGGATCCGAGTGGATCATATGCGATGGATAGGCTGTTCTGTTCCCTTCGTTGGATCCGTGTAGAGACTACCTCAGCGTTAGAAAGGTCGTCCCGTGCAGGGGCTCCCATCAGTAGGCACCTCCTGATTTGGTAGACGGACTGTGCTGAATGTGGGAGTGGCCAAACGGCCTACGGAGTGGGGAGAGACTATCGGTGGACCAAGGGTGACCAACAGCCTAGTCAGTCCCAAGAGCCTATGTCACCTATTGAGGGGTGAGGGTATGGTGGGCCGGCGATGTGGCGACCCACTGGATTGTGTAAGGGTGATTATCAGCCTACTAAGTCCCAACATCCTTTGTCACCTATTGAGGGGTGAGGGTGAGGGTGAGGGTATGGTGGTTCGGCGATGTAACGAACCCCCGGATTTGTGTTGTTTATGCCATTTTGAGGCTAGTGACTTGATTAAATGTGGTTAATATAAACTGTGATGCATGGGTTGTGCTATTCACTGAGCGTGTGGCTCACCCCTCGCATAATTATTTTCTCCAGTGATTACCGAGGCGGACTTGAAGGAGGAGCTTCCCGAGCGACTACACCAGTAGCGGAGTAGCGCCACGTCCCTTGAGTTTTGAGGCCATCAGCATCCTTCCTTCTCATTGTATGTATATATTTCTGTGCTTGGGCACCCAGTATGGATTGTATTTGGATGTATTGTGGATATATTGGCTCTCACAGGACATATGATTATGTATCGAGTCTGTAAAGTGTTGTTGATTTACAGATTCAGTCTTTTTAGCTTCCGCATTTCTGTGTATACATCATGTCAGCCCTTTTGTTGTCTGTGTTGTCTTTTAGCTGTTGTTTATGGTGTATTATTGATCTCCTGTATTGACTGCTGATATCATGTATACCCTTGCCGCGTCCCGGGGACGGCCGCCCTGGGCGTGACAAAAGTTGGTATCAGAGCCTGGTCCTGTCAGAGCCAATTGTCTTCTTTTTCGTAGAGATGAGTCCTAGGATTTCTATATGAGTATTCTGATCCTAGTGTCTGGTTTTCTTAGGTTGCTGATATGCCTCCTCGCAGAGGACGGCGCGGACGTGGTCCCTCTCGACCTTTGGAGGTCTCCGGACCTGCCAGAGGCGAGGATGCTATTGGTGAGTCCTCAGCCGTGAGGCCAGGATCAGCGCAGGAGCCTCCTGCTTGGGAGCGCGCGTTTGCGCGGATAGCAGACTTGGTGGAGACGCAGACCAGGGCATTGGAGGCCCAGACCAGAGTATTGGCAGATCAGGCACGGGAGATTCAGGAGCTGCGGGTGGCCCGCGAGGCAGTTCCGCAGGTTCCCTTGGTGGCAGATCCACCTGTGGTACCCGACGTACCCCCAGTCCCCGTGGTGGTCCCGGCGGTCAGAGTTCAGGATCCCCAGGAGAGGGAGGTGGGGCTAGAGGCGGCAGCGAGGGTGCAGCAGAGTGGCCTCTCAGCCTTTCTGAAGCTCCACCCTCCCGAGTTCCAGGGTCAGACGGAGGACCCCCTTGCTCCAGAGAGATGGTTGATGGAGGTGGATACGATCTTCTCGACCATGCTTTGCACCGACCGCCAGCGAGTCTCCCTGGCCACTTTTATGCTGAAGGGTAGCGCCGCCGACTGGTGGGCTACTAGATCAGTGGACATCCCGGAGGGATTGGAGCAGCTTACGTGGGCGGGATTCCGGAGGCATTTCTTGGAGGAGTACTTCCCATTCTCGACACGACAGATAGTGATGCTGGAGTTTGAGCAGCTGACTCAGGGCACTATGTCTATCGCTGACTACTCCACGCGTTTCACGAGGCTGTCCAGATTTGCTCCAGCTTTGGTGATGGACGAGGAGACGAGGTGCCGTCGATTCGAGCTCGGTCTCAGCAGTGCCATTCGAGTGCACGTCACCTCCCAGGCTTTCTCCAGGTACTCCGACATGGTGTCTTGAGCGAAGACAGTCGAGCAAGACCTCGGGATCCTCGTGAGGGCTTTGACCTCTTCGGCAGACCAGAGGCCACCAAGGAGCCAGGACAGGGGACAGCGCAAGAAGAAGAGGCCCCGCTTTGATCGGTCAGCGGCTGCCTCTCCTCCAGCAGATGCGGTGCCAGCGCGAGGTCCAGCACCCATCGCAGCAGTGCCAGTCCAGGCGAGGCGACCAGAGACGCGGCGCTGTTATCACTGTCAGCGCGTCGGGCATATCTTGTATAATTGCCCCGACGCTGGCCGACCCCGAGTGATGCCTCCGCAGCAGCAGCAGCCGTTTCAGCAGCAGCACCAGCAGCAGCAGCCTCAGCGCCAGCCGCAGCAGCAGCCTCAGCGTCAGCAGCAGCAGCCACAGGGTGGCCGTGCTGATCAGAGGAGGCAGCCAGCGCAGCCGGCGAGGCGTGCCCCTGCTCCTCAGCCGCAGTTCGTTCAGGGCCGAGTGGCAGCGCTTTCGGCAGAGGAGGCCCAGGCATCAGGCAGCGTGGTCAGAGGTACTGTTCAGATCTCCCAGCTTCCTGCATATGTATTGTTTGATTCCGGAGCCACACACTCGTTCGTGTCTCCCGCTTTCGCGAGACGGATGGGTGTGGCGTCCGCTCCTTTAGATGCTATCTTGGAGATATCATTGCCCGTGGGAGACCGTATTCTCCTCAGTTCTGTGTACCGAGGGTGTACGGTAGAGGTTGCGGAGCATGAGTTTCCAGTGGAGTTGGTGGAGCTCGCGATGACGGACTTTGATGCCATCCTGGGGATGGATTGGCTTGCAGCTAGTCATGCCAGCATCGACTGTTTTGCCAAGTCGGTGTCTTTCCACCTTCCGGGTCGGAGGTCCTTCCAGTTCGTGGGCGATCGTGACGTAGCCCCTCTGGGTTTCGTGTTGTCCATGCAGGCGTGGAAACTCCTTCAGGGAGGATGCGAGGGCTTTCTAGCTTATATTGCTCAGGAGGATGCACCGCTGCAGGCAGATATCAGTCAGACTCCGGTCGTGGCAGAGTATCCCGAGGTTTTCCCCGATGATCTTCCGGGATTACCGCCGGATCGCGCGATCGAGTTTGAGATCAATCTGATTCCGGGGACCGAGCCGATTTCGAGAGCTCCGTACCGGATGGCCCCTGCAGAGTTGAGGTGCTCAAGGAGCAGTTGGAGGAGTTGCTGGAGAAGGGCTTCGCACGTCCGAGTGTTTCTCCGTGGGGAGCCCCTGTCCTGTTCGTCCGGAAGAAGGACGGTTCGCTGCGGCTGTGTATTGATTACAGGCAGCTGAACAAGCGGACAGTGAAGAACAAGTACCCGTTGCCGCGGATCGACGATCTGTTTGACCAGCTCCAGGGAGCGCGTGTCTTTCCCAAGATCGATCTCCGCTCGGGGTACTACCAGCTGAAGATCCGGGAGTCAGACATTCCGAAGACGGCCTTTCGCACCCGGTATGGGCACTACGAGTTCAGAGTACTGCCATTCGGGTTGACGAACGCGCCGGCGGCCTTCATGGATCTGATGAACCGGGTATTTCGGCCCTTCCTCGACTCCTTTGTGGTAGTATTCATCGATGACATATTGGTGTACTCGAGGAGTCTTGAGGAGCACGCTCACCATCTTCGCACTGTCTTGGAGACTTTGGCCAGACATCAGTTGTTCGCCAAGTTCAGCAAGTGCGAGTTCTGGTTGGAGCGTATGGCCTTTCTGGGCCATGTGATTTCCGGTGAGGGCATATCTGTGGACCCGGAGAAGACGCTCGCCGTGTCGAATTGGCGTCGACCGTCGAACCCCACAGAGATTCGGAGCTTCTTGGGCTTGGCGGGTTATTACAGGAGGTTTGTCGAGGGTTTCTCGAAGATAGCCGTTCCTCTTACCCGCCTCACTCGGAAGGATGTTCGGTTCGAGTGGTCCCCTGCTTGCGAGGAGAGCTTCCAGGAGCTGAAGCGAAGGCTCACCTCAGCGCCAGTTCTTACCCTTCCGTCTGGGAGTGGTGGGTTCGCAGTTTACACAGATGCATCGCAGTTGGGTGTGGGTTGCGTCCTGATGCAGCACGGTAAGGTTGTGGCTTACGCGTCTCGTCAGTTGAAGCCCCATGAGCAGAATTACCCCACCCACGACCTTGAGTTGGCAGCGATCATCTTTGCGCTGAAGATGTGGAGGCATTACCTCTATGGAGAGGAGTTCGAGCTCTTTACTGATCATAAGAGCTTGACATATCTGCAGTCCCAGCCGGAGCTCAACATGCGTCAGAGACGTTGGGTTGAGTTCCTGACGGACTATGATTGTGACATCGCTTACCATCCGGGTAAGGCGAATGTCGTTGCAGATGCGCTCAGTAGGCAGCCCTTGGGCATGGCCGCCCACATGGCTGTCCGTCGTTGGAGGCTTCTGGAGGAGGCCGCTTGCTGGATTAGCGTTCGAGAGACTCCTGCTGGTGGCTTTTTGGCCAGGCTGGTGGTGCAGCCAGTCCTTCTCGACGATATCCGCACGGCTCAGGCACAGGATCCGCATTTTATAGTCCTCTCTGAAGGCGTCGCCCGGGGCGAGCGTCCGGACTACCAGATTCGCGCGGACGGGATCCTGCGATTCAGAGGCCGAGTGTGCATTCCCGACGACGCAGAGCTGAAGCGGAAGATTCTGGACGAGGCCCATCGCTCGAGGTACACAGTGCATCCTGGTGGCACGAAGATGTACAGGGGCCTTCGTCGCGGCTACTGGTGGCGCGGGATGAAGACGGATATTGCCCGTTTCGTTGCCCGATGCCTAGTATGCCAGCAGGTGAAGTCGGAGCATCAGCGCCCTGCGGGGAAGCTGCAGTCCATTGAGATCCCTCAGTGGAAGTGGGAGCAGATCACCATGGACTTCGTCTCGGGTTTGCCGAGGTCACGTTCGGGTCGCGATGCCATCTGGGTGATCGTCGACCGGCTGACGAAGTCTGCTCATTTCCTCCCCATCCGACTCACCGATTCTCTGGACACCCTGGCGCAGTTATTTGTCTCCGAGATTGTCCGTCTCCATGGCACTCCAGTCAGCATCATCTCCGATCGAGACGCGCGTTTTACTTCGAGGTTCTGGCGTAGCCTCCAGCACGCCCTTGGTACGAACCTCCATTTCAGTACAGCGTTTCATCCGCAGACGGACGGCCAGTCGGAGAGGACGATCCAGACTCTTGAGGATATGCTGCGGGCCTGTGTTCTCGATTTTGGGGGCAGTTGGGAGAGGCACCTTCCGTTGGTGGAGTTTGCCTACAACAACAGCTACCACTCGAGCATCCGGATGGCTCCTTACGAGGCACTTTATGGCCGCAGCTGCAGGTCCCCCCTGTGTTGGGACGAGGTCGGAGAGCGCCAGTTAGAGGGACCAGAGATCGTTCACCAGACCTCAGAGATGGTGAAGACGATTCGCGAGCGTATCCGAGTCGCTCAGAGTCGTCAGAAGTGCTACGCCGACCGTCGTCGCCGTGAGCTCACCTTCGAGGTTGGTGACCATGTGTTCTTGAAGGTGTCCCCGATGAAGGGCATCTTCCGTTTTGGTGTGCGGGGCAAGCTGAGTCCGCGTTTCATTGGGCCGTTCCTCATCCTCGAGCGAGTTGGAGAGGTGGCCTATCGCATAGCTCTGCCCCCACAGTTGGCTCAGGCTCATGACGTCTTCCATGTCTCGCAGCTGAGGCGATATGTCCACGATCCTGCTCACATCATCCCGTTCGAGCCGCTCGTCTTCGAGCCGGACTTGTCTTTCGTTGAGCAGCCGATTGAGATCCTGGACCGCCGCGAGAAGAGGCTCCGCACCAAGACCGTCCAGCTGGTCAAGGTGCGATGGCAGCACCGTTCCGGTGCCGAGGCCACTTGGGAGCTTGAGGACGCCATGCGTGACGCGTATCCGCATCTTTTCCCTTCTTAGATGTTCTTGTATTTATTTTGAGGACAAAATTTCCTAAGGGGGGGAGAATGTTATATATGTGTCACTTTTTGCCTGCTGGTAACCATTGGAGCATTTTGGCAGTTTTTGAGTTTTTTTCATTTTTCGATCGGAACCGCAAAATTTTGGACTGTTAGCTATCGTCCTGTGTTTGAGGACTCCGATTGAAAATCTAACTGCATATTATGTGTCCTGGTGCCATTTTAAGCCACTCACGAAATTTCATCGAATTCCGGTAACGTTTCCAAAATTTCACAGTTCCGGGGCGTATCCGGGTTTTGACCGAGCGAGAAGTCATTGGGAGAGTTGACTCGGTCAAAGTGGGCCCATGACTTGGTCAACCCTTTTTGTTTTTTTGTGTGGTTGGGTTGACCCAAGTCAAAGCCCACTTAACTCACCTAATCTAGTCCTTAAGCCTAATTAATCTTGATTAGCCCTAATTCAAGTGAGGTTTGACTTATTTAAGTGAGCAAAAAGGTTGCCTAGCACTATTCATCATCTTCTCAAATTCATTTTCTCTCTCCCCCTCTCTCTTTTTCTTAGATTTGAGCCACCTAGGGTGCTTGAACCTTAAAACCCAAAACATAGAAAGGATAGATCCGGTCCCGATCTACACCCCGGTGTTTTCAGATTCGAATTCCGGCGTGTCTTGCCCTTTCTCCCGCCCTCTCTTCTCCTCAGATCTGAGCCCTTTCGGAGGTGGGAGGAGGTCTTGGTGGTGGAGATCTTTGGGGAGGCATTTCGGTGCAAGAGGAGCTTCCGGTTTCCTCTCTTTCCTTTGGGTAAGCACTCTTTCCCTTCTTTTTCATGTTTAGATGCTTGTTAGGAGGGTGGGTTTGGGTGTTGGTGGCTGTGGGGGGTGATGGGTGGCTGTTGGGGGCCATTGGTGGCCGGATAGAGGAGGTAGGATGGCTCGGGCAGGGGTTGGCTGCCTCGGGCAGGGTGGCTGGTGGTCTCGGGCAGGTTGGCAGCACAGGCAGCAGGCAGGCGCGCGCGCGCGCACGTGCGCGCGGGCGTGCGCTCGGGTGGAGCTGGAGGGCGTGCTGGGCGCTGGGCACGGGTGTGCTGGGCGCTGGTCGTGGGGCGATGGGGAGCTGCGTGCAGGGAGCCGTAGGGGGCGTGCGCGCGGAGCGCTGCGCAGAGGCGCTGGCGCAATGTGCGCACGCGGCAAGTTGGTGCAGTGCTGGGCGAGCCGGTGGTGCGCGCGGGGTGCGCGCGGGGCGAGGCGAGGGCAGCGGAGGTGCGCGCGGGGGAGGCGCTGGGTGCGCGGGGCCTGCGATGTGCGCGCGGGCCAGCGCGGGGCGTGCGGTGTGCGCGCGGGCTGCTGCGATGGGGCGCAGTGGGCGCGCGGTGCACCCGGGTGGCTCGGCAGCGTGTCCAGGCGTGCGGGCAGGGGCCGGCGGTCCGCCTGGGTGCGCGGGCTGAGGCGCGGCGGTGCATCCGAGGGCGGGTGGCCGTGCGGGTGGTTGCCGGGGGTGCCGGAGTGAGTCGGGGTGCTCGGGCTAGCGTGCGTACGGGCCGTATGCACGTTTGCCCGAGTGTTGGGTATTTATTTGTGTATTTTTGAGTATTTTGTGGTATTTGTGTATTTTACTCACCGGGTTGATTACCCTGTCTTGTAGATCTTGACGGACGGTCGCGCGACGACCTGGTTACCGGTGAGTGGGACAACCCAACCCAGTTGGGAGGCGCTACATGCACTTGGGCGTGTACCGTCCTCCCCTGGGGCACATAGTTAATATTAACTTGATATATGTAATCCATGCAAGCATGATTAGTGTGTAGAATGCATGCCACCCTAGACTTGTATGTTAGGGACTTGCACCCTTAGGATATGTGTAAGAGCCGTGCATCCTGTCACCTTGTAATCATGCTAGGAAAGCCCCGACCTATGCATGCGTCCTATTAGTTTGATTTATTTAATTAAATGCAAGCTTGTGATATTGTTAGCATGCCTTGGGGAATATAAGGGGGCCTTGCGAGGTAAACATTGAGACCCGGGCTAGGGTACTCCGTGTTCCTTGTTTGGTTGGCGGGATGTCCTATATCGGGACCTTAGGTTGCCCTCCCAAGGTCTCTTTTCCTCATTATTACCTTATGTATTCCCCGCATCTTGGTTATGCGCACTGGAGGAATTATGAAGAATTCAAGACATTAGAGTTGTAGAGATGTGTTGTCAGCGGATCCGAGTGGATCATATACGATGGATAGGCTGTTCTGTTCTCTTCGTTGGATCCGTGTAGAGACTACCTCAGCGTTAGAAAGGTCGTCCCGTGCAGGGGCTCCCATCAGTAGGCACCTCTTGATTTGGTAGACGGACTGTGCTGAATGTGGGAGTGGCCAAACGGCCTACGGAGTGGGGAGAGACTATCGGTGGACCAAGGGTGACCAACAGCCTAGTCAGTCCCAAGAGCCTATGTCACCTATTGAGGGGTGAGGGTGAGGGTGTGGTGGGCCGGCGATGTGGCGACCCACTGGATTGTGTAAGGATGATTATCAGCCTATTAAGTCCCAACATCCTTTGTCACCTATTGAGGGGTGAGGGTGAGGGTGAGGGTATGGTGGTTCGGCGATGTAACGAACCCCCGGATTTGTGTTGTTTATGCCATTTTGAGGCTAGTGACTTGATTAAATGTGGTTAATATAAACTGTGATGCATGGGTTGTGCTATTCACTGAGCGTGTGGCTCACCCCTCGCATAATTATTTTCTCCAGTGATTACCGAGGCGGACTTGAAGGAGGAGCTTCCCGAGCGACTACACCAGTAGCGGAGTAGCGCCACGTCCCTCGAGTTTTGAGGCCATCAGCATCCTTCCTTCTCATTGTATGTATATATTTCTGTGCTTAGGCACCCAGTATGGATTGTATTTGAATGTATTGTGGATATATTGGCTCTCACAGGACATATGATTATGTATCGAGTCTGTAAAGTGTTGTTGATTTACAGATTCAGTCTTTTGCTTCCGCATTTGGTGTATATATCATGTCAGCCTTTTTGTTGTCTGTGTTGTCTATTTAGCTGTTGTCTATGGTATATTATTGATCTCCTGTATTGACTGTTGATATCATGTATACCCTTGCCGCGTCCCGGGGATGGCCGCCCTGGGGCGTGACAGGTGGGGTGTCTGCAGGACTTCCAAGGTGAGACTCAGGGGTAGGAGTGGACTCGAGGACAACAGGTGGTCCAAGAAGAGTTAGAGACACAATAGGAGTGACTTGAACAGTAGGAGGATGCATAGGAGGAGAGGACGTAGGGGATGGAGAAGAAAAATAAAGAACATCCTCAAAAAGTGACACATGTCATGCGAGCCAAAAACGGTCTCCAACATAATCATAGTAGCGATATCCCTTGTGTTCGAAGCTAATCCGCAAGAATACACACTTTACTAAACGTGCGGCCAACTTGTGCGTTGATGAGGAGTGAGAAGCATGAAACAGGTATAACCAAATGTGCGAAGTCTGCTATAATCAGGTTGGAAAAAATAAAGACGCTCATGAGGAGTCACACCAAAGTGGACAAAGGAGGGGGTGGTATTGATAAGATAGACACAGAGGAGAGCAACCTCAGCTAGAATGTACTGGGGATCCAAAAAAAGTAAGAAAGCAGGAGTCTTCTCAAGAACATGATGATATTTGTGTTTAGCAACCCTATTCTGCTCATGAATATAAGGGTAGGATTGCTAAAAGAGGGTACCATGAGAATGAAGAAGAGAACACATCGTAGAGGAGATGTGTTCTCGAGCACAATTAGACCTAAAAGTCTTGATATAAGCTTGAAACTAGGTATAAATCATATTGGTAAAAATCTCATATATTTGAGAACCTCGGAATGATGACGTAATAAATAAATTCAAGTGAAACGAGAGTAGTCATCAATAAAACTATTATAATAAGAAAAATAAATTTTTGAGGTTAAATGAGATGGACCCCAAATGTCAGAATGAACAAGCTCAAAAGGACTAAAGGACTAATTATTACTAAGAGTAAAAGGAGTAACCACAGGTTTGGCTAATTTATAATCCTCGCAAACAGAAAGAGGAGAAAAGGCAACAAGACTTAAGACAGCAGACTGAAATAGTTCTTTGAGACGAGACTCAGACACATGACCTAACCTTCGATGCCACAAGTCGATATCAGAGGTGACACTACCATAGAAGACGGATGGATCAGGAATGGGTAGACAAAGATAGTCCATGTAATAAAGTCCGCCAATCCTATGCCCAACGCCAATCCTATGCCCTCATTGTGGATCATGTATAAGACAACCAGAGGTGGTAAAGGTAAGAATGAGACCAGAATAACACAATCGACTAATAGAAATAAGATTCATGCAAAGGTCAGGGCATGCAAAATAAATGGTAATGAAAGGAGGCCTTTAGGGTCAGAGGTGGTTGTCACGCCCCAGGGCGGCCGTCCCCGAGACGTGGCAATAATAAAATATCAGCTATCAATACCTGAGGTCAATAAAGACTCCAACAACAATACACAAGGTGGCAAGGCAAGATAATGATAACTGATTGAAAAGCGGAAGCATAATATATAAACAATGTCTGTAAATCAAAAACATTATTACAGACTCGAATACACAATCACTGTCCTGTGAGAGCCAAGTCTCGACCAAAGAAAATACAACATGTGCCACATGCACGATTTACAATACATACAATGACTCTAGCACTGCTGACAGCCTCGCACTCGCCATCCACCGGAAGAACGCTCCACGCCCATAAGACCACACCACAAGGAAGCTCCAGCTCCACGCCCAACATTGCCCCTGAAAAGAAACAGTATGCGAGGGGTGAGCTACAAGCTCAGTGAGTGGTTGGAAACCAATCACCATACTACAGTTCAATACATATACACTTTCCTTTCAAGGAAAACATGGGTGGAAACCCATGGATAACAGGGTCACGCGGCAGCGCGACCAACCTCACCCTCACCCTCACTCCCGGAGGGAGACCCTTGGGACTTTTGGGGAGAGACCATACCGTTGGTCGAGGAGACCCGGAATTACTAGTCTACACAACACTACTGGATCATCTACATCTAGATAACTGACCCAACGATGTCCTTGAACATCGATTACGAGACCGGACCCAACAACTATGGGAAGGTCGAACAACGAATGGGTCACGCGGCGATGTGTCTTCGCCTCATCCTCACCCTCACCAATATCATTCGTTAACCCTCTCCCGGGTATCCTCTACCTGGTATACTCCCACGATCAGTACGCTCCCGAATGCATCGGTGGTACCTACGGATGGGAGCCCTCTGTCAGGACAGCTACAACCCGGCCTCTTCAACTCACCGCTCTACACCCTTGGTCCACTGGTAGCCCTTTCCCCGGGTAGCCTCTACCTAGTATACTCCCATGGTCAGTACGTTCCCGAATGCATCGGTAGTACCTCATGTCAGCCAGTCCATGTGTATTTTTTATTTTTATTCCACGTCAACATTTAAAAAAAGCTGCCAAGAGTTTTTCCCTAAAAGTTTTCGCCCATTTTTTTGAGCTGCCACCCTGTTTTGTATCTATTTTTCTCTTCCCTCTTTTTCTGCTTTTCATTTACTGTTTCTCTTTCTCTCTCTCTCCTTGGCGACAACCACCACAAAGCAGCTCCACAAAGACAATAACCATCACCACCTTCCTCCGCCACCGTCGGGGAGACGGAGGAGAGGATTCGGCGTAGGGAAATAAAAAAAAGGGTACTGAAGAGGGTGATAGAGAGGTACCACAAGGAGCTCGACCCTATCGTCCCCACCGCCGTTCGTTTTAATGCTCACCGACATGAAATCCCAGATCTTCTCCACCCTGCCATCCCATCCAATCCGATCAGACTATCCATCGATGAGATCCTGTTGCAGGTGGTGATCACAACTTGTTTGATGAAATGTATGAGTGGAATTTTTGGTACTGATGATGTGTTTGTTTGTTGTAGGTGGATACAAAGGCGGAGCTGATTGGGGAGATAGAGAACCTATTGGACATGACAGAGACATTGGTGGCGGAGAAGGAAGAGATGGTGACGCGGTCTCTGTTGGAGCTCCCCATCTGGGGGTCTCCGAGGAACCTCGTCATTACTCTAGCTAATGGTGGTGATGACGATGATTAAGATTGATTGAGGTTATGATAGGTCTTTTGTAGATGTGTTGCTTTTTTTTTTGACAACTGAAGTTAAGAATTTTTACCTGTGATTGTGAGTAGTTTGTTTTTTTTTTTTTTGCAGGTTGGTGTTTTTGCTGTTTAAATTTGCATGTGATGCGTGGGTTTTGTCATTCCACTGAATCTTTTAAATTATTAAAGGATAATAAAAATTAATGAAGTATATACTTCATCTAAGGAGGTATATAACTTTTGGATGACAAACAAAGTACATGAGACTTGGGACTATAAAAAAAATTCTATGTCAAGTCGTCTTGCCTTGGGTAAAAGAATATGCCTGGATTTGATATTAAAGTAAATATTAAGGATAGTCTTGTGTGTAATGCCGAGATGCTCTCTTAGGCATTCGAATGCGGTCTGTTGTTGACGAGAGATGACGACATATTCAACCCTATTCACTACCAAGGACAACTTTTTCTTTTTCGTTTTGGAATGTGTATGTACATATCTTTATTACGTATATACTTACTTAAATATCGCAGGTAAATCGCAGATAGTTTGTCGAAGAATATTCACTCCCGATGGTGACTTGGTTAGCTTGTATTGGGATGCTGACATGGCATTAATCTATTGGGATGGAGTTTAATAATATAAATGACATCAAAATTACAAAGTTCACAATACAGTTTTTAGATGGGATCACAACCACACCAGCTAGACGAGGAATTTGACATATAGATGACATTTACAAATGTAGTTTTGAATAATTTTGTTATTTATAAGAAGTTAACATTTTGTTTCCAGCATAGCGTTCACATTACTTAATCGCGTTACTTATCTAATCCATACTAACGTAGATACCTAGGCACATACGTAAGGTAACAAAGCATATACTTCATCCTCCAAAGCATATAACACAATCACCAAACTCAATGCACAAAAATTTTGTGTCAATCAAAGAAGGCATATTTTACAATAAAATAATCACACCACACAACAAAAAATCATAATCAAAGTTCTTAGCCAAACAATACCAATTTATATGACAATCAAAACATGACAGAATATACATCAATCAAAACAGTATCATTTACTTGTTCAAACTTTACAAAATTCATCATCCATAAATCCAGCGGTAATCATAGTATGCATATAAGCCATATCATCCTTGATGTTAAAATAACAACGAATATCAAACATTCTTCAAGAAAATCCAATGGCAGACGAGGACATTACAGTCTTGTCCACCAGGCTACTACAGAGCAGGGACATCAAGAATGAGGGGCCACCTCGCAGCTTTCTCTAGCACCATCTTCTGCAATAACTTGACAGTCCTATGCTCCTTCTTGCGGAGGGAGTCGTATAGGAGGGACCATTTTTTAGTTGATGATGTTGAGCCTGCTTCTTGTTGTGGTCCTTCGGACTCCCCAATGCCAGACATTGGTTTTGGTAGTGCCCCGACCTTCAGGAATGAATTAATTTTATTATATCATCCAATCAAATCAAATATATGTATCCACATCGTCAAACGAGACATATACCCAATCATAAAACGTATATACCTCGATAGCAATTTCATTATCACTAAACTAATATGTTCATATTAGAAACATATACATGCGGAAAGTGTGAGAAGTATTCATGATCAAAAGCTGATGAAGGAGATTTGCTTTCGTCCACCAAAGGTGTCCCATGTGCTGAAAGACAAAAAATGACCACCACATCCGACGGGGTGAACTGAAGTTCCCTCCCCTTGATGATGAATTTCTCCCGCACGGGGTTCCAGGAAGATAAAGTTGTCTCCAACAAACACTTATCCATCCTGAACGGAGGGATGTCGAGGAAACCTCTGAATGGAGTAGATTTGATGCTCTGCTCTGGATATGCAGATGCCTCTCATTGAGCTTCATATCCTTCATGAAATCAATTATTCATGTGACTGTACACCTTGTGTTCATCTGCTTCAAAGAAGACTTCACCTACTTTAGAGACACCTATAACAACAAAAACGCTTGCTATTAAATGATAAAAAAACACATTAATAGTGTATGAACGGTCAAGGTATATTCTTGACAATACTTCCAGTTACCATGATGGCCAAATCGGTGAAAGATGAAATTTGAAAATGGTGAGTGGATTAGGGTTTCTAAGGAACGAAAAACCCTTTGAGGAGGTCTTTGATTTATGGTTTCAAGTTTTGAAACAGGGAAAATTTTTATTTAACATTAAAAGCATTGAAATAAGATTGAAATATTTGATTGATTAGACCATATGCTAAAAAAAAATTAAAACAGGGAAGAGAGTGTGTGGTGGTGCAGATATCCAGTCTCCTTCATTATCCAATCTCCTCTAGAGAGCTACAAAAATGGTGAAAGTCGACGGTGAGAGTGATGACGTAGATAAGAGATGGTGAGGCGGTGAGGGAAGGGAAGGGAAGAGATATTCACCAGTGAAGCGGAGAGGGAAGGTTAGAGAGAGTGTTTTCGTTTTGTGGAAGATGAAGTGTTTTTAGTTGAAGAAAGAGAGAGAGTGAGTGATTTGTGGAAAACGAATGGGGAGAGAGAAAAGTTGCATTGGAACTCGAAATGAATAAGTGTATACGGAAAAATTGATGGAATATGGTACATACCCCACTAGAAAAGTACATGCTGCTTACAAAGGCGCATATACTGGCCACATTTGAACCATGCTTCGAGAATGGTCGATGGGCCATGTGACGTTGTCAGAAACGTCAATTCAACCATTTAATGCGGTGTCAGAGGACCATTTAATGTGGTGATATCGTCAAATCTTGAATTTCAAATTTTGAAACACATTGAGCCCTCCTAATTTAAAAAACCACCAAATCCACGTCATCTCAGCTTTCCACGTAGGATCTGACGTGGGGACTGAGTTTCGGACTGTGAACTAGTCGAAGTGTATCATTTTCCAAATCACATTTATTTGAACTAGGTGAGTCGGCGGATGCTGGGCTAGACGAATAAAAATAGGAAAATGTTACATTCAGTCGGTTTCTCAGTCCCAAACTCAAACCTCACGTAAGATCCGGCCCGGATGGATTTTGAGAATTTTTAATTTCAAAATTCATCGATAAGGGCGGACTCACGAAACCGACTGACATGCATTAAATGATTTAACTTTTTTTTTTAAATAAAAAATGCTAAACCGACTTACATGCATTACATGATTGTAACATTTTTTAAAATAAAATAATGGATGGCGTTGAATACTTATCCCTTTAAAAAGGAATGCTGACATTGATTTGACGGCTTGAGTAGATGTTTCTAAATGTACCAAAGCACCAATGTGGAGTCTGAAAATGCTAGGCATACTCTGACAGATGTGGTATATACTTCTGTTATCTGGTATATACCATAAAACACAAATATATCTGGTGTGACTACCAAGGACAAGCTGACGATAAGGTCTGACAAAAAGCTTTCAACTTTCAATGTATTTTATTTCAACTTCGTTCTCTCTCCTCATACCTCATGAAGACTCACATACTCTCTTTGACCAACCCTTTTGTCTTTTACAAAACGAAATCTCTCCCTCTCTCTATCTCTCTTCCTTTCGCCTCTCTCACTCACCCTCTAATATCATCGATATGGCTTACTATTGGCGTCTGCAAGTGTGGTATTTCACCAGTGTCTTCACCGTTTTGCCAGTGTGGTACTTCTGCTGCGTCTTCACTGTCTTTGAAAGATGGATCTTCTGTGTCTTCACCATTGTCTCCCTTTTGATTGTTGCTTCTTTATTTTCTTTTGTTAGCAAATGACTTCATAAATTATTTTTTTACAGATATGCTTGTTTTCTTTATTTTCTTTAGTTAGCAAATGGTTTTGTTTCATAAATTATGTCTTTGTAGATATTCTTTTTTTTTTTTTTTAGCATATGATTTCATTATTCACTTTTCATAGAGATTCTTTATTTTTTTATTTTGTTTTGGTAGTAGATGGTTTTAAAAATGTATTTTTCACAAAGATTCTTTTTTATTATTATTATTATTATTATTATTATTATTATTATTATTATTATTATTATTATTTTTTGATATCGAAGGGCCCCCGTGGCTAACCTGAGTTCACAAAGATTCTTGTTATCCTTATTTTCTCATGTTAGCATATGCTTTCATAAATCATTTTTTCACAGAGATTTTTTATTTCCTTATTTTCTTTGCATAGCATATCATTTCATAAATCGCTGTCTTTCATTCAATGTCTTGGTGTTTCAATTATTTTTAATCTTATCTTGTATCTTTGAAAATAAAGATTGCAGATTCAAAAATTCAGCCAAATATGCTATATTAAAAAATAACGTTCGTGCTATATAATCATATACTTTCTTAAACTGCTATATACTTATATTAGGCTAGTATATACTGCTTACGGATTATTCGTTCATTACTGATTTCCTTTTTTCTAGTGTTATTTATTTATATCTAATGTGCATTAAATTTGATATTGATTTGACAGCATATATGTGATTCTCGATGCGGGTATACACGTCGCCATCATTGCAGTTTTAATGATGCCGGTGAGGGTATTTTTGTCCTTCACTTAAAGATCTATTCATGTACTCTTCATAATGACGTATATGCCCCTCTAGAAATTGAAAAGGCAGGGGCGACATAGTAAAATCAAATAGAATCTAGATAGTTAGTCGAGCCCCACCATCTCCCTCTTTTTAGCCCCACTATCTACACTTTTTAGCCCCTCTGTCTCCAATTTCAACCCCACCGTGTCCTCCTTCAACCCCATCGTCTACCTTCCCTTCCGTTTTGTCGGACCATCTCCTCCGATTCTTGTTGTTCATTAGAAACCATGGACACTGGAAATGTTATATATGTGTCACTTTTTGGCCTGCTGGTAACCATTGGAGCATTTTGACAGTTTTTGAGTTTTTTTCGTTTTTCGATCGGAACCGCAAAATTTTGGACTGTTAGCTATCGTCCTGAGCTAGAGGACTCCGATTGAAAATCTAACTGCATATTATGTGTCCTGGTGCCATTCTAAGCCACTCATGAAAATTTCATCGAATTCCGGCAACGTTTCTGAAATTTCACAGTTCCGGGGCGTATCCGGGTTTTTAAGTGAGTTGACTTTATAAGTGGAGTGAAAAATTAGATTGGCACTATTCATCATCCCTACCAAATTAATTTCTCTCTCTCCCCTCTCTCCTTTTCTTCCATTTGAGCCCCTTAGAGCCCTCAAAGCTTAAAACTTAAAGCATAGAAAGTGTAGATCGGGTCCCGATCTACACCCCGGTGCTTTCAAATCCGGATTCCGGCCAACCTAGCCCTCCCATCCGCCCTCTCTTCTCCTCAGATCCGAGCCAAATAGAAGGTGGGAGTTGGTCTTGGTGGTGCAGACCGTTGGGGGAGCGTTTCGGTGCGCGGAGAGCAACCGGACACCTCTTTCTCCCCCTTGGTAAGCTCTATTTCCTCTTCTTTTTGGCTTAGATGTATGTTAGGAAGGGGGTTTTGTGTTTGGGTGGTGGTCGGCGGCTGTGGGAGGCTGTCGGAGGTGGTTGGGGGCCGTCGGAGGCCGGTGGATTGGTGGTGGAGGTGCTCGGGCATGGAGGTTGCTGTCTCGGGCAGGGCAGCCAGCACAGGCGCAGCAGGTAGAGCCGCTGGCAGGGCGCGCGCGTGCGTGCACGCGGGCGTGCGCTCGGGGGGAGCTGGTGGCCAGCAGGGTGCGGGCGCTGGGCGTGCTGTGCGCGGGTGTGCTGGGCGTGCGGGCGCTGGGCGTGCTGTGCGCAGGTGTGCTGGGGGTGCTGGTCGAGTGGGCGTGCGTGCAGGGTGCGCGCGGAGCGCTGCGCAAGGGCGCAGGCACGCTGTGCGCGCGCGCGGGAGTCGGTGGAGTGCTGGGCGAGTCGGCGGTGCGCGCGGGGTGCGCGCGGAGCCAGGGGAGTGCAGCGGAGGTGCGCGCGGGGCGAGGCGCAGGGCGCGAGGCGTGCGGCGTGCGCGCGGGCTGCTGCGCTGGGGCGCAGTGGGCGCGCGGTGCACCCGGGAGGCTGGGCGGCAAGTCCAGGCGTGCGGGCAGGGGCCGGCGGTGCGCCTGGGTGCGCGGGCTGTGGCGCGGCGGCGCATCCGGGGGCGGGTGGCCGTGCGGGTGGTTGCCGGGGGTGCGGGAGTGAGCCGGGGTGCTCGGGTTAGCGTGCGTACGGGTCGTATGCACGTTTGCCCGAGTGTTGGGTGTTTATTTGTATGTTTTTGTGTATTTTGTAGTATTCGTGGGTTTTACTCACCAAGTTGTTACCCTGTCTTGCAGATCTCGACGGACGGTCGCGCGTCGACCCGACTTCTGGTGAGTGGGACAACCCAACCCAGTTTGGGAGACGCTACATGCACTTGGGCGTGTACCGTCCTCCCCTGGGGCACATAGTTAGTATTAACTGTTGTATTGTAATACATGTAAGCATGATGTGTGTGTAGAATGCATGCCACCCTAGACTTGTATGTTAGGGACTTGCACCCTTAGGATTTGTGCATGAGCCGTGCATCCTGTCACCTCGTTATCATGCTAGAAAAGCCCTGACCTATGCATGCGTCCTATTAGTTTGATTTATTTACTTAAATGCAAACTTGTAATATTGTTAGCATGCTTTGGGGAATATAAGGGGGCCTTGCGAGGTTAACATTGAGACCCGGGTTAGGGTACTCCGTGTTCCTTGTTTGGTTGGCGGGATGTCCTACATCGGGACCTCAGGTTGCCCTCCCAAGGTCTCTTTTCCTCATTATTATCTTATGTATTCCCCGCATCTTGGTTATGCGCGCTGGAGGAATTCTGAAAGAATTCAAGACATTAGAGTTGTAGAGATGTGCTGTCAGCGGATCCGAGTGGATCATATGCGATGGATAGGCTGTTCTGTTCCCTTCGTTGGATCCGTGTAGAGACTACCTCAGCGTTAGAAAGGTTGTCCCGTGCAGGGGCTCCCATCAATAGGCACCTCCTGATTTGGTAGAAGGACTGTGCTGAATGTGGGAGTGGCCAAACGACCTACGGAGTGGGGAGAGACTATCGGTGGACCAAGGGTGACCAACAGCCTAGTCAGTCCCAAGAGCCTATGTCACTTATTGAGGGGTGAGGGTGAGGGTATGGTGGGCCGGCGATGCGACGACCCACAGGATTGTGTATGGATGATTATCAGCCCATTAAGTCCCAATACCCTTTGTCACCTATTGAGGGGTGAGGGTGA
Source organism: Acorus gramineus (assembly GCA_030737835.1). Taxonomy (NCBI): domain Eukaryota; kingdom Viridiplantae; phylum Streptophyta; class Magnoliopsida; order Acorales; family Acoraceae; genus Acorus; species Acorus gramineus. Next base: position 25,454,734 of record CM060847.1, read on the forward strand.
GGGTGAGGGTGTGGTGGTTCGGCGATGTAGCGAACCACCGGACTTGTGATTGATTATGCCACTTTGAGGCTCTTTGCTATAAATTGTGGTTAATATAAACTGTATGCATGGGTTGTGCTATTCACTGAGCGTGTGGCTCACCCCTCGCATAAAATCTTTTTCAGTGATCACTGAGGAGGACTTGAAGGAGGAGCTTCTCGAGCGACTACACCAGTAGCGGAGTAGCGCCACGTCCCTCGAGTTTTGAGGCCATCAGCATCCTTCTCTTTGTTGTATGTATATATTTCTGTGCTTGGGCACCTAGTATGGATTATCTATGGATTGTATTTGTGTGTATATGGACATGTTGGCTCTCACAGGACATATGATTATGTATCGAGTCTATATTATGTTTTGATTACAGATTCAGTCTTTTAGCTTCCGCATTTGGTGTATATATCATGTCAGCCCTGCTTTTATCTGTGTTGTCATTTTAGCTGTTGTGTGAGTATATTATTGAACTCCTGTTTACTGATATCATATATACACTTGCCGCGTCTCGGGGACGGCTGCCCTGGGGCGTGACAGGAAAAGACATTGTGAATGTATTTACAATGACCCCATAACCAGTATCCATGTGTTATTTTGTCATCTAATTTTGTGTGTCTTCTTGCAGGCATCTCTGAAGATGGTAAAGTCTTCAATGACGATGATCAACACCAGGTGTACAACGAAACGGACCGTCGATATCATCAAGGAATGGGAGCTGAATGAGAAGCCCCTGCACGTTGAGGCTATCAGGTCCACTCCATTTGGGCGTTTCATTGACATCCCTCCGATGAGAACGGAGAAATGCTTATTGGAAACAATACTCAGTTTTTGGAGCCCGTAGCGGGAGAGATTCATGGTGAAGGGCCGGGAACTGGATTGCATGTAGGATACTAGATATTCGTAGCTATTTAAGCACCAGAGAAGATATGGCACATATGCGTGCTTTGATAATTTCATGATTCATGGGTGATGAATATTGCAAAGTATGATAGGACAAGTTTGTTACAGGTTTTGAATGGTGTAAAGTTGTCCTGTTTTGGTTTCAAACATTTGGTTATGACTTTTGGTTGTGACATGTGGTTATTTTGTGATGTATGTGGAATTGTTTGTTGACTAGTTATATGACATGATAGATCGGTATATGCTAAGTGATATTTTGTATATGCCTTCTGTGAGTATTTGTGTTTGTTGATTTCTTATATGAAGATGTATGTTTTTTAAGATGCTTTGTTATTGACTGATTATACAGGAATGTGTTTGGTTGGATTGTTATATGCTAAGGAAGATAGGTATATGCTTAGCAGTATTTTGTATATTGCTCATGTGACTATTTTGTATTGGATGATGTAATAAAATTAGTTCATTCCTGAAAATTGGTGCACTACCAAAACCAATGTCTCACATTAGGGAGACCAGGGGACCGACAACAACAAGTAGGCTACAGTTGCAACATCAGCAACTAAAAAACGGTTCCTCCTATACGACTCCCTCCGCAAGAAGGATCACGGTGCTTAGGCGAAGATGGCTGTAAAGTTATTGCAGAAGACGGTGCTAGAGGAAACTGTGGAGTGACCCCTCGTTCTTGAAGTCCTTGCTCCGCAACAATTTGGTGGGCAAGACTGTGGTGTCTTCATCTGCCATTGGATTGCTTGAAGAAGGCTTGATATTCGTTGTTATTTTAACACCAAAGATGATATGGCTTATATGCATGCTGTGATTACCGCTGGATTTATGGGTGATAAATTTTGTAAAGTTTGAATAAGTAAATAATATTGTTTTGACTGATGTATATTATTCCATGTTTTGACTGTCATATAAATTGGTATTGTTTGGCTAGAAACTTTGATTATGATTTTTGGTTTTGTGGTGTGATTATTTTGTTATAAAATATGCCTTTTTTTATTAATTGACACAAAAATTGTGTGTTGGGTTTGTTGATTGTGTTATATGCTTTGGAGGGTGAGGCATATGCTTTGTTACCATACGTATGTGCCTAAATAGCTACGTTAGTATGGATTAAATAAGTAACGCGATTAAGGAATGTGAACAGCATGTTAAAAACAAAAGGTTAACTTTTTATAAATAACCAAATTGTTCAAAACTACATTCATGATGTCATTCATATGTCAAATTCCTTGTCTAGTTGGTGTGGTTGTGATTCCATCTGAAAACTGTATTGTGAATTTTGTAGTTCTGATCCCATCTGAAAGTCGTGAACTGAATTTTGTCATTGTGATGATGTTTCTCGTGCTTGTTCTTAAGCGCATTCTTGTATTAATGGACATACTATTTCAGTGCATTCCAAAGTAAGCATTTATGCTTTCTCTGCATTGGGTAGTGGATATGCTAGCCCAAAATGTTTCCTTCACAAATATTGACACCCACCAATAACAATCCTCGTACAAGGCGTTCAGCCATGCATTGTCCTCCATATGATATTCCTCAATCATATTTTGCCACCCAACTTCAAATTCATTAATAGTAAGACAATCATATACGATGCCACCAAGATAATCTGTTATATATGTGTCACTTTTAGCCTGCTGGTAACCGTTGGAGCGTCCTTGTAGTTTTTCGTTTTTTTTCGGTTTTCGATCGGTACCGCTAATTTTTGGACTGTTAGCTATCGTCCTGAGCTAAAGGACTCCGATTGGAAATATAACTGCATATTTGGTGTCCTGGTGCCATTTTAAGCATCTCACAAAATTTCGTTGAATTCCGGTAACGTTTCCAAAATTTCACAGTTCCGGGCGTATCCGGGTATTTTAAGTCGCCCGCTATATAAGTGAAAGCTAAAAATATCCTGGCATTATTCATCATCCCCTACCTTGAGCCCTCTCTCTCCTCTCCTCCGTTTTTCTTCCATTTGAGGCCCTTAGACCCCTCAAAGCTTAAAAGTTAAAACCTAGGAAGTGTAGATCGGGTCCCGATCTACACCCCGGTGGTTTCAAATCCCAATTCGGCGAGTTTTGGCCGTCCGTCCGCCCTCTCTTCGTCCCTGATTTGAGCCATCTCGGTGGTGGAGGTAGATCCGGGCGTTGGAAACCTTTTGGGAGAGGTTTCGGTGCGCGGAGAGCAACCAGATTTCCTTTCCTCCCCTTGGTAAGCCTCTTTTCCTCTCTTTCTTGCCTAGATGTATGCTAGGAGGGTGGAAATGGGGTTGGGTGAAGGTTGGCGGCGGTGGGTGGCCGTCGGAGGGCTGTGGGAGGCGGTCGGAGGCTGTGGTGGTGGTCGGAGGTGGGTGGTAGAGGAGCTCGGGCTGGCAGGCGTGCGGCTCGGGCTGGGCGGCTGCTGTCTCGGGCAGGGCAGCAGCGCAGGGTGGTGCAGGCGCAGTGGCTGGCGCAGGCGCGCGCGCGCTCGAGCGGTGCTGGGGGCCAGCAGGGCTGGGCGTGCGGGCGCTCGGCTAGCGCTAGAGGCCAGCAGGGCTGAGCGTGCGCGCTGGGCCGGCTGGCAGGGCTAGCTCGGGTAGGCTGGGAGCAGGTGCACCAGTTTGCTGGGCGCGTGAGCGCGTGCGCGCGGGTGCGCGCGCGGGCGTGCGCTCGGGGGTGCAGGGAGATGCGTGCGGGTAGGCTAGCTCGGCTGTGCGCGCTGGCAGGCCGGGCGAGCTGGCTGGGCGCGCAGGCGAGCAGGGCAGGGGCGCTCGGGCATCAGGCGGGCAGTGCCCCGGGCTTGCAGGCGAGCGGTGCTCGGGCCACTCGGCGACGCGCGCAGGCAGGCAACGCGGGCAGCAGCGCGGGCAGGCTGGCAGGCGCGCGGGGCGCGTGCTGCCAGGCGCGCTGGGCGAGTGTTGCGCGGGCGTGCGCGTGGACGCTGGGTGAGGGTCCCGGGTGCTGGGCGCTGGGTCGCGGGTACCGGGTGCTGGCCGAAGGTGCTGGGCGCTGGGGCGCTGGGCGCTGGGCACTGCTGTGGGGCGTGCGCGCGGGGCGCTGGGCAGAGGCAGGCGTGCGCGCGGTGTGGGAGCTGGTGGTGCGCGCGGAGTGCGCGCGGGGCGGAGCTGGCGGTGCGCGCGGGGTGCGCGCGGGGCGGAGCTGGCGGTGTGCGCGGGGTGCGCGCGGGGCGGATCTGGCGGTGCGCGCGGGGCGTGCGGCGTGCTCGCGCGGTGTGCGCGGGGAGCGCGGGGGTGCGCGCGGGCTGCTACGGCGGGGCGCAGTGGGCGCGGTGCACCGGGTGGCTCGGCTGCGGGTCCAGGGCGGCGGGCAGGGGCCCGGCGGCGCCTGGGCGCGCGGGCTGAGGCGCGGCGGCGCACCCGAAGGGTCGGGTGGCCGTGCGGGAGGTTGCCGGTGGTGCGGGAGTGAGCCGGAGTGCTCGGGCTAGCGTGCGTACGTGCCGTATGTACGTTTGCCCGAGTATGGGGTATTTTTGGAGTAGTTTAATGTATTGTTGGGTATTTTTGTATGTTTGTGGATTTTACTCATCGTATAAATGCCTGTCTTGCAGATCTAGACGGACGGTCGCGCGACGACCCGGACTTCGGTGAGTGGGACAATCCAACCCAGTAGAGAGGTGTTATACGCACTTGGGCGTATACCGACCTCTCCTGGGGCACCATGGATAGATATTGGCATGTGTAATGTGTATATCATGCGAGCATGATTTAATTGTAGAATGCATGTTACCCTAGACTTTGCATGTTAGGGACTTGCACCCTTAGGATATGGGTATGAGCCATGCACCATGTCCCCTGTTTCCATGTTAGGAAGCCCGACCGATGAATGTGCCCTACTAGTTTATTTATTAAATTAAATGCTAGTATTTGTTAAATTGCATGTTATAGTGAATATTATAGGGGAGGGGCCTTGCGAGGACAGCGGTGAGACCCGGGTTAGGGTACACCGTGTTCCTTGTTTGGTTGTCGGGGTGTCCTATAACGGGAACTCACGCTGCCCTCCCGAGTTTCTTTCCCCAATGATATTCCACCCTTGTTATAACTTTTATGCATGTTCCCCGCATCGTAGTTATGCGCCCTGGTGGGTTCTGAGGAATTCAGAACAGTAGTGTTGTTATGATGTGTTGTCTGCGGATCCGAGTGGATCATATGCGATGGATAGGCTGTTCTGTTCCCTTCGTTGGATCCGTGTAGAGACTACCTCAGCGTTAGACAGGTTGTCCCGTGCAGGGGCTCCCAGTAGTAGGCGCCTCCTGATTTGGTAGAAGGACTGTGCTGAACGTGGGAGTGGCCAAACGACCTACGGAGTGGGAGAGACTATCGGTGGACCAAGGGTGACCAACAGCCTAGTCAGTCCCAAGAGCCTATGTCACCCGTTGTAGGGTGAGGGTGAGGGTGTAGTGGGTTGGCGATGAGCGACCCACTGGATTTGTCTATGGATGATTGTCAGTCCCAATATCCTATGTCACTCCTGTTGAGGGGTGAGGGTGAGGGTGTAGTAGGTTGGCGATAGCGACCTGCTGGATTGGTGTGTTAGTCCCAATATCCTTGGTCACCCCTTGAGGGTGAGGGTGAGGGTGTAGCGGGTTGGCGGAAGCGACCCGCTGGTTTTGTGTTGATTAGTCCCAATATCCTTGGTCACCCATTGAGGGTGAGGGTGAGGGTGTAGTGGGTTGGCGTTAGCGACCCACTAGTTTGAGGAATTGTTGTTATTTGTGGCTATGGTAATGTGTTGTGGATGTTAAGAATTATCTGGTTGTGGTCAATATTGTCTGTGATGCATGGGTTGTGCCGTTCACTGAGCGTGTGGCTCACCCCTCGCATAATATTTTTCTTCAGTGTCATCTGAGTCGGATCTGGAGGAGGAGCTCCCCGAGGGACTTCATCAGTAGCGGAGTAGCGCCACGTCCCGCGAGTATCAGAGGCTATCAGCATCCCTTGTGCCTGTATGTATTATTTTCCGTGCTTGGGCACGTGTTTGTGTTGTATTTGGATGTCTTTGTATGTATATTGGCTCTCACAGGACATGTGATTATGTATGGAGTCTGTAGTGTGTTTTGATTACAGATTCAGTCTTTAGCTTCCGCATTTGGTGTATATATCATGTCAGCCCTGCTTTTGTTGTCTGTGTGTCATTCTGGCTGCTTGTGTATGATATTATTGACCTCCTGTGTAGATTCTGATATTTTATATACACTTGCCGCGTACCGGGGACGCCCGGGGCGTGACAAAAAGGTGGTATCAGAGCCTGGTCCTGTCAGAGCCAATGGTCTTCTTTCGTAGAGATGAGTCCTAGGATTTTGATATGAGTATTCTGATCCTAGTGTCTGGTTTTCTTAGGATTGCTGATATGTCTCCTCGTGGAGGACGGCGCGGACATGGTCCCTCTCGACCTTTGGAGGTTTCCGGACCTACCGGAGGCGAGGATGCTACTGGAGAGTCCACGGCTGTGAGGCCAGGATCGGCGCAGGAGCCTCCCGCACGGGAACGTGCGTTCGCTCGGATAGCGGATTCGGTGGAGACTCGGATCAAGGCACTGGAGGCCCAGACCAGAGTGTTGGTAGAGCAGACGCGGGAGATCCGGGAGCTGAGGGCGGCCCGTGATGCAGTTCCACAGGTCCCCTTGGTAGCAGATCCGTCTGTGGTACCCGAAGTACCCCCAGTCCCCGTGGTGATTCCAGCGGCGAGGGTTCAGGATCCCCTGGCGAGGGAGGTTGGGCTAGAGGCTGCAGCGCGGGTGCAGCAGAGTGGCCTCGCAGCCTTTCTGAAGCTCCATCCTCCCGAGTTCTATGGCCAGTTGGCGGATCCCCTTGCCCCAGAGCGATGGTTGATGGAGGTGGAGGTGATCTTCTCGACCATGCTTTGCACCGATCGCCAGCGAGTCTCTCTGGCCACCTTCATGCTGAAGGGTAGCGCTGCCGACTGGTGGGCTACCCGAGTGGTGGACATTCCAGAGGGAGTGGAGCAGCTTTCTTGGGCAGGATTCCGGAGGTATTTCCTGGAGGAGTACTTCCCGTTCTCGGCGCAGCAGATCGTGGTGCAGGAGTTTGTGCGGTTGACGCAGGGCTCTATGTCTGTCGCCGACTACTCCACGCGCTTCACGAGGCTATCCAGATTCGCTCCAGCCTTGGTGATGGACGAAGAGGCGAGGTGCCGCCGTTTCGAGCTTGGCCTCTGCAGCGCCATTCGAGTGCACGTCACCGCCCATGCATTCTCGAGGTTCTCCGACTTAGTGCCTCGAGCGAAGACAGTCGAGCGAGACCTCGGATCCAGGTGAGGGCTCCGACCCCGTCGGCAGATCAGGGTCCTTCCGGGAGTCGGGACCAGGGGCAGCGCAAGAGGAAGAGGCCCCGCTTCGAGCAGTCAGCGGCTGCCTCTCCTCCAGCGGATGCGGTGCCAGCGTGGGATCCAGCACCCATTGCAGTAGTGCCCATCCAGTCCTGGCGGCTGGAGAGGCGGCGCTGGTTCCATTGTCAGCGCATCGGGCATATCAGATACAATTGCCCTGATGCTGGCCGACCCTGAGTGCTACCTCAGCAGCGGCAGCCGGCGGGGCGTGCTCCTGCTCCTCTGCCGCAGTTTGCTCAAGGCAGGGTTGCAGCGCTTTCGGCTGAGGAGGCGCAGGTTTCGGGCGTCATGGTTCGAGGTAATGTTTTGTTCCCTAGCTCCCTATGAATATATGTGTGTTGGTTGCTGTTAAGCATGTGTGTATTATTTCGATGAGCGGGTAATGAGTGTGGTTGTTCGAGTTAAAGAGGCCGGGTTGTAGCCGTCCTGGCAGGAGGCTCTCATCCGTAGGTACCGCCGATGCAGTCGGAGGGGTACTGATCGTGGGAGTGTGTCAGGTAGGGGCTAACCCGGAAATGGATTAATGGATGGTGTCGCGAGCGTGGAATCGCTCTCCCCTTCGTTGGATCCGCGTAGTACAGCCCCGGCGTTAGACAGGCTCCCGGTCAGAGGACCAGGCGAGCTACGGAGCGGGGAGAGGCTACCGGTGGACCAGGGGTAGAGAGCAGTCTAAGTCTCTCCCAAAGTCCCAATATGTCTCCTGATGGGAGTGAGGGTGTGGATGAGACAAAGACGCGTCACCTCGTGACCCAAATTGCTGTTCGACCATTCCCACGGAGGCTGGGTCCGGTCTTGAGATGGATGTTGAAGGATATCGGTGGGTGATTATCTAGATGTAGATGTTCAAGTGCGGTTAGTGGTGTTCTTTAAAATGATGTCTTCTTCTAGTGTTCCTTTCTGGATTAAGGGGCCTTGTGAGGTCGGCGTTGGAACCCGGGCTAGGGTACTTCGTGTTCCTTGTTTGGTTGTCGGGGTATCCTATATCGGGATTTCATGGTGCCCTCCCGAGGTTTCTTTTCCCAGGCAAGGGATACCATGGAAGCATCAGATGGATGAGAGATCTGGTGTGAGTTTTGGTTGGAGATTAAGGCCTTTTGGGCTGGGTGATTTCAGGTAAAGGCATATCTGTGGACCCGGGCAAGACGCTCGTCGCGTCATATTGGCGTCGACCGTCGAACCCCGCAAGGATTCGGAGCTTCCCGAGTTGGCGGGTTATTGTAGGAAGCTTGACGAGGGTCTCTCGAAGATAGCTGTTCCTCTTAACCGCCTTACTCGGAAGGATGTCCGGTTCGAGTGGTCCCCGTCTTGCGAGGAGAGCTTCCTGGAGTTTGCTCGGAGGCTCACCTCAGCGCCAATTCTTACCTCTCCGTCTTGGAGTGGTGGGTTCGCAGTTGGGTAAGGGTGTGTCCACGATCCTGCTCACGTCATCCCGTTCGAGCCGCTCGTCTCTGAGCCGGACAGTCATTCGTGGAGCAGTCGATTGAGATCATGGACCGCCGCGTGAGGAGGCTCTGCACCAAGACCGTCCAGTTGGTCGAGGTGCGATGGCAGCACCGTTCCGGTGTCGAGGACACTTGGGAGCTCAAGGATGCCAGGTGTGACGCATCTTTTCCCCTCCTAGATGTTTTTGCATATTTTGAGGACAAAATTTCCTAAGGGGGGAAGAATGTTATATATGTGCCACTTTTAGCCCGCTGGTAACCGTTGGAGCGTTCTGGCAGTTTTTCATTTTTTTTCGGTTTTCGATCGGTACCGCTAATTTTTGGACTGTTAGCTATCGTCCTGAGCTAGAGGACTCCGATTGGAAATCTAACTGCATATTTGGTGTCCTGGTGCCATTTTAGGCCTCTCACGAAAATTTCGTTGAATTCCGGTAACGTTTCCAAAATTTCGCAGTTCCGGGGCGTATCCGGGTATTTTAAGTCGCTCGCTATATAAGTGAAAGCTAAAAATATCCTGGCACTATTCATCATCCCCTACCTTGAGCCCTCTCTCTCCTCTCCTCCGTTTTTCTTCCATTTGAGGCCCTTAGACCCCTCAAAGCTTAAAAGTTAAAACCTAGGAAGTGTAGATCGGGTCCCGATCTACACCCCGGTGGTTTCAAATCCCCATTCCGGCGAGTTTTGCCCGTCCGTCCGCCCTCTCTTCGTCCCTGATTTGAGCCATCTCGGTGGTGGAGGTAGATCCGGGCGTTGGAAACCTTTTGGGAGAGGTTTCGGTGCGCGAAGAGCAACCGGATTTCCTTTCCTCCCCTTGGTAAGCCTCCTTTTCCTCTCTTTCTTGCCTAGATGTATGCTAGGAGGGTGGAAATGGGGTTGGGTGGAGGTTGGCGGCGGTGGGTGGCCGTCGGAGGGCTGTGGGAGGCGGTCGGAGGCTGTGGTGGTGGTCGGAGGTGGGTGGTAGAGGAGCTCGGGCTGGCAGGCGTGCGGCTCGGGCTGGGCGGCTGCTGTCTCGGGCAGGGCAGCAGCGCAGGGTGGTGCAGGCGCAGTGGCTGGCGCAGGCGCGCGCGCGCGTGCGCGCGTGCGTGCGCTCGGGCGGTGCTGGGGGCCAGCAGGGCTGGGCGTGCGGGTGCTCGGCTGGCGCTGGAGACCAGCAGGGCTGAGCGTGCGCGCTGGGCCGGCTGGCAGGGCTAGCTCGGGTAGGCTGGGAGCAGGTGCACCAGTTTGCTGGGCGCGCGAGCGCGTGCGCGCGGGCGTGCGCTCGGGGGGTGCAGGGAGATGCGTGCGGGTAGGCTAGCTGGGCTGTGCGCGCTGGCAGGCCGGGCGAGCTGGCTGGGCGCGCAGGCGAGCAGGGCAGGGGCGCTCGGGCATCAGGCGGGCAGTGCCCCGGGAGTGCAGGCGAGCGGTGCTCGGGCCACTCGGCGACGCGCGCAGGCAGGCAACGCGGGCAGCAGCGCGGGCAGGCTGGCAGGCAGCAGGCGCGCTGGGCGCGTGTTGTGCGGGCGTGCGCGTGGACGCTGGGTGAGGGTCCCGGGTGCTGGGCGCTGGGTCGCGGGTACCGGGTGCTGGCCGAGGGTGCTGGGCGCTGGGCGCTGGGCACCGCTGTGGGGCGTGCGCGCGGGGCGCTGGGCAGAGGTAGGCGTGCGCGCGGTGTGGGAGCTGGTGGTGCGCGCGGAGTGTGCGCGGGGCGGAGCTGGTGGTGCGCGCGGAGTGCGCGCGGGGCGGAGCTGGCGGTGCGCGCGGGGTGCGCGCGGGGCGGATCTGGCGGTGCGCGCGGGGTGCGCGCGGGGCGTGCGGCGTGCTCGCGCGGTGTGCGCGGGGAGCGCGGGGGTGCGCGCGGGCTGCTGCGGCGGGGCGCAGTGGGCGCGGTGCACCGGGTGGCTCGGCTGCGGGTCCAGGTGCGGCGGGCAGGGGCCCGGCGGCGCCTGGGCGCGCGGGCTGAGGCGCGGCGGCGCACCCGAGGGGTCGGGTGGCCGTGCGGGTGGTTGCCGGTGGTGCGGGAGTGAGCCGGAGTGCTCGGGCTAGCGTGCGTACGTGCCGTATGTACGTTTGCCCGAGTATGGGGTATTTTTGGAGTAGTTTAATGTATTGTTGGGTATTTTTGTATGTTTGTGGATTTTACTCATCGTATAAATACCTGTCTTGCAGATCTAGACGGACGGTCGCGTGACGACCCGGACTTCGGTGAGTGGGACAATCCAACCCAGTAGAGAGGTGTTATACGCACTTGGGCGTATACCGACCTCTCCTGGGGCACCATGGATGAATATTGGCATGTTGTAATTTGTATATCATGCGAGCATGATTTAATTGTAGAATGCATGTTACCCTAGACTCTGCATGTTAGGGACTTGCACCCTTAGGATATGTGTATGAGCCATGCACCATGTCCCCTGTTTCCATGTTAGGAAGCCCGACCGATGAATGTGCCCTACTAGTTTATTTATTAAATTAAATGCTAGTATTTGTTAAATTGCATGTTATAGTGAATATTATAGGGGAGGGGCCTTGCGAGGACAGCGGTGAGACCCGGGTTAGGGTACACCGTGTTCCTTGTTTGGTTGTCGGGGTGTCCTATAACGGGAACTCACGCTGCCCTCCCGAGTTTCTTTCCCCCAATGATATTCCACCCTTGTTATAACCTTATGCATGTTCCCCGCATCGTAGTTATGCGCCCTGGTGGGTTCTGAGGAATTCAGAACAGTAGTGTTGTTATGATGTGTTGTCTGTGTGTCATTCTGGCTGCTTGTGTATGATATTATTGACCTCCTGTGTAGATTCTGATATTTTATATACACTTGCCGCGTACCGGGGACGCCCAGGGCGTGACATAATCCTTCAAGTATTCGTACCGTTCAACCTGAATGGTATGTACGATTATAAGTATGTATGTACAAACAATAACAGAGTATGTGCCTTCAAAATTTCAATATTTGATCTACTTGAAAACATGAACCTATCAAGGTATATGCTCAGTGAAAAGTTGCATGCGCCAATGAAAACATGTTAAATACTTTTCACAAGTAAAGCAAGTAGCTAAGTTCATAAAGTAAAACATCACCTTACAGAGCTTTTCCGAAACTTCTTTTAGGATGTGCCAAAGATAAAGACGATGCCTAGACAAGGAGAACACTTCTTTGATGGCACCTCCAATCGATTTACATTGGTCTGTTATTATTGTGGTCAGGAGAATGTTACCTATACAAGCTAACCAAGTCTTGAACAACCATAGATAGGTTCCTCAATACTATTAAACTCAATCCCAATAGGTTAATGCCATGCTGGCATCCCAAAACAAGCTAGCCAAGGTATCATCGGGAGTGAATCTTCTTCAACGAATCATCTACGATTTACCTGCAATATGTAAGTAAGTATATACGTAATAAAGATCTATACATACGCATTCCAAAACGGAAAAAAAAATTATCCATGGATACGCAGTGATGAACAGAGGAATTTATTATTATCAACTACCTTCGACGAAAAGGTTGTCACAAACGATGAAAAAACATTTCAAACAGAAGATGAAGACGAATGAATATTGGAATCTTATGTAAACTATGCATATACCAACCTTTTGTCTTCTGACTACAAATGAGGAATATTTACTACCTTATCATAGAGCTATAGTGGCTGGTCTGTGGTGGTTGCCATTGAGGATAGAGAGAGAAAGAGAAACAGTAAATGAAAACCCAAAAGAATGGAAGAAAAAATGATAAAATCAAGGTGGCAATCGAAAAAATGGGGGGGGGGGGATTTTCGTGGATAATTTTTTGAACGCTAACGTGGCATTAAAAAAAAAATTCCACATGAATGGACGTGGGGTCTGAAAAATAGATGGTGTTTGAAATTGAGTGTAGCAGCACTCATAAAAATATGGCCTCAAGATCAAGACCTTCATACGTGATAAACAAGGTTTATGATAATTAATGTCTTTATTTTTTTTTAAAAAATATTTTATTAAATATTTTCACTTCACAAATTCTTTCTGTGAATTTTTCTGTCTATGATAACGTTCTACTTTAAAAATCTCTTGATTTTAAATGATCATCCATTGGATGCTGAAATCCATGGTTATTATTCTTTGATTCAGCCTTCACTGAGAATCCTACAGATTTTATCACTGTCCATTTAAAATTTCAAGATAAACATGAACTAGTGCATTCACTCAATTTTGGAAGTATTTAAAATCAAAGAATCTCTAACAAAGATTGTGAATGAGTTATAACACTTACTGGGTTGGCGCCTATAAAATGGGTCCAATAGAAGTAGAAAAAAAATATAGAAAACAAGTTTAAAGGAAGAGGCAACATAAACAAAATAAAAAGAAAGAAAGATGAAAATGTCCAGGGGATTTGTTGTGTGTATTCTGTTGGTGGCCTTCATGTTTGCCTCTGCAATGGGTATCTCTCTCTCTCTCTCTCAACTTATAAGTTTTTTCCCTTTATATTAGAATGTTTAGCATGATAAAATTATTTTTGAAATATTATTTTACAAAAAAGTTAGTTTCCCCGGTAAATTTGTTTTTTTCCTGGTTCATAACTTAAAGCTCTCATTTTTTTAGTTTTAATACACCTAGTCATAAAAATTATATGTATTTAAAAATTACAGAAAAAATCCACAAAATTATATATGACCTCAAACAAAATAATATAAAACATTTTTGGATGATTTTTGAAGCGAGAAATCTCATTTTTCCTCTTTCCTTCCCTCAAAAGCTACCAAGCAAGGCATTTGAAAACACACGTGTATTAACTATTAAATATGATTCCTGTAAAAGTATAATTATCCAAAAATGTTTAATTTCCAAATATCATTTTACTTATCTTTCAAGGTGGTGTTTTTTTTTCATTTAACCCATTGAACATATATATCTTGTATACTTTGGAGTTCATATTGGATGCAGGGGAAACAGTTTATCTGTTGTTGCTCCTCCCTATCTCCAGTTTGGACTTTCAGTTAAACTGCAGCTCTAACTATGTCTATACTTTTGCATTCCATAATTAATCCTTTTTTTTTTCTTTTTTCTTTTCCTTTTTCTGCTTACTAACAAAAATAAAAATAAAAATGAATAAAATTTGTGCAGCTCGCGAGGCCATATGCATAGGTGACTGTGCTTTGTACCCAAATAGCTGTCCGCAGGCGTGCATGAAGAGGAGCATGCAAGGACAATGCGTTTGGTTCCAGGGAGGCCTCAACTGTTGCTGTCATACTTAGAAATTAATGGAGGGTGGTAGCTGAATATATATATATATGCAAATTATTGATGATGTGATCCTCTTTTGAAATGAAATAATAAATGAATAATGTGCAAGGTTGAAGATGAGTACCTTGTTTCTTGTATTTATTTGTTCATGAGAATCCTTTTGAAATGCTATCCATATCGTGGAGAGACACAATTCTTGAATAGTGTGACTAGTACTCCAAGGTTGGGTTTAACTGGACCCAACCTAAATGTGATTAAATGAGTGATACATTTAAATATTCATGTAAAATCTGAATCCTTCAATCAGAGACATGAAATATGAGTCATGAGTGTGTAATTATGTTGTCTTTAATTACCCTAAAATCAGTCTTACTTTTAAATAGTTTCATTTCTCCATTCTCTTTTCACTATCACCCCCTTTTGACTTTTTGTTTCATCTTTGTAATCTCAATGGAGATGTCGACTGTTCTTTGTTTGTGAATGCCGCAAAGTTTTGAATTGTTTAAAAAGATACCTTTTGAATGTTAGTACTACAAACTTAATCCTAACCTGAATGTGTCTAAACCTGATTCTAACTTGAACAAAACCAGCTGATTTAAGCCCTATTTGGAATTGAGTTCCAAACGTTGGTTTTATGAAAAAATTCCTCCACTTTTAAAAAATGGCTTTTCAGAAGTATTTGAAATGTGAGATGTTAAATGAATAAAATGCGGAAAACATCGTGTTTGTCAAAAACAATTTGGATCTATATTTGACCTTTTCATGGTAGAATCCGTCCAAATGCGATCTAAGCATATCCTAAATTTGACACAGATTGGGTCCAGATTGATTGGCTCTTAATGATTGTATTGGGTTGGGTTAGTGGAGGGGACAAAATCAATGAATTGCGAGATCCATCTGCTCTGCTCTCATCCGATTGCTTTTGTGATGTTTGCTGGCAATCCAAGACCTCAAGCGTTGAAAACACGAAAAGGAGGTGACCTACAAAAGGCCCCCCCAAGCACAAGTCAGCCGAATGGAAATTTAAGGTTTATGGGAAAGTGGACGGAGAGAGATCCCTCTAGGAGATTCTATAATTTGTGTGAGATATAGGGGATCTGCATTGATTGTCTCATATTTTTTGGAATTTTTTGGACGTCGGATGCAAGTGGGCTACTCGGGTCATGGGTCCTCGTTAATTGGGTCACGGACCATAAACACGTGGTGCAATATCATTGGACTCAGAAAATGGTTCTTACAATTAGCCTTATCAAACCTCAACTGAACCCATCCAATTTACAATGCTAGCTGACACCCATATAGCTAAATCTGAAATTGCAAGCGAGTTGAGTTCTCACCAGGAGATGTACAAATATTTAATATTGTCATTCAGGATCTTTCATTCGGAAACATAAAGTGGATGTTGAATATTTGAACATTGATGCCAAACTATGGCGCTTTGTTCTATTATATCTGTTTTTTTCTTGAAAAATGTTCTCAATCATTTTTTTTTTCCACCAATGCATTTTTCTATTTCTTTTTTAAATTGTATATTATGTATGTTTTGTAAAAGAATAAAGTATAAAATTGAATGTTACACAGAAAATGAGAAAGCTCACCCCAAATACCTAGTACTATACCATTCGAAATGGCTTCACTGCATGAGTAGTCTCTTTTGGGGGAGAGCCCAGTCGCATTCTAAGGGTCATGCAAACCTCTGGGTTGATCCCCAATTGTCATAGGTATAGGTAGGGGTGCAACGTAACTTCGACGGGTTGAACTTAACCAACCCGACTCATGTACAAGTTTAGATTGAATTATTTAATTACTTTGTCAAGCTCAACCCGATTCAACCCGAGATAATCCAAGCCAAATTCAAGTCAAGTTCAGGTTAAAGTTTTATGTTAGATGGGTTCAATCCGACCCCCAAGAAAACCATGCTCATTTATTAATGTGTGGCATAGCACATATGACCACTTAACTCATTTCAACCGTTTGATTGTTCAAAATTAAATCTCAATCCTAAAAAAGTTTTAGGTTACTCCTCTCTCTCTCTCTCTCTCTCTCTCTCTCTGTGTCTTTCCAGTTTGAATGTGGTTTTCAGTTTATTCCATTATGTTCAATTTTTTCTCTGTTTTGTGAATATTGTATGAAGTCTTGAAATGTTTGCTGATGCAATGCGATAGACATAAAGGTATTATATTTTCAGTCAAATTAAAGAGAAGTTACAGATATTGTTGATGTATAGAAAATATATAATGTAGATTTCAGTCAAGCTAGCCAATTTTTGTTGTTATTTGATTAATATTTTGTAGATGTATTTAGGGGACTTGACATAACACAGATTTGATATTTAAGTTATTGTTCGGTGTTCTTTTAAAAGCTAAACCTCATTTTTAAAAAGTTATTAGCCATTTTTTATTTTTTTATTTAAAATTAGTTTTTAAAAGTTAAACTCCAATTTGACTCGAACCCAACCCGAGTTAGGGTCCAACCGAAACCCGACCCGAACCCGCCCACAAGTTTTTATTAGTGGTTTTTCAAAATATATTTTTATGTGTCTTGTAAGTTTTAAGTTTTATGTTTGTAACTTTGTATGTTGGGTTTTAATCCCACATCAATTAAAGAGAAAAGTATTGGATACTATATAATGTGTAGTATGTATAAAATAATGTTTGATTGGAATGGTAAAGTGTTATGCACATAGTGTTTAAGCACTGTACTCGCAAGCGCATGTGCGATGTGCGCAACATGGTGCTTTGTTAGTGTACTTGGCATCGTTGCTAGGAGATGCAGCCTTTTCTTTTTGGCTAATCAGACGGTGAAGATCGTTTTCATGAAATGCAATTAGGACCGTCCAAATGGTGGATACTTTAGATGCAATGTGCACCGTTGGATCCATCAAGAATCGGTTACACTGATCGATGGGTGTCATTGGAAAGATTGCATCAGATGGTGATAGATCTTAACCGTCGATCTTGTAAATCGAAGATCCAACGGTCCAGATTGGAGATGGTTAAGCCTCATGAGATGCCTTCAAAGGGTGTTCTAATGTCTATTAATAGGTATGAATTTCAACTATTCAAACCAATTCGAAATTATCAAAGGCTTTCTCTTTTTCCCTAAACTCTGTTCGAGTATTAGGTTTCTTCAAAATCTACTACTAGGGTCTTGGTTCACTTGGGTTTTTCATCAATATTCTGTCCACTCTCGTCAGTGCAGACGCTGGTGGAATTACTATATTTGAGTTATCCTGCAGACAGATTTGCTGTACCCTGTGCACACTTTTGGTGGGGGTAAATATTGTCTTAAAGAAAGTAACATAGTAACGTGACTCGAAGGGTTGTTCTATTGAAGTCTCGATCTTTTTCTCCAAAAGTTTTCCATACTAACATGATTTCAATCAACCTAACAGTCTCAAGTGATGTGTTACCATGAAGCAACATTTGGAGAGGCGAGCAAATATTGACCATCTGATCTGTTGTCGAGAAAATTATCCTCACAATCGTTACACCTATGTAGCGTTTGGAAACGTATTTAAACACTCTTTTGCTTTTTATAAAAGTGAAAACTGTAAACGTGTTTCAAAATGTCTCATAAAAATCAAATTTAATTAAAAAGTTACTTACAGCTTTTAATACAAAAAATATGCTTTTTAAAAAACATAGAAAGTGAGTTTTTCAGGAATCAAATTTATTTAAACTACTTTATTCAAAATCATACTTTTCCAACACTTTTTACATATATAACTGGTATCTAATGAGACCAATTCAAAATCTTTCATTTATCAATTTCCATATGTAACTGGTAACTGATATCTAATGCATGATGACGAGTGTGAATGAATCAGGCATTCAAACTAGAAAGATCTCAAATCTCCATAAAGATTTTGAATTCACAACGATATCTATCTGGTTGAAGCCTATAAAATTGGATCAAAGCAAGCCAAAGAATTAACCAAAAAAACAAAAAACAAAATGGCCAGTGGAGGATTCAACAGGGGATTTGTTGTGTGCATTTTGTTGATGGCATTCATGTTTGCCTCTGCAATTGGTAATCTTTCTATCTCTCATTCCCTACAAAACTCTTACCATCAATAACATCCTCTACTCACGAAACAAAGAACCATATCTAACACGTAATTTCTTACATGCCTACTTGACGAGGGTTTTATAAGTAATTCTCTGCATTCAATATTTTTCTATCTAATATTTGGTTTCTCGTAACTAAAAAAGAGTTGTGTTTAGTCTATTATACTGGACTAGGATAGGGTAGATAGCGTAAGTATATAGCCATATCATATTATATGAGCTCTATTATAATGTATGAGACTGCAAATTAATATTTTTTTATTTTTTAAAGATAAAATACATACTAGTGTATTTGAAAAAAAAAAAAAAACCCGTAAAAACTACATGTGGTGTTGCACATGGAACTGAACATATCATTTTTCAAAAGTTATTGTTAATGCGTAACACAACTGATGTGTTGTTGATGTGATTACATGAAGCTAGCGAGAGCATATGCATTGGAGATTGTCGGCTCTACGCAAGCTGCCCAGAAGAGTGCGCAAACAGGGGGGCATCAGGCGAATGCGTCTGGTTCAATGGAGTCCTTCATTGTTGCTGCCGTAATAATTGATGGCTCAATGTTATTTTCTCTAGACATGCAGGATTGTGATATTGTTCTACATAACAAATGAAATAAATGATACCAATGGATAATATATTTAATCTTTGATGATGTGTGTGTTGGATGAGATTTGATTCTAATGTTTGTTAGTGAGGATCTTTAAAGGGCAACTAACACTAACTTTTTATAGTATCAAATAGAGACCTTAACACTAACTTAATGCCCTTCAAAAAAAAAAATTCATAAAACCAAAACCAACAATATTAATGCCTCTTTAACAAAAAGAGTAGATTTAATATTTTACATTTTGAAGTTATCCCATATTTTACATCATATAATCCACATGCATAGTTAAGAATAAAAACACAAAAAAATGGGAATAATAAAATGCATTACAAAATGTAAATATGGATAAAAATAATGACCTTTTTGTCCTCATAACTTAGACTAACTTATCCTAAATATTTATCCATTTACCAAACTAGGCCATTAAATGTGTCCCCAAAAACAAGTTTGACATATTCAATGCACATTTAAATTAGGACTAGGTTGTTGTCTTTTCTTTTTTTTTTTAAGGGGAAAGAGGATGTGCAATGAAGATATGAATTGAGCTAAATTGATCATTTGAATTGAAGATAAAGTAAAAATGATGAAGCATTTAGAGTGATAAAAGGAGAATGGCTCTCTACATATTATAGAAAGCCTTTTTTCCCCTAAAATTAAAGAAAACCATGAAACCCCTCTAAAAAGGCAACTAACACTTACTTTTTATAGTATCAAAAAGAATAACTTGATGCATGAATGATTCGTGGTGAGCCTCAGTCCGGTTTCAGTGAGGCCTAAGTTCGGCCAGTAACATTAATATCAAATTGCATAACTATTGAATTAAACTACACAATCTTTGAATTGAACCGCACAACTAGTTGTTGGGTATATGTTTTACTCTTCTATTGGATCCAAGTTAGGACTGGGTTTGGTCAATACCAATAGTATCGAATAGAAGAGTGGAATATATATCCAATAATTAACTGTGCAGATTGATTCATATTCTGTATAGTTCGATACCGATGGTATTGATCCAACCCACGCCTGATTGGATCTAGATTCACTGAACCCTTCCATCTATATAATTCTTTTTTTTTAATCAATCTAAAGAGCAGGATTACACGCAGTCCACGCGGGGATTGTCCCAGCGGACAATCCCTCTCTCTCCATTGTTTCTAATGATGCATATATCTCCTTAGAATTTTTTTACATATTTTATAAATGAGTTCATTCTATTCGCCCCAAAGGTATATATACAATTTATTTTATTTTTATTTTTTTAATAAAATGTACATATATATATCTCATTAGATGAGTTTACTATTAAATAAAAACATGTGCGGGGGACTGTAAATGGAGTTTTTACCTATCATTTTCCCAATCTAAGGCCTGGTTTGACATTAGGATAAGGGGTTGAGATAAGGAAATAATTGGGTTAAATCACATGTTATCCCTTATGACATAAGAAAAAATGGGATAAAATATTGACAATTGTCTATATTTTCAAAAAAAAAAGTGAGGATATTTTATCCAATGTAAAAGGTGGAATAGACTTTATTTCCATTTTTAACTTCATTTTGTAAAACATGGACAATATGTATAACTGCCATTCCAAAAAAAAATAAAAACGAAAAACTTTATAAAACCAAAACCAACAATATTAATGCCTCTTTAATAGAAAAGGTAGATTTGATATTTTTTAATTTTTTTTTGAAGTTATTCCATATTTTTACATCATGTGATCTAGATGCAAAGTTAAAGATAAAAACACAAAAAAATAGGAATAACAAAATGAATTATCAAATGTAAATATGAATAAAAATAATGATTTTTTTATTCTCATAAATTAGGCTAACTTATTCTAAATATTTATTCTTTTACCAAACTAGATCTAAAAGTGTGAAAGTGTAAATCAAATATGAATAAATTGTTGGAATTATGTATTAACCAGTATATGTATATCAGATATATGATAAAATCATGTGTTCCCTGCAAGTTCGTTGATATACATATTGCCCCCTTTTTTATTTCTTCTGAAAATCCATCTCCCCCTGATTTTTTACCATGGTTAAGCAAATGTCCCCGAAATAATTTGCCGTCAATTTGTGAAGAATATTTATGAAATTTTTCATTGCTTAACGTCAGTGGCGGAGCCAAGATTTTTATAAAAGTGGGCCTAATGTGACTTGTATAAATCTTTTCTAAGATTATGTCATTAATTTTTAAAAAATTTAATAGTATATTTATAAAAAAAAAATGAAATAAGGACATTCACATAAAACATGTCATTGAATAATTTAAAAAAAAATAATTATTAAATTTTACAGTAATATATCAAAAATTCATGTCAATAATTCATAAAAAAAAATGTCAAAATATAAATCTAATAAACAATACATACATTTAAATTTAACATCGACGAGGTTTCATATTCTGAAAATGTTGAGTGGTACAGTGTTGCTGTTTAGGGAATAGGCACTGTTACACTCAATTTTTCTACAGTCCAAAATACAGTTCTGTATACCTCATTAGAAATCCAAGGAAACATATACCTCGTTAGACGATGTATATCATCGTTAAATATTTTCTTAAACTTAAAAATGAGTTCAATTAACTCGAAATGGAGCGATGTATATTTTTTTTATCAAATCATATACATCATTAGATAATGATTACTATTTTAAAAAAATGAAAACATAGGTGGTCTGAATTTTGGTTGATAAAAATAACTGAATCTAACATTTTTCGTAAAGAATTTCATATGTAGGTGAGATCATGAGCTTAAAATCAATTAATCACAAAAAAATAAAAGTATTTTAGAAAAAAAAAAAAACCCAGCGGGGGCCTGGGCCTATGGTGGCTCCGCCACTACTTAACGTTTCTCTGGAAATATATATTCATATAACCTTCTGACTTTTTAACAAAATTCAAAAAGAATATGCATGCAATGTAATCAGTGAAAAAAAAATCTGGTAAAATCAGTGAAGCAGTCAGATGAGGGTATGTGTGTATGTGACGGGGCTAAAATCATGATTTAACCATGTGTGATTAAGTTAACTACACTCTGGTTATATGGGATTTTCAGAAAAAAGAGGGCGATATGGATATCAGCCAAACTTTCAGGGGCTATATGCATTTTTTTCTGTATAAAAACCTTTAAATATCCACATGCATGCAAAGAAAAAATGTAGATCCACATCATAACTTATAGAAAGAGAAACTCAGCGAGAGTGATTAATTTATAAACACGTCAATTATCCAAAAATATCAGTATTCGGTCTGACCCTGAAAATAAATATTCATGTCTGAATGTTTTAAGATAGGATACGCATATTATGATATTTAATTTGTTATCGACATTGTAATAACTATGGTTTTTCTAGTCGTTTTTTGATTTTGTGCATTGGATCATCTTCCTATAAGGTTTTGGAGAACTTATATATCTTCAATTTTAGAAGTTAAGGTATTGTTGGAATTGGAATTCAGTTAGCTTTCCAACGCTTTTTACAGATCGTGAATCGGATGAGTATCGATCAAGTTATGGGCCAAATTGTGACGAGAGGTCGGACAGAAGAATAGTGACGGCTCCAAGAGGAGCCGTCGATTTTTCCGACGGATCCAACAAGAGCCGTCGATCTGGAAACAATTTCAAACTCAAATATTTCAGTTTTTAGAAGGTTTTAATGTGTATTATTGATTGATATGATTATGATATGGTCGGTATTTCTTTCCCCACGTGTATAAGTGTGTATATATATCACTCTCTCTCTCTCCTTTTCCATCCAAACCCTAAAGCCTAAAGTCTCTCTCTTCCTCTCTCCATATTTCGGTCGTTGTGTGTAGGGATCCGAAAAGAGAGTTGTTTGGTAAGTATCCTTCTTGATTTTTCAAGGTGCTTTTGATTAATAATGATCCCCTTCGAATTCCTTCATATGTATTTCGTTTTTTTGAGATTTTTCAATGGAAAGATTTGGTTTTCTTCATGATTTTGGAATATTTTTATATGATTTCGGGTTTTATAAGATGGCTATGAAATCATAATGTTTTGTGATGTTTTATAAAGTTTTAGATAATACTATTAGGCCTCGCATATATTTTTGGATTTGTTAAATTCTTGAGTTTTTTTTCGTGAGTTTTCATAGATCTTGATGAAGTTTATATGATTTTCGGACCTCTATGTTATAGCCATGAAATCATGGTGTTTTCAAGGTAATTTTCAAATATTTCATGTCAAAAGGAAGGGGATATGTATATATCATGTCTAGGGTTGTTTATTAAGGGTAGAAAGCATGTTTATAAATGTTTAAAGTCTTATTTTAACTCTTATATGCATAAATCCGAACCTATACATATTTTTATGATTATTTTGAGATTTTATCATAAATCCATGTTAGTCGTTTATGCATATAATAGATCTATAGTTTTCGAGAATCTTTGGAATATGGTTTAATAGTTTCTTATGTATGTTTTATGAATCCTTTTAAATCTAGGGTTTTAAATAGAAGAATATCATGCTAGGTATAATAATATGTTATCTCTTGCGGTTTTCAAGGGATTTTATAAAGTATATTCAGATCCTTGAGTTTACCAAGCGTTTTATGCTTCATCGATGTTTTTATCATTTTTCCATATGCTAGGGTTTCGAATGGATTTTGTGCATACGATCTTCGATCTATTTCGTAAATGTTTTGCATCGTTTTACCTATTTTATATTACTTTTATTCCTATGTTAACTATACGGTTTTCAAAGATGTTTTAAATGAGTTTTTGGATTGGTTTTTAATGGGATTTCTCGTATGCATGATTTGATTTTCGAGATGAATTTTTTACTGTTTTACGCCATTTTAAACAACTCATGTATGATCTTTCAATGATAAAATGTGTTAGGATATTTGTAACAAAAAATTAGGGTTTTATGTTTTTGCCTCGGGATGGCTTCGTTGAGAGCCGTCGGGCACATTTCTGAACGGCTCCCAGACGAGCCGTTGATTTTGTCATGGACGGCCCTATGAGAGCCGTTGGGTTTGCCTTGGACGGCTCTTAACAGACCTGTCAGTTTTTCTGTGTATACGGGTACCATTACGTCTTATACTATTTGCGTGTATTGTGACCGAGTTGTATCATTTTAGGATTGGTTAGGTTGCTATAGATTATTGTGGACTGATTTGCGTGTTGTTGGACCGAAGGTGAATAGGTCTAGTCTTTTATGTAGTTTTCAAACTATTTATATGGTATATCATTCCACATCATGGTTACTTTAAAATATACAGCTGTTATTCGGGCATGGAGTATTTGAGCATGTCATCATGATTAGTATGAGATGTTCATTATATATACATAACTTATATGTTTTGGAGACTATATTATTTTTATCGCATGCATGTTATTGGATAATGAGTTGCTCATTCATGCATATCATCTGTCTGCATGACGTCGGTCTGCGTGACCACGGTTCAATGGGACCCTGTCTGCGTGACATTGTCTGTGTGACACCGGTCTGCGTGACCATGCTCTAGATGAAGCACCTCTTTGGCTGCGTGCCATACGGGCATGCGTGTCCGTTGCATCATACGCATCATATTGTTAGTGTTGTGATTTGTGGCTATTCCTCTAAAGAGATGCATTATGTTTTATCGTTGCACTTGTGAAAATTATATGTATATGTTATATTCTACTAGTTCGGATTTTTTGGATTATTTTTATTATTATTATTATTATTATTATTATTATTATTATTATTGAGACGCTCATTGAGCGTGTGGTAGCTCACCCCTCTTTTCCCCAACCTTTCAGATTTAAAGACTTAGATTGGTGGATTTCATGTAGCTACGAACGAGATCGTGAGTGCGGGAAAGTTAGACTTGCTTGGTCGAAGGACTTAATAAATTTTATTTGGCATGTAGTTGGCCCATCTTCCTAGTAACCATGTTTATATTAAGTTGTATATCTTTTTATGTATGAGCCATATCCAGACACATTGAGAGTATTGTTGAAATCTTAAATGTTTTAGTATCTTTGAAGAATGAAATTTATTTTAATATTATTCTATTATGTTCTCTGGATAAAAAAAAAAAAAAATAGAACTCTGATATTCGAGGAAGAATCAAGGTAACAAAACTGGATTTCACGCTTCAAAACGAAGTCGTGGATTCGGGGGCGTTACATACATACATCTACAAAAGCCATAATTGAGAAAGTTAACCTTGAGGGATCCCAGCTCGCTTGGTCGCATCCCTTGCAGAGTAATCCCTCAGCTACATGTATTAGATGTTAACACTTTTGATAAATCTGTAAGGTTTTTAAACATTGAGATTAACATAATGGCTAAGTCACCAGTGTTGATTAAGGCCTTCTTGCCCAACACTTAACTGCTCTATAAAGATCTTGTTACTAACACTAAAAAAAACATGGCTGACAGTCCAATTATGCTCATCATTACGACGTGGTGAATATACCACTTTACTGACCAAGGAATCCTGCAATATGATTTGATCCAATTCAATACTAATTTAGAATAATAATCAATTTCTGATATTCTAGAAACCATGTTCCTGTGCAATCTGGAATCCAACCATGATGCCTTGGCTTTCCAACAGATGGATGGGATGGTCCTCTAATTATGCAAAGAAAGTCATGATGCACATAACCATTATGGTCCCTCAAAAGAGTCCTCAGAGTTATGTAAATGGGGTTCTTGTCCCATCATAGTTGTGTTTTACCCAACCTGGTTGTAGTGGTTGTCAGACATGCTATGTTTCCTGGGATTCAATTTACAACCAAACTTGCTCAGGATTGCAGCTACTCTTTCACTATGAAATTCTTGTCCACCGGATGCTTTTAAGTGTTTCCTTCTTGGAAGTCTACATAGAATGGCCTCTGATGTATACAAAGCATGCCTAGGAATGCATCCCTTACCGATATCAGAGTCTTTCAAATGACTTTGATTTCTTCATCTCTTATCAACTACCGAGTTGTCTTGGCTTAACATTGCCCCTGGGTTCTGATATTTATACAATAGCGTCTTTCAGTGACGATACGAGTCTATTGGAGTTAGGCAACCTGATGGTAGCCAACCTATTGACAAACAAAGTAAATATTTGGATGGTTCAAGACTCCAATCAACACAACTTCTCAAAATATTTTTACCAACTGCTGCACTAACATTGTAAGTGATTCATAATGGAATGCCACAGAGTGAATATTCATTCAATCCCGAATATTGGATTGTCAATAGCACACACAACTAAACTTAAGTCACAACTGAGCATCTAGTTTCTTTCCAAATTAACATATATAACGGAACAAGCAGAATTACAAAACTAAGGTTTCACAATAGCAAAAGATGGCAAGAAATAAATTCCCTTAATTTTTCTTGCACTTGCGGAGTTTATTTGAGTGGATTGATTAATGGAGGCTTTCCAGAGAGAGGGAGGGAGGGAGGGCCAAACTTTTATTTTTTTATTTTTGTTTTTTGTTTTTTTGGTAAGTTGAGCAAAGCAACCCAACTTTTTTTTTTGTAAGTTAAGCAAAAGCAGCTCAATTTGGTAAAGAAAGAGAAAAAGACAGGATTTCAACCTTGGAAAGGTTTTTTGAGTTGAAATTTTTTTTATGCAATTATAGCAGAGATTGCACAACTTGAAAGCATAAATTGACACAACTGGTTTAAAAGAACATGCAACTGGAGAAAAATGGTAAGTGATATGCCTTTTCTGTTGACAGGTGAAAATTCTTTCCCTTCCAATGATAGAAATAATAACAATTCCACAAAATAAAGTCATACTTAAACATTTAGTCCACTTAAAAAAATTATCCTATTGAAAGAAAAACAAGAAGAACAACAAAAGTGAGATCTTCATGCAAGTAAATGATGTCACAAAAACAAAATCTTCTTACTTGATTTTTCTTGACTTGATATAGTTTGATTCGGACAACTTCTGAAAAACAGGAGAAAACCTGTGGTATCTGATAACCTTGATGAGAACCCAAGTATTTGAAAACAAGAAAAATATGCTTGCAAACCAAAGAGGAATAAAAACATTCAGGCCTTTGAACTCCAGTAGATAACCCCACATTAGCCAATGTATCTGAGCTCCCATCCATAACAGAAGGGAAATTAAGCCTTCCCATCTGAGCTTCATATTGCTCCACGGCAATATAATTGGCAATAGGCAGAAGAACCACACAAAATACTGTGCAGTGATAACCTATCAATCAAACATGAAACAACTCATCAACCTATTAAAAATGCAAAATTATAACTACAGGGGAGAGGAGTCACTATAGTTATTGTTGCAGAAGTCATATACATATAAATCTCTTTTATTTATTGAAATCTCTCTTCCATAATCAAGGACACCCTTTCGAGGATAATAATGGACCCTGGTTTGAGAAAAAAAGGTTATTTTCATTTGATTTTCATCTCAATTTGTTGAAATTGCACTGCCCATGCGAAGCTACATAAAAAATATGAACACATACAAACAGACAAGAGAACTGCAACAAAAAATAAAGAGTGAAGATTAACTAACCCACCTTGTTGAATGCTACAAATGCAACTGTCTGCAGAAAGAGGCAGAACGGAAGATCCTCTGCAAACCGGAATACGAGAACAAGCTGTACAACTAACTGCGGCAAGAAAGAGACTAGCTTTTCTAAAACCGAGAACCCAAGTTCATGATGAAGGTAGACATAGTAAAAATATATTGAGAAGTTATGCCTTGGATCAGTTCGGGTGAGATGGTATAGCAATGCCTCATTAAGGAACTCCCAGCCATAGAGATAAAAGAAAAGGCCAGTCCATAGGAAGAATATTGCACCAGAGAAGAATGCAAACAATATTCGCTGCCTCGTTGCAAAATTTAGGACAACTGAAACTGATATTTTTATAGTTCTCTTGCTAGAACTTCTGGAAGATTTCTGTTGTTTCTGAACCCAACTCATAAGTACAGGCTTTCTGTCTGGTTGGATGTTGTCAGCGCTTAGAACTAGAAGAATAGGAAGTGAGTAGATAATTGGGTAGATCCGGAAATGTACAACAAACCCATACCAAAATGCTGCTTGTAGTATCTTACCTGTAACAAGAAATACAAAAGCAATGAATGCAGAATTAGAGGAATTTACAAAATCAAATTTATTCATTTTCTGATGGCTTAAGTAGATCAAAATAAGTTATGCTTCTATAGACTTCATTGATTATATTAACAGATGGCAGTCCACTATCTCTTTTTATAGAAAAAAATGAATGATGCCAGCAAGTAAACCAAAACAAATACTGGAGAAATCTCCCTCTAGACATAATTCGACCAGATGAGCCCCTAACCCTCAATAAAACCAAAACAAAGAAACTAATACTGTATTATCCTTAGTTTTTTTTTATTATTAAAACCATTCATAGAAACTAGTATTAACAAATTTTGTTGATCCACATATGGATATCATGTCAAGACTACATAGATAGCATGCCACAGCCACTTATCATTAATAATAGTTAATTTTATAATTAAAATGGTCAGTAGCCAAATGCACAACTAACTTGTGACATCATTTCAACTTAAAATATGATTTTATTTATTTTGAAAACAAAGTTTGAAAGAAGTCCTTTTTTTTTTTTTTAAGAAAAAAAATGATAGGAACTATCTTATTAACTCCTCTCTATCCGAACCATATATTCCCCATGATTGGTATGCAAATAAAAATATCTACTTGATCTCCTAGATTTTAACTTCACATTCCCCTTTTTCTTGGTGTCATGTGCACGTGTGACATGTGTGCTTCTAAGATGTAGAGAAGCATGATCACTACAAGTGCAAATCAAATTATTCACGAAGGTTATTAATGGTCCGAAGAATTGAAAAGCTACTGAAACATTCACATCAAGAAAAAAAAGGAGGAGAAAAGAGCTATAACCCTTCATAAGGCATATGATAATCCAAAGAACCACAGCACATACGATAGGCTCGCAATTTCCTCGGGTACCAATGGTGAAGGTGAATGGATTGAAAAGCCAAGACGCTACAGAAAAAATGCGAAGATGCTCAGGCACGCCACGGAGCTTCAAAATTGAATTAACAAACACGCCAACCAGCAAATCTGCAAGGAGAAATCCCATTGGTTTAGCAAACGAAATCAACTAATTCAGGTCAAATTAAGGATAACATTGTTTCAATGGGTTCACTATTGATGTTTTCCGAGCCAAGGTCAAGCATGGTTTCTGTCATTTGCCCCATTTCACTTGTTTTCAAAACAATCATCTTGTGAAATTTTTTTGTTTGCGTCAGCAATGCAAAGAAGGTCCAGGTGTTCTTCCTAATAACATCAAAGCTGTGATACCAATCCAATCTGAAGAGGGATCTGCAAATTGCACTAACAGCTTAGACATTCTCTAAAACAGGAGCTTTTGGTAATCACATTCACCTCTTTCTATCAATGGTAACAAATGCTTCCAAATCCAAATCTTCTCTTTTAACAATTTTTATTGTTTCTTCTTGCAATTCAACAGAAACCCACCATGAAAACAGCAATAAATAAAAAAAACCCACAAACAAAAACAAAAGCTCACCAGCAGCAGAGAAGATGAGTTTCCCCCACGACGGGTGAACGACCGAGTTGGGCACAAGCAAGTAAGCAAGGATCGGGGAGTACCGATACGTGGACCTCCCAAAGGGAGACTCTTTCATCGCCACCAACGCCGCCGCGTCTGAGAAGACGACGTAGTCGACGTCCGTGTACCTGACCTCCATGTGCGCGTCCTGCCATTCTCCGTAGACGATCAGGCCCAGGCGGAGCACCCCCGAGAGGAGCATCATAAGGCGGAGATCCATAACCCTCTCTCTCTCTGTTGGAGATCTAATGCTTCATGATTGAAGTCACAAACAAAAAACAAGATCTCATCTTCATTGGTATGGAAGAAAAACAAGAATCCATGTAAAGACATACCTTTGGGTTTTGGTTCAGATTTTTGAGTGGTCTTGAAACACCTCTTCTAGCTTGATTTAATGCTTGAGCTTCCCTTTGATTTCATTCAAGTGAACCTGGAGAAGAAACATCAACAGAGGAACCCCAGGCACCCTTGCTTCTCCTCCTCTTCTTGATGAGTTAGATGTGTTTGTTTTTTTTCATTAAACACTTAAGAAGGATGCAAGGGTGGACCTTTTGATGGGTTCACCATATCAAGGGCTCATAACATGTCTTCTCATCAAAGACATTGAATTGACCAAAATGCCCTTGCAAACCAAATACACAAATTAAAACTTATAACCTCCCATCAACCATACTCATAAACAAATGAGGCAACCTTAATTCACTGCTTAAACACAAATCCCCACTTGTTAAGCTATGCAAGAGTTAAATGTGATTCTCTTAAAACAAAATTCATTTGAAAAAACTAAACATTGATTTATTAAGCCACAAATACTAACAATCTCCCACTTGGCTTATAAATCAATGGGTTTTCAGATTTAAACACAAGTTTCCAATCATTTTCAAAACGACGGGTGGCCACCCTTTTATTTAAAAACAAATAAACTGATTGAGAATCACAATTAACTACATCTAGCTCACCAACTATGAGTTACGGTCGAATGAAGTCCTTTATTGGATGTCGGACCACTAAAATCCATGAATCCATTTCTACCCAACACAGACAGACGCACTCATAAATCGAGTACTGACTGATTCTGCATCAAAGTATGCACGAAACTCACAGAAAATCAGTGTCATGACTCCTCAAGTCAAAGGTTATAGTCTAAATGTGTACAAATAGAAGCAACACTTTCAAGAGCAGTGAATATTATATAAAGTGTTCTTCTATAACGGTCCAAATTGCTTCATGCATTTAATAACACATGTCATGTAGATAAAATTATGTGGCTGAGACACACCACGTGTATCGAGTACACTATCTACAACGAAGGCTTACAGATGTGTCTGCCCCAACACACCTATCACCCAAGCAAGTTTCAGGAATCACCCCCAATGACTGTCTGATCTCCCTGTGAGCAGACCCGTAGCCATCGCTCACCAGACAATCTGCGGCATTCCCAAGGGCAAACATCTTTCCAACAAGAAAGACAATTTTAATTAACACAATCATCATGATGATAAACTAATGACAATATTTCATACAACATATTATCATGGATGCACAAAATATGACTGGTTAGTCACTATTTTTCACAAATGTACATGTACATACAGATATGCAAAATGTCACAAAATTAACAAAACATTTACATATCTATGAACCTCAAACCCATGCAATTAACATGTTCATTAAACACTTTAATGGGTAATGGTTTAGTCAATGAATCAGCCAGCATTTCTTCAGAAGAAATGTGAGAGACAACAACATGACCCTGCTGAACTTTCTCTCTCACATAATGATACTTCACTTCTATATGCTTCGAACTGCTATTACACCTGGCATCCTTGGTGAGACTGATGGCTGCAGTATTATCACAAAATATGCTCAAAGGATATTTAATACTATCCACAACTCTGAGTTCACTAATGAACTGCTTCAACCAAATAGCATGCTTAGCAGCTTCACTGCAAGAAATATATTCAGCTTCCATTGTAGACTGAGCAGTGCAACCCTGCTTTTTGCTACGCCAAGAGACTGCTCCACCTCCCAATGTAAAAATATATCCTGAAGTGGACTTTAAAGTGTCTGGACATCCTTTATAATCTGAATCTGAATAACCTGAACTTTCAGATCATTAGCACAATAAATAAGCTTAAAACTCTTGGTCCTCTTGATGTAACGCAGCACCTTTTTAGCAGCAACCCAATGATCATGTCCCGGATTAGCCTGGAACCTACCAAGTAATCCAACAACATAGCATAGATCAGGTCTAGTGCAAGTCATAGCATACATCAAACTGCCAACAACAGATGCAAAGGGAATTTTGTTCATCTCGGCCTTTTCAAGCTCATTCTTGGGGCAACTAGACTTGTCCAATTTATCTCCCTTGACAATAGGAGATAAACCTTCTTTACAATTTTCCATAGAAAATCTTTTCAGGATTGAGTCTAGATATGCTTCTTGAGATAAACCCAACATTCTTAGCTTTCTATTTCTATGAATTTTTATCCCAAGCACATAAGAAGCTTCGCCCAAATCTTTCATCTCAAATAGCTGAGACAACCATAACTTAGTCTCTCGAATGAATGATATATCATTCCCTGCAAGCAAAATATCATCCACATAAAGAGCTAAGATCAGTATTCTACTCCCACTGATCTTCATATATATGCAACTGTCAACAGAGTTGTTAACAAATCCATATGCCAAAACTGCTGAATGAAACTTCAAATGCCACTGGCGAGAAGCTTGTTTGAGGCCATACAAAGATTTCTGTAATTTACACACTCTATGCTCTTGCCCTTTAGTGACAAAGCCATCAGGTTGATCCATGTATATGTCTTCCTCTAGCTCTCCATTCAGAAAAGCAGTTTTTACATCGACCTGATGCAACTCATAATCATAAAATGCAGTAATGGACATAATAATGCGCAAAGAGTCCTTTGTACACACCGGAGAAAAGGTATCATAGAAATCAATTCCTTCTCTTTGTGTGTAACCTTTAGCAACTAATCTTGCTTTATAGGTTTCAATCTTCCCTTCAGAGTTCTTCTTTTTCTTGAAAATCCACTTACAACCAATAGGCTTGGAATTTTCAGGAAGATCAACCAGTTTCCACACATCATTCTGGTACATGGAATTCATCTCAACTTGCATTGCAGTTCTCCATAATTGAGCATCAGGAGCACTAACTGCATCTTCAAAGCTTGATGGATCAGCCTCATCAACATCTGGAACCATGGGATAATATTCTCCGAGATAAGTGATATAATCATCACTTATGGCAGGTCTTCTGATTCTCTGTGGCCTTTCAGATCTGACTGGAACATCTTTCTTCTGACTTTGTGCTGGTGATGGAGGCACTGCTACACGAGACTTCTTCTCACTCCCACTGATGAAAGAACTCTCATCAAATCTGACATTTCTACTTTCAAAAACAACTTCACCCTCAGATTCAACTGTTTTTCCATATAACCTGTACCCCTTTGAGCGATCTGGGTATCCTATAAATCGACAGGACACAGATCTATCAGCTAGTTTTGAACTGCTAGGACCAGGAACTATCGCATAAGCATTGCAACCCCACACCTTCATGTGATTTAGGCTTGGCCTTCTGCTTGTCCACAGTTCATATGGTGTCTTCGGCACAGATTTAGAGGGAACCCTGTTAAGAATATACACGGATGTTTTCAAGGCTTCACCCCAAAAGGATTGGGGTAATGTGGCCCTATTCATCATGCATCTGACCATCTCCAACAAGGTTCTATTCCTCCTTTCAGCTACACCATTTTGCTGTGGTGTGTAAGGGATAGAGACTTGCCTGCAAATGCCATGCTCAGAGCAGAAACTTTCAAATTGATCTGACATATATTCACCTCCTCTATCAGTTCTGAGAACTTTAATCTTCTTCTCTAACTGATTTTCCACCTGGGCCTTGTAGTCTTTGAACACTTCAAAAACATCTGACTTTCTAGCCAACAAATAAATATATCCATAGCGAGAAAAGTCATCAATAAAAGTAACAAAATATTGTTGACCATTTCTCGTTTGAACATCCATGGGTCCACAAACATCAGAATGAACAAGGTCAAGAAGTTTCTTAGACCTTTCTGCCTTTGGAAAAGCAGACTTCACCATCTTGCCTTTTAGACAATTTTCACATGACCCATAATCTTCAATGCCACTTTCAGTTAGAATGCCTTCCTTACACAGGATTTGGAGTCTCTGCTTGTTTATGTGGCCCAAACGCAAATGCCACAGATAGAGAAGATTATCTGAAGCCCTTTTTCTTTTTGAACCAGATGATTCAACATTCAAACCAACACACAGATGATATAGAAGTTGCAAAAGATTCATCAAGGAAAAGTTTATACAGGTGATCAACCTTCTTGCCACTAGCCAAAAAATCACCATTTTTCTTTACAACAACTTTCCCACTTTCAAAAAATATAGACAGACCCATATCATCCAGTCTACCTACAGACACCAAGTTACGCCTCATCTCAGGCACATATACCACAGACTCCAAAACAAGAGATCGTCCACCAGGAAACTTCAAAACATACGAGCCAACTCCCAGAACAGTTGCTCGTTGATTGTTCCCCATGTAGACATACATCTCCTCCTCTTTAAGCTTCTTTAGATCCAGAAACCCCTGCAAGGTCTTGGAAATGTGAATTGTACAACCAGAATCCAACCACCAAGTGTTAGATGGTACATCCACATAATTAATCTCTGTGCAAACAAAGGAATTTACAATACCTTGCCCAAGGGACTTCTGTTTCTTCTTCAATTTAGGACATTCAGCTTTAAAATGTCCTGGCTGCTTGCAATAGAAGCAAACCCTTTGGTCTGGCTTCTGTTCCTTCTTTTGGGATCCAAAATTCTTTTTGGACTTCCCGATTTCTTGAACTTTTTCTTCTTCATGGGTTGCTTCCCTTTGGCATCAGTAACTGCAAGGTGTGCATATTCATTCTTGTTTCGAGCTTGACGCTCTTTTCAAGAACACAGTGATTCAACAATTCATCCAATGTCCACTTCAAATCACTTGTATTATAATTGATCTGGAAGCTTTCGTAGGATCTTGGGAGGCTATTGAGAATAACATGACAAATATAATCTTCATCAAGTTTACTCCCCAAAGAAGCCAATTCATTGCTGTAGCCAATCATTCTCAGAATGTGCTCTTTAACACTCTCACCAGAAGCCAGTTTCAAGTTGTGAAATTTCTGAAACACTGCTTGCTTCTTGGCTTTGGAGGTTCCAGCAAACCTCTGTTCTATGTGATCCAACAAATCTTTGGCATACTTAAATTCTTGTAAGTTGTTCCGAAGAACTGGGCTCACAGAATTCAGAATAAAATGCGTAGCCATTTTGTTGGCTTTCAACCATTTCTCATAATACTCATATCTTGATGCTGGAGCATTCAGAGGTGGTTCAGGTGGGACTCCATCCGTAATTGCAATGTCAAAATCATGAAATGATAACAACATCATGATCTTTCCTTTCCATTCTCTGAAGTTCGATCCCGAGAGAGGCTCGATGGAAAAAATTCCAGACATCATCATAGCTGGATTCATGACTAAACACAAATATCCATATGTATGATTTAGAATCTAACACAATCAAGATATCATACACAAATATGGATTATCATACAAGACAAGATCAATAAAATTAAACATGATCTCATGATATTTGCTTCAGACTCCTTGGACTCCACCTTTGGGTGGTCGCCCTTAGATCTAGTGAAACACCCCAAACACACAAGTAAATTATATACCTCATAGGTCAAGCAAGACACGTAAGCCTTTGGGCACTCCGTTCTCACTTTACTATAAGTGTTATATATGTGTCACTTTTAGCCTGCTGGTAACCCTTGGAGCGTCCTGGCAGTTTTTAAAATTTTTACCGGGTTTTCGATCGGAACCGCTAATTTTTGGACTGTTAGCTATTGTCTGAGCTAGAGGACTCCGATTGAAAATCTAACTGCATATTTGGTGTCCTGGTGCCATTTTAGAACTCTCATGAGAATTTCATCGAATTCCGGCATCGTTTGCAAAAATTTCACAGTTCCGGGGCGTATCCGGGTTTTTAAGTCGCGCTCTACTTAAAAGGAATTTAAAATCGAGTAGCACTATTCATCATTTTCCCGACTTGATCCCTCTCTCTCCTCTCCTCCGTTTTTCTTCCGTTTGAGCCCCCTCCACCCCTCAAAATCGAAAACCCAAAGCACGGGAAGTGTAGATCGGGTCCCGATCTACACCCCGGTGCCTTCAAATCCCGATTCCGACGACTCTAGCCTCCCCGACCTCCCCTCTCTCTCCTCTGTTTCGAGCCAAATCGAGGGCCGTGATAGATCGGGGCGTGAGAAGGCTTTTGGGAAGGGTTTCGGCGCGCGGAGAGCGTCCGGACTTCGCTCCCTCCCCTCGGTAAGCCCTATTTCTTCACTTTTCTTGCATAGATGTATGCTAGGAGGGTGGATCTGTGTATGAGGGGTGGTCGGCGGCTGTGGATAGCCTTCGGGGGGCGGTGGAGGTGGTCGGAGGTCGGTGGGTGGTGGTTTGGGTGGTGCTCGGGCTGGTGGGAGGTGTTCTCGGGCAGCAGGCAGAGCAGCAGCAACGCGCAGGCTGGGCGCTCACGGTCATGCGCGCGTGCGTGCGCGCGGCGTGCAAGCTGGCGCGCGCGGGCGGCGTGCTGTGCTGGTCGTGCAGGCGTGCTGTGCCGGTCGTGCAGGCGTGCTGGGGGCCTCAGGCAGCGGGCAGCGAGCGCGAGGAGCTGGTGTGCGAGGTGCTGGGCGGGCTGGTGCGCGAGGAGCTGGTCGCGCAGGTGCTAGGCGTGCGTGCGCGAGGTGGTGGCCGAGCGCGGGGTGCGCGCGGAGGCGCGGCGAGGCCGTGGTGGTGCGCGCGGAGGGTGCGGCGAGGCCGTGGTGGTGCACGCGAGGTGCGGCAAGGTGGCGGAGGTGCGTGCGAGGTGCGCGCGAGGTGCGGCAAGGCGGCGGAGGTGCGCACGGCGTGCGGGGCGCGTGCGGGCTGCCGCGGCTGGGCTCGGTGGACGCGCGGAGCCCCGGGCGGTGCGCGGGGTGCGCGGGCGGAGGCGCGGCGGTGCACCCGGGCGGTCGGGTGGCCGTGCGGGTGGTTGCCGGCCGCGCGGGTAGATACCGGAGTGCTCGGGCTAACGTGCGTGCGGGTCGCGTGCACGTTTGCCCGAGTGTTAGGTGTTTGTTGTGGGTTTTGGGTATTTATTTGAGTATTTAATAATATTTGTGGATTTATACTTACCAAATAATACCCTGTCTTGCAGATCTCGACGGGCGGTCGCGCGACGACCCAGATACTGGTGAGTGGGACAATCCAACCCAGTAGAGAGGTGTTATACGCACTTGGGCGTATACCGACCTCTCCTGGGGCACCGTGGATTATATTAACCTGTAATAATATGTATTGCATGTGAGCATGATGAAAATGTAGAATGCATGCTACCCTAGGCTTTTATGTTAGGGACTTGCACCCATAGGATATGCGTATGAGCCATGCAGCATGTCCTCTGGTTTTCATGCTAGGAAACCCCGGCCTATGCATGCATCCTACTAGTTTATTCATTAAATTAAATGCTGGTATATGTTAGATCGCATGCCTTAGAATAATATTATAGGGAGGAGCCTTGCGAGGTCAACACTGAGACCCGTGTTAGGGTACTCCGTGTTCCTTGTTTGGTTGTCGGGATGTCCTGTATCGGGACCTCGGGCTGCCCTCCCAAGGTTCTAGTCCCAATAATATTATATGTAATGATTGTATGATTGGTATAATTATTAGTATAGTTGGTAGATATTATAGGGGAGGGGCCTTGCAAGGACAGCAGTGAGACCCGGGTTAGGGTACTCCGTGTTCCTTGTTTGGTTGTCGGGGTATCCTATAACGGGAACTCACGCCGCCCTTCCGAGTTTCTTTCCCCCAATGATATTCCAGCCTTGCTGATTTTTGTACATGTTCCCGCATCTTGATGATGCACCTGGTTGAATTCAGAGGAATTCATGACATTTGAGTTGTAATGATATGTAGTTGGCGGATCCGAGTGGATCATATGCGTATGGATAGGCTGTTCTGTTCCCTGCGTTGGATTCGGTAGAGGCTACCCTCAGCGTTAGACAGGGCCTTCCTGACAGAGGGCTCCCATTAGTAGGCACCTCCTGATTTGGTTTCGGACTGTGCTGAATGTGGGAGTAAACCAGGCGGCCTACGGAGTGGAGGGAGAGACTATCGGTGGACCAAGGGTGACCAACAGCCTAGTCAGTCCCAAAATCCTATGTCACCCATTGATGGGTGAGGGTGAGGGTGTAGTGGGTTGGCGATGAGCGACCTACTGGATTTGTGAATAGATGATTATCAGTCCCAATAGCCTATGTCACCCATTGATGGGTGAGGGTGAGGGTGTGGTGGTTCGGCGAAGTACGAACCACTAAATTTGTGTTGTTATGTATTGATGGCTGGATAAAATAATGGAATATTGGTAAATATTGTCTGTGATGTGTGGGTTGTGCTGTTCACTGAGCGTGTGGCTCACCCCTCGCACATGTTTTTCCCCAGTGGTCACTGAGCCTGAGCTGGAGCCGGAGCAGCAGTTGGAGCTTTCCGAGGGATTTCTTCAGTAGCGGAGCAGCGCTACGTCCGCGAGTACCAGAGGCTATCAGCATCCCTTTCCTTGGCTGTATGTATTGTATTTCCGTGCTGAGCACGTGTTGTATATATTCAGTTGTATTTGTGTATATTGGCTCTCACAGGACGTATGATTGAGTATCGAGTCTGTAGAATGTTTATTCACAGATTCAGTCTTTTGCTTCCGCATTTGGTGTATATGTATCATGTCAGTTCTTTTGTTGCATATGTGTCATTCTAGTTGTCTGTGTATGATATATTATTGATCTCCTGTGTTGGTTTCTGATATGATATATACATTTGCCGCGTCCCGGGGTTGGCCGCCCTGGGGCGTGACAATAAGCCTACATAACTCCTTGTGCCACAACTAGACCTCAAACACATTGGCCACCAACCTTTGGGCTAGTCCCAACATGCTCAAGACTAATTGCAATTGTTGCACCCTAACATTCATATCAAATACAAAACTTGCCTTTGGGCTCATCTCATATTTAATACAAATGTATAGTATTTATGCAACTCTAACATGCATTTAAATACATAATAGCTTATGTGTGCATAACATGATCTAAATAGTTCTTTTAATCATAAGCATGCATGTATTGACTTCAATCAAGAGAGAACAAATAGTAAGATGGATATCTTACATCACAAAAGTCTCTCTATGAAGAACTAGCATGGCCCAATGCATATTAGAAACATATTTTCACAAAAATTGGAGTGCAATAATTGACTAGCTAAACAAGTATGATTTCATAAAGTCAAAATGACAATCAATTATTTTCAAAGCACTCTTATAAACAAATTTAAGCAAATACAAGACTTAAGCTTGCACTAAATTTGTAAAAACATGTGAAAAAGGAACATGTATTTGTTGTTTTAATGATATCATACAAATAGGGCATGAAACAAGCAAAAAAACCTTCTTTGAAGTAATTTAACAAACACCTCATGTGCATGAAAACACACAGCAACCATTAAATACTTCATATGGGTTCCATTAAAGAGAAGATTTAGGCTGCGTTTGGTTCGGCTGAAATTCAGCACTTATTAGACTTAATTCGGAATTTTTCAGCACTTCTGTGTTACAAGTCTGTTTGGTTGAGGCCCAATTAACTGCTGAAATTTATCCTCTTTTGGTATATAAACCCTGAATTTTTCAGCTCATTCAATGTCACTTTTTTTTTCCGCCTCCGCATTATGTTGTTTCGTCCCGACGTGAAAAGACTATCCTACCCCACTACTTTGATTTATTTACAAGTCCTATATAATCCCATTTCACCTCCTCTCTCTCTCTCCTCGGGCATTTTTTTTTTTCTCCTCGTCGAAACCAAAGACCCCTCACAAACCCTAATCGGCGGACCTCCTCCTCGGTCGCGGACAACCACTCCTCGGTCACGGCCCGGCCCCTCCACCTTCACGGCACCTCCTCCCGACACCAAGCAACCCCTCCTCGGTCACGGCCCGGCCCCTCCACCTTCGCGACACCTCCTCCCGACACCAAGCAACCTCCTCGGTCACGGCCCGGCCCCTCCACCTTCGCGACACCTCCTCCCGACATCAAACAACCCCTCCTCGGTCACGGACCGGCCTCTCTATCTTCGCGGACCTCCTCCTCGGTCGCGGACCCACCTCCTCTGTTGCGGACCAGTCCCTCTGACCTCCACCCTCCGACGTTTCGACCTCCAATCTCCGACCAAAAGGTAAAACCAGGTGTGTCATCCCTTTTCATGGTGGCTTTATATGTGATGGGTAGTGATTTTTGTTTCTTTTGTTATTCTGCAAGCTTTGTTTTTGAAAGGGTTTATTGCAATCTTTGAAATGTGGGCTTTTTAATGTGAAAGATGGGATCTTTGTATGAGAAAATGTAGTTTTTGTTTGAGTTCTATATGGGTTTATTTGGGGTTTTTTTTATTGGGGGTACTTTGAAGTTGGGTTAGGTTTTATAACTTTGTGATTTAGGTTTTATAACACTCTTTTGGAGGAGTCATATAGATATATGTAATTAGGATTTAGGGGTTTATGTCAACAAAATCTTTGCAAGAATGCTACCTAGCACACCTTGAAGCATCAACAAACCCATGATCTAATGGTTTCAATCTCTTGTCAACCACGGAGCTAAGGGTCCAAGCCCCTTCCAGTTTCTCTGTGAACTGAAAATTTTACTTTTTCTTTGAGTCCTAAGATTTCCAGATTTAATTTCCAGCTTGTTTTAGTTGAGCTGGATTGTTAGTGTGGTTGGAGTTACATGGTCTCTGACTCTCCACGCTCTTTTACTATATTTATTACGAGATGGAATCGTATTGGCAGGTTGGCCAAGCTTTGACAGTTTCTCTGACCTTGGTGAACATTTTTCGGGTCAGTGTATTATGAAAAAAAGAGGATAAATACCATTTATGTTAAAGTTGCCAAATACAAGAAATCCAAATGGGTTGGTTCCCACCATAAATTGAAGCGGTTGATATGTGTCATTTCCAGTTTAGTGAGTTCTGTAATCTAGACATAATAAGCACCCATTATTTTTTTTTAATTGTTGGAGATTATCTAAGATCTGGGTGATAGTCAGCCTTACTTGATAGCTTTGGGAAGTTGCTACCATGAATCCATGACTATTTGCAAGATCACATGGGAATATTAATTTAATGCCATTCTTCTTTATTGGATATTCATTGCCAATTCATCACCTGTAATAGGCATCTGGACTTAACAAGGCAGTTTATCTGGATTCTTCACTCAAGTTTTAAAGAGGATTGACACAAGATTGACAACAGCAAAATAAATAAATAAATCTATATCCAGTCTCATATAGAACTATTTGTGGATCTTTGGGACAAGATGATGTTTATGGTTAGCTGTCAAGCTTGCCATTTCACCTTGGTTGTTGGCATAGCCGACAGTTGTGTTTGGTCTGTCATTTATCTGTTGACATGAAATAAACTTCCATTTGTGCGATTAACTTTGAATGGAGGTATAAAAGAAGATGGAATGTATTATTTATTTCCAAATTCGTGTTGATGTATCCATCTTTCCTTTATCATCTAAATTATGATGAAGATTTGCATTTGGATTAGATTTCTTTTGAACTAAAACTGATGGTTCTGTTCTATTATTCAGTTCATTTATTCCAAACCAGTAAAAGGCACACAATTTTATGAGATGAGAAATATGTTTAAAGAGAAGTGGAATTATGGGAGAAAGTAATGGGTGTGGTCTTTTTTTTTATAATCTTTTCCTTTTGTTTTTCCTATACTTTCCAAATGAAATGTCAAATAAAAATGTAATTTATTGCAACAATCTAATGTGTTGGCTGGTCACTTTGAACAATCAACTCTATTGATCTGTAATTGAATGGCCCCTTATCCATTCGGTATTCAGGTCCGAATCGTGGCGGCAACAATGGCGATCCATAATTATATTAGAATGTCTAATCTAACAGATGCCTTGTTCGAGAGATACCAAAACACTGCTGTTGAAGATGAAAATGCCACTGAGCAGCAATACCCCATAGTCCAACCCGACAACGAACAGGCTGAGATGAATGCAACACGAGAGGAGATTGCTAATCTCCTTTACAGTAGACGATGATTTTTTGGGTTCCAATGATGGTTTTTCAGGTGCCTTGCCAGACAAATATGGTTAAAAATATTATTTAAAATGATTTGCTATACTTTGATTATTTAAGCTCTTTTGTCGATCTATGCCCTTTATCTAATGTAAACGTTATTGAAGTTTCTCTTTGTTTACTGGTATTGATATGTTTGAACCAATGTAATAAAACCAATGGTTTTTTGTTCTGAAACTATCATTTCTTATTGAGGGTGTTTCCATTTTTAACATCATATGAAATAATGTGATTCTGATAACATTGATTTTTCTGTTGTGTTTACTCAGGTACTAGCTTTTTAGAGAAGATGATATTCAGGGAACACGGCATGATTGATGGATTGCTGCTTAAACAATGATTTCTGGCATTACAATGGAAAAGATGAAGCCCATGAGATTAATAAATTTTGTTGTAGCTTTTTGAAATCTTTAGTTCTCTTCTATTAATGCAACTCTTGAACATCAGAAATGATGATAACATGCTACTGTTATTGGAGACACTATTGTTTTGTGATAATTGGGAGACTTTCCAAGTGATTCAATTATGGTGATTTATGATTTAGGATATCAAATTCATTGATAGATTTGTAAATTTCATGTTTTCATTATATGGCTTGAATTTTTATTAATGTTTGGATATAATATGGTGAAGTGTATTTCTATGTTTATCGATAGGAAAAAAAATAAAATGACCAGTGCTTGAATTGTAGAATGAAATGATTTGTAGCCATCTGATTACTATTGGGTTTAAGTTTGTGTAATATTCACTCTTTAAAAGTGGGACATATATTTAGAGGAGCAAATCAATATTGTTGAAATAGTTAAAAAATAAGCATGTTTTTTAAATTTTCACGTTTATGAAATATTCACTCTTTAAAGTAGGACATATATTTCGAGGAACAAATATATTTTTCAAATAGTTAAAAAATAAGCACGTTTTTTAAATATTCAAGTTTATGAAATATTCACTCTCTAAAGTGGGACATATATTTCGAGGAACAAATTCATATTTTTGAAATAGTTAAAAAATAAACATGTTTTTTAATTATTCAATCAAACATCAAATTAACATTCAATACTTATTAAATAGACCAAAATACCCTTCTAATAAGCACTACTATTAAATGGTGAACCAAACACACTTATTTAAATAAGTACTTATATTTTCCGCTAAACCAAACAGTATTCTGCATAAAACATTCAGCACTTATACAATAAGCACTGAATAATTCAACACTTAAATTCAGCATTCAGCCGAACCAAACGCAGCCTTAATCCCAATATTAAAACAACAAATAGAGGGTATTAAAGTATGAAGAACCACACTCAAGTGATATTAGAAAGATTAAACCCTAAGTTAGGGTTTATCCTCAAATTCGGATTAGGGTTTTAGTGTGCTCAAACCCTAAACAAAAAATTAAATCCATACATATCAAGATGACCTGCTCTGATACCATTGTTGGAGATCTAATGCTTCATGATTGAAGTCACAAACAAAAAACAGGATCTCATCTTCATTGGTATGGAAGAAAAACAAGAATCCATGTAACAAGACATACCTTTGGGCTTTGGTTCAGATTTTTGAGTGGTCTTGAAACACCTCTTCTAGCTTGATTTAATGCTTGAGCTTCCCTTTGATTTCATTCAAGTGAACCTGGAGAAGAAACATCAACAGAGGAACCCCCAGGCACCCTTGCTTCTCCTCCTCTTCTTGATGAGTTAGATGTATATGTTTCTTTTCATTAAACACTTAAGAAGGATGCAAGGGTGGACCTTTTGATGGGTTCACCATATCAAGGACTCATAACATGTCTTCTCATCAAAGACATTGAATTGACCAAAATGCCCTTGCAAACCAAATACACAAATTAAAACTTATAACCTCCCATCAACCATACTCATAAACAAATGAGGCAACCTTAATTCACTGCTTAAACACAAATCCCCACTTGTTAAGCTATGCAAGAGTTAAATGTGATTCTCTTAAAACAAAATTCATTTGAAAAAACTAAACATTGATTTATTAAGCCACAAATACTAACACACACACACTCTCTCTCTCTCTCTCTCTCTCTCTCTCTCTCTGTTGAACTATAAAACTTACATGTCAGTATTGGTTTTTATAAACTATTGAAGTCACAGTCGATGAAAAGCCCCCTCTCACTCTCCAAGTGTTTGTATTCGGCCTCCGCCGGGGAAGCTTTGGT
Organism: Acorus gramineus; assembly: GCA_030737835.1. NCBI lineage: Eukaryota > Viridiplantae > Streptophyta > Magnoliopsida > Acorales > Acoraceae > Acorus > Acorus gramineus. Next base: position 25,498,345 of record CM060847.1, read on the forward strand.
AGGTCGGCTTTCGTCGATCTTGAAAGACTGTTCAGAGTCTCCGGACCTCCATAAGACCCGGCAAGCCCACACCCAGATCATTGTTCATGGAACCGGCGATGCGGGTCTTCTCGGGACGAAGGTTCTGGGCGCTTACGTGCATTGCCGGAGCCTCGTCGATGCGAAAAACACGTTCTTGCAACTCGAGAAGAGCCGATCGGTTACTTGGAATTGGATGATCAGAGGATTTACAATGATAGGTATGTTTAAATTTGCGGTTTTGATGTATTTCAAGATGTTGGGTTGCGGCGTCTCTCCGGATAGGTACACTTTCCCTTATGTTATCAAGTCCTGCAGTGGTTTATCGGCTTTGGGGATTGGTAAGTCGGTCCATGAGAGGATTTGCTTGATGGGTCTGGAGATTGATGTGTTTGTGGGTAGTTGTTTGATCAAGATGTACATGGAGAGTGGTTGTGTAGGTGAGGCTCGACGGGTGTTTGATGAGATGTCTGAGAAAGACTGTGTCTTGTGGAATGTGATGATCGATGGGTATGTGAAGAATGGAGACAACGGGGAGGCTTTAGAGTTGTTCTCTGCGATGAGGAGGTCGGGAACGCAGCCCAATCTGGTGACGTTTGCTTGCGTCCTGTCTGTTTGTGCCTCGGGCGGTTTGATTTCTTATGGTGATCAACTCCACGGGCTTGTGATCAGGTGTGGGCTTGAGCTGGAGGTCTCAGTGGCTAATACGTTGTTGGCCATGTATGCGAAATTTCGATGCTTGCCCGACATGCGTAGACTGTTGGATTTGATGCCTCAGACCGATCGGGTGACTTGGAATGGGATGATATCTGGGTGTGTTCAGAATGGATTCATGGGAGATGCGTTGGAGTTGTTTTATAAGATGCAATCTTCCGGTATCAAACCTGATTCGATCACATTGACTAGTTTTCTTCCTTCACTTGCTGACTCAGAGTATATTGCGCAAGGTAGGGAGATCCATGCTTATATCGTGAGAAATGACGTGCATTTGGATGCGTACTTGAAGAGCGCGCTCATCGATATATATTTTAAATGCGGGGATGTTGAAATGGCGCGTACAGTCTTTAATCAGAATGGAGCAAAGGATATGGTCATTTGTAGTGCTATGATTTCGGGATATGTGCGTAATGGAATGTGCAGTGAAGCTTTGAAGATGTTTCGGTGGCTTATAAGTGCAAAGATTAAGCCTAATTCCGTGACATTGGCGAGTGTTTTGCCCGCTTGTTCATCTTTGGCTGCATTGAGATTGGGGAAGGAGCTGCACAGTTACATAATTAAGCATGCCTTCGACAGAAAATGCTATGTAGCGAGTGCACTGTCTGATATGTATGCTAAATGTGGAAGGCTTGACCTTGGTTACCGTGTTTTTACAAGGATGTCCGAGAGAGATACCATGGCATGGAATTCAATGATTACTAATCTTACTCATAATGGACAATTTGAAGAGGCCATCAGCCTTTTTCGTGAGATGGGATGGGAAGGGATGAGATATGATTGTGTGACCGTATCTTCTGCTCTCTCAGCATGTGCAAATTTAACAGCACTACGTTTTGGGAAAGAGATCCATGGTTTCATGATAAAGGGTGGTATAAGCTCGGACCACTACTCCGAGAGTGCTTTGATAGATATGTATGCTAAATGTGGAAATGTGGTTTCTTCTCGTCATGTCTTCGATTTGATGCGTGGAAGGAATGAGGTTTCATGGAACAGCATTATCTCTGCTTACGGTAACTATGGCCTCATTGAGGATGCCGCAAATTTATTAGAAGAGATGGAAAAAGAAGAATTCAAACCAGACCATATAACCTTCCTTGCGATGATATCTGCTTGCAGTCATGCCGGATTAGTCAAGGAGGGCTTACATTACTTTCATATCATGACTGAGGGCTGCAAAATTGCAGCTCGGATGGAGCATTATGCATGTATGGTAGATCTTTTAGGTCGTGCTGGGCAGTTAAATGAAGCAATGAGCTTCATAACAAGCATGCCCTTCAAACCGGATGCTGGTATATGGGGTGCTTTGCTTGGAGCTTGTCGGGTTCATGGAAATGTTGAACTTGCCGAGATTGCTTCAAAGCAACTTTTTGAGTTAGATCCCCAGAATTCAGGATATTATGTGTTGATGTCGAACATCAATGCTGTCGCAGGACGGTGGGAAGATGTTCTGAAGGTTCGGAGCTTGATGAAGAAGAGACGGGTGCAAAAATTACCAGGTTGCAGTTGGATTGTGATCAATGGCAAGAATCATATGTTTATTGCAGCCGATAAGGATCATCCTGATTGTGCTCAGATTTATTCACTCTATGAGACTCTTCTCTTAGATCTAATTGAAGCGGGTTATGTTCCTCAAGCAGAAATCGTGTATCCATCACTAAACTCTAACAGACACCATGTGTGTGATTTCTTCGTTGCTCATGGTTATGAAAATGAGAGGTTAGAGTGTTTTGGGTGAGCATAATTGTATTGGTTGCTCTGTCCACCACCTGGTATCGGGCAAGGATGTCAGGAATTCATTGTCTTCTGTAGATAATTGACTTCAAATTGATATTGGTCATAAAATTACGTCAATCCTATTGCTAAGCTCTTGGATTTCACTGAGATGTGCTCCATTTCCAACCCATGCTGTATCATTATTATGTGATTTCCAAATTCGCTGAGTCCGTCAATGATGATTTATCAAGTACACATGGGATTCACGTGAAACACAGAATCTGAAATGATATTAAGGGGTCTCCATGAGATATTCTGCCATGAACATGATTGCAAACAACGATGATTTTAAAGTCAAAGCACTTTCTTTGAGTCTACATTTTCCTACGAAGTGAATTGAAATACTGAGTGCACAGCTCCACCGTGGAGGTATCATTTTGTTGTATCATAACATCGTGTTTAATTTGATATTTACATAGCCATTTTGTATAGATTTTTATGCTGTATTATTCATGGATTTTTTTAAGTAATCCGGACATGAAGACGCTTTTTAATTATTTTATTCATGTTTACTGTGTTCAAGATGTTTAGTCATCATACTGTTGCTATAAAATTAGTTCAGCTCTGCCAATACTATACTGGAATACAAGTGTTATGAAACCGCTCTGCTCTCTCCCTCTCTCCTCTCTCTCCCCCCCTATCCCCATTCCCCATTCCCCTCCCCGTATACCCCCTTTTCTCTCCCCCTCACCATTATCTATCTAGTTGCAACTTTTTGTTTCTAACCCATTAAAAGTTGCAACTATTCTTCATCAAATGATAATCCTTAAGATGTCCCATCCGAGGTTTCAAATTTCGGGGATGCAACAGAACAGACCAGTACATTGGCTCATCCAGCTAAACTTAGGTCTTGTATATTATCAAGTGACAAATTACTTGACTTTAGGCTAGCATGGCATGTTCAGATAAAACTCTGACCTGAGGGAGCCAATCAATAAACAAGTTGGACATGGCAAATAGAGTAAGTTTGATTGAGGACATGAATTCTGGACTGAACACAAAGTTAATTAGCTTATCAACACCCTATGTATTTTTTTATTTGAATAATCATTCCTATGCAAAATGCATATAATACAGAGCCATATGTGTTGAAATCTAGTGTTTGTGTTGTTGGCAATGTCAGTGAAAAACAAGTCCTTTATGAGCCATCATATTGTTATGGTCTAGTAGTTATTAAGTGTTGATTGAAGATGAAGAAGAACTGCTGATTGAAAGTTCTTTAACATCATTGGTCACTGTCTCACTCACATATAGGTAATCCACACTTGGTCCCATTGATTTGAAAAGTATTCTAGACCAAAGCGATGTTGATTTTAACTAAGTGAACCAAAATATTATATGAAAATGTTTTAAAAATATTTTGAAAATGTTTTTCCATTGAAAAACAAACCATAGAAAGTTCTCAAAACTTAATATTCCACTTGGTGTGTGCTACTCTTAATTGGTTCATTAGAACCTTACCTAAAACAGTTTAATATTTTATTTCTGGAGCACATCGTTTGGGCGTGGATATGTTCGTTCAAATGGTTTAATAGTTATGTACAATCACAAAGAGATTTGATACTATCCAGAATTCATTGATCATGAATTCAATTATGATCAGGACATTTTGATATTAGTCTGGGCATTAATTTTGAAAATTAAATTTTAAAGTTAATGATCAGATAGAATATTATGGTGAGAATGCTTTAAGATATCATATTTAATTCAGAATTCCGATCTCACATCGTCTGGATGCTTGAAGAACCCTCTGGACGTTTTTTAGACAATATTTCTGGAATATTCTTTTTGGCACTTTATCAATAGGCTTGCCTATCCCATATTTCCTTAAGGTGGCAGAACCCAAAATTTTGAGAGAGTTTTTGTGTGATTTATCCTATATTTTATAAAAGTAATATCCTAGTTAGTCTTCACCTAAGACTCCTTCAACCCCGAGAGAGGAGTTAATCCAACACTGGATTTCATTGATAGCTGTGGAAACACAGAGAGATGAGAGGACCGACAAAGGAGGTGTATCATTTGCACTCAGATCCATCACTAAAAAAGAGGTCGTTTAGGATGTACCGTCAACAAAGAAGTTGCAATTTGGTGTCACAGAAGCAACAGTCACAGGGTGTACCACACAACTCCAAGAGGGTGCAAGTCATCTTTTTGCCTCTCATAGTGAATTGTTTCTACATTAAGTCCCGTAATTTTTACCCTATTGGGGTTTTTCCACGTCATGTCTCTTATGGGTGGTGTAATTGCTTTTGTGACTTGATTGCTATTATCTGAGTGATTATTTCAAGATCATGCATGTTTGATTGATCATCAAAGCAATCTTATTTGAAACTTATTAAAACTTCAGTAGATCCACAAATAAGACCTCTTTTTTCTTTTTCTACTTTTTTACCCATAAAAAATATTAGGGCAAATAAGACCTATCCACACATCCCCGGGCAGAAGCAGCCACATTAAGTTTTTGTAATAACTAATTAGTGACAACAGTTGCCAAACCTTCTTGAGTGAAGTTATCTATTCCCGTGTTAGTGGTTCTATATGACTCATTGATTTCTTGGAAGTTTATTTCTCACAAAGAAAGTAGGTTTACATTGTAGATATCCTGAATCTCTAGCTGACTATCCTTTGCATGCTATTCATTTATGCATCAGGTTTGATATTGGAACATCTCATGTTGCTCAAACTATTGCATGTTCTTTAATCATTTAAAAATAATTAGTGGATTGTGCTTTGAGATATGATATGTCCACTTCTTTTGTCTTTATTTGATATCAATATTTGCCACTAAAATGGTTAGATTACAGTGTCATTTACTGTGATGATTGTAGGAAAAAAAAATGAATTTTCTTTGTAAGGGTAGTGGTTTATCCCCCTCTGGTCCTGTTTTTCTATTTGCTGTAGTTTGGTTGGTTGGTAGAGCTCTCCTCTGATGTTACTCAACCTAGCCCTTTCAGGGGTGTTGTCTTGTAATTTCCCTTCCGGGCATTTGCTCTTATCTTAATACAATCAAGGCATATGCCCACCATCTTTCAAAAAAAAAAAAAAGGGCCATCAATTAGTGAAAATGTTGAATTTCAATATAAACTGGACATGGTGCCTGTGCGAACCACATATGTGGTCTCTCCTCCCAAGGTATATGTCACCGCATGCATCGCAAATGCGGTCGCACATTGTTTTTTAATTTAGGAAAACAAAGATGTGAAAAATATGAATAGAAAATTAGGATAGATGATGAATAACATATTTTAATTGCATGATATGAAAGAACATAAAAAATTACATCAAAAGTATACTAATGCATCTTTATTAATCATTGCCAACAAAATTATATAGTTTTTAATTGACATTAGCATTTGGGTGCATCCAAATTGGATGTAGGGAACTCCAGTGGCTTGGTACTAGAAGTGTATTTATTGGAGTAATCATATAGGCCTGTTGGGCCTATTCCCGGAGGCTCGAGGGTCGGGGGCAACGCCCCCGAAAGAGGCCGCAAGCCTCTCCTCTCGCTGGAGGGTATTTTGGTCTTTTTCTATTTTTAGGGTTTGTACATCTTGTATCTATATAAGAGACCTGTCGACCTCCATTATTGAATATAATATTATTCCATTTATTTCTTGTTGGTATGAAAGCCACAAAGAAACACTAGGGTTTCACGAAATTTTATTTTTCTTGATTCATCACGAGTTGTGGTGGTCACCATTATTTCTTCCTCTCTCGGGTCAAGATTTGAGGTTTGCAATGGAGACAAAGGACACCACCCAACTGTTGGTTGTGAGACCAAGGACAACACCATACTGTTAGGGCACAATTCTCATGCCCAACAGATTACCAATGTTCTCTTTGATGGACGCAATTATCTGTCCTGGTCGCGTTCTATTCGATTATATTTGGGTCGTTGAGGCATGTCAGGCCTCCTTCTTGGCACCATTAAAAAACCGGCAGACACTGATGCGACCTTCAATCAGTGGGAGATTAACAACTATACGGTTCTAGGTTTGCTCTTCAACTCCATGGAGACCTGAATCTATAATACGTTAATGTATCATGATATAGTTGACTCTTTGTGTGCTGCGTTGAAGACTTATGGTCATGCTAGGAATGACTCGCGAATCTATGAGTTGTACAAGGATATTGCCCAAGCCACCCAAGGTACCCAATCTGTTACTAATTATTTTGGATTTCTTCAGGCTCGTTGGGAGGAACTTGCCCACTATGAGCCTCTCTCAGAGTTGACTAAGAAGGTTGCCACGATTGTGGTTGGCCGACTACAACGGCAACAGACGTATGTGTTTCTTATGGGCCTTCGACCAGAGTTTGAATATCTTTGTGTTCATATTTTGAATACCACACCACTTTTCTATTTGAGGCATTTGCTATTATTGAGAGTGATGAGCATCGCCGTTAGATCTCGTCCTCAGTGACCATTGGAACCCTTGGCAATTAGATGGCATTGGCGGCCAATTTTGGATATTACACTCCCAGCCACGTCGATGGCAATTGTGGTCACAGTCGTGGTCGTGGACGTGGATGTGGACGCAACGATATTGTGACTTGCGGCCACTGTGGAAAAACTAGGCATGAGAAAACCAGGTGTTTTCATCTTTACCCACAATGTCGCAATGTTGGAGCTCCTCCGTCTGTCCCTGTACTATTGTTGCTGATTCCTCGGTGCTAGGTGATGCTTCTACTGCTCTGTCCGGGTCCTCTGATATGCGGACCATTCAGAACTATATTGACGCCATGGTTCAGGATAGCCTTGCCTCTCATGTCTCTCATGCTTGTTCTGTTGCTCCTACATCCTCTGTTGCTTCTACCTCTACCTCAGGTATACCCTCCACCTACCATGTTAACCAATCAGGGTCTCGTACTTGGGTCATTGATTAAAGCGCTATTAAACATGTCTGGTGAGTCTCGATTGTTTGCTTCCTTGACATCATCTTCTATGCACAGAGAGGTACATCTTCCTGATGGCTCATTTACACCTGTCATCGGTAAGAAAACTGTTCCTTTTCTTCTTTTTTATCATTACACTATGTGTTACATGTTCCCAATCTTGCTCTTAAACTTCTTTCTATTAGCCAATTGATTAAGGTTTTGAACTGCTCAGTGACTTTTTTCCTTGATCATTGTGTTTTTCAGGACCTGAGTTTATGGAGGATTTTTGGCAAAGGGTATGAGAGAGATGGCCTTTACATCTTCAGAGAACCACCCACCATGGCCCATGCTTCCATTTTGCCCACCGATCATTTGCATAGTTTTTTCTTTACAATTTCTAGATATATGGCATGCATGTTTAGGACATGCCAATTTTCATCATCTCTGTTCTTTATTTCTTACTTTTTTCTCTTCATTTAAGACTCATAAATTTTAATGTGTTGTGTGTGAGCTTTTTTTTTTGGTGGGTAAAAAGGAACATATATTGCTATAGTTAGGGAGTTACATTCAAAGGATTACAATTCACAAACAAGAGAAAAAAAACATCCTTGGGGACTAGAATTTGCATGGTAAAATCGGAGGAGGGAAATCCCAACCAAGTGAGACTGCATCCCTTTGATCATTCCTAGACCGATTAAAGTCCCCTCAAATGTTAGCTTTTTACAGAACGAGTGAACTTCTCCCCAGCAGCATCCTTGATCAGAATGAGTTGGAGTGGAGCAACTATCTAATCTGGAAAAAGGGAAGTGTGCCCCGGGGTTGTTCTCATAGCAGCTAAGTGATCAGCGGCTTGGTTCCCTTCATGATAAACATTTGAAATTCTCCATTGGTGGAAGGAAGCAAGTATATTCTGAATTTCTTTCCATACCCACAGGACCTGCCATGGCATGCAACCTTTTCGTTTTAACCATGCAACTGCAGTAGACGAGTCACTCTCCAAAAGGGTGTGAGTGGCATGAATACTTTGGCAGAGTTGGAGACCTTCTAGGATGGCTTTAAATTCCAAAACATTGATGGAGGAGAGGGAACGTTCCTGTACTGCAACAGCTTGTAGCAGCTCACCTTTCCAATTTCAAAGAATCTCACCATATCTTGCCCTGTCAAAGGACAAGGAGCCATCAGAGTTTGATTTGTTCCACCCCTTTGATGGAGGCTGCCAAGAAACCTCCAACGAGGAGTGTTCAATCGGTGTGATGGAGATCCCCCTAAGGGAAGCCGTGGTAGTGAGCTGAATCGTGAGCTCTTCCTTCAGTGTGCGCCCATGAAAACAATTCTGGACAGCACAACATAGTTGTTTGCAGACCTGCAATTTATGAGTCTCCTTGTTCTGAAAGATTCGAATGCATCTTTCCTTCCATACCCCCCATATTGTTGTGACGAACGCCACTTGCATAATGTGCTTGGGAGCTCCAACCGGAAAGGTTTTCTCTCTGTTCTCATCTTCCTCAAAAGGATGAATAAGAGCAGAGGAGAAAAAGATGGTCAGTAGATTCAATGTCCGTTTTGCATAGAGGGCAGGTGACATCCCGAACCAAGCCCTTCTGTTGCAAATTGGTCAGAGCGGGGGACTTGACAAGCAGGGCTAGCCAAGAACGCATCAAATACTTTGGAGGCTGGAATTTTTGCCACATCCATTTAGACCATTTAAGTTTTTCTTTCTTTGGTTGAAGAAATGACCTAGCGTGAGGTGTTCTAAGGACTCCATTAGGGGTGTGTGGCCATATGAGGACGTCCTCGTCGGCCCCCCCACAGTCTTTGTTCACGAATGTCATCCCAAATGTGATCCCAATTAGTTGACAACCATTCAGGCTAAACCGATGTGCCATCCTTCATGCAATGAGCAACCAGCAGTTGAGGATCTGTGGCACCACTGGGTTGTGTGAGTTCCCTCAACGTCTTACTTTTAATCCATGGATCAAACTAGGCGCTAGTTGAAGAACCTGAGAAGATGAGGTAGCGGATTTCAGGCTTAATCCAAGTCTTGCCATTCAATAATTTAGGCCATATCCAAGATCCCGAGGACGATGTGTTAACCTCCCAAATGTTCTGCTTTGAGTGGTACCTCTTCATCACCCAATGGACCTAGAGGGAGTTCGAACCAGAGGTTACTTCCCAGAACCTATTCCCTAAGGCCGCTTGCATCCAAACACCAATTTGTTCCACCTTCGGTCTTTGGAGTGCATATTATCTCCCAATTAACATGGTGTACCGTTTTCTTCAGCGAAGCCCCCCCCCCCCAGATGAAATTTGGATGAGTTTTTTCATAAGCTTGATGGTACCTGTGGGTAAAGTGAATGCTGAAGTTTAGTAGATTTGAAAGCTAAAGAGCACCGTTGTTGCGAGCTCCAGATGACCTGTCAACAATAACATATGGCCATGCTAGAGCTGAAGTCTTTTGCGGAGTTTATCCACTAGTGGTAGACATAGCCGAGGAGTCAGAGCCCCCTTGAACAGGGGGAGACCCAAATAAGTGACTGGGAGTTTACCCAATGGAATACCCAACTCCGAGACAAATAACTGATGTTGTTCCGTGCGACCCCCACAGAAGACCTGAGATTTGCCACTATTGAGCTCAAGGCTAGACAGGGCAACAAACCACTGAAGAATATTCTTGAGCCCTCTCCCATCACTGGATGAGACAGTCGAGAAAATGATCAAATCGACTGTGAAATGAGATGGTTGATTGAGTTGGACTGCTTGGTGAACGAGCCAATCTGTTTGGAATGAAAAGCACGGTCCAAGGTTTGTGAGAACATCTCCATGCCTAAGACAAAAAGAGGGGGGAAATAGGGGACCCCTGCCTAAGTCCCGAAGTGCTCTCAAAGAATCCAAAAGGAGATCCATTAACCAAACAGAAAAACGACATGTTTGGGTGCAAGCCATGATCCAATTTAGTCAAAGTTTATCGCTTCAAGTACCTAAATGATGTATGGCCATCTAATGGAATCAAGTAAGTCAATCTTGATTGCTGCGCGTCCTTTTCCATTGTTCTTCAAGAAGTAGCGCACCATCTCGTGAGCAAGGAAAATTCCATGTGAGATCTTCCTTCCTTTTATGAATGCCGTTTGGTTAGGACTGATGAGGGACGGGAGGACTCTCTATAACCGTGCAGCAAGAATCTTTGTTATGGGCTTATACATTGTTCCGCAAAGAGAAATGGGCATAAATTGGTCCAAGGAGTTGGCATTGGAGCTCTTGGGGATGAGAGCTGTAAATGTTGTGTTGAGCTAGAGAAGAAGCTGTCCCTTTTGGAAAAATTCTTTGACCGTTGAGAGCACATCGTCCTTGACCACCTCCCAACAGTGCTGAAAAAATCCCACCGTGAAGCCATCAGGTCCTGGGCTACCATCCCCCCTCATTAATTTGAGAGTTTGAAAGATTTCTTCATCATTCACTTATGCGCAGAGACTAATATTTTGGTTAGATGTCAGCAGCAGGCTGATACATTTCCTTGTTGAAGGCTCTGGTAGTAAACAGCATGCTTGTGTACCTGCTCTTGATCTAAAATCTCAGAACCGTCTGGGAGGATGACCTTATGAAGAGCATTATGAGACTTCCTAGCAGCAAACTACGCATAAAAAATTTAGAACATGTCTCCTTCTTGTAACCAAGTTACCCTTGCCTTTTGACTGATTATCTCCGCTTCTTGAAGAAGAGCCGTCGATAATCAAGGCGAGAAGAAGTTTCAATGTCAATGCATGTTGGATAGAGGGGATCTCGTTGAAGGGCCTGTTGAGCTCGATGAAGGTTCAGTCGTTCCCGAGCCACACTGTCTTGGACCAGTCCAAAATGTTAACGTTCCATTCTTTGAGAACCTTATTTGTTTGTTGAAGATTTTTGGACAATCTGAACATAGCTGTACCAGAGACCGGTAGAGCTCATGCTCCAATTAGCGTGTCCAAGAAGTAGCCATGTTTCAGCCAGGCATTAAAGAATTAAAAGGTTTCAGATGACTTTGTAGAGGGGGGATCGCAATGAGTTTCACCGCCACATGATCTAGGAGACTACCCAGAAGATATTGCGTGTAGGCTTCAGGGTAGATAGAAATTCAGGCTGAGTTAGCCAAGATTATGTCTAGGCGACAAGTAATCCTACTTTCTTGCCTGTTATTCCAGGAGAATGTCTCCAGAAGTATGAAGATCAAACAAGTTGCAATGGTCCAGACAAGAGTTAAACTCCATTAAACGTGAGGCTTGTAAGTGCCTACCTCCTCTCTTTTCCGATCCGTAGCAGACTTCATTGAAGTCGCCGCCAACCAGCCAAGGGCCAAGAATTGTATCTGCTATTCGACGAATCTCAGCCCAGAGAATCATCTGCTCAGCAGGAAGGTTGGACCCATAGACCATTGTAGTACAGATTCGTTGTCCCGTGCCAGAGAGAGTCAGTTGAGAATGTATGAATTGGGAGGAACTCCATAGAACTTCAACCTTGAGTTGCGTAGAAAGCCATAATATCCAAATCATGCCCCTTCCATCGTGAGAGTGCGAGAATTCAGCAGTCCGACACCCCAGGATTCTGTTTTTGAGTAAATCAACGTCCAGAGGAGCAATTTTGTTCTCCAGAAGACCAATAAAAGGGACTCTACAATCCTATAAGTAATTACATACATCCAATTGTTTAGTTTTATTGTTTAACCCCCTTACATTCCCGAAGAAGACAATTCATAAAAACATAGGGAAGTAATAGAAGACTCAGATGACTTAGCTATCGATGGCCTTTGCCCGGCTTGGGCCAGGCTAAGCCGATTTCTGTCTAGTCTGCCACGAGGAGGTTGAGGAATGCAAAGGAGCCTCTTTCAACCGAACTGTGGTGCACTCTTTAATGGGAGGAATGTCTTCGTGAGGGGGAGATAGTAGAATGACAAGTTCCTGTGTTTCAATCTCCTCTTGGGAGTTGAGCAAGCCCCCTTCTCCATGTTAGGAGTTCTTACTTGTGTCTTTTGGCCACCTTTCCCTTCCCCCTTAACGGTAGCAACAACAGAGGAGTTTTCCTCATATAGGCCTCCCTGACCTTCATGAACATCTTCGGTCACTTGCACTTCTACCTGAGTATCGGTCAAATCGGGGCTTCCATCTTCAACCTGAGTCTCAGTCAAGTCATGATGCTGCATTTTTGCTTCAACTTCTGAGCTTAAGTCCAGCTCTTGTAATGCATTGGGAGAGGATTCCAGGACTTCCACAATTTGAAGGGCTTCGAATTGGTTGGCTTGGCCCTCTTGGGCTTTCCGGATTTGTTGCGCGCTGAACTAGCCTTCGTGGTCTTGACTTCCTGCCAGACTTGAGATGGGTGAACCCTGGTAGCAGCAGCACTAGCTACTAATTGTGCGACTGAAGCCTGGAGGGGTTTCTTGCAGCACATGGATCATAATGCCCAAAGGTGGAACAGTGTGAGCAGGCTTGGGGTTTCCAATTATAAAGGATAGTGATCTCTTGTTGTCCACTAATCTTAGAGTTAACCACCACCTTGAATGGTAGAGGAGATCCAGCCTCTACATCAACAAAGACTCGTGCAAAGGATATTCAGTGTGTTAATTTTTTGCGCATGATTAAGTCACAATTTAACATTACAGTAAAGAGTATTAGGTCTGATAATGGGGGGAGTATGTCTCAGATTCTTTTCGGTCTCCATCTGAATGAGTTGGGAATCCTCCAATGGTTGATTTGTCCATATACACCTAAGTAGAATGGGGTGGTGGAATGCCAGAATTGTCATCTCATGAATGTGGTTCTTTGTCTCCTTCGTTTAATGAATGTCCTAAAGTCCTATTGCAATATGGTAGTCCTCACTGCTACTTTTCTTATTAACTGGACTTCCATGTTTGATATCCTAGTCGTACTCATTTCCCCATCACTCCACAAGTCTCTGGGTGTACTTGTTTTGTTCAGGATAGGGGGTCCTCACACACCATTGATGGCAAGTCTATATGTTGTATTTTCTTTGGTTATTCCATAGTGTCCAAAGGATATAGATGCTATAATCCTATGTTTTGAAGATTGTTTCATTCCCTTGATGTTACATTTTTTGAAGATGTGCCCCATATTTTTCTAACACGATTATTCAACATTCTTCTTCGCCAGTTCGACCAACTTCATTTTTTCTGTCATTATCTTTGCCACAGTTGCCACCACCACAATCTCCTCTTATTGTGTACACTATAGATCTCGCCCACCTCTCTCCTGCTCCCTTGTTGGCTTCCTCCTCAAACTCAAGTATACCTTCTTCCTTGATCACTCCACATTATGTTCCTGATTTGTCTCCATATAACTCTAATGTGCCTATTGCTTTTTGCAAAGGTCGTTGGAGTTTCGTCACTCCTCATCCTCTTGCCCAGTTTTTTTCTTATCAGGGACTTTTCAATTCCTACATAGCTTACCTGACTGCTACATTGTCTATCTGTATTCCTCGTATTGTTATTGAGGCATTACAGGATCCTTTGTGGACCGCAGAGATGGATGCCTTGCAAAAAAATCATATGTGGGAGTTGGTTGATCTTCCATCAGGGCAGAGGACCATTGGCTGTCGATGAGTTTTCACAATAAAATACAAGGTTGATGGGGTTGTTGCGAAACTATTGGCACACCTTATTGCGTAAGGCTTTACTCAGACTCTAGGAAAGGATTTTCATGTTATATTTGCTCCTGTTGCCAAGTTGACTACTATTCAGCTTCTTGTCCCTCTTGCTGCCATCTTCATCAGATGGATGTAAAGAATTATTTTCTTCATGGTAATCTGACAAAGAAAATTTATATGGATCCTCCGCTATGTTTTCGTCTTCATGGGGAGTATTCTGGGAAAGTATGTCTCCTTCTCAAGTCTCTATATGGACTGAAGCAGTCTCTGAGAGCATGGTTTCAGAGGTTTAGTGTAATCATTTCTCTCTCTTGGATTCACTCGCTATCATGCTTATCACACTTGCTTCATTCGTTCAAGTAATGGACAATGTACCATTGTTCTATTTTATGTGAATGATATCATAATCACAAGAGATGATGCTGATTACATTGTCAAGAGTCAAGACTGAGCTTGGACATGTGTTTGATGTGAAGATTTAGGTCATCTTTAGTATTTTTTGGGGATTGAGATTGCTCACTCACGTTATGATATTTCGCTCTCCCAGCGAAATTACACTCTTGACCTTCTTGAGGACACCGATATGCTTGGATGTCGCCCTGCCACTTCTCCTATGAACTTGAACCATTGCCTTCATGTTGAATTAGGCAACCTTCTTCCAGATCCTTCTCTATAGCAGGGTCCAGTGGGTCGTTTGATCTACTTGACTAACACTAGACATGATTTGACTTTTGCTGTCAGCGTGGTGAGTCAATTCATGCATGCCCCACGGACTTCTCAACTAGATGTTGTTTATAGGATTCTTCGATACTTGAAGTCATGCTCAGGTTTTGGCTTATTCTATGCTGCTAGTGCTCAGCCACCATATCTTGCTACACTGACGTAGATTATGTTGGTTCATTCACTGATCGCCGGTCTACTTTTGGTTTCTGTACTTTTCATGGGGGCAATCTTATTTCCTGGAAAAGTAAGAAATAAAGTGTTGTCTCTCGTTCTTCTGCTGAGGCTGAGTATCATGCCATGGCCTAGGGCACATGCAAGATCATTTGGTTGTGCTCTCTTTTGACCAAGTTGGGATTTCCTATAACTGGTTCATCTACTTTGTTTTGTGATAACCGATTTGCTATTATGCTTCCCTTGGACTCAGTTGTTCATGAGAGGACCAAACACATTGAGGTTGATGTTCACTTTCTTTGAGAGAAAGTACTCGGGTGCCATTGACACAATTTTTGTCTCCTCCAATGAGTAGCTTGCTGATATATTCAACAAGTCCATTAGTCCTTATGTTCTTCGTTCTAGCTTGACCAAGCTGAGCTTGATTGATATCTTCTCTCCAACTTGAGGGGGAGTATTAGAGTCATTATATAGGCTTGTTGGGCCTATTCTTGGAGGCCCCGGGGTCGGGGGCAACGCCCCAAAACAGGTCGCAAGCATCCCCCCGGACTGGAGGATATTTTAGTCTTTTTCTATTTCTAGAGTTTGTACTTCTATCTATATAAGAAACCTTTATGCTTCCATTATTGAATATAGCACTATTCCATTTATTTCTTCTTTCACCTTCAATTTTTGCACAACCTAATGCTCGAAAACATTACTGTGAGTAATGTCAAAGTGATGAAGCCACATACTCAACCATTCCCCCTTGAATCCACTGGTGAACATTACCTCCATCTCCATCTCCATCTCCATCATCATGGTCTTCATCAAAGTAATTTCTTGGTTGTGTGGGGTCCAACCCTTCTACTAGAACTTCATTATCTCCTGCTGTTGCTGCTTCTATCATGCCTTCCTACACCTCATGTATATGTTTTGCTCTTCTATTCTTGTTGTGCGCATGAGGGAATTCTCCTTGTATATGTTCGGGTGCTCCCTCCTAGAACAATATGTGGAGGTGGATCTTTTGGATCATGTTCATACACCTCCCTCCCGAATGCATTTTTTATTACTGTCATTAAGTGGTGATTCTATTATGGACAAATGAACAGGTGCATAATGACAAAATAGAACAATTAATACGAAAAAGTCTCATTTACTAGGATATTCAACTCAGCATGAGGGAAGGAATTGCATTACAAGATGCCATGTATCCCCTCAATCAAAATTGCAATCCTAAGTAGAAGAGTTTCACTATTAATAAAAATAAGGTAGGATGGCTACCGTTTTCTCAAAAAATAAAATAAAATAAAATGATTCTCTTGATCTCATGTTAGTTCACAGATGTGCAAAAGTACTCTTATTAAACTCCTACATTAATTCAAACTCCTAACATAAAAAAATGGGATAAAAAAAAAATGGAAAAAGAAAAAGCAAATCTAACTTGATCAGAACTACATCAGACAAAACCATTATAAATTTCTAAGACAAACTGTGAACCAACCTTTTATGCTTAAACAAGGTGCATGACAGTTTGGCCCATTTAAAATGATGGATAATGACCATCTAAAGGAGAGAAACTGAATATGGTCCTAACCCTTGATGTTTTTTACACAAAGTGACTGCTCGCAGGATTCAAACTGAGGACTTTTGTGCATTAGCTCGAGCACTTTCATTACTCCAAGGACCCACTAGCAAGAGAGGAATATTTATGTCAATACTATAATAGTTCTAAATCTACTAGTTTCTTGAAGTCCACATTATTGCTGATCCATCCATCCAATCTTTCTCTGTTGGTTCCAGCTTTCATTGTTTGTTCATTTGTCATCACCAAAATCTCCAAATACCTGTAACTATATATGCATATATTTACTGTCTCTGAATTTCTCCAAACCAGCCAGAATGACCTTCACAGTATGACATACTTGAGTTCCACTGGTTTCTTTAAGTTTTTTTTTTCTTTTACTGTTTGGTTCTGTGATTCCACAGTTTTTCTTTGCTTAGACAACGTTTCTCAATCTTAGGACTATGTCCTTTTTTTTTTCTTTCTCTTCCATGCTGTTTCCATGGTATTTTTCAGGTTCCAACATTGGATGAAGAGTGTTCAGATAGAATTGTAGAATTTTTTAGCATGACTATGGTATATGTAATTCTCATTAGGTGCAGATTGATTGGTTTGTGAAGCCATGTTTTGTTATCCAGTGTCATGATTTGTGTGCGACAAATTATTGTCTCTACGTAACACTAGGATTACTTAACTTTTTTTTTGAGATACTGACAACATATATATAGAGTTTCAAAATGAAATTTAAATGAAGGTTGTTGGGTTAATTAATAGGGCAAAACAGACTAATGAGAACGATAGGTCCTTTAGTTCTATAATTCTATTGAAGTTCAATATCTGTAAAGAAATCTAGGGCTGATATTGTGGTTGTATGTCGGAATCTCATTTGATAGTTGACGTTGCAGTCATGGGCTTGAGTATTTCTTCTGTTCAATGTATTTATTTAATATGCTTTCTTTTATTTGCTGATCAATTTTGATTTAATCTTGCTGTCCTGCTTTATTTCTATATATGCATTTCATCTTTCTTAGAACAAAAAGCTTAAACGACATGGTTGGCTTTCGCTATCCCCTTTTTTCATGGCAGAGAAAAATGATTCAATTTTACCTTCTATGATAGGAGGATTTTATTATTTCCAGGAAACAACATACCTGGTGTCAGCTCAAACATTCTTGACATGAGTTGGCATCTTATTTGGATATCAATTCATATTTTCAGGATTTAACCATCTCTCATTTCATAAATAAAGCACATCGATTATCTAATTCTGAAGAACTAAATATGGACCTGGCCAACCTTATGTGGTCTTTTTGCAGTTTGTATTTAGGAAACACTCAGCATCAAATTCTGGCTCACATAATCCCAAAAAGACGGCCAAAATAAATTTTCTGAAGATGTTGAACACACAGAGCTAGCCAAACTCAGATCTGCACAATTGTGGAAATTTTTTAAATAACAATTGAACAAGAAAATTTCAAATTGGCTTGATTTTGTTCTGTGTTTAGCATCCTGATTTTTGTCCTATGGTTGCATGTTTGAACTGTCGCTGTTGCCTATATAGCAGATGTTAGGATCAATCTTATTCGATTTGTATTGATAATCTACAAAAAGACGACAAGGTATCAGTGTTTTCTATGGTATGTTATTCCAGATTTGATATAGGCAGTGGCTAACAGACTTCATTGGTCATGTGTTATTTATGTGTTTTCTCTCTGACAATCTTAGTTTTCCTCTAACAAGGGGAACCAACTACTTTTGTTCACATCACTACCTGTGATATTGTCATCTTATTTGACTAGTTTCTGTCAGTAACATCATTTGCAGAATTGACTACTGCAAATGGGCATGCTTAGTCATATATTGTTATGCCTCAAAAGAGCAGCCATAGAGTGACTGCATTCAGATTGCGCCACAAAAGAAGGTAACTTAATCCTGTTTTCAGAATTTCTGTTATAGTGAGCTTTTTTCTGGTCATTTTATAGTACCTTCTACCTTGTAAAATTTAGTAAATCAAAAGCATATGGCATCATTTGTGACTTTTCATCAGTTTGGTTTTCTTTGGGTGTCGTATATTATACTCTTTCAATGACCAAAATTAACTTTGGGGGTCTGCTTGCCTATAACAAAGCAGAAGCAGCAGCCTTTTAATGGATTGGCAACTCTTCAGGTAGAAATTGTCAATAAACCATGATTTACATAGGCATATTGCAGGAAAATGGCCATATGTACTGTGAATTCCATACGGTTAAAATTTAAGAAAATGATACGTCTAACCCCCATTGTAGCCTCAATTGTAGTCCACATCGGTTTTAAAAAAATTCATACGCTCTCCAGATGAAATGTAAATTGTTATATGAAATGAAATATATACTGACTCACATTAGCATATTTTTTTTCAAGTTAAAAAAATGATAAACTTTTTTAAGCCATATAATATGATAGAATCCCATTCATTATGATAGCGCAGTATATACTATATTATCATAGCGTATGAGGTTGCAAAACGGTCTACAAAACGAATTGAGTGTATCAGCGCTCTACAATTTTATATATTTGTGTGTAAACAACTTTAACTTGATTAGTATAACATGTAGACATGGTATCCCTTGGGCCCCCTTTGGTGGTATATGGCCTGGTACAATTATAGTATAACAATGAAATGATATTCAAATACCATTTAGGAACATAGATATTATGAATATCACTGTTATTAGAATGCCACTTTTTATTCTAACACGGTGGTTTAACTAAACCCCTTGAAAGATGGATTGGAATTTTTTCAAATTTTCATCTATCTATAAATAAAGCGAACTTCTATAAAATAAATAAAAAATAAATCCATCACCCATCTTCTCTTTTTTATGTTACAACATATTTCACTTGCAGGTAAAATTGGTATTTAAAAAATAATGTACAGGTTATACCTAGTGCTTCACAAAGATAAAGGTGGTTTATATTACAGGAATAACATATAATGTTTCAAGAGGTAGAAGTGGGTCAAGTTAATGGTATTACAATGCCCTACATTGTAATTTACTTGGCCAAAAAAAACAAATCTTAACCTGCTCTCGAAAAGGACCTTAATAGGTATCTATTATTTTTGGATAGAATATAAAAGGGTTGGTTCATAATTAGTCTATGAAACTGGCCATAACATTAAATTTTTCTTACAGTTGTGTCAATATGTGTGTGAAGGGGATATAAAATTGTTTGTCACAAAAGGTTAATCAACTTTTACCCTGTATGATTGTAGGTTTCCTTTCATTGTCACATATTTAGTGAGCATCTCTGTTATAAGAATTTGGAATTCACTCTCCTTTGCTGAAGACACTTACCAACAAGCACGTTAAAGTCAGTGAAAATCCCACTTTTTCTTGATTTGATGCTCAACTAATTCAAGTGGGACCCATTTTAAAAAATGGACTGGAACTTCAATTGCTTCATGAGAATAATCCGGTCCATTCTTTCACATCATGAATTAAATAAGACAATTACTAATAGCATCAATTGTTGTTTGGACATACGTGTATGTATACATTCCATGTATACTAGTGACCTGAATAAGACAGTTGAGATCATAAGTTAGCATTTCAAATCTACACTTATAGCTCAGTTTTTGTTTTGTGGGGTAGAGAAATAGAACAGGTAGAACATGCATCACCCCTTCATCTGTTGACCATATTATCATTGCATTCCATGTTGCATCTTTCTTTCTTGTTTTTGGGATTAATATTCTATTCCTGGGGTCCCCAGTTGCCAGTTGTTAGAGACAATGACTGCTAGAAAAAAAAAAAATTCAATCTTTCTCTTATAGAAGCTACCCCCTATAGAAAAGTCCAATTTTCTTTTATAGAAGCCTATACTGCCTATACCCAATTCACCAACTTACACGAATTCTGATTCCAGTGCATTTCAGGTTACTCTTTTATGTTACAACAACCTGCTTTTTCAATGTCATTCTTCGAATTATATTATATGTTTTTACTTATACAGGTTTGTACTGAATGTGTGGCAGGGAATGCATTGTGTTTTTCATTTTGGTAGGTCCTTTTGGGTGTAGATTATGCTTCTTTTTTTTTGGTGGGAGGTGAGTCCTATTATGATTGATCTTCCAATTGAAGCCATTGTTGATGCATTTCCACTTTGGTCTGCTTCTGGGTAATGCTAACCAAACCTAAAGCCCCTTATTTTGTGTGGACAGGATCATAATGCGTTCCAGGTCAGACATGTTGTAGATTGTGGGTTGAAAAAATAGGGCAATATCTAGATTGTAATATTAGTGGCAATATCTAGATTGTAATATTAGTAGCAAATATGAATCAATCACAAGAATTATATAAAAATAAAAGTTGATTAAAAATAAAAAGAAATAAAAGTAGTAACATGTAACAGAGTGTTAGAGATATTACATATTAGGGGCATTTTAGTCCTCATCTTATGGGCAGTTTAGTTTTTTTAATTCTTTTCTCTTTATACAACATATTTGGGGCCAAATCCCTGATGAGAATTTTGATTCTTTCTCTTCAAATGGGAGTGAACAGACATGGATCCTTTCAGAACGTCCACAGGTTGCAAAGTTAAGAGTAAAAGGAGACAGACATTCAGGAGAAAATAGTGGGAGACATGAATGGGGAGAAATGTCAGTCCCATTTCCATAAAGATGGCATTGATTCACCAATTGGTTGTTCTTCCACACATCAGGCACTTTTAAGTAGAGTTTTAGACATCTCTTGGACATGTTTTGCATTTTCTAAAAGAAAAATGTTATGTATAATTCTCTCTTCAGTATCCATCCTACTTCGCAAATGTTTTGAATTTTTTAGAAGTAGTATACCTCGTCTAATGATATAGATGCTTTTATAAAAAAAAAAAATACACATACTACAATGAATTGTTGCATGAGTGTATGACGCTAAAAAAATATATAGGACTGGAACTGAAAAAATGACCCTTTGTAAAAATGATTTCTATACAATGTTTCAAAAATATTCAAAAGTTTGCATTGGTGTCTTTCTATAAGATGATATGGATGGTTGTAACTTTGTTTATTTGATTAAGAAAACCAATGAAAGTTATTTTTATTTATTATTTTACCCACTTGTTTGCAGCTATGATCAATAGAAAACCAATAATGATTTTTGCCCCAGCTTACAGCCCATTACAAACCCCATGAGTTGGCACTATGAGTATTCCCTTTTTACCTTTAAGTGGCCCATTTTTGTTTTTTTTTTTATAACCAAACCTTTTATTTGGTAGATGCGGTTATGATTGGACCTTTCTTTAAATAAAAAAAAAAAACAAATTCAATTCAATTGTTAATACGAAACAGCAGAATGATTCACAGTTATCGATCGATCATGTGTGAAGTTTAACATAAATCAATAATCCGATTCTAGTTTTTGTAAGAAATTTCAGTGTTTGTTTGATTCTGTGCGAGTTGTTTCTGGTTTAATAAATGGTGATCGTATTAGGTTTGGTCAATTCTGATTTTCAGATTTTTTATTATATAAATGTTAAAACGGAGATGAATCTTATTATGTCGAATGTATAATTTGTTTTTAAGCATTGAATTAATTCAATATTAGTTTTTTTTTTATTGTTAATCAAGATTTGTATTGCTATACAAAAAATGAAATTTTTACAAAACTATCCAAAATCTTTACAAAATAGAATTTAATTAGAAGATCATTAGCTCATAGGAGGGAAGCCCGAACAAAGTCTGACCTGTATCCCCATGAACTAAAAGCTGCCATTGAACTCAAATTTGGAAAAAAAGGGTATTAGGATCTTATACGATTGTAAGTAGGCAAACTGGATTTGTCATGAGGCAGCGCATTGCCTAATTCTAGTCATACAGAGGTAGGTAGAATGGTGGATTCCCTTCTAGCTAATCAGAAGGACTCTAGGATGTCAGTTGGTACGTTGCCTTTTTGATGGATATGTGAGACTTCCCATTCTAGAAGAAGGGCAAGACCACGATGAATACTTCTCAAATTTTGAACTGGATCCGGTCAGTTCGGTCAATACCGAACTGGACGACGTGAAAATTGAACTACATAACCAATTGTTGGATATATATTTCACTCTCTTATTGAATACTGATGATACTTAGGAATTCATATTTTCTCTGATAGCTAATTAGATCCA
Source organism: Acorus gramineus (assembly GCA_030737835.1). Lineage (NCBI taxonomy): Eukaryota > Viridiplantae > Streptophyta > Magnoliopsida > Acorales > Acoraceae > Acorus > Acorus gramineus. The sequence goes on from CM060847.1 coordinate 25,520,942, forward strand.
ATAAAAGAGTGAAATATATACCTAACAATTGGTTGTGTAGTTCGATTTATAAGTGGTACAATTCGATTTTCACGTCGTCCAGTTTGGTATTGACCGAATTGATTTGGATCCAGTCTTGACTAGATCCGGTCCCTTCGAATAGCACTCTAAGGGTGATTGCCATTTCCTTTGATCTAAGCAATTGTTGTTGTAGAGTATGACTCCAACCAAAGTTTGGAACTTCCTGAGTTGAGTGCTACTAGATGCCCACCTCAATAGGTTCGAGTTCCAAGAGGATGATAAGACATCTATTTGAAAAGTCAAACAAAAAATCAATGGGAAGATGACACTTATTGAAGTTTCTCAATAGGGATTATAATTGATAGACAAAATGCCATTTGTTTTTTTTCCTTGGATCCATCAAAAACCTAACTCTAAACACATAAAACCATTTTTTTGAATCATTTTGTGATAGCATTCATCTTTTATTTATTTATTTTTATATATTTAGTTATTTATTTGTCTGCAATCCTAAAGAATAAAGATTCAATTTGTTTGTCAGTCTGAGGTCTAGGTGTTGAGAGACACCTCCCACTTTTAGGGACCAGTGTTCATTTTTTGTTGAAAAAAAAAAAACTTTGATTCTATCATATTTGGAATATGATATGTCCAGTGTTGTGTGTAGTCCTGTCGATTTATTTTAAATAATACTTATTTATTTATTTGTCTACAACCATAAAGAACTAAAGATTCAACAAATATAACTTTTACTTTGTCTGGGTGTTGAGAGACACCTCCCCATTTAGGGACCAAGGGTTCTTTTTTTGGGGAAAAAAAAACTGTGATACCATCACTTTTGAAAAATGATATGTTTACATTCATCTATTGAATTGTGTATTTTTATAATATTTCAATATATTTATTAAAAATACATTTTTGGATACAAAGTCCCAAACACGTTGTGATAGAACACTACTAGTATTAGAAGAGTTTATGCAAATGTATACAAATAAGAGACCGGAACCAAAGCCTAATAAAACCAACCAAAAGAGCTGGAAACACCTTTTTTCACTTGGGGAGAACAAGTTTTGAAACAAAGTTTTAGGGATTTTTATTTTTAAGTCCCTATAAACTATATTATTTAGTGATCAATCTCTCTTTTCTTCATGTTCTTTTTTTAGTGTCCAACTTCAACGGTCTTAATTCGGTTTTAGTCCCTCTAAACATCCGTTTGAATATTCGAATAATATTCCATATACCATTAGTACGTGAAAATGAGATTTTTATTTTTAAGTCCCTGAAAACTATGTTATTTAGTAATTAGTCCCCCTTATTCATATTTCATTTTGAAGTCCCCAACTTCAAACGTTTTTTTCTTATTAGATCTAGAAAAAATGTTTTCATGATTTTGTATGTATTTTGATATATTTGGAATTTGTATACAAAATGTAGTGAAATATTTAAATTCAAATTGCATTTTTATTATTAGGTGTTCACTGACAATTTCAGTGTTAATCAACATTTCATATGCCCACCCAAGTTAATCAGCACTTCATATGCCCTCCAATATGAGATTTTTGAAATATCAAATTAGATATTACTAGGTGTTTAGTGATATTTTTAAAATTTTAAATTTAAAAATTTAGATACCATTAAAAAAATTGTATGTAGTCAATGAAAAATTTATTCTACAAGGTTCTAAACTTTTATTTATCTAGGATTTAGTGATTTTATGGGGATACAACATTTTTTATTTATTTATTTATTAACATTTAAACTACTATTATTTTAGTTCGTATTTATTTATTTATATTTAAAATCTCATTCATGAATGAAACTAAGATTTTCCCCATTGTTATAGAATCTTGGACGCCACTGCACACCATCAGCGATTTGAAGTATCATAAGATGGAAGTTGAAGAAAGGCTGAATCACAAAATTCATATCTTGGTTACAAAAATATTAAAAATGGTTTTATTAGGGGTTTCTTTCATTTAAAGATGCATAGTTTAGGAATCCATGGCCCTCAAAGTGGTAGACGTTTTACGTAGGGACTAATAAAGAAAAATTCGTTTGAAGTTGTGGGCTTAAAATACAATATGAAGAAGGAATGGATGGATTACTAAATAGCATAATTTATAGAGAGTAAAAATAAAAATTTTAAATGGTAGTTTAGGAATTTCAATCATCGGTCAACCCAAACAAACGAATATTTGGTGGAGGAACTAAAAACGAAATAAACGGTTGAAATCGAGGACTGAAAAATAAATATGAAGAAGGAAAGAATCAATCACATAACAGAATAGTTTAGAGGGACTTTATAAAAAATTCCTTTAACTAAACTTGTCTCATAATTTAGAGTTATAAAAAAAGCAATTTGGGGTGGGTATAGCCACCCCATGAGTTATTTTATCCACCTCGTTTATTTAAATAAAAAGATTTGTTACTTATCTAACCCACCCCACGAGTTTGACATAGACAATGTCTTCTGTGTGTAAGATGATTTGACATGGATCATGTTAATTAAAAACTAGAAAGCTTACTTCAATTCTAATTCCATTTCGACATAGACGATGTTTTCTGTGTTTAAGATTTTTTGACATGGATCATGTCGATCATGAATCAGAACCTTAATTCGTTCCCGTTCGACATAGATGAAGTCTTTTGTACTTAAGTTGATTCAACATGGATCATACCAAACTGGAACCAAAAGGTTGTACTTCAATTTATAATATGCAATCGAAGTAGTTATTGTCGACAAATTGATATCAGATCGACTCTTACATTGATGACCCAGACTTACTTTTTTTATAAAGTGTTAAACCTTTGATGTAATCAAATTTTGTTGAATTATAATATTTATCTTGTTGAATTATAATGTTTGTGATCCAATCACCAACATATTTATCTCATGGATATAGAAAATAAAAATGAGATACACATTCTTGATATATTACTTTGTTCGTGAAGTCAATGATTCGTCCAACACCCTAATGTTTTTGTCGGTTGACAATACCGCAAAAAACGATCGCCCTACACTCTAATAAATATAGGTTATCATATATATTGTGTATTAAAGTAGAGGAAAAAAAGTTTATTACATCATACATACATTGCTACTTCCGATATAATATAATCAATTAAGATTTTATTTGTCTCTGGTCCACCGGGTTCTCAATCGATATGATTCATGTATAACTATTTTAAACACAGATGACATCGTCTATGTCAAATTAGAAATAAGGTTTGTAGTTCTTGATTGACATGATCTATGTCAAATCATCTTAAACACAGAAAAAATCGTTTATGTTGAATTCGTGTAGTGGCTATAACCGCCCCCAAAGGCCTTTAACCATGGTACTTGCTCACAGATGGCCCCACAATGGAAAAAAAATTACCTTCAAGTGTTCTACTTGTGTCACTTTTAGCCTGCAGGTAACCGTTAGAGCGTCCTGGCAGTTTTAAAAATTTTTAGGGTTTTCGATCGGAACCGCTAATTTTTGGACTGTTAGCTATCGTCCTGAGCTAGAGGACTCCGATTGGAAATCTAACTGCATATTTGGTGTCCTGGTGCCATTTTAGCCCTCTCACGAAAATTTCATCGAATTCCGGCATCGTTTACAAAAATTTCGCAGTTCCGGGGCGTATCCGGGTTTTTAAGTCGCGCACTATAAATAAGTAGGATCTAAAATCCTGAGTTACTGTTCATCGTCCCTACCAAATCGTTTTCTCTCTCCCCTCTCTCTTTTTCTCACTTTCAAGCCCCCTAGACCCCTCAAACCTAAAAACCTAAAGCACGGGAAGTGTAGATCGGGTCCCGATCTACACACCGGTGTCTTCAAATCTCGATTCCGACGAATCTAGCCACTCCGACCTCCTCTCTTTCTCCTCTGTTTTGGCCCGGTTCGAAGGCCGTGGTAGATCGGGGCGGAAGAGGACCTTTGGGAAAGGTTTCGGCGCGCGGAGAGCGTCCGGACGTCCCTTCCTTCCCTTGGTAAGCCCTATTTCCCCTCTTTTCTTGTTTAGATGAATGTTAGGAGGTGGATTTTGGGGTTGGGTGGAGGTCGGCGGCCGTGGGTGGCCGTCGGAGGGCAGTAGAGGTGGTTGGAGGTCGGTGGGTGGTGGTTTGGGTGCTCGGGAATGGTGGGGGGTGGTCTCGGGCAGCAGGGGGTTTGGTCTCGGGCGCAGGCAGCACCGGCAGCAGCACAGCAGCGCAGCAGGCTGGGCGAGCGCGAGCGTGCGCGCGTGCGTGCCCGTGGGCGTACGCGCGGGCGTGCAGGGCGCGTGCTGGTCGTGCTGGGCTGCGAGTGCTGGGCGCGCGGATGTGCTGGGCGTGCGCTCGGGGGGTGCAGGGGGAGGCGTGCGGCAGGGAGTGCTGGGGGCGGGTGGCTGCGGGCTGTGCGAGCTGGGCAGGCCATGCTCGGGCGGCTGGCAGTGGTGCTCGGGTGCCAGGCGGACAGTGCCCAGGTGGGTAGGCGAACAGGGCTCGGGCCACTCAGCGACGCGCGCAGGCAGGCAGCGCGGGCAGCAGCGCGCAGGCTGGCAGGCGCGCTGAGCGCGTGCTGCCAGGCGCGCTGGGTGCGTGCTGTGCGGGCGTGCGCGTGGACGCTGGGTGAGGGTCCCGGGTGCTGGGCGCTGAGCACCAGGCGCTGGGCCGCGGGTACCGGGTGCTGGAGGTGATGGCCGTGAGGGCAGGGCGTGCGCGGGTGCTGCGCATGGGGCGCAGGGCACTCGGGCGTGCGGCAGGCAGCAGGGCACCAGTTTGCCGGGCGCGCGAGGGCGTGCACTCGGGGGGGGTGCAGTGGGTGCGAGTGGGTGGCGCGCGTGGTGCGCGCGGCTAGAGGGTGGTAGGTGCGCGCGGATTGCGTGCGGATGGGGGGCTGGAGATGCGCGCGGGGTGCGCGCGGGGCGAGACGCTGCGCGCGGGGCGTGCGGGGTGCTCGCGGGCCAGCGATGGCGTGCGGGGTGTGCGCGGGCGGCTGCGCTGGGGCGCAGGGGGCGCGCGGTGCACACGGGAGGCTCGGCGGCGTGTCTCGGCGGCGGGACGAGGCGCGGCGGTGCGCGGAATGCGCGGGCCGAGGCGCGGCGGTGTGCCCGGGCGGTCGGGTGGCCGTGCGGGTGGTTGCCGGCCGTGCGGGTGATTGCCGGGATGCTCGGGCTAGCGTGCGTGCGGGTCGTATGCACGTTTGCCCGAGTGTTGGGAGTTTAGTTGTGGGTTTATGTAAGTCCTTGTGTATTTTGTAGTATTTGTGGAGTTTAACTCACCATATTGAATGTCTATCTTGCAGATCTAGACGGGCGGTCGCGCGACGACCCAGATACTGGTGAGTGGGACAATCCAACCCAGTTGAGAGGCGTTATACGCACTTGGGCGTATACCGACCTCTCCTGGGGCGTTATGGATTATATTAACCTGTTATAATATGTATTCCATGCTTGCATGATTTAAATGTAGAATGCATGCTACCCTAGACTTGTATGTTAGGGACTTGCACCCTTAGGATATGTGTATGAGCCATGCACCATGTCCCCTGTTTCATGTTAGGAAACCTCGACCCGTGTATGCGTCCTACTAGTTTATTTATTCAATTAAATGCTAGTGTATGTTAAATCGCATGCCTTAGGTAATATTATCGGGAGGAGCCTTGCGAGGACAGCGGTGAGACCCGTGTTAGGGTACTCCGTGTTCCTTGTGTGGTTGTCCGGATGTCCTGTATCGGGACCTCATGCTGCTCTCCCAAGGTTTCTAGTCCCAATAATATTATAAGAAATGTTATATGTTTGGTATGATTATTAGCATGAGTAGTGAATGTTATAGGGGGGGGCTTGCGAGGACAGCGGTGAGACCCGTGTTAGGGTACTCCGTGTTCCTTGTTTGGTTGTCGGGGTATCCTGTATCAGGAACTCACGCCGCCCTCCCGAGTTTCTTTCCCCCAATGATATTCCAACATTGCTTTTGATTGTACTTATTTCCCCGCATCTTGGATATGCGCCCTGGAGGAACTCTGAAGAGTTCATGACATTTGAGTGGTAGAGATGTATTGTCGGCGGATCCGAGTGGATCATATGCGTATGGATAGGCTGTTCTGTTCCCTGCGTTGGATCCGGTAGAGGCTACCCCCAGCGTTAGAAAGGCCGTCCTTCGGAGGACCCACATCAGTAGGCGCCTCCCGATTTTTGTGACGAACTGTGCTGAAGTTGTGGGTGGAGACCAAGCGGCCTACGGAGTGGAGGGAGAGACTATCGGTGGACCAAGGGTGACCAACAGCCTAGTCAGTCCCAAAATCCTATGTCACCCGTGGTAGGGTGAGGGTGAGGGTGTAGTGGGTTGGCGATGAGCGACCTACTGGATTTGTGAATAGATGATTATCAGTCCCAATAGCCTATGTCACCCATTGATGGGTGAGGGTGAGGGTGTGGTGGTTCGGCGAAGTACGAACCACTGGATTATGTTGTTATGTCTTGGAGATTGGATAAATAACGGAATTGTGGTAAATATAGTCTGTGATGCATGGGTTGTGCTGTTCACTGAGCGTGTGGCTCACCCCTCGCATATGTTTTTCCCCAGTGGTCACTGAGCCTGAGCTGGAGCCGGAGCAGCAGTTGGAGCTTTCCGAGGGATTCCTTCAGTAGCGGAGCAGCGCTACGTCCGCGAGTGCCAGAGGCTATCAGCATCCCTTTTTCTTGGCTGTATGTATTGTATTTCCGTGCTTGGCACGCGTCTGTATATATTCAGTTGTTTCCATGTATATTGGCTCTCACAGGACGTATGATTGTGTATCGAGTCTGTAATATGTTTTGGATTACAGACTCAGTGTTAGCTTCCGCTATATTGTGTATATATTATGTCAGCCTTGTTTGATTTATGTTGTCATTTTTATCTGTGGTTTAGAGTATATGTACTTGACCTCATGTATAGGCTTCTGATATGATATATACACCTGCCGCGTCCCGGGGACGGCCGCCCTGGGGCGTGACAAAAGTTGGTATCAGAGCCTGGTCCTGTCAGAGCCAATAGTCTTCCTTTTGTAGAGATGAGTCCTAGGATTTTGATATGAGTATTCTGATCCTAGTGTCTGGTTTTCTTAGGGTGCTGATATGCCTCCTCGCAGAGGACGGCGCGGACGAGGTCCCTCTCGGTCTTTGGAGGTTTCCGGACCTACCAGAGACGAGGATGCTACCGGAGAGCCCTTGACGCAGGAGCCTCCTGCTTGGGAGCGTGCTTTCGCTCGGTTGGCTGATTTGGTGGAGACACAGACGCGGATGTTGGCAGAGCAGGCTAGGGAGATTCAGGAGCTGAGGGCGACCCGCGAGGCAGTTCCGCCGGTCCCCTTGGTGGCAGATCCGCCTGTGGTACCTGATGTACCCCCAGTTCCTGTGGCAGTTCCGGCAGTAGGAGTTGAGGATCCCCTGCAGAGGGAGGAGGAGCTAGAGGCGGCAGCGCGAGTGCAGCAGAGCGGCCTCAACGCCTTTCTAAAGCTCCATCCTCCCGAGTTTCATGGGCAGTCGGCAGATCCTCTTGCGCCAGAGCGTTGGTTGAGGGAGGTGGATACCATTTTCGCGGCCATGCTTTGCACCGATCGCCAGTGATTCGCCCTGGCCACCTTCATGCTGAAGGGTGACGCCGCCGACTGGTGGGCTACCCGAGTGGTGGACGTCCCCGAGGGAGTGGCGCGGCTCACATGGGCGGGTTTCCAGAGGTATTTCTTGGAGGAGTACTTCCCGTTCTCGGCGCGGCAGCTAGTGGAGCGGGAGTTCGAGCAGCTGACGCAGGGTTCCATGTCAGTTGCTGATTACTCTACGCGCTTCACGAGGCTGTCCCGATTCGCTCCAGCGTTGGTGATGGACGAGGTCACGAGGTTTATGTTGTCATTTTATCTGTGGTTTAGAGTATATATTGTGTATATATTATGTCAGCCTTGTTTGATTTATGTTGTCATTTTTATCTGTGGTTTAGAGTATATGTACTTGACCTCATGTATAGGCTTCTGATATGATATATACACCTGCCGCGTCCCGGGGACGGCCGCCCTGGGGCGTGACATCAAGAGAGAGAGATATTGCAAATTTGAAAATTATTATTTTCTCCAACAAATTATAAATAGAAGCTAAAATTTTTCTACTAAGGATCTCCTTCAAACTAAGAAAAATAATATAAAAACTAAATTCTTTTTACAGCTCTAATGAAGCTTATTTACAGGTAACTAATTTTGTTGAAAGGGGTAATAGTCAATCTAATTCCAAACCATTTCAACAAATAATATATAATCATCTAACAACCCAATAAATTCCTAACAAACCTAATCTTAACAGACTCTAATAAATTGGTTTTCATATCCATAGATAAAATATATGGTTATATGAAAAAAAAAACCCTAATTAATTATCTAAATTAATTATCTTAAAAAATAATAATAAAATTAAAACAACCATATTTTTCAATTTGCATTATTCTCTTCGTAGATGGAGAGAGTTCACCCCCTCTAACTTTTTAAAATAATAACATTTATAATTTTTTATGCCACATTAATATTTATAATCCACGCAATTATATTATTCTAAGTTATATAAATTTATAACATGTAATTATCAATTTTAAATCTTAAGATAAGATTATGAGAAAAAATATTTGTTTTGAATAATATGGACTTTAATAAATTTGTTAGATGGTAAAAATGTAAAATTATGCTACATACACTTGAGATTTGAGAAAATAAAAATTGTTATAAATAACAATACATAGGTTAGTTGGGATTTTGATTGTCCCATTTAATAGGGGCAAATAAGAACTACGTTATTTTGTTTGTTACACTTAATTATCATAATCAAACAAAATATTATGTTGAACCTAGTGTAAATGAAAACCCACCCCATTTACACGGTATTCAAACAAGCTCTAAGGATTTATTTTGAATTTGTGTTTGTGCTCGGAATCTGTTGTAAAAAAGAGAAACATGGATCTAAACAGTAGATTTCACATTTTTTTGCATTTTTAAAATAAATTCTTGATGTTTTAAAAGTTTTGATAACAATATTTTTAAAAAGTTGATGTAATCACACATCAAATGAGCCATAAATGAACTGCTTGTTATCACTCATCCACATGAGCCGTAAATGAATTGGCTCTAACATTATCTTTTAATTTATGTAAATTTATATTGAAACATCTCAAGTAACAAGATAATGGCAAAACAAATGTTTTAAAGACTACAAACATTTGTATTCTATGTTTATTTTTATTTAGATGTATAAAGAGATGAGAATTTATTATACTAAAAAGCAATAATTTGTTCTCAAATATTTATTTATGAAATGGCAATCTGGCACAAAAATAATAAAAAAAAAAAACTAAAAAATGAGCTCAAATAAATCCCAAATTGAACGAGGTCGCTGTCAAATGTCAATGGGAACCACACATTGAAAAAAACAGAGATAAATTATGAGGGTTTTTTAGTAATTTGGGCGAACACGAAACTCCAACTTATTGGATCCGCAAAAGGCGCGGCACATGATGAAAACGACAGCTTTGATTTGACATCTGATGGATGACGTTACTCCACATGTCAGTGTCCGTCCGTACCATCTCTGGCGGGAAAGAACGAAAAAAATAAGTCATGAAAACCAAAAAAGCGAGGGGTTACCGACATTGTCCCTAGCAAACACATTGACTTTTCGTCATTCAATGGTAACCGCCCAATCTGAATCAGACGGACGACACTAAATTTTCATTGGGTCTGTGGAATACACGTGGGCTTTGGTGCGCACGATGGGTGGTCTGTTGTTCTACCCATCACATCAAACAGTTTTTAATGAATGATCAATTTTTTAATAAAAAAAACTTATTGACGTTTGTAAAAAGGAGAGCTTTACTTTCACCCCAGATCATGTTCAATCAATTATTAAAAAAATTAAAAATTTTATTTTTTTTAATAGAATCAAATCCATTTCTAGTCTTCTACAAACTTCATCTCCTTCAAACCTCCTCTGATCACGTCGGACATGGCGGGACCAACGTTGGCTTCGACAACAGCGGTGTCCATGTAGATACCACTTCACCAAAACCACCACCATTACTACCCCCTCCCTCCTCCCTCGTCGCACAACCGAGTCTCTCCCCTTCTCGTCTATCGTGACAAGAGAATCCCCCCCAAACCTCCTCTCCGACCACTTCCTCCTCAGCGATGTCCCCCAAACCTCCTCCTCCTCTAATCCCCCAAAGAGAACTAGATCACCGCTGGATCTGACTGCCACGTCGTCGTCGTCATCTCGACTTCGAAGGTGGACGGTCCGTCATGTATCGAAATCAAGGACTGGAACCGGTTCAAGTTGATGAGCACGGCTGCACGATGGAGCGGCTTGGAGAGCTTCCACGCAGTGGTTGATGTGGTGATGACGATTTTGGGGTTTCCGAGGTGGATGAGGTGGGCGATTGGGGAGGCGGGGGCGGCAATGACACCGATTGAGATGAGGGGAAAGTGGAGGATGAGCACGACGTCGCCATTGAAGAGGCCACAGTCGGAGCGGAGGAAGGAGGGTTTGGGATTGGGAGAGGAAGTCGGGGAAGGTAACAAATAGTTGGGGGTGGGTTGGGCTCTATTAAAAAAAAATGAAAATTTTAATTTTTAGGGGTGGGTTGAATAACGGTTGGGGTGGAAATAAATGCCCCCTTTAATAAATTTAGAATGATGAAACAGAGGACGAAAGTATGCTTTTATGAATATATTAAATTATGGGTCATTTAAAAACACGTTTAAAAAATAAGATTTTGAATAAAATTATTTAAATATATTTGATTCTTAGAAAGCGTATTTTTTATATTTTTTAAAAAAATAATATTTTTGTCCTAAAATTTGTGAGTAACTTTTTAATTATGTCTGTTTTTTTTTAAAATGCGTTTGACAACACTTATTAAAAATGGTTAATTAAAAACAGAATCACCTTATTTAAGTAATACCAAACAGGCCCTATGTTAAAAATCAATACTACTAGATTTTGGAGCAATGGCACATCACTGTCGCACGGTCAGAAAAAGACCAAACTAGTCGGTGCAGGAGCCATAAGACTAGTCACACGGTCAACTTTTCGAAGACAGAGCCATCAGAGCATCCCCTGAGCTGAACGGTCAGACCTTGGCCTAATCACAGTTATATATAGAAGGTTGGAGACCACCTCAGCTTGGGCATAGCTATAGGAGGTCGGGGACCACCCTATCCGGTATAACTATAGGAGGTGCGCTTTGAGTCAATCAAACAGATTGACAGGTAGATTGATCTAATGCCACGTGACCACTTTCCTCTAACAATTGACCAGTGCAGTAATCCTGGGAATCTTTTTTGACATGGAATATTCTACCATGTCGGAGAGACGGTTACGCTGGAGCTATGTCGTTTTCCTGGTGGCAAAAGGGTGTGAGAGGGAAGAAGAGGGAATGTAACCCTAATAAATCATTTCATTGTCTTCACCAAACAACACCCAATTCACTACTAACTTAAGTATGTGTCGGAGTCAATCCCTTTTACCAGCATCACACCAGTGTTAAGTGGTTTCTAAGTGCAGGTTCAATCAACAGAGTCTCGGCTTACCATTGAGAGGAGAAGCTCCGCCGTACCCCTATTGGTGGAAGGAAACACACTCCTTCACTAAGGGTGTGTTTCTGTCAAAGGAAAAATGAGGGAAAGCGATGGAAAGTGAAAATTTTTCCTTTGACCATTCAAAAAATCTAGTGTTTGTGCTAAATAATGAAAGGAAAAAAATTTTCATTTTTTTCTCTCCCCTATTTTGTCTTATTAGGAAAAGTGAGAATATATTTTTCCTTACTCATGGGAGAGAATTTGAAGGAAGGTGGTGGAAAATTATTCATCACATGCATAAACACCATGAAAGTTGATCAAATGAAAAATATTCTACTTTCCATCACTTTCTCTTTGACCCAAATTCTCTCACTTTCTCTCATTTTCTTTTCAAAATTGCACACAAACACACCCTTTAGTGTATATGACAATAGTAATGTATATGATATAATAGAAGATTACATATATGAATACACTGCATTAGTAACAACCACAGACGAGATTGTAAAAATAACTAAGTGTATCAAAACCCAATTTTTTGCTCCACACGCTGATGACGTTAAAATAGTCTTCATCATGGGGGATCAACCTCAAGTCTTAACAGAGATACTGAATTGAGTGTCAATGTCTCTCTGGACTGATTTAGTGGGTCTCTGTTCCCTTAATTTATTATGGATCCACGATGACCTAATTCTTTGTAATACTTGTAATCATCCATGTTTTGGATTGACTGGATGCTCGAGTTTTATTGGGCTTTACTTGCTGGGGTCTACAAACAGTTGATGGCCATCTGCTCTGAAGCAGACCCAGGTAGAGGACGAGGGAAGTGTTCCTTCCGGTAATAGACCACCCAGCTCGGATTAAAAGCTCGTGGGAGCATACAGATTCGTCGCAACCTCAAGTTAGCTACATATATCTATCGGATATGTCACATGGTGGCCCTCTATTGGTCTTTACTATATATATCATACACTCTCATAGAAATGTAAAGAAAATTCTTATTCACTTTTAGAGGTTTCTCTAACTTGAATGTCAGAGGTCCTTTGACGGGCATCATATCGGTTTTCCAGTTCAGATGGTTATCCGATATAGTCTTCATCTTCTTTAGCAATATATCAAGCAACTCGGAGATGATACATCACCATCCATATTGTGAAGATTTTTCAGGCTTCAAACATATGGTATCTTTTTTGTTTTTTATGCACGCAAGAGACTATTATTGCAACAGAAATCATAACATTGCTGTCTTGGTGCAACCTGAAATATTCCATATACAGAGAAGGCATCTATCTAAATCATTCAAGCACTTGTACAGGTTAGAAAAAGAAAAATAATATTCAAGAAATTAAATTTTCAACAGAATGCTAGCCTCCGATATCTCTACATATTATTAGAGTGGGAAATTTTGGTTTTTCTATATTTACATATTTATCTTTCTAAGAAGACCTGCAAGGGCCTTACCTGAAGTACAAAATTTCATATATAGCTAATCAGCTAATCTCTTATTATTGATTCAGCTTTCACAAGCCACTTCTCTGATTTCTCAATTGTCAATTCAAAAATATCATCCCCGAAGGTCCCATGCATCACTGAGAGAATGCAACCCACTTTTCGGTGTACATTTATATAAACTGAAATATATTCTCTATTAAATTTTATGTAGTCCTTTATTAAAAAGAAAAAAGAAAATAAAAAATCATGTGTTTCATATAAGGAAACATAAACTTTGTTAAATAAAATACAATAATACATAGGAATATATAAAACTGAATGTAAATAAATAAAGTATTATACTGAGACATACAATTATCACTGAACAAAGTCTTAGCTAGATTTGTTGGTCCACAAAAGTGACATGAGATAAGATCCTCCTTAAGAATGAGTTTGGATAATTTTTATAGATTCTATTTTTGCAATCATAATATTTAGTCTAAACTCATTTTAAACACTCTTAGCTGTCTCAGCTTTTAAAGAAAATGTAAAACAACTTTTATACATAAAAAATAGTTTTTCAGAAGTCTAATAAAAATATGTTTCTAAAAAAAGATATTTTTAAGAGTTTTTTTAAATGAAAAAAAATATATATTTTGAAACTCTTTAAAAACTACCTTACACGCACAATTTAAACAAATAAAAAATGTAGGCATTATTAATTAGGATCTAGGACCAACCATCATGTGGGACCAAGTTATTCACATTGTCTCTCTTTGAACAAAAAAAAAAAAAAAAATTGTTCTTTAAAGTTATAATAATAAAGACCTTTCTTTTGTTTGCCATGGCAGATTCAACGCACTCCTTTCACGGAAACTTTTGAGAATATTTGACCCTAAGAAACAAGATAAAAGTAGGGTCCAAGAGAGGATCTTGTTGTATTACACACATATCCATATAAGGAACTTCTACAAGACCTACGGTGAGATATGCACCAATTAAATTGCTTTCATGTCTTTATATAGGGCCTTTACATACAAAGAAATTCATGAGATCTCATAAGATCTCACAGGTACAGATTAGCATATAAATAAGGATAAACATCAATATTACTTACAAAATAATTTTAAGGGATTTTATTAAACCACCGATTGTGATATATAATTATTCAACCAGTACAGGATATCATACGTATACTGACCAAACCTCAACTGTTGCAGAAAATAGATGTTATGCATTTCATTTGTCAATTGTCATTTTGTTTTGTTGGTAAGTAAGCAATCATTTGTATTGAGCAACCATGAGAATGTACATGTGGGGATAATTACAAAATACAATCCCTCAAGAGGGAAAGTTCAAAATTCCAAATGAGATAGTAAAATAAGAGAGCCCTACAGGTTAGTGGAGGTCTTGTTCTTCTAGCTGATTTGCAATTTTCCTATTAAAGATGGTCCCCTGTTTGTCCTTAAGGACAGCATCCTCAAGTGCAGGCTATATGTCTTAGATATGGATAATAGTGAATCCCATGGAGTTTTTTCAGGTAGCCAGCATATCCATGGAGGCATTTGCTTCCCGATATGTGTGACTGATCAACCAGTCATCCAAGCGGCTGAGGATGTCAAAAGTTTCGATAAGGCCCCGCTTCGAAGTCCACGGGATAGTACCTCTTCCTTGCAACAAACAGGTAACAGTGGTGGAATCAGTTGCGAACTGCACCTTTCTGAGGTCGAGCTTCAGGTAAAAAGAGCCCCGCACTTGACTCCAAGGAGTTCCAAGTGGTTGATGCTAGTAGTGGGAACACACGCGATCTCATCTATTGTGAAATTTCATTGAGGGTCACGATCAATGCGCCGAACCCAACCCGATCATCTGACAGTGCACCATTCAAGTTGCATTTCACCCAGGATTGTGGGGGGTTGGGGGGGGGGGGGATCCCAGACAAAGAAAATGTCACGAAATGTTTTTGAGAGAAAGTGAATACCCAAATTCCTTTCTGTTTTTTCGACTTCTTGACAAGATTTTGTATAGAGGTGCTGCTGGGAGAGACGAATCACTGCTGTCTCAATTGTATCAGAGGTCTTATGTTATACCTGTGTCATTTGGAGCCATTTCGGTTAAGCCTTGGTCACATCTGGGTCATTTAGGACATTTTCTTTTTCGATCGGAGTCGTTAATATTTTGGCTTTTAGTTACTTGCGGGAGTTGGAGTACTCTGATTGAAAATCTAACTGCATATTATGGGTCCTCGTACTGTTTTATACTACCCATAAAAATTTTATCGAATTCCGGTAACATTTTGAAAAATATGCAGTTCTGAACTATATCCGAGTTTTGAGAGTTCCTGGTTTGGTTGGTCGAATAGTGTGAGATATTTTAAAAATATGGTGACCTTTGGTAACCTTACCCCCACCTTGCTTAGTGATGAAGAAACCATTGGTCTTTTGGTATGTGAGCGGGTGAGCCTAACCCTAACCTCACCACCCCCTTATGGTCACCCCTAGACACTATTTGGGCATGAAAATGATCTTTTTACCCTCTCTCTCTTTCCCCCTCTCTCCCAATTCGTGAATCTCTCTTTCCCTCCCTCTCTTGGTCTCTTTTTCCCCTAGCTCTTTGTGTGTGAAGAAGGAGGATGAAGAAGCAATTGAAGGAGAAGGTGAAGAAGGAAGTGTTCAAGGTTGTGCGTGCCTTTGTTGTTGTTGTTGTTGTCTTCTCCCTCTCCTCCTCCCCAAGCCCCTCTAATGGTTTCCCCTCCCCTTTGGTTCAGCAATGAAGAAGAGAAGCAAAAATGGAGGTGGTAGTAGTGGTGGTGGTGGTTGAGGTGGTCAAGGGTGCGCTTGCGAGCCCCTACATCTCCCCCTTCCCTCCCCCTCTCTTTCGGTGAGTTTTCCCTCTTCTTTATTGGTTTTTATGCATGTTAGGGTGTTTGGGAGGGCATGCATGTGAGGTGTTTTGAGTTGGGTACATGTAGGGGCAAGGGGGAGGGCTGGGGAGTGCTGGGCGCGCATGCGGGTCTGTCTGCACACGTGCGCGAGCGGGCACGCAGGTTCACGCGGGGCAGCGAGTCTGGGTGCACTTGGGCTTGCGGCAGGGCACCAGTGCGCGCGCAGAGCTGCCCAGGGGCTCGGGTAGGTGCTGGGGCACTCGGGCATGCGTGCGTATGTGCGTGCTCGCATGTGTGCGAGCCCGTATGCGTGCATGTCTAAGTCTTTGGTATTTCTAGTAATTTCTAAGTGTTATAATGTGATGTTACTCACCAAATTTGATGTCCTTACCTTGCTGATCTCGTCAGATTGGATGCGCGAGATCCCGGGTTGCGGTGAGTGGTTCGATCCAACCCTTCAGGATGTGCTCGATGCACGTAGTCGTGCATCGCGCATCCATGGGACTTCTTTGCACTCTAAATATGCTAGATGTTTGCATGCTAGGATTGTATAACTCGTATATTGCGTAGAACCCCCTTTTCTACCATATGCTTGCCTATGTATCATATTCCTGTGTGAATTATTATGTAGGCATGCGCCCTTCATGTATGGGCATGTGTAATGTGTGTTTTCATGAATGTATAGAATAAGCATGCCTTAGGTAGTCCCTATGAGTAATACTACCATATTAATTGGAATATCCAGCATGATTAAGTCTGGGTTAATAACGAGCACATACTTAATATTCCCTTGCGATAAGACTCGAGGGCGTGATGTAGTTGTTGCGCCCATGCTAATGGGGCAAAGCTATGACCAACTTCAAGAGATGATGAGCTCTCTCTCGCCCTCTCCCTCTGCACGAACTGAGTAAGTAGATGCGATTTTTTACTTGACTCGGGTTCGTTTAGAATAATGGCATGCACCTGTTAGTGCGCGAGATCGCACTTGACCCTTCCTTTTTAAGTTGATGATATCCAACGCATGTTTAAGTTATGCCTGGTATGTTTATATGATTAATGCCCTTGTATGCATGTTTAAGTGGGGCCATACCTTGTATGCATGTTGTATGATTTGTTGTTTATGATGTAAATCCATGTTAGGGGATACCCTTATAGTCAATTATTAGATGATCGTGCATATGGTTCATGCACATAGCTATGATATGATTCTCTTGTTATATATATATGCATCTGTTAAAACTAATTAGGCCTATCTGAAATAGGCGTGGGTACGACCCGCTGTCGGGATGTACCTCATTAGTTAGTGCGCGAGCGATGTAATCGTCCCTGCATCCATGGGATGCACTTAAATGGAATTCAGGAGAATTCATTTATTGTATCGGTTTTGTTAATTGGTAGCATTGGCATTAAGTTAGGCCTACCCGTGCTAGGGGCGTATATGAACCGCCTGTTGGGTTATATGCCTTGGGCTTATTTCTATGTGAGAGCAGAAGTAACCACTCGCGTCTGAGCGATGCACTCGTGTGGGAGTTCAAGAGTATTTGTTATCATCGATATGTGATTATCGAGCGTAGTTGACTTTCCCATAGGGTTCGCTTTGTGAACGTGGGGTGCTTCCTCCCGACATCGTCGTGCGTCGAACACCCCAGTGTCGAAGCTGTCCCGTTTGGGTGCAACCACTTGTAGGTGTTACTGATGCGTATCGCGGTACGCATCTGGCTGATGTACCGATCGTGGAAGGCTGACAGGTAGAGGCTAAGCGAGAGAGGGCTACCGGATGATTTTGCAAGCATGGAATCGTTCTCCCCTTCTTCGGATCCGCTTTTAAGCTACCCAATGTTAAAGCTGTCCTAACAGAGGGCTCCCACCTGTAGGTACTACCAATGCGTTCGACAGATGTACTGATCATGGGAGTATACCAGGTAGAGGCTACTCAGGAGAGGGCTACCGGATGACAAAGGGTGTAGAACAAAAAGTTTTCTTCCAACAGTCCCATGTCACCCTTAGGGATGAGGGTGAGGATGAAGTGAAGTCACGTAGCCACGTGACCCATTCATTTTTAGTCCGTTCCCACAGTTGATGGGTCCGGTTATGTGTCGATGTTCAGAGACATCATTGGGCACCTATCTCGATGTAGATGATCCAGTAGTGTTGTATAGACCAGTAATTCTGCGTCTCTTTGACCAAGGTATGGTCTCTCCCCAAAAGTCCCAAGAGTCTCCCTCCGGGAGTGAGGGTGAGGGTGAGATTGATCGCGCCACCGCGTGACCTTGTTATCCATTGGGTTTCCACCCATTTTTCCTTGAAAGGAAATTGCTTTAGTATTGAATTGTTGAAAAGGTGATTGGTTTCCAGCCACCCACTATGTTTGTAACTCACCCCTCGCATATTGTTTCTTTTCAGGGGCAGTGTTGGGCGTGGAGCTGAAACTTCCCCGTGGCGTGGTCTTATGTGCGTGGAGTGTTCTGTACGGCAGGTGGCGAGTGCGAGGCTGTCAGCAATCCTAGAGTCATTTTTTATGTATTGTAAATCATGCATGTCGCATAGGGTGTATTTTATTTGGACTAGACTTGGCTCTCACAGGACATTGATTGTATATTCAAGTCTGTAATGATATTTTTGATTTACAGACTTATTGATATTTTATGCTTCCGCCTTTTCAGTTGAGTTATCAGTTATCATTGCTTTGTCAGCTTGTGTGTTATTTATTGGAGTCATTATTGACCTCTTGTACTTCATAGCTGATACTTCATATATTGCCACGTCTCGGGGACGGCCGCCCTGGGGCGTAACATCTTGTGCCTTGATTGGGAGCAAAAAACTTGGGAACATCTCTGCTTTCATATTAGCCCAATTGTGGTTGCAAAAATTGTTTAACAAAGCGAGCCACGTTGTGTAAGAGTCGCTGTGGATTTGACCTGGGTACCATGCCCATCCTTTCCAAGAAACTAGAGGCTTTGGAGTGCGAAGAAAATGCCATGCAGCTTTGGAGTTTATGGTTCCTAATTTAAATGCCATCCAAATTGGAATGTCTGCACGATTGCCCCCCATGCGAATTTTGGTTATATCCTTCCAGACCGAAAGATAAGTAAGTTGCCATCTATTTGAGGTGGACCATTGTCCATTCGAAAAGAGTTTGTGGACTGGTGTGAAATATGTTGGGCCCCAATAGATCACCATTAATGGGGGGAGTTTTTCCTTTAGAGTCTGATCATCTATCCAGGGATCATGCCAAAGGTTGGTGGTTTCCCCTGAGAATAGCAGTACATTGGCGCGCTGTTTGGCCCAAGTCTGGCAAGCCAAAATGCGTGACCAAGCCCAGGAGGAACTTTTGGATGAAACGGCCCAGATAGAGTTTTGTTTAAGGTATTTATCCCTTATCCAATTCATCCATAGTGAGTCGTCAATAGCAGCAACCTCCCATAAACGAGTTTCAATTGTAGCTTCATTCCAATGCTTGATTCTTTTGAGGCCTAGTCGTCCTTCTTCTATAGGCTAACAAATGTTTTTCCATGAGACATGATGTGACGGGTTAACACCTTGATTTCTCCACACAAAATTTAATGTGGCGCTCAATTAGGCGGATGGTTTTGCTGGGTAATATGAAGGTGGTTAACTAGTATATGTGAAAACTGGCAAGAACCATTCGGGCTAGCTTGAGACATCCTACAAATGAAAGGAGTTTACCTTGCCAAGAGTGGGCTCTTTGCATGATTTTCTCAACAATGGGGGTACACATGTTATGCATTGGAGCACCTTGATGAAGGGGCAATCCCAGATATTTCACGGGCAGATTCGAAAGGGGGATCTGAAGGATGGACGAGAAGTCAAAATCCACTAATCCACCTATGAAAAGCTGACTTTTGCCAGTGTTAAGGCTTAGACCTGGTCAGCCCGCAAAATTATCAAATAATTATTTGAGACACGTGGTAGAGGAGGACCTAGAATCCGTGAACACAATTAGATCATCAGCAAAACATAGGTGACCAACATTTTGATCATTTGCAATGGAAGCGGCTTAGGGAACCATTGGAAACTACCAAGTTGATTGAGGATAAACCTTCCATTCCAATTACAAAGAGAAGAGGCAAAAGAGGGTCGCCTTGTCAAAGGCCACTAGAGGAAGAGAAGAACCCGCATGGAGTACCATTGACGAAAACCAAGAATCTAGGTGTCCCAAGACACTCCATTATGAGGTTTGATCCAATAGTGGCCGAATCCCATCCCTTTGAGTGCTTTCTTGAGGAAAGGCCACCAAATGGAATCAAATGCCTTTGTGAGATCTTTCGACCTTTGATAAAGGCGGACTGGTTCAAACTGGTGAGGGATTGAAGAACTTCCTGAATTCTGGCGGCCATGATCTTCGTGATAAGTTTGTAAATAGTGTTGCAAAGGGAGATGGGTCTGAATTGATCCATAGAGTTTGTATGTCGTGACTTGGGAATGAGAGCAATGAAGATTGTATTGAGCTGCTTGAGGAGTTTTCCATCCCTGAAGAAAGATTGCACTGCAAGAATGACATCTTCTTTTACAATATTCCAACATTTCTTATATAAAGAGGGTGGAAACCAATCAAGGCCTAGGTAGCTATACCCTTTCATTCCCTTTAAAGCTTGACAAACTTCCTTTTTAGACACCGGAGCATTCAAAACCAATTTTCCCAAGGTGGAAGTGATTTCGGGAATGGGATAGAGGGGATGGATAAACTGGATTCCTTGTTGAGGAGCTTCATGTAGTAGGCAATGGACTCCTCCTTGAAAATTCTTGGGTCATCAAAGAATTCACCAGTCTGTAACCGGACCTTGCGAAGATTTTTTCACGCTTTTCTTACTACCACCAAGGCGTAGAAGTACGCAGAGTTGCTATCACCTAGTTGGATGTTATTTTCACGCAATTTCTGACGAATGAAGGACTCCTCATCAAATAGTAAGGTTGCATAGATCTATCGGGCTTCTTTCTCGCTTAAAATCATAGTCTGGTCAAGGAGGGAGTCATGGAGAAGGAGTTGGATGCTTTCCAATTAACCCCTGCTCTACTTGAGCTTGAGGTGAACATCCCCAAAAACATCTTTATTCCATTGCTTGAGAGACGATTTGACTAGCTGGAGTTTCTTGGCCAAGCAATATTGAGGAGTGTCAACCACCTCGGTTTGTCAAGTAGTTTCAACCACGTGAGTAAATGAAGGATAGTCATACCACATGTTAAAGCATTTGAAAGGCTTATGTCCAAAAATTACCTCGAGAGAGAACCAAACTAAGAGAGCAGAGTGGTCAAAAAGGCCAAGCTCAAGATAGTCTACGAAGCTCTCAAGAAACATAGATAGCCATCAAGAGTTTATGAGAGTCTGGTCAAGCCGTGAAATGATTCGGTCTTATTGAAGATTTGTCCAGGATTGGATGTGTCCCACAGCCTTCATGTCTTAAACATTACAAGCACTAATGCATCGATTAAATTTTTTTAGGCGCCTTAGAGAGGGGGGTCATCCACCAATCTTCTCACTGGTGTAGTGAACCTCATTCATGTCACCTCCAATTAGCCAAGGCTTGTTCATGGAGAGACGAGAAAAGGGATGTTAGGTCATCCCATAAATGGCTTCTATCTGACTTCGTGTTATTGGCATAGAATGAAGTCATGTAGAATCAAAGACCGGAGTGCAAAATTGTGATGCAACTTTGGATAAGCTGGTCGGTTTGAGCTTGAGGGTCAACGTGCACTATCAATTTATCCCAAAGAATGCAAATCCTCCCCATAAGGTTAGAAGAATAGTTGGCTACATATTGGAAGTCCCCACAAATCTTGGTGACTAGAGAAGCCATCTTGCTAGCTTTGACCTTTGTTTCCACAAGGGTAATCAAAGTAACCCTGTGAGTTCCCAAAACTCTTTCATGTCCAATTGTTTGGTTTTTGAGTTAAGGCCTCTAATATTCCAAAAAAGGCAGTTCATTGATATACTATACAATGGAGAAGATGATACTGGGTCTGGGAGGAGTTCCCCTTTTAGGGGGAGAGGTCCTCATTGTTTTACTCTCTATCACTGCTTTAGCTTGCTTATTTTGCTTCCTCTCCTTCTTAGTTTTCTTGTGCTGCTTAAGATGTTCTTGAGTGCTAGAGAAAGCTTTGAACCCCTATTTTCTGTGGGTTGGTCCATCAGGGGGTGTGTGCACTGGGAGATTGATGAAGAGCTGGCCGCCAGGGTAGTGCGCTGCAGGGGCCATACCATTTGAGGGAACCTTTGTCATAGGGATAAATGACTTTGTAGACCGGGCTGACTGTGATAGCATGGCCTTGCTAGCAACTGTGGTGGTCTGAACTTGACTAGGGGAGAGAGTGCCCTCAAGTGGCTCCTTTGATGATGCCAAAGCCGTAGTGGTTTGAGGGATGGTGTCCTCCATTAATGTTTGTTCCCCGTTTGGGTTGGGGGTGGTAGAGTATTCTTTGTTCAATTCCAGGTGCTTGGCTATGGGTGGTTCCTTGCTAGGTTGTAGACTTTGAGCTTCTGTTTAGATAATCTCCTTAGCTTCAGTTTGCAAGGTTACAAATTTGTTGGATGTTAGGGGGGCAGAGGAATGCTTTGCTTGGGTAGCATTGATTGCATCTGTCATCAGCTTTGTAGTTGTCTTCTTAGGGGATTGGAACCCATATCCTCCGAGATTTGAGATGAAGAGAGTTTCTCTTTTCCTTTTAACTGGCCTGCCTGTGGAGGGGACAATTGCTCCATTGGAGGTGAGGTCGTCTTGCAGCATCGATCTTCGTCATGGCCGACAAGCCACATTTTTCTAGTCATAGTCAACCTTGATCTTCCCCCACAGCCCAGGGGCAACATCAACTAAAACTGAGTCGGGCAAGCCGGATTGGGCCTCTACTTCAACGTAGATTCATGCATAAGTATCCCATCTTCCTCGTTCAGTTGTAGAATCCATAAACAAAGGTTTCCCAATGAGGCTCCCCATACGACCTAGACTCTCACAGTCCCAAAGATGCATCGGTAGGTTGGGGAGCTTGACCCATACTGGGATACTCGTTAGACACTCATGTTCCAGTTTTTGATGATGAATGGCCTATGCGCCATTTTTTGATGATGAATGGCCTATGCGCCATTGTCCAAGGACCACCCTCCAAAACCGTGAGTAAGCCTTTTCCCAAGTCAAATTTGACAATAAAGAATCCATTTCCATGGAGGAGAAGGATTATGGCTCCTTTGGGTTTCCAGAGATTTCTTAAAAACTGTAAAAATGAGTGTAAACTAGCATCTTACCGATGATGTACCCGACAATCGAGTGTTTCCAGTTGATGATTGATTTTGCATAAGCTTGGGGGTTGAGGGGCGTCACCATGAGAGGACCATCAGATAAGAGTTCAAAGAAGTCCAGCTTTCAAGAGGTATCAGAGGATGTCGGGTTGGCGAAAAGGTTTCTTCAAGAGATTTAATGTTGGGATGAAGGAGGCTAATTAGGAATCGGAGGAGAGTACCGTGGACGCGTTTGTGTAGCGGGGAGCTGAGAACCATTGCGCGGGAAGAGGGTAGGGAAAGTAGAAGAGGGAAATGTCGAGGAGGGTTTCGGGGAGGGGTGGTGGTGGTGGGTGGGGGTAGGGGAAGTGAGGGATTGGGGTCACGGGATGGAGTGGAGGATGAGGGGAGGGTAGGAGATGGAATGGAGGGCATGGGGAGGGTGGTCGGGGATGGGAAACAGGGGAGGGAGCAAGAGTAGGAGGGGGGTGAGGTTAGTGGAGATGGGGGAAGGGGAGGCCGAGACAGGCCCCAAAGGGACACTCGACATGGGTGGATGAAAGGGGCCGATGACGTTCAGCCAGACACCAGAGAAGAGGGTTTCTTGCACAAAGCACTCGTTTTCCTGACTCTGACCCTAAGGTTTTTTCGCACAAAACTGCTAGTATTATCATTGTTATTGTCAATAGTGTTATCAATAAATCCTATCCACAAAAACAATTTTCAAAATTTTCACTCTATGGACTCCTGTCTGGGTTCATATTTAATGTGAGTTGTTCATTTTTAAAATTTCATATCCAATATTTGAATATATGTGTCAGTCATAAGTACAGCACATCTTGGAGATCGTGTGTGTGTGTCATATATATATAAAATTTTACAATCTTCATGATTCATTCAGTTATATATGGTTTCTACATCTTTCTGATGGTAGACCAGAATTTCAATTACCATCCTTAACTCACAGTAATACAAATATATATGCAGATCTCAACAACATTCAAATGAAAGCCAAGATGCCACTGACTAGCAACCATGTGTCCACAATGCCTATTAGTGTATAATATGCACCTAAAATTCATATTTGCATTTCTTGTAAGCTACACATGCTTCAATAAATTTTAGGTAAATTTCTAAAAGAATGTAAAAAAAAACTAGTTACACTTTTAGCCATGTGCCATATCCTGACTCTAATAAGTTTTTTTTTTTAATGAATTGCAGAGTGACAACACTTCGATCTGTGGATGGACATAGATTAATCACATAAAATATGTGCATTCTAATCGGTGGAATGTTTGTTTTTTTTTTGTCCTTGTTATATTTGTGTCAAAAGTTAAATCCAAAGGCATCACTGCTTCAATAAAAAAAGGTTTCTCCATAATAAAACGAGACTTCTCCATCCCTCTTTATATATATATATATATATATATATATATAATAACTGATATCATGCGGACTATGCGGTTTGGATTTACTCGTGCAAAAATAAATGATGATCGTCTGATTAGTGATCCTTTGATCGAACGGTCCTAATTAAGTTTTTCATAAAAAATTGAAAAACCTTGTGACCGGGTAGTCCTGTCCCAACCAATCAACCAATCCCCTCACACTCTCTCTCTCCCTCCCTTTCTCATTTGACTTTTTTTTTCATATCAAATCTGAAACCTCTCCCACTGCGACCACCACCCTCCACTGCGACCACCACCCCTCCCCTTTCCCCAGCGACCACCACCTATATATAAGGTTATAGGTTTTTTATTACATGTCATTGTGATCTAACTATGATATCCCTAAATTTTTGTCATTGTTCATTAGATATGGTTTTAGTGTTTTTTTTTTTTACAAAATCAACCGTGCAACTTTTTTTTATTTTAATTATATGAAAGGTTAGGCAAGAGTTTTGATTTTATTAAAATATCAAAGTAAATATCCAAAACATACAAAAGAAGGGGCATGGTAAAGGAGGAGTACTCTATCATTTTCAAACCTTACAATACATATAAAAGAAGGGTTACGGTAGATGAGGACTATGCTTTTATTAGGCCTTCCATTTAACCAATGGATGTCTCAATCAATTCTAAAAACATTTAAAAAAGAAAAAAAAAATGCAAAATTTTTTAACATTTAAAATAAATAATAAAAAATTCACCAAGATCATGATGTAGCATGTGGACCCCCATCTAGAGCTAAAATGATATTAAAATGTATGTGGAGGATAAAAAAAATACAATTAAGAATTATTTTAGGACCCATATTTTAATCTTCCAAAGGAAAATAGAAGGTGTACCAATGATAAAAAAACACAATCCATCTTTCATTTTTGTTCCTCACGGATTCATGATTCAATTAGGTATATGGACTGTTGAGGAAAGTGCACAAAATATATATCATATGCTATATCTTGAAAAACTACCATAATCACGATGTATGGACTATTGAGGAAAGAACACTATGTTTTTTGTTTGAACATTGAGATAGTACTGCTAAAGTGATGCTTTAGGGGAATTGAATCTGAAAAACTGCAGAAAAGGTAAATACTCCTTCCCCACATGTTATATTGAAAAGGAGAATTGTTTAAAGATCTACAGCAACCTCTAAATTGAATTGAGAGAGAGAGATAGAGAGAGAGAGAGAGAGAGAGAGAGAGATTATATAAAACATAATGTTAGAGCTCTTTTAAATCTCTAAGTTTGACATGCATATCCATCAGAAATCAGTTAAAAGAGATCAATAATATAATTGAAAAACAATACCGATTAGTTTTCCTACGTAACGAATATCTTAAGTGTTGTGAAGCATAATGGGAAAAAACTTAAACAATCAAGATTGACTACATGAAATTGATGCAAGAAATTTGGGAGATGATCAATGAACACTATATCAACATGATTAGCAAAAGCATGTGAAGCAAATCATATCCAAGGACCCTAAGAAGATCGAGTTACAAGAACAATTGTGTGACTAACCATCAAAGCTCTTACTAAAATGCAAAGGGGGATGTAAACAAGCTAAGTTCAACATCACATGCTTCATTTGCACTATTAATTACAACAAATTCATTGGAATGAAATTAATCATCTAGCAAATATAAGTTCTGGTTCTGATTCATAACAAAATTAAGCATATAACATATCATAAGATCAAATTTCTTATAAAACATCCATGAAACAAATCTAATTGAACATAACTCACAAACACAACAGAGCGAAAACAGTACTAAATGAGAAAGAAAACCGATGCAAAGACTTTCAAAACATGCATTGCAAAACCTACCCCATACAGTGAACTCACTCAAACAGCTGCCAGTGATTCTGAAACCAAAGGAAGAGAGAGAGAGAGAGAGAGAGAGAGAGAACAGTAGTCATGAAAAGTCTAAAAAAATCCACACTCACATGTACTCACAAACAAAGAACAAAAAGAAATTGAAAGCAAGAACTCCAAAAAACAACCAAACCATGCTAATTCACAATATATATACATATAAACAAAAACCCACATCTGTGCTATTACTCTTACATGTCCATAACACCACAAACAAATGCACACACACCCATTATAGATCCTGATATGTAATCAGAGAGAGAGAGAGAGAGAGCAGTAGTTAAGTTTAAAACAATCCACACACTCATGTACTCACAAAGAAATTAAGAAAAGAAAGAAAGCAACCACTCCAAAAAACAACAATCAAACCATGCAAATCCACAATATATATACGTATAAACAAAAACCCAAATCTGTTCTATCTCTCACATGTCCATAACACCACAAACAAATGCACACACACCTATTATGGATCCTGACATGTAATCAGAGAGAGAGAGAGAGAGAGAGAGAGAGAGAGAGAGAGAGAGAGAGAGAGAGAACATTAGTTATGAAAAGTTTAAAACAATCCACGCCCTCATGTACTCCCAAAGAAATTAAGAAAAGAAAGAAAGCAACAATTCCAAAAAACAACCATCAAACCATGCTAATCAACAATATATATACATATAATCAAAAACCCAAATCTGTGCTTTTACTCTCACATGTCCATAACACCACAGACAAATGCGCACACACCCATTCTAGATCCTCACATGTAATCAGAGAGAGAGAGAGAACAGTAGTCATGAAAAGTCTAAAACAATCCACAGTCACATGTACTCACAAAGAAATTAAGAAAAGAAAGAAAGCAAGAACTCCAAAAAAAACGAACATCAAACCATATTGCTAATCCACAATATACATACATAAACAAAAACCCAAATCTGTTCTATCACTCACACACGTCCATAACACCACAAACAATTGCAACACACCCAACATAGATCCTCATATATAATCAAAAAGAGAGAGAGAGAGATTCAATTGAAAACCGATAACGGGAACATCGCCGTTGGTACATCGCCGCCATCCTCACCGCCCATCTCCGTCTCCACTGCCGCCGCCGCAGCCTTCAAAGGTGCCTTCTTGCGCTTCTTCTTCTCGTAAGCGATCCCGCGCGCCTTCGCCTGCGACTCCCTGACCTCCCTCAGGTAAAGCCTCACCGCGCGCACGCCGAAGGGGTTGGTCTCGGGGTGTCCCCCGTTCTCCTCGAACGCGGCGCGGAGCCTCCCCACGAGCGCGTCGAGGCTCCCCCACGCCTGGCGCAGCGGGCACGGGCAGGGTGCGGGCGGGGTGGGGTGACCAAAAAAGGGGCAGGAGACGTTGTGGACCTTGGTCTTGCCGAACTGGTCGAGGTAGCGGAGGAATTCGAGCACGTGCGCTCCGCTGCACCGGGAGAGCGTGAGCGGTGGGCGGTGGTTCTTTAGGTACTGGCCGAAGGTGTTCCAGTCGCGGCGCTTTTGGGACTCGTAGCGGCTCAGTTGTTGGTGGGTGGTGGTGGTGGTGGGTGGTGGTGGGGATGGGGATGGGGTGGTGGGGAGATCTGCCATGGTAAAGGTGGGGGTGGTGGAGGCTGTGGCGGCGGCGACGATAGCCGCTAGTGAGGATGACATGATTGGTTGGATTTGGGTTTTTTTTTTATATATGTATATCCAGTAACTGATCTTTTAGATTTGGATTTGGGTTGTCTTAGAGATTTAGGTGAGATCTTTTATGTTTGGAGGGAGTGAGGGTTTTCATGATCTGCTTGGAAATCCATGCATTCAGAGAGAATTTGTTGGAAGGGGTATAGATGGGATTTTTTTTTCCTTTTTTTCTTTTTTAGGTGGGGGGGGGGGGGGGGGAGTGGTGGTGGATGAAAGAGTGTGTGATGGATAGAATATATAGAGAGAATTAGAGATGATGTTTATGGAGAGGGGGATTTGATTTTTATTGATTTGTTATCAAAGAGAGGGGGAGTTTTTATGAACAACGTAGCCATCCGCATCGTCTGACGATTGACCTGGGAAAACGTCACTTCATGCTTTCGCCTGCTCTTCTCCTCCTCCGCTTTGGTTTCTCTATTTTTTTTTTCTTCTCTCTTACTTTGGGTATTCTTTTTACAGTTTAACTTAACCATTCATGCTCGAGTATTTGAGTTAAGGCGTGAAAAAACAGTGAATTATGTTTTAAGCTAGTGACATAAGTTATAATATGATAGTTAATTATTTATTTTTTGTTTGTTGTGTTTTTAGTTGTCATGTTAGAAAAAGTAATAATGAAGATTTTGTTGCTTGATTGATTATGGATAAATTGTAGTTAAAAGATGAATATGATGTGTGAGAAAAAATGATTAGACATGCGTGTCATTGATTTATAAGAGGTAGTGACGTGTGATTTGGCATGTAGATCATCTTTATATCAATAGTTGAATAGATGTGGTGGAATAACACAATTTTACCGGAACATACAATATAAGTAGCAGTTTATTCACATGTATTTCTTGCAAACAATTCTTTTTGTTTTTTTTTTTTTTTGTTTATTCTTTCATGTTCTACTCTATTTGACAACTATTCTACCTTAGCACGGACTAAGAGTTACTGCAACCGTATTATTTGTAGCTAGTCTTATTTTTTTTATTGCCATGAAAGATATATATATCAAAAGAAAATATATGCAAATATATACATTTTGAAACTAAAAAAGAGAATTCATTTTATTTGATGAAAATAATTATTAGGTGACACGGAAAGGGGCACGTTTATTGCACCTAATTAATTAAGAGAAATAGCAATTGCAGTCCATATCTGTGCAATATATGGCTAGGAAAAAGTAAAAAATATCACATAATTTTAGTAATACACTATCCAGTATAAAGTAAATTAAAAATATTATTCGTGCCTATAATTTTCATGTTTTTAACTTAGTTGCATCTCCCTAGTAATCGACTTGTTCTTCAGCAAAGCCCTCAACAAACAGAGGAAGCAAGCCAAACCATTGAAAGCCCTAATTAACTTTCAAGCTTTGGAGGATGCCGACTGGACTTGTGAATGAGTCAGGTCATGACCCGAATCCGATCCGTATTCAACCTGACTCAATAAGCAAACTATACATAGTCTTGGAACCATCGACCCGAGACTTGATGCGGACTTGAGCCCACCTAGACCCACACCCACAGATTTGTACCCGAGCATCCACATTCCACACACATATTATGTCAAATAATTCCACTACATATTATCATGTGCATCCTCTTCAATTAAGAATGCAACTTGGACGGGTTGGGTCGGGTTAGAGATTTATCCAAACCCAACACACAAGTAAAATATCCAACTTGAACTCAAACTGAACTCACCCTCAACCCAAAAGGTTCAACCCGGACCCAAATCTATCTTTAACCCCCCGAATCGAGTCAGGTTCGAGTTAGGGTCCAACTTGAGTCAGGCTCGGGTTACGCCAAGGTTCAGTTCGAGTTTAACCTAACTCGATCGATAAGCAAATTGTAGCCTTAGAACCAATTCATTGACATATCTAATGTCAATGATCATTCTATGCAACTCCTCCAATCATCTAGAAAAACAAGGAGCCAAGTCCCCAAACAAGGGACTACTACATTCTCAAAAAGAGTAAAACTTCAATATATACATGAATTAGGCATTGTTCTCTATTGGATTTCTTTTATTATTATTGTTAATCAAAATTTGTATTGCTATATGAAAAGGGAAATTTTTACAAAAGTATCCAAAAAATTTTACAAAATGGAGTTCAATTAGAAGATCATTAGCTCAAAGGAGGGAAGCCCGAACCAAGTCGACCTGCATCCCCATAAACCAAGAGCTTCCATTGAACCCAAATTTGAAAAAAACAAAGGGTATTAGGATCTTATACGCTGGTAAGGCAGACCGGATTTGTCCTCAGTCAGTGCATTGTCTAATTCTAGCCATATAGAAGCAGGGAGAATGATGGATTCCCCTCTGGCTGAACGAAAGGAGGCTAGGATGTCAGTTCGTACATTGCCTTCTCGATGGATATGAGAAACTTCCCATTCTAGAAGTAGAGCAAGACAACGATGAATCCTTCTCAAACTTCGAATAGCATTCCAAGAACGATTGCCATTTCCTTTTATCCAAGCAATTGCTGTTGTAGAGTCGAACTCCAACCAAAGTTTAGAACTTCCTGAGTTGAGTTCTAACCAAATGCCCTCCTCAATAGCTTTGAGTTCCAAGAGGTTGATGGAGGGGAGATCAATTCGACCTGTTAGTCCTCGATGGAAGATAGCATGCTCGTCACAAAGCAGTGCACCATAACCTCCCGTCTCTTCAAAGAACAATCCATCTACATTGAGTTTCCGCCATCCCTGTCGAGAAGGGTTCCATTTGACCTCAACTGGCCTTGATAACTATTGGATATTAAATCCATTGGACATTATCTCTGGGGTAGGATTTTGTGTAGGTTAGACCAAAGTCCTGGCCAATCTATCATACCTCTATTCATGCCCTCACGTTCTTGTTCATAATTTAGCCCCAAGAATATTGACTCAGGCTACAAGCATCTTGGAGTTCGACAATCTCAACAGTCCCTCATTCATTTAAATATTTTCAAGTTTGGGAGGTCCATCCAATTAACTTTCAAGGACACAGTTCAAGTGGTTTGGTTGAAGCATATTAATTGATCTCTATTGTACATGTTTGTAAAAAAAAAAAAAAAACACAACAACCAACTAGCGTTGATGAAGCAAGTACTCTTTAGTCCCTGTTTGGATAGAGAATTAAGTTATTCTGAGATTTATGACTATTCTAGTATCAATAAGGATAAATAGATTTTTTGTTTGGTTGTATTTTGAATTATTCTTATTGGAAACCATAATAATAAATTTTTTGTTGTTTGGATAAAATGTGAATAAGGTTTAGATAAAAATTTATAAAAAGTAAAAAAAATGATGACAGTTGATTTATAATAAATGATGACAACTGATTTGATAGTAAGCTGGTCACATATTCTTTTGGGTTGAATAACCTGAAATAACTTAATTTGAGGGGTTAGCTAGAATCCATATATCATTTTATACCACTTAATTCTGATATACAAATTTTCATCTAATACAGTCTTCCATACATTTATTTTAAAATTATTTCAACTAATTCTCTTTTTTTTTTAACCTATTCTCAAACCAAATGAGGACTAAGCCCCCGTTTGGAACAGGGATAGAATTTATTCTTGGGTATACATTTATCTAAGCATAAATAAGTATAAATAAGGATAAAGTGATTTTTTGTTTGGTTGTGTTTTGAATTATTCTCGTTGGTAAACGTAAGAATAAATGTTTTGTTGTTTGGGTAAAATGTAAATAAAGTATAGATAATGATTTATAAAAGGTAAAAAAATAGTGAAAGTTGATTTAACAGGTGATTTATAAGAGGTGATGACAGTTGATTTAACAGTGGGTCAACATATTCTTTGGATGAAATAACCTAGGATAACTTTTATTCTAGGAATTGATTGGAATCCATAAACCACTTTATACCAGTTTATTCTGATATATTTTTATCTAGAGTTATTCAAATTTTTCAAACACAATAAAATTTCTGTATGAAATTATTATCCGTTTATTCCCATTTCAAACATAGTCCAAGAGATGTGAAAACATTCATTCCAGTCCAATCCAACAGAACCTCAATCTTAAAATACATGACAAGTGGATATTTTATCTTTGAAAGATGTGACAACTTTTTCTTTAAAGTCTTATCTGCTTCCCAACCTAGCTAAAAAGGCTATCCAACAAATTAATCAGGTCTTCAAAAACATCCTTTCAAAATGACAACTTGTGGCCATAATACCAGTTAAGATTCGTTAGAATCTTTGTTACGACTTTTACATGAAAAAATAACAACAAAAAATTTGTTAGATGAAGGTGGATTTTAGATTAAATTAATTAAATCAAAAGAAATTGAAACAGTTTACATGTTTACTGATGTCTAGTCAAAGGAGGGGTACAATTTGTTTAACAAACATCTAATTAAATACATGCATCACCCTTTTTAAAGAAAAAAACTGTTCATAAAAAAAATCCAATTATTTAAAATATTAAAATAAGATATATAAAAAATAATTTTAGATCTTATTTATTCTCCAAATTAGGAAGGGGGTCCTGATTTCCCATCAAGTTGGGTCCTAGATACCTAAAAAAAGATTACAATGATATCCATCTAATAAAAA
Organism: Acorus gramineus; assembly: GCA_030737835.1. Lineage (NCBI taxonomy): Eukaryota > Viridiplantae > Streptophyta > Magnoliopsida > Acorales > Acoraceae > Acorus > Acorus gramineus. Next base: position 25,553,592 of record CM060847.1, read on the forward strand.
AAGTGATGTTTTTATAAAAATAAAAAAATGTCCATGCCATTTTGTCAAAGTGGTCGCATTCACTTGTCACATACACATTATTAATCAAAACTTTGTGATTTGCGGTGATAAGGAAGCTCGTGTCGGTGTCACACATCAACATGTGATGTTGGCTTATGGACAAATTTAGTCAACACACTCATATATTCCCTTTTATTATTTTATTATTATTAGTAGTCTCATTGATTGCATTATACATTAATAAAAAGTGTATAAGCTTTCACATGTAATCTATCTAGTCTGTCAACATGTACAACATTGATGATTACGTATAAAAATAAATGACACAACGGACATGTGTAGCACCGATTATTTTGATATATATATTTTTTAAATATGTACTTGCCTCGTGAAAAAATAAAAGATACTATTAGATAAAAATGATATACTATTTTTTAGGAAGTAAAAAAAAAAACTAATTTTACTAGTAAAATATATTTTGGCCTAGGAGCGGTTTGGGGATCTTATTTGAACTGTACACGGACTGCAAAATATTTCGAGTGTATTAACGTTCAAAGATTTTTAGTTAGAACTAACATTTATTGGGTCAATCATGCCATGTGACATGGGGTCCTGGCTAGGTACATTTGATACCATTGCAATGGATAACCACTACTCCACTAAATTCGTAACATATGTTCGAATTGAATGCAGTAATATATAACACTAGAGATTCACACAGAATGAGTTATACCTCTTTTAAAAGTGGTTTGACGATGTCCACGGGTTAGATGGCTCTTCTACTCAGGCGTGTTTTTTTTCTTTTTTTTATAATATTTTTCTTTTTTCGCCTTCTTCGCTATTCCTTCCCTTTTTTTTTTTTTTTTTGGAGTTTTAAATTTGATATTCAATAATGAAATCGGGTAATGAATATCTATCTTTAGTTTCAAAAAAAAAAAAAGAGTGACAGACATCCATGGCAATGCGGATGAGGAAATGGTAATCAAAATTCAAACAACATATATGAATACCATACTTTTGATGCAACTAGTGTAACAGAGCTCCAAAAACATAGGAAAGAAACTGTTTGATCTTTGAGGACACCCACCAAATGTTCGTAGGAAAAAGAAATGTGATCTACCATTAGAAAAGAAGAATCACCAAATGATTCCCATGCCGTTCAATTTCCATATTTGGTAAAAAAAAAAAGTACAAAAACTTGCCCCTCACCATAGCATTGCATCATGCTTCCATTTTTGAGGGGTCTGTTCTGCTCATCGAATCCACAGTGAGAACTGTAGCATTAGTACATACTTTGATTAGCTTTCTCTTGTTCTGTTAATATACTTTTCCAAGTACAGATTAATAGAGTATAGAGTGGACATTCTTTTTCATGGAAAAAATAAGATGCATCAATACTGACCTTCATGTGATCATGTTCGACTAGCTCATGCATCCATGGAGTTAAGCATGAGGAACTATTTAAACCATATTAAAATTCTTTACCCAGTTGATGTAGTGCTGCCATGATGTGTGTCATGGCATGTTTATTTCAAGGCACTTTCAGTTTTTTTAGTTAGTTAACTAACACTTCATTTTATCATGTTAGGTGCGTAGGTGAATAAGGTTCTGTTTAGATCCACCACGGTGGATCGAAACGGCTTTTCTGCTTTCGCGATGGCATCGCCCTCCACCTCACTGGAATGTCATTTTTGTACGCATTTGAGAAACCAATTGAAAATAACAATTTTCTTTTGTGGCGTTCCCACCCTTTGATTTTCAGACCATAATTAAGCATCCCTACTGTTGTTCCAAATGAAGACTAATTCCTTTCGTCAAAGGATGTAGTTCTACAAATCTATAGAACATATGTTGTTCAAGTGAAGGTGCAGCACGAATGGTAAGTCACATTTTCCTATAAAATATATATATATATATATATATATATATATATGACTTTGATCGATCTCCAAGAAACATCATTTTATCATAAGAACTTTAACTCCCCACGTAATAAATCTCCGTGTCTGACTACGTACACTCTCATTGAAAAGACAAACGATCATTTAAGATTCACATGCACAATCTAAACATTATCAAGCAAAATATCTGGGATGTGGTACTATGGTTCATTCAAGGTTGGGGTAGACATTGTGTTGGCGCTCAGTTAATTGCTTTGGTGTGGCCGGGAGGAGGTTTTTCAGGGTGATCGAGTTGGTTTGCGGGATGGAGTCCCTTCTTGTAGATGTTTCCTTTATGCCTCTTATTTTATTTTTGTTTGTACTTGTATTTTGGATATATTTCTTCTAATACATTGAGGCATATCTACCATTTTATCAAAAAAAAATTAATTAATTAATTATCAAACAAAAAAAACATTAATTAAATAAATAATAATGTTTTGTAGGCCCTAATAACATCACAAGCCCTACGAGGTTGCATATGTCTAATACCTGTTATACCCTTATTTGATTATTTTATTTTTTTTGGTAATTGATCACCACAAAATAAGGATACAATTATGATTGATTAAACAATTGATTAAAGATTGCGAAAGAGTATTATAACATGCAAATACCAAGAATCCTTTTTAATCAAACCATTCTATTCAAATGGCCCTCTTCTCTTCCAACCTAAACTTTTCAAAGATCCCCCAAAAAAACCCAACTATGGAGAGTATTATAACATGTAAAAGAAGTCAATTTTGACACAATGTACATCCCCTTGAGTTACGCATATCCTTATAGGCGGTGATCAGATCAACATAGAAAGGAGGAGACAATGACAATGGTGGAGGATGCTGTAAAGCGTTTCAAAATCCTCTGTTTCTTTGTTCAACTGTTTCTAAGATTAGTTACATTTAATTTATATATGATTTGTATGATGTTAATGTTACATTTCTGATATCGAAATACTCATATTTTAATTTCTGTTACATTCATAAATATAACAGTCTAAAATGTCATTCATTCGTGTATTGCATTTGTTTCAATGCAAATAGTAATTTATATTAGTTACATTTATTAATGTAACAGTCAAATGCATATGTTTGTTAAATGTATCACACAACAAAAAAAAGTGTTTGATATTTTCTATAAAATATAACTGACTATTAAAAATAGAATCTGTTTTTAAATTATGTAAACATTACATAGAATGTAAAATATTTAGGTAAATATAATTGTTTGTTATATTTATATAAATGTAATTATTTGTTACATTTATGTAAATGTAACAGTTTTTAAGTAAATGTAATAAATCGTTATGAGAGATGTAAATATTTAAAAAATGTATTTGTTTGATGTAACTGTTTCATATAGTAACTATATGTGTTTTTTTATTTAAATTTGAATACAATAAATATCTGACTTTTTTAATGTTCAATTAATAACATTCTTAAAAAGAAAAAGAAAGTTAATGTGCATAATAAGAATGTAAGTTTGAAAAAAAAAAAAAAAACATTTGAAGGATTTTGACAAAAATAATTTAGATAACTTTTAATGTAATTTAGGTTCAATTGTAATTTAGGTAAGGATTTCAAAATTTAAAATTTGAAATAGATAAATGGATTTCAAGATTCACATGGAAAAGTTATAACTGAATAGAGAAAATGAGGGATTTAGATTAATGGGACATATTTTTAATGAAAGACATATTTGTATTTTATTATTTTACCCTTTTTAAAAAATCAACAAACTAACCAATAACAACCAATAAAATAATGACATTTTATAAAACTTATAAATAGAGCTTATATTTATATTTTGAGACCCAGATATCAAACACATCCTTTTCAAGAGTCACATTTCATGCATGCACCTCCATTTTAAATGAATGGTCTATGCACAACATAAATAAATATAAATAAAAAAAAGAGGAGACCACGACATTAAATATCATCTTTTTCAAGAGCGTTTGCTTTTCCTTTTCATTTCTCTTATTACCCGTTTTCTGAACACCACCACTGGCAGACAGTGCAGTGAAGTGTGGGTTGAAAAGATAAAAGAGGAGAATGAACTGTCATGTCAATGCTTTCAAATCTTTCATTTAAAAACAGTTTTACCAAAGCAAAAAAATAAAAAAAAAATCATTCATTTAAAAATAAAGATCGAGAGAAAAACAAAAGATATAATTCTTTTTATACTTTGTTCAGTCAGTCATTGCTTCAGTTCGGATCAGTGAAGACTCGTTGTGTGAAAAAGCAAAAATAAAAAGAGGCAGGCAAGCAGGATTGAATCACTGCCCAGATTCGCCTCTCACGTGGGGGGTAGAATATCAATGTTGCATGGGGTGAGAGTTTCAAGTGGTGCACTGTGCATGTCACTCAATGATCTGTGAATCATTGGCTTTGCTGTTTTGGGGTGTCTCTTACCAAAAAAAAAAAAAAAAAAAAATGATGGATATCATTGCATGAGAGAGAAAGGAGGGTTGTAGAATGGGTGTATTAGTGTACGTAGGAGCGGTTTGCTGGATCTTTCACAGAGACCATTGGGCAACCCTGTACATTCATCATCTTAAAGTCCAGCAGTCCATACAGATTCAACTCATTGAATTATACATGTGGTAATTAAATTCATCCCCTTGGAGCAATCTGAGTCTACATTCATGTATGGGCTCACGCTTACTCAAATCTTATATATAACCTACAAAATGCTCCAACCTAGATTCTATGTTTCAAGGAGAATGATACATCTAGCATTCAATGCAGCCCTCAATTGTTTTGCTTTTTTTTTCTTAAGGAATATATATATATATTGATCTAATGAAATACATGTTATTATAAAAAGTGAAACCAACACGTAATTTATTTTCTAAAAAATGAAATAATAAAATTATTCTTACACTGCACTAATAGAGTATATACTGTATTATGACAATATTTATACACTTTACTAGTGGGGTGGAGAACTATCTAAACAGTTGGGAGTCCACCTCTAGATTATAGATGGGACTGTGAAACGAACAGAATGCATCAACACATTATTCTAATGGTTAATTGATCTAACCTTTCTTGAAGCTCAAACATCACTTTGAATATTCATTGAATTACTCACATAAAGTAATATCAAATAATTCCAATCATTGTATTGGAAGTTGAAGTCATTTTTTTTCAAAGAGCATTGATCCATTTTGTAGCCCTGACCCATATACTATACTATGATAGCGTAGCATATACTGTCCTATTATGTATAATGTATGTGGTTACATCAATGTTTATATATGAAATAAAAAAAATCATTTTTCAAAAAAAAAAAATACATTATTGTATCTCAGTATATAATTCATTTCATACAACAGTATGTACTTCAACAAGAGAGCGTGTGATTTTAAAAATGAAAAAAAAAAGTCTGGTGTGGACTGAAAATGGGCCGGAAATATCATTTTCTTTTTTCAAATAAAAATATATCATGTTGCTTAGAAGTCCATTGTTTGATTAGTCCATTTGTGAAAACCCATGGCCCATGTCAAAGCCCATGATCATCCAAGTCAATCTCAACTCTTATATCCATAATAATGCCCAAATCCAAGGTTGGCTAAAACATAAAATTGATCGGTATAATTTATAATAGAGTCTTGCTACACAGGCCCCATCTTACAGCCCCACTCATAGGCCCCATTACTTGTCACATTATAATTGACTGTTTGATTGACTTTTATAAAAAGGAAAAAAATAAAATACCCATATTTAAAACCCCTGTTTTCTCGCGTCAAAACCCTCTTTTTGTGTTTTCTGTTTTGTTTTCCCTTCTATTTTGGAAACTAACTTACAAATTTCAAATTATCTAGGGTTTCCAAAACTAGAATTGACAATCAAAATCATACCAACAACATCTTTCCATTTCGTCTAAAACAACGAAAAAAATTTAAAATTTGTTTGCGGCTTCACTTTCAACCAGAAATCAAACATTTTATTCATCCGATTGTATAATCAATGGTGAAAATGGGTAAGTAATATTTTTTTTTTGAAATGCATTTGTTGTTTTAATGTTTATTCTAATCCAATCATCATAAAAAAATTATGTGTGATTGGTATATTAGTTTTTTTCTATGAATGATTTGAAGAACTACATGAATATGATGTTATTCTAATTTTTGTGTAGCTCCCCGACCACATCTAACTTTTTAGATAAATGTATCTGATGTTTTTGATACACCTGTAGCATAAATGTTGTTGGACGTGACATATTGTTTTCTAATTGCACAAGAAATGTAACTGAATTTTAATTTGTTTATACTTTATAATATATAAATGTATCTGACTTTTAACAAGTTATTGGATGTATATGGATTTCATATTCTTATGTGTAACATGTTTCTTTTTTTTCCAAAATGTAACTAACTATTGGAAGAATGTAACTGACTTCTTTTTTATTATGTATATTATGTGTATCTGAATGTTACATGTGTATGTGTGTTATGAAGTATGTGTGATCATTCATTAGTTGTATATGTATCCGATAATGAGTGACTCTAGGTGTTTTATCATGTATGTAGATGATAAACGTTGCAAAGAACCATAAACAAGTTTAAATGTATTGTGATGTATCTAAATAAAAAAAAAATTATTTCTTGTAATTGATTTGAACTGAAATGTAACTGACCTTTTAAAAATGTAACTTAATTATGATAAATGTAACTCACTCTCTCATTAAGCATATTACAAACAGATTCAACAAAAAAGATAATCATTGAAAAAAAAAAACTAAAGCAAAGGTGAAAAAAAAAGTAATAAAAAAGAAGCACATCCAACAGCTTCACCAACATTTTGCACATTGCAACTTTCATAATTATTCATTTGCTTGTTCGTTGGCTTGAAAATTTTAGATGCCTTCACCAACAAACGCATATCTTCTTCTGAATCAAATGTCATTTCAACACTTTTAACAATTGCTTCTGCATATTGCTATTCAACTTCATCAATCAAATTTTTTTGTAGACTGCCTTCCAAGAAAAATGTAATTGAATCCCTTGTATTCCCTATATGCAAAATGCAAATAAAAAGTCAATTACATTTTGTGAATGTAACTTAGTTTCAAAATATATCGCACAAAACATTCAGTTACATTTGTGAATGTAACTGACTTTTACTATGTAATACATATAAACATCAGTTATATTGAAAAATGTAACTGGCTTACAAAATGCAATACATAAAGGTTCAGATTAGTTGAAAATGTAACAGACTTTTGAAAAATAATTTAATATTTTTTTAATGTTAGAAATGTAATTGATTTTGAAAAATAATGCATACAAGTCTAAAAAAATGTTAGAAATGTAATTGATTTTCGAATGTTACTCAAGTCAATACCAATATGATATCAAAACTCTAAAAAGTCCTCCAAAAAAATTATTTTAACATCAAAACAACATATTCAAACAACATCAAACATAAATTCAATAAGAAAAATGAAAAACAAATGATTACCAAATCAATTGTCAAAACTCAAAAAAAAAAAAAACCACTGAAACTCCATTACACCCACGGTTCCACATGAGGAAATTGTAACCGTCTATTAATTGTGTAGAGTGATTATTGAATGCACCCATTAATTTCGTTGAGGAGTTACCTAAATTTGTTTAAATGGTATATTCGGTAATACAAGCTATGTTACGTCATGGGACTTAGGCCTATATAATGGGGCATGTGAATCATTTTCCTTTATAATAATGTGAGAGGTTGAAGTTTGAATACAAAATATTGAATTAAAATTATAGAATAAATATCAAAATTTTAAACTTACAGTTGCGAAGAGTCTTTAGCGCAGATGTAATGACGGATTGTTAAGGGGAAAGATGATATCTGAATCTTATAAGGATGCTATTTTTGGGATTAATGTAACTGTCATTACATATAAATAATGTCTATAAAGAAGAGAAAAAATATATATTTATTTGACTTGTAATTGTTTTTAAAGCTTACATGCTAATTGTTTGATTTTATAAAGAAAATTAATTAGAGGTTCATATGGACACCTGTGTAATAACAATAAGTCCCTTGATGTTTTCTTTATGTCCCTAAGTTAGTAGTGGTATTTTGTTTAGGTCATTCCATCCAACTTCCATCCATTTTATTTTTTTTGTCCCTCTTTTACCCCTAAGTGAACATGATTTGTTTATCTATCTCCCCCAACATCTCTCTTTCTCCCAAACAACTCAACAAACTGTGAGACCACCTCCACTAGCCCCCCATTGCGCCGATCTTGACCCCAACGCCGATCACGCCCCCCGACCTCTCCTGACCGTCTCCTGCGTCTCGTCTGGGAGCTCAACCCCCTCTCGTAACCCCGTTCGCGAGCCCAACCCCTTCTCGCGACCCCGCCCATGAGCCTAACTTGTTAAAGGTATAACAGTGTACAAAATGTGCGTAACAGTGTACGCAGTATAACACACAAAACCTGTAACATATATAACAGTGTACACGTTGAGAATAACAGTGTACCCCGTGTAACAGACAGAACCTGTAACATTTATAAAAGTGTACACATGCTGCATAACAATGTACACAGTGTAAAACACAAAACCTGTAACATCCAGAACATGGTACACATACTGTATAATAGTGTACATATTGTAACACAGAGAACCTGGAACATCCACAATAATGTAAATATATTGCACAACAGTATACAAAACCTGCATTACAAACATCATCTGATAATAACAAATATTGTTCAAAATATATAAAACATCACCACCATCGATATAAAACAGTACACCACATTACACTACCACCACAGTATATTCCAAACACATCACATTTGCTGTTTATATGTTTCACAATCTTCTTGTATTTTCTTTATCCGATTTTCACTCTCTTTAGCTTTTCGAATGACTTTGACTGCGTATTCCCCTCGGAACCATGAAATGGTTTTTTGCTCGAAATCCATGTCCGTTCTTTTTATGAGGTGCTCGCCGTATTTGGTTACTATTTATATGAATAAATCTCACGTTCAACCTCTGTAGTGGATATTGCCCCATAGAAACAGATCCGCGGATCACCTTGAATTAGTTTTTGATGGAAGTGGCTGACATATAATTCCCATAACTCCTACCTGTTGGAAATCAGAAAAGAAAAATAGAAAATCACATATTGTTAAGTCTTAGCCTTTTATAATAGTTTCAAGAAACTCAGACTAAAGGGGTTTAGTAGACGGACTTGACTTGAGAAAATCACAAATTGCTAATAAAGAAAAGAAGTTAAAGTGTTGGTGTTGATGTCCACAGCCTGCAAAGCCAAGGGCAAATGAGAACATAATAGGGGCTTCACAAAGAATGAGCATTTACCAGTTGTAGCAACAGCTCAAGTTGTTAGTAAGAAATTTAATGTATGTTGCCCTTCATCTAAAGTGGATTCTTGAGACCAAATATGGTCAGCTTAATAGACTAAAAACATAAGTGGGATTGAATAAGATAATAATTTAAAGACGATTTCAATGCATACGCAAATAATAAATGTTTGAGTAAGATTGCCTTTTTTGTTTAATTTGATTAATTTTGAGAATATGTCAAATGTAAGCATATTTACTTTTATACTGATAGTTTTAAGAACATTTATCCTCACACATAACATGAGAAACCCATTACATATGAAGAATTTGTGATTATATGTAGTGATTATCAAGACATGGGTAGTTGTGTACTTGTGTGAGCAATGACTAACTTAAATGTCAGATGGATATGACTCTCACCCTTGGGCATGGATAATTGTATCAAGCCTGAAGTAACTATCTAGAATATACTTCAACAGAAGACTACAGAAACTTATATGTTCTACAAACATATTTTACCATTTTTTCCCTCAGTTCTGCTAACATAAAAGCTGTAACTCCCACTTGGTAATTTAATGTTACCACATGTAATAATATTGTTCTTCATGTGAAAGTTATTCTATTTTATTCTTGGTTGACATTGATTATATTCTAGGTGAAATGAAGTATGAATCTTTTATCTTTATCAAAGGGGAGGCATATAATTGAAATACATAAGTAAATAAACTCAATCCACCCATATATTCCTTATTCTATTCCCTTTCCTTTTTTTTTTCTTTTTTTTTTTGCACACAAGTGGGGGCATATAGATTGCATTTGTAAGCAGATCTAACCAAAGTTCTAAAAAATTAATAAAATCAATAACAATTCCATAAAGTTCCAATGATTGTCAACTGCTACAATCCCATCTCCATCATCAAAACACAACAAATAGAATGAATTATTGGGTTGTAAGTTCCAAGTAAGAGAAAATAGAATGAATTAATCCATATGTCAAATGTTGAATGCATTGATACATTTCTCCTTCAAATGTGAAAATGTTAAAACACATTGGTACCTTCTCGATCTAGGACCATGAGGAGGGAGAAAATAGGTTTCTTCGCCGCCGATTCGAGCTCCTAGAGCTCCATACGAGACCTTACCTTCTTGATCTCCCCGGAGAGAGAGCAAACGCCGGTGATTCGAGCTCTCAGGGTGTAATAGCCCAAATTATGCTAATATTTACGTGTTTGGATTGCAAAATAGGATAAGTTTATGTTATTAAGCTTTTTGTCCTTATTATTATTGAAGTCTTGCATTTGGTTACATTTTCAGAAAGCACCTTCGAGGCGTAATTGGGTTTTGCGCTAAACATATGAAGACTTCATTTTTGAGTTATCTCTCATATAAAATTAGTTTGGTGTCATTTGGAGCTATATTAGAAAATTTATGGCTATTTTACCGTTTATGTCCATAGAAGAAGAAATTGCGAGGTCTTCTGTTTGTCGTTATTTTTAATATAGTTGGAGGCTTTTTTTTGTCACGCCCCAGGGCGGCCGTCCCCGAGACGTGGCAATAATAAAATATCAGCTATCAATACCTGAGGTCAATAAAGACTCCAACAACAACACACAAGGTGGCAAAGCAAGAATAATTATAACTGACTGAAAAACGAAAGCATAATATATAAACAATGTCTGTAAATCAAAAACATTATTACAGACTCGAATACACAATCACTGTCATGTGAGAGCCAAGTCTAGACCAAAGAAAACACAACTTGTGCCACATGCACGATTTACAATATATACAATGACTCTAGGACTGCTGACAGCCTCGCACTCGCCACCCGCCGGAAGAATGCTCCACGCCCATGAAAAGAAACAGTATGCAAGGGGTGAGCTACAAGCTCAGTGAGTGGCTGAAAACTAATCACCATACAACAACAGTTCAATACATAAACACTTTCCTTTCAAGGAAAGCATGGGTGGAAACCCATGGATAACAGGGTCACGCGGCAGCGCGACCAACCTCACCCTCACCCTCACTCCCAGAGGGAGACTCTTGGGACTTTTGGGGAGAGACCATACCATTGGTCGAGGAGACCCGGGATTACTTGTCACGCCCCGGGCGTCCCCGAGACGCGGCAAGTGTATATATGATATCAGTCCAAACAGGAGTTCAATAACATACTCACACAACAGCTAAAAATGACAACACAGATAAAAGCAGGGCTGACATGATATATACACAAATAGCGGAAGCTAAAAGACTGAATCTGTAATCCAAAAATATATTACAGACTCGATACATAATCAAATGTCCTGTGAGAGCCAATATATACAAAGACATCCAAATAATATACAAACGCGTGCCAACGCACGGAATATAACACATACAATCAAAAGGGATGCTGATAGCCTCTGATACTCGCGGGACGTGGCGCTACTCCGCTACTGATGAAGTCCCTCGGGGAGCTCCTCCTCTAGATCCGACTCAGATGACACTGGAGAAAAATATTATGCGAGGGGTGAGCCACACGCTCAGTGAACAGCACAACCCATGCATCACAGGTTATATTAACCACAACCAGATATTATTAATCCACAATCATCATTAACCAGCCACAAAATGGCAACAACTATACATCCAGTGGGTCGCTATCGCCAACCCACTACACCCTCACCCTCACCCCTCAATAGGTGACATAGGATGTTGGGACTAACTACACAAATCCAACGGGTCGCTATCGCCAACCCACTACACCCTCACCCTCACCCCTCAATAGGTGACATAGGATGTTGGAACTTACAATCCAGTGGGTCGCTACATCGCCGGCCCACCGCATCCCTCACCCTCACCCCTCAATATGGTGACATAGGATATTGGGACTGACTAGGCTGATGGTCGCCCTTGGTCCACCGATAGTCTCTCCCCACTCCGTAGGTTGTTTGGCCACTCCCACATTCAGCACAGTCCGTGTTATATATGTGTCACTTTTTGGCCTGTTGGTAACCATTGGAGCATTTTAGCAGTTTTTAAAATTTTGCATTTTTCGATCGGAACCGCAAAATTTTGGACTGTTAGCTATCGTCCTGAGCTAGAGGACTCCGATTGAAAATCTAACTGCATATTATGTGTCCTGGTGCCATTTTAAGCCACTCATGAAAATTTCATCGAATTCCGACAACGTTTCCGAAATTTCACAGTTCCGGGGCGTATCTGGGTTTTTAAGTCACTTACTATATATATGTGTGATCTAATTTTAGATGGGCACTATTCATCATCCCTACCAAGCTTTCCCTCTCTCCTCTCTCTCATTTTTCTCCCTTTTGAAGCCCTTAGACCCCTCAAACCTAAAGCACGAAGTGTAGATCGGGTCCCGATCTACACCCCGGTGCCTTCAAATCCCGATTCCGGCGAGTCTAGCCTCTCCATCCTCCCCTCTTTCTCCTCTGTTTTGGGCCATTTCGAAGGCCGAGTGAGATCCGGGCGTGGGAGGGCTTTGGGGAAAGGTTTCGGTGCGCGGAGAGCACCCGGACACCTCTTCCTCCCCCTTGGTAAGCTTTCTTTCCCTCTTTTTCATGCTTAGATGCTTGATAGGAGGGGGTTTTTGTGTTTGGGAGGTGGTCGGCGGTTGTGGGAGGCCGTCGGAGGTGGTTGGGGGCGGTCGGAGGCCGTCGGAGGCCATTGGGTGGGTGGTGGAGGTACTCAGGCAGTGGGGGTTCTGTTTCGGGCAGCAGGCAACACCGGCAGCAGCTCAGGCAGTGGGGGTTCTGTCTCGGGCAGCAAGCAGCAGCGGCAGCAGCTCAGGCAGCGCCCAGGCTGGGCGTGCGCGGGCGTGGGCGCGTGCGTGCGCGAGGGCGTGCGCTCGGGGGGGGGGGTGCTGGTCGAGGGGCGTCGTGCAGGGTGCGCGCGGGGCGCGGCGAGGCGGCGGTGGTGCGCGCGGGGCGCAGCGAGGCAGCGGTGGTGTGCGCGGGGTGTGCGCGGGGCGAGGCGCTGCGCGCGGGGCGTGTGGGGTGCTCGCAGGCCAGCGCGAGGCGTGCGGGGTGTGCGCGGGCGGCTGCGCTGGGGCGCAGGGGGCGCGCGGTGCACCCGGGAGGTTCGGCGGCGTGTCCAGGCGGCGGGCAGGGGCCCGGCGGTGCGCGGGGTGCGTGGGCTGAGGCGCGGCGGTGCACCCGGGCGGTCGGGTGGCCGTGCGGGTGGTTGCCGGCCGTGCGGGTGGTTGCCGGGGTGCTCGGGCTAGCGTGCGTGCGGGTCGTATGCACGTTTGCCCGAGTGTTGGGTGTTTGGTTGTGGGTTTTGTGTATTTTAAGTCTTCTTGTTGTGTTTGTGGATTTATACTCACCAGTTAATACCCTGTCTTGCAGATCTCGACGGACGGTCGCGCGTCGACCCGACTTCCGGTGAGTGGGACAACCCAACCCAGTTTGGGAGGCGCTACATGCCTTTGAGCGTGTACCGTCCTCCCCTGGGGCACATAGTTAGTATTAACTGCTTTGTTATAATCCATGTAAGCATGATGTGTGTGTAGAATGCATGCCACCCTAGACTTGTATGTTAGGGACTTGCACCCTTAGGATTTGTGCATGAGCCGTGTATCCTGTCACCCCGTTATCATGCTAGGAAAGCCCGACCTATGCATGCGTCCTATTAGTTTGATTTATTTAATTAAATGCAAGCTTTAATATTGATAGCATGCTTTGGGGAATATAAGGGGGCCTTGCGAGGTTAACATTGAGACCCGGGATAGGGTACTCCGTGTTCCTCGTTTGGTTGTCGGATGTCCTACATCGGGACCTCAGGTTACCCTCCCAAGGTCTCTTTTCCCCATTTATGTCTTATTTATTTCCCTGCATCCTGGTTATGCGCGCTGGTGGAATTCTGAGGAATTCAAGACATTAGAGTTGTAGAGATGTGCTGTCAGCGGATCCGAGTGGATCATATGCGATGGATAGGCTGTTCTGTTCCCTTCGTCGGATCCGTGTAGAGACTACCTCGGCGTTGGAAAGGTTGTCCCGTGCAGGGGCTCCCATCAGTAGGCGCCTCCTGATTTGGTAGAAGGACTGCGCCGAACGTGGGAGTGGCCAAACGACCTACGGAGTGAGGAGAGACTATCGGTGGACCAAGGGTGACCAACAGCCTAGTCAGTCCCAAGAGCCTAGGTCACCTGTTGAGAGGTGAGGGTGAGGGTATGGTGGGCCGGCGATGCGGCGACCCACTGGATTGTGTGAGGATGATTATCAATTTGTTAAGTCCCAACATCCTTGGTCACCTATTGAGGGTGAGGGTGAGGGTGAGGGTATGGGGTTCGGCGATGTGATGAACCCCCGGATTTGTGATGTTTATGCCGCTTTGGGCTAGTTACTTGATTAAATATGGTTAATATGAACTGTATGCATGGGTTGTGCTATTCACTGAGCGTGTGGCTCACCCCTCGCATAAAATCTTTTTCAGTGATCACTGAGGAGGACTTGAAGGAGGAGCTTCCCGAGCAACTACACCAGTAGCGGAGTAGCGCCACGTCCCTCGAGTTTTGAGGCCATCAGCACCCTTCTCTTTGTTGTATGTATATACTCTGTGCTTGGGCACCTAGTTTGGATTATGTATGGATTTTATTTGTGTATATATGGACATGTTGGCTCTCACAGGACATACGATTATGTATCGAGTCTGTAGTATATTTTGATTACAGACTCAGTCTTTTTAGCTTCCGCATTTGGTGTATATATTATGTCAGCCCTGCTTTTATCTGTGTTGTCATATTAGCTGTTGTGTGAGTATGTTATTGAACTCATGTTACTGATATCATATATACACTTGCCGCGTCCCGGGGACGGCCGCCCTGGGGCGTGACAAAAGTTGGTATTAGAGCCTGGTCCTGTCAGAGCCAAATGTCTTCTTTTTCGTAGAGATGAGTCCTAGGATTTCTATATGCGTATTCTGATCCTAGTGTCTGGTTTTCTTAGGTTGCTGATATGCCTCCTCGCAGAGGACGGCACGGACGTGGTCCCTCTCGACCCTTGGAGGTCTCCGGACCTGCCAGAGTCGAGGATGCTATTGGTGAGTCCTCAGCCGAGAGGTCAGGACAAGCACAGGAGCCTCCTGCCTAGGAGCGCGCATTTGCGCGGTTAGCGGATATGGTGGAGACCCAGACCAGAGTATTAGCAGATCAGGCACGGGAGATACGGGAGCTGCGGGCGGCCCGCGAGGTAGTTCCGCAGGTTCCTCTGGTGGCAGACCCACCTGCGGTACCTGATGTACCCCCAGTCCCGTGGATGTTCCGGCGGTCCAAGTTCAGGATCCGCAGGAGAGGGAGGTGGGGCTAGAGGCTGCAGCGAGGGTGCAGCAGAGTAGCCTCGCAGCCTTTCTGAAGCTCCATCCTCCCGAGTTCTATGGCCAGTTGGCGGATCCCCTTGCCCCAGAGCGATGGTTGATGGAGGTGGAGGTGATCTTCTCGACGATGCTTTGCACAGACCGCCAGAGAGTCTCTCTGGCCACCTTCATGCTGAAGGGTAGCGCTGCCGACTGGTGGGCTACCCGAGTGGTGGACATTCTAGAGGGAGTGGAGCAGCTTTCTTGGGCAGGATTCCGGAGGTATTTCCTGGAGGAGTACTTCCCGTTCTCGACGCAGCAGATCGTGGTGCAGGAGTTTGAACGGTTGACGCAGGGCTCTATGTCTGTCGCCGACTACTCCACGCGCTTCACGAGGCTATCAAGATTCGCTCCAGCTTTGGTGATGGACGAAGAGGCGCGGTGCCGCCGTTTCGAGCTTGGTCTCTGTAGCGCCATTCGGGTGCATGTCTCCTCCCAGGCTTTCTCGAGGTTCTCGGACTTGGTGTCTCGGGCGAAGACAGTCGAGCGAGACCTCGGGATCATCGTAGGGGTTCCGACCCCTTCTGCAGATCAGGGTCCTTCCGGGAGTCGGGACCAGGGGCAGCGCAAGAGGAAGAGGCCCCGTTTCGATCAGTCAGCGGCTGCCTCTCCTCCAGCAGATGTGGTGCCAGAGTGGGATGCATCGCAGTTGGGTGTGAATTGCGTCCTGATGCAGCACGGTAAGGTGGTGGCTTACGCGTCTCGTCAGTTGAAGCCCCATGAGCAGAACTACCCCACCCATGACCTCGAGTTGGCTGCGATCATATTTGCGCTGAAGATGTGGAGGCATTACCTCTATGGAGAGGAGTTCGAGCTCTTTACTGATCATAAGAGCTTGACATATCTGCAGTCTCAGCCGGAGCTCAACATGCGTCAGAGGCGTTGGGTTGAGTTCCTGACAGACTACGACTGTGACATCGCTTACCATCCGGGTAAGGCGAATGTCGTTGCAGATGCGCTCAGTAGACAGCCCTTGGGCATGGCCGCCCACATGGCTGTCCGTCGTTGGAGGCTTCTGGAGGAGGCCGCTTGCTGGATCAGTGTTCGAGAGACTCCTGCTGGTGGCTTTTTGGCCAGGCTGGTGGTGCAGCCAGTTCTTCTCGACGAGATCCGCACGGCTGAGGCTCAGGATCCGCATTTTATAGTCCTCTCTGAAGGCGTCGCCCGGGGCGAGCGCCAGGACTACCAGATTCGCGCGGACGGGATCCTGCGATTCAGAGGCCGAGTGTGCATCCCCGACGACGCAGAGCTGAGGCGGAAGATTCTGGACGAGGCCCATCGCTCGAGGTACACCGTGCACCCTGGTGGCACGAAGATGTACAGGGGCCTTCGTCGCGGCTACTGGTGGCGCGGGATGAAGACGGATATCGCCCGTTTCGTTGCCCGTGCCTAGTATGCCAGCAGGTGAAGTCGGAGCATCAGCGCCCTGCGGGAAGCTGCAGTCCATTGAGATCCCTCAGTGGAAGTGGGAGCAGATCACCATGGACTTCGTCTCGGGTCTGCCGAGGTCACGTTCGGGTCGCGATGCCATCTGGGTGATCGTCGACCGGCTGACGAAGTCTGCTCATTTCCTCCCCATCCGACTCACCGATTCTCTGGACACTCTGGCGCAGTTATTCGTCTCTGAGATTGTCCGTCTCCATGGCACTCCAGTCAGCATCATTTCTGATCGAGACGCGCGTTTTACTTCGAGGTTCTGGCGTAGCCTCCAGCACGCCCTTGGTACAAACCTCCATTTCAGTACCGCGTTTCATCCTCAGACGGACGGCCAGTCGAGAGGACGATCCAGACCCTTGAGGACATGCTGCGGGCCTGTGTACTCGATTTTGGGGGCAGTTGGGAGAGGCACCTTCCGTTGGTGGAGTTTGCCTACAACAACAGCTACCACTCGAGCATCCGGATGGCTCCCTACGAGGCACTTTATGGCCGCAGCTGCAGGTCCCCCCTGTGTTGGGACGAGGTCGGAGAGCGCCAGCTAGAGGGACCAGAGATCGTTCACCAGACCTCCGAGATGGTGAAGACGATTCGCGAGCGTATCCGAGTCGCTCAGAGTCGTCAGAAGAGCTACGCCGACCGCCGTCGCCGTGAGCTCGCCTTCGAGGTCGGTGACCATGTGTTCTTGAAGGTGTCCCCGATGAAGGGCATCTTCCGATTCGGTGTGCGGGGCAAGCTGAGTCCGCGTTTCATTGGGCCATTCCTCATCCTCGAGCGAGTTGGGGAGGTGGCCTATCGCATAGCTCTGCCCCCACAGTTGGCTCAGGCCCATGACGTCTTCCACGTCTCGCAGCTGAGGCGATACGTCCACGATCCTGCTCACATCATCCCGTTCGAGCCGCTCGTCTTCGAGCCGGACTTGTCTTTCGTGGAGCAGCCGATTGAGATCCTGGACCGCCGCGAGAAGAGGCTCCGCACCAAGACCGTCCAGCTGGTCAAGGTGCGATGGCAGCACCGTTCCGGTGCCGAGGCCACTTGGGAGCTCGAGGACGCCATGCGTGACGCGTATCCGCATCTTTTCCCTTCTTAGATGTTCTTGTATTTATTTTGATGACAAAATTTCCTAAGGGGGGGAGAATGTTATATATGTGTCACTTTTTGGCCTGTTGGTAACCATTGGAGCATTTTAGCAGTTTTTAAAATTTTTGCATTTTTCGATCGGAACCGCAAAATTTTGGACTGTTAGCTATCGTCCTGAGCTAGAGGACTCCGATTGAAAATCTAACTGCATATTATGTGTCCTGGTGCCATTTTAAGCCACTCATGAAAATTTCATCGAATTCTGGCAACGTTTCCGAAATTTCACAGTTCCGGGGCGTATCTGGGTTTTTAAGTCACTTACTATATATATGTGTGATCTAATTTTGAGAAGCACTATTCATCATCCCTACCAAGCTTTCCCTCTCTCCTCTCTCTCATTTTTCTCCCTTTTGAAGCCCTTAGACCCCTCAAACCCAAAAACCTAAAGCCTAAGAAGTGTAGATCGGGTCCCGATCTACACCCCGGTGCCTTCAAATCCCGATTCCGGCGAGTCTAGCCTCTCCATCCTCCCCTCTTTCTCCTCTGTTTTGGGCCATTTCGAAGGCCGAGTGAGATCCGGGCGTGGGAGGGCTTTGGGGAAAGGTTTCGGTGCGCGGAGAGCACCCGGACACCTCTTCCTCCCCCTTGGTAAGCTTTCTTTCCCTCTTTTTCATGCTTAGATGCTTGATAGGAGGGGGTTTTTGTGTTTGGGAGGTGGTCGGCGGTTGTGGGAGGCCGTCGGAGGTGGTTGGGGGCGGTCGGAGGCCGTCGGAGGCCATTGGGTGGGTGGTGGAGGTACTCGGGCAGTGGGGGTTCTGTTTCGGGCAGCAGGCAGCAGGCAGCAGCTCAGGCAGCGCACAGGCTGGGCGCGCCCGGGCGTGCGCGCGTGCGTGCGCGCGGGCGTGCGCTCGGGGGGGGGGTGCTGGTCGAGGGGCGTCGTGCAGGGTGCGCGCGGGGCGTGGCGAGGCGGCGGTGGTTCGCGCAGGGCGCGGCGAGGCAGCGGTGGTGCGCGCGGGGTGTGCGAGGGAGAGGCGCGCGCGCGGGGCGTGCGGGGTGCTCGCAGGCCAGCGCGAGACGTGCGGGGTGTGCGTGGGCGGCTACGCTGGGGCCCAGGGGCCGCGCGGTGCACCCGGGAGGTTCGGCGGCGTGTCCAGGCGGCGGGCAGGGGCCTGGCGGTGCGCGGGGTGCGTGGGCTGAGGCGCGGCGGTGCACCCGGGAGGTCGGGTGACCATGCTTGTCGTATGCACGTTTGCCCGAGTGTTGGGTGTTTGGTTGTGGGTTTTTGTGTATTTTAAGTCTTTTGTTGTGTTTGTGGATTTATATTCACTAGTTAATACCCGGTCTTGGAGATCTCGACGGACGGTTGCGCGTCGACCCGACTTCCGGTGAGTGGGACAACCCAACCCAGTTTGGGAGGCGCTACATGCCTTTGAGCGTGTACCGTCCTCCCCTGGGGCACATAGTTGGTATTAACTGCTTTGTTATAATCCACGTAAGCATGATGTGTGTGTAGAATGCATGCCACCCTAGACTTGTATGTTAGGGACTTGCACCATTAGGATTTGTGCATCAGCCGTGTATCATGTCACCCCGTTATCATGCTAGGAAAGCCCCGACCTGTGCATGCGTCCTATTAGTTTGATTTATTTAATTAAATGCAAGCTTTAATATTGATAGCATGCTTTGGGGAATATAAGGGGGGCCTTGCGAGGTTAACATTGAGACCCGGGTTAGGGTACTCCGTGTTCCTCGTTTGGTTGTCGGATGTCCTACATCGGGACCTCAGGTTACCCTCCCAAGGTCTCTTTTCCCATTTATGTCTTATTTATTTCCCCGCATCCTGGTTATGCGCGCTGGTGGAATTCTGAGGAATTCAAGACATTAGAGTTGTAGAGATGTGCTGTCAGCGGATCCGAGTGGATCATATGCGATGGATAGGCTGTTCTGTTCCCTTCGTCGGATCCGTGTAGAGACTACCTCGGCGTTGGAAAGGTTGTCCCGTGCAGGGGCTCCCCCTAGCAGGCGCCTCCTGATCTGGTAGAAGGACTGCGCCGAACACGGGAGTGGCCAAACGACCTACGGAGTGAGGAGAGACTATCGGTGGACCAAGGGTGACCAACAGCCTAGTCAGTCCCAAGAGCCTATGTCACCTATTGAGAGGTGAGGGTGAGGGTATGGTGGGCCGGCGATGCGGCGACCCACTGGATTGTGTGAGGATGATTATCAACCTGTTAAGTCCCAACATCCTTGGTCACCTATTGAGGGTGAGAGTGAGGGTGAGGGTATGGGGTTCGGCGATGTGACGAACCCCCGGATTTGTGATGTTTATGCCGCTTTGGGCTAGTTACTTGATTAAATATGGTTAATATGAACTGTATGCATGGGTTGTGCTATTCACTGAGCGTGTGGCTCACCCCTCGTATAATATCTTTTTCAGTGATCACTGAGGAGGACTTGAAGGAGGAGCTTCCCGAGCGACTACACCAGTAGCGGAGTAGCGCCACGTCCCTCGAGTTTTGAGGCCATCAGCACCCTTCTCTTTGTTGTATGTATATATTCTGTGCTTGGGCACCTAGTTTGGATTATGTATGGATTTTATTTGTGTATATATGGACATGTTGGCTCCCACAGGACATATGATTATATATCGAGTCTGTAGTATATTTTGATTACAGATTCAGTCTTTTTAGCTTCCGCATTTGGTGTATATATTATGTCAGCCCTGCTTTATCTCTGTTGTCATATTTGCTGTTGTGTGAGTATGTTATTGAACTCCTGTCTACTGATATCATATATACACTTGCCGCGTCCCGGGGACGGCCGCCCTGGGGCGTGACAGTCCGAACCCAAATCAAGAGGTGCCTACTGATGGGAGCCCCTGCACGGGACAGCCTTTCCAACGTCGGGGTAGTCTCTACACGGATCCAACGAAGGGAACAGATCAGCCTATCCATCGCATATGATCCACTCGGATCCGCAGACAACACATCACAACAACTACTCTAATGCCATGAATTCTTCAGAATTCCTCTAGGGCGCATAACCAAGATGCGGGGAACATATATAATAATAATCATTAACAAGAGTTATAATTATAACTATTAACAAGAGTTATAATATTATTGGGACAAGAAACCTTGGGAGGGCAGCATGAGGTCCCGATACAGGACATCCCGACAACCAAACAAGGAACACGGAGTACCCTAGCCCGGGTCTCAATGTTGACCTCGCAAGGCCCCTCCCTATAATATTATCTAAGACATGCAAATAATCATATGCTAGCAATCAATTTAATTAATTAAACTAGTAGGATGCATGCATAGGCCGAGGCTTCCTAGCATGAGAACAGGGTGACAGAATGCATGGCTCTTACACATATCCTAAGGGTGCAAGTCCCTAACATACAAAGTCTAGGGTAGCATGCATACTACATTTTTATCATGCTTGCATGGATTACACATTACAACAGTTAATATAAACCCATGGTGCCCCAGGGGAGGACGGTACACGCCCAAGTGCGTATAGCGCCTCCCAACTGGGTTGGGTTGTCCCACTCACCGATAGCCAGATCGTCGCGCGACCGTCTGTCAAGATCTGCAAGATAGGGTAATCAAATCGGTGAGTAAAATACACAAGTACTCTAAAAATACACAACACTCGGACAAGCGTACATACAGCCTATACGCACGCAAGTCCGAGCACCCCAACTCACTCCCGAACCCCCGGGCAGCCATACGAACGGCCACTCGCACGAGCACGCACGAATGCGCACGTACGCACACACCCCGGCACCATCGGCGCACTGCCGCGCGCCTGCCCACGCGCCCCGACGCACTGCCGCACGCACGCGCACGCTCGCGCGCGCCCACGCGCACCGCGCGTCCAGCCCAGCGCGCCCCCGCGCGCACTACGGGCACGCCCCAGCACGCGCACGCACTGGTCCCCAGCTCCGCGCCCAGGCGCACTGCCCAGGCGCCCTGCCCCGCACCCAGGCGCAGTGCCCAGGTGCCCTGCCCTGCGCCCAGGCGCATGCCCAGGCGCCCTGCCCGCGCACGCACGCCTGCGCACGCCCACGCGCACCGGAGGTGTTGGTGAGTTCATGTGTGTTGTTTGTTGTTCTCCCCTCTATATCAAGCTCCCTTTCTCATGATCTCTTCCCCCCTGTTTGCTGCCATGAGGAGGCTGAGGAGAGGCCGAGGAGAGGTGGTGGTGGTGGTGGTTCCGGCGGCGGCGTTTCGGTGCGCGAAGGGCCCCGAACCTCCCCCTTTCTTTTCCCTCCCAAGGTGAGCTCCTCCCTTCTTTTTTCTTGGTTTTCTTGGCCTAAGGGGTTGTGGGAAAGTCATGCATGTTGGGTAGGTGGGTTGGGGAGTGTGTGAGGGGTTGGGGAGGATGAAAATGAGGTTTAGAGGGCTTGGGCGAGCGCTAGGCGCAGTCGGGCGCGCAGTCCCGCTCGCACGCCCGCTCGCGCGCACCCGCGCGCACGCACCCGCGCGCGACTACGCGCCCGACTGCGCCCGCCTGCGCCTAGCACGCGCCCAAGCCCTCTAAACCTCATTTTCATCCTCCCCAACCCCTCACACACTTCCCAACCCACCTACCCAACATGCATGACTTTTCCACAACCCCTTAGGCCAAGAAAACCAAGAAAAAAGAAGGGAGGAGCTCACCTTGGGAGGGAAAAGAAAGGGGGAGGTTCGGGGCCCTTCGCGCACCGAAACGCCGCCGCCGGAACCACCACCACCAGCTCTCCTCGGCCTCTCCTCAGCCTCCTCATGGCAGCAAACAGGGGGGAAGAGATCATGAGAAAGGGAGCTTGATATAGAGGGGAGAACAACAAACAACACACATGAACTCACCAACACCTCCTCCTCCACCATCTCCTTCACCATCTCTTTTAGGAATTATAACAAACACATGGGGGGTGTGTTTGAAAAGAGAGAAGGAGAGAAAAAATGCTGGTCGGAAGATTTTGGGAGGGGAGAGAGAGAGAGAGAGAGAAGATATTTATCAAATATCTTAAGGAGAATTTACTAAGTCGCCCTCCGACTAGAAATTCTACGCAAGCTTCACTGGAACAGCCATAACTTCCCCGATACAGCTCCGAATTGCTTGATTCCAAGACCGATGGAAATCTAAGAAGATTATCTACAACTTTCATGTTCATGGGAAGATCAGATAATCTCTCCAGCTAATCCGAAATTAGAGCTAAACATGGAACAGGGCTGCTGCCAGAATTTCCATCCCCGGGGTATACTTGGAAAAATACCCATAACTTTTACTACAAGAATCCAGTTGATCTAATTCCACTTCTGTGCGAAAGCTAACTCAAAACTGGACATCTCATAATAAAATCATAATTAAACCTCTTCATCTTGGATTTTAACAAAATTAAATCCAAATACCAAATTGGAAATACATAACTTAGGGAAAAAAATTATGTACCCAAATCTTCAAACAGAGCGCTCCAAATGACACAGACACAACATTACTGGTCTACACAACACTACTGGATCATCTACATCGAGATAACTGACCCACGATGTCTTTCAACATCGATACACAACCGGACCCAACAACTATTGGAACGGACGAACAACGAATAGGTCACGCGGCGATGTGTCTTCACCTCATCCTCACCCTCACCCCCGGAGGTGACATAGGACTTTTGGAAGAGACTTAGACTGCTCTACACCCTTGGTCCACCGGTATCCCTTTCCCCCGTGTAGCCTCTACCTGCTATACTCTCACGATCGGTACGCTTCTGAACGCGTCGGTGGTACCTACGGATGGGAGCCCTTTGTCAGGATAGCTGTAATCGCCGGGGAGTCCCTACATCGGATCCAACAAAGGGGAGAACGATCCCACGCTCGCAACATCATTCGTTAACCCTCTCCCAGGTAGCCTCTACCTGGTATACTCCCACGATCAGTACGCTCCCGAATGCATTGGTGGTACCTATGGATGGGAGCCCTCTGTCAGGACAGCTACAACCCGGGCCCCCTAACCACGGACGACATTGGGAGTAAACATTCCATGTTCGCAAAGCGAACCCAATGGAAAACAACTACTCTGCAATATCATTCGTTAACCCTCTCCCGGGTAGCCTCTACCTGGTATACTCCCACGATCAGTACGCTCCCGAATGCATCGGTGGTACCTACGGATGGGAGCCCTCTGTCAGGACAGCTACAACCCGGGCCCTCTCAACACGGACAACACTGGGAGTAAACATTCCATGTTCGCAAAGCGAACCCAATGGAAAACAACTACTCTCGATAATCACTTATCGAGATATCGAATACTACTGTACTCCCACACCGTTGCGTCGCTTAGACACAAAGGGGTTGCCTCTGCTCTCACATAGAAATAATCCCATAAGCTAATGAATTCTCCTGAATTCCAAATGAGTGCATCGCTCGGATGCACGGGGCGATTACATCGCTAGCGCTCTAACTAATAAGGTACAACCCGACAGTGGGTCATACCCACGCCTATTTCAACTAGGCCTATCAGTTTTAACATGCGCATATATTTTAGAGGAGAATTTGATCTTAGTTGGGTGCATGAACCATATGCACGATCACATATCAATTAATCGTAGGGACACTCCCTAATCATATATTTACATCATACATGCCCATACTAGAGGGGCTCATGCAACACAATCATTCATACATGAATACAATACATGTATATAAGCCTAGCATGCAAGATATCTACATATTATAGCTTAAAGGGGCCCCATCGATGCGCGACGCGCGTCTACGCGCGTCGAGCGCATCCCGAGAGGGGGGGGGATTGGATCGAACCACTCACCATACGACCCGGGACCTCGAGCATCCCATCCGACGAGATCTGCAAGGTAGGGGCATCAAGCTTGGTGAGTAACATCACAATTTAACACTTAGAAATCACTAGAAATACCAAAGACTTAGACATGCACGCATACGGGCTCGCACGCATGCGAGCACGCGCGTACGCACGCATGCCCGGGTGCCCCAGCACCTACCCGAGACCCTGGGCAGCCCCGCGCATGCCCCAGCACGCGCACGCACAGGCACACACGCGCGCGCGCGCACTGGCCCCCAGCCCTGCGCCCAGACGCATGCCCAGGCGCACTGCCCCGTGCGCACCCCCGCTCGCGCCAGCACCCGCGCGCCCACTCCGCGTGTCTACGCGCCCGCCTGCGTCTGCCAGCGCCCTCCTGCGCGCGCACCTGCGCGCGCACGCGCGCAGACAACCCCCAACGTGCGCCCAGCCAACCTTGACCCCTTTTTAACCCTCCCCAACCCCTCACACACACTCTAACTCATCTACCTAGCATGCATGACCTCCCCAACCATCCCAATAGCCCTAAAAATCAAAAAGAAGGGGAAGAGGACTTACCAAAAGAGGAAAACGGAAAAGGGGGAGATGCGGGGCTCTCGACGCGCCCACGGCCACCTCAACCACCACCACTACCACCACCACCACCACCTCTTCAGCCTCCTCAGCCTCCTTCTTGGCTGAAAATCAGGGGGGGAAAGTTCATGAAAAGGTGCTTGAGAGAGAGGAGATCAACAACAACAACAACACCCACACAAACCTAGACTTGCACTTGCAGCTTCTCCTTCTCTTTTCTTTGTGACATTAACACAAACACTTGGGGGGCTTTGAAAGAGAGAAGAGAGAGCCAAGAATCCCACGTTGGAAGTGGGAGGGAGAGAGAGAGAGAGAGATATTTTGGGCACATAAATATCTAAAAGAGGGATAGAAATGACCCATTTATCCTTGACTAGAAATTCTGTACATGCTTCACTAGAACAGCCATAACTTCCTCAATACAGCTCCGAATTGCACAATTCAAAGTCTGTTGGAAAGCCAAGAAGATTATATACAACTTTCATGTTTATTCCAAGATCAAATAATCTCTCCAGCTATTCCTAAATGTGAGCTAAACATTGAACAGGGCTGCTGCCATAATTTTTCATCCCCGGGGTATACTTGGTAAAACACTCATAACTCTTTCTACATGAATCCAGTTGACCTAATTCCACTTTTGTGCGAAAGCTAACTCAAAACTGAGCATCTCATAATAAAATCATATTTAAAACTCTTCATCTTGGATTTTAACAAAATCAAATCCAAATACCAAATCGGAAATACATAACTTCTAGGAGAAAAAATTATGTAACCAAATTTTCAATCAGAGCGCTCCAAATGGCACAGGCATAACATTCTTCCCCCCTTAGGAAATTTAGTCCTCGAAATTTAAAAAAACCCAAAGGGAAGACCGAATATAGCAAGTATCACGCATAGACCTTTTGCTCCCAAGTGGTCTTCGCACCGGACTGGCGCTACCAACACACTATAATCAAGGGAACGGTCTTAGCGTGGAGCCTTTTCTCCTATTTGTCCTTGGCCTCAATCCACTACTCCACGAACGACAAATCATGCTCGAGAATGAGACGGTCGAACGGAGTGACATGAGCAGGATCTTGGACATAACGCCTCGGCCATGAGATAAGGAGGACGTCGTGGGCATGAGCCAGCTGTGGGGGAAAGGCTACATGATAAGCCACCTCCCCGATCCACTCAATGACGAGAAACGGTCCCATTAAAGAGCCAACTCAGCTTGCCCGAACATCGAAACAGAGGGTGCCCTTAAACCGGGACACCTTCTTGAAAATATGATCGCCAAACCCAAAGGTAAGCTCCTGGCGACGATGACCTGCGTAGCCCTTCTGTCAGTTCTGGGAGGTGCAGATGCACACACGAACCAACCTGGCCACCCCAAGGTTAAACAACTGACTTATGGTCCCTCCAACTGGCGCTTGTCAACCGTCCCAACACAAGGGAGGTACAAAACTGCGCCTGTAGAGTGCCTTTCACAGATCCATCTGGGTGCTCGAATGGCAGTCGTCTTGCAGGCATACCCCAACAAATGGGTGGTGCCTTACCCAACTGTCCTCATCATCGAGCACGCAGGCACTTAGCATGTCCTCCAAGGTCTGAATCGTCCTCTTTGTCTGGCTGTCCATCGGTGATGAAACGCTATACTTAAATGGAGGCTCGCTCCAAACCCTGCCAAGGCTGCGCCACAACCTCAAAGTAACCCTCAGTTCTCAACCGAAAATAGCGCCGACTGGAGTGCCATGAAGACGAACAATCGCGAAGGTGAAAACCCACGTCAAGGCGTCCAGAGACTCAATCAGTCGGATAGGGAGGGAAGCGCGAACTTACTTAGTCGGTCAGTGATCACCTAGACGGCGTCGTGACCCGAACATGACATTAGCAAGTCCGCAACAATTCCCGATAACACAGTCCCACGTCCGCTGAGGAATCTTCATGGACTGACGCTTTCCACTCAATGATGATTCTCGAACTTTGCCTGAGGGCATGCCAACCTGGGGAAACAAGGTCACCCACATCACCTTTTCATCACACCACAGCAATCTCAATGAAGACTACCCCAAAGTAGTCCACGAAAGCCCAATAAACTTTTGAGATCCACGAAGGCATCTGGCGCATTCGTCAACCCCGACGGCAGTACTTAAAACTCGTAGTGCCTGAACGGTCACGAAAGGCCATCTACGGGATGTCCAACTCCCGGATCTCCGACTTGTGGTACCCTTGTGTGAAGATCGATCTAACAGCAGACACTCGCTCCCAGAGCTGGTCACACAGATCATCGATTCGTGGCAAAGGTAATTGATCTTCAACCTCCACGGGGAGATCAAAACAACACCTCGAACAATTTAAGTCCAAATTCTGCTCCTCGAGCATGGCTGGCGCTCATGATGACACTTACACGCTTGGTAAGCCGCTCAACCGCACTTAATCCACAAGACACGCAATAAGGGGTCGTCGGACCTCGACAATGCCTATGCGACGTCATCTATCTGATAGGGCGGTTGAGTCCCATCACGAACGCTAGCATCGCGTCTCCTTATTTGCGACCAATGTGGGGCAAAACGCGACAGTATCCATAACTGTGCTTCACATGCCACCAGAGATAGGTCGCTCATTTATAACCATTGGAACTCCAGCATCCTGCACTCCATGGGCAGATTCATCACGGGGAGTCCACGCTCTCGACATCATCTAGTAGCACTCTCCTGGTGTGGCCTCTACCTGGTAGCCTCCCAAGCCTACTATCTCTGCCATATGGGCGCACCAACAAGCATAGTATCTGGGAGCACCTCACAGGGCTCTGGCCTCAATCGGGCACCTACAACGCACAATGATATATCGAAGCGACTCCAGATGCCACTATGGAACCCAGTCCACAAGCAATCGCCCACCAAGCTGCAATAGGATGCACCCAATCCCGATCGTACGCATCACCACTCGCTACAGCACCTTCCAAGTGAGAGGAAAAATCCACCATCAATTTGATGCTTCAAAGGTATTCCTTGACTGGGAAAAGAACCTTGGTAGGGCACCATGAGGTCTCGATATAGGATATCCCGACAACCAAACAAGGAACACGGAGTACCCTAGCCCGGGTCTCAACGCTGACCCTGCAAGTCCCCTTATCCTGAGTAGGAAGACTGGAAGAAGACATCACCCCTTAATGAGAAATACGCCACACCCTCAAAACTTGAAACTGGCGCTGCACGCAAACTCAATGGTTACCAGCAATACTGATACAAAGAAGCTCCATTTTAGAGACGCAATCCATACCTTAGAAATTGCAACCAATTCATCACTATCACACTGCTAGGCTAGAATCTCCTACCCAAGCCTTAATCCCGCAACAAGGGATCCAACAACTGACCCTAACCAGTCGACCCAGTCGACAACTTATGTCACGCCCCAGGGTGGCCGTCCCCGGGACGCGGCAAGTGTATACATGATATCAGCAGTCTATACAGGAGATCAATAACATACTCAAACAACAGCAAATATGACAACACAGATAAAGCAGGGCTGACATAATATATACACCAACGCGGAAGCTAAAAAGACTGAGTCTGTAGTCAACAACATACTACAGACTCGATACATAATCGTATGTCCTGTGAGAGCCAACATGTCCATATATATACACAAATGAAATCCATACATAATCCCAACTAGGTGCCCAAGCACAGAATATATACATACAACAAGAGAAGGGTGCTGATGGCCTCAAACTCGAGGGACGTGGCGCTACTCCTCTACTGGTGTAGTCGCTCGGGAAGCTCCTCCCTCAGAGATCACTGAAAAAGACAATATGCGAGGGGTGAGCCACACGCTCAGTGAATAGCACAACCCATGCATACAGTTCATATTAACCACATTTAAATCAAGCCAATAGCCCAAAGCGGCATAAACATCACAAATCCGGGGGGTTCGTCACATTGCCGAACCGCCATACCCTTACCCTCACCCTCACCCTCAATAGGTGACCTAGGATGTTGGGAGTTAATGGGTGGATAATCATCCATTCACAATCCTGTGGGTCGTCGCATCGCCGGCCCACCATACCCTCACCCTCACCTCTCAACAGGTGACCTAGGCTCTTGGGACTGACTAGGCTGTTGGTCACCCTCGGTCCACCGATAGTCTCTCCCCACTCCGTAGGTCGTTTGGCCACTCCACGTTCGGCGCAGTCCTTCTACCAAATCAGGAGGCGCCTACTGGTGGAAGCTCCTGCACGGGACAACCTTTCTAACGCCGGGGTAGTCTCTACACAGATCCAACGGAGGGAACAGAACAGCCTATCCATCGCATATGATCCACTCGGATCCGCTGACAGCACATCTCTACAACTCTAATGCCTTGAATTCCTCTAAATTCCACCAGCGCGCATAACCAGGATGCGGGGAAATAAATGAGACAACAAAGGGGAAAAGAGACCTTGGGAGGGTAACCTGAGGTCCCGATGTAGGACATCCGACAACCAAACGAGGAACACGGAGTACCCTAACCCGGGTCTCAATGTTAACCTCGCAAGGCCCCCTTATATTCCCTAAACATGCTATCAATATTAAAGCTTGCATTTAATTAAATAAATCAAACTAATAGGACGCATGCACAGGTCGGGCTTTCCTAGCATGATAACGGGGTGACATGATACACGGCTCATGCACAAATCCTAAGGGTGCAAGTCCCTAACATACAAGTCTAGGGGTGGCATGCATTCTACACACACACATCATGCTTACATGGATTTCAAAACAACAGTTAATACTAACTATGTGCCCCAGGGGAGGACGGTACACGCTCCAAGGCATGTAGCGCCTCCCAAACTGGGTTGGGTTGTCCCACTCACCGGAAATTGGGTCGACGCGCGACCGTCCGTCGAGATCTGCAAGACAGGGTATTAACGGGTGAGTATAAATCCACAATTTTCCAAAATACACAACATACACAAATAACTACCCAAAATCCCAAATCAAACATCCAACACTCGGGAAAACGTGCACACGACCCGCACGCACGCTAGCCCGAGCACTTCGGCAACCACCCGCACGGCCGGCAACCACCCGCACGGCCACCCGACCGCCCGGGTGCACCGCCGCGCCTCAGCCCACGCACCCCGCGCCCCGCCGGGCCCCTGCCCGCCGCCTAGACACACCGCCGCACCACCCGGGGCACCGCGCGTCCACTGCGCTCAGCCGCAGCAGCCCGCGGGCGCCCCGCACGCCTCGCGCCGGCCCGCGAGCACCCCGCACGCCCCCGCGCGCAGTGCCTCGCTCCGCGCGCACCCCGCGCGCACCTCCGCCACCTCTCCGCGCCCCGCGCGCACCACAGCCGCCTCGGCCATCACCCCCAGCACCCGCCAACCCGTCCAGCGCGCCCAGCACGCACTCCGCGCGCATCGCCGCTCGCACATCTCCCCGCACCAGCCTCCCGACCAGCCCTTGCACCAGACCCGCGCGACCAGCTCCTCGCGCACAGACCCGCGCGACCAGCTCCTCGCGCACAGACCCGCAAGACCAGCACCTCGCACGCAGCTCGCCATCAGCCCCTCGCGCACAGCTGCTCGACCAGCACCTCGCGCGCGCAGCACCGAGCACACCCAGCACGACCAGCACGCCCACGCACAGCACGCCCGCACGCACGCACGCGCGCACGCCCGCGCGCGCCCAGCCTGCGCGCTGCCTGAGTTGCTGCCGCTGCTGCCTACTGCCCGGAACAGGACCCCCCACTATCCGAGTACCTCCACCACCACCCAAATGGCCTCCGACGGCCTCCGACCGCCCCCAACCACCCCCGACCGCCTCCCACAGCCGCCGACCACCTCCCAAACTCAAAAACCCCCTCCTATCAAGCATCTAAGCATGAAAAAGAGGGAAAGAAAGCTTACCAAGGGGGAGGAAGAGGTGACCGGGTGCTCTCCGCGCACCGAAACCCTTCCCAAAGGCCCTCCTACGCCCCGATCTATCACGGCCTTCGAAACGGCCCAAATCAGAGGAGAAAGAGGGGAGGACGGGGAGGCTAGGATCGTCGGAATCGGGTTTTGAAGGTACCGGGGTGTAGATCGGGACCCGATCTACACTTCTTAGGTTTTAGGTTTTTGGTTTTGAGGGGTCTAAGGGCCTCAAATGGAAGAAAAAGAGAGAGAGAGGAGAGAGGGAAAGTTGGTAGGGATGATGAATAGTGTTTTCAAAAATTAGATCTCACATATATATAGTAAGCGACTTAAAAACCCAGATACGCCCCGGAACTGCGAAATTTCAGAAACGTTGCCGGAATTCGATGAAATTTTTATGAGTGGCTTAAAATGGCACCAGGACACATAATATGTAGTTAGATTTTTAATCGGAGTCCTCTAACTCAGGACGATAGCTAACAGTCCAAAATTTTGCGGTTCCGATCGAAAAATGCAAAAATTTTAAAAACTGCTAAAATGCTCCAATGGTTACCAGAAGGCTAAAAAGTGACACATATATAACAACTTAAGGGTGGGTCCAGGGGGTCACGTCCACGTCAACGGATGCGAGGAGGCATATCAGCAACCTAAGATAACTTCTAAAACAAGAGTACTCGGATAACAATCCTACGACTCATCATCTATACGACTAGACTTAGGCTCTGACAGGACCAGGCTCTGATACCAACTTTTGTCACGCCCCAGGGCGGCCGTCCCCGAGACGTGGCAATAATAAAATATCAGCTATCAATACCTTAGGTCAATAAAGACTCCAACAACAACACACAAGGTGGCAAAGCAAGGATAATGATAACTGACTGAAAAACGGAAGCATAATATATAAACAATGTTTGTAAATAAAAAACATTATTACAGACTCGAATACGCAATTACTGTCCTCTGAGAGCCAAGTCTAGACCAAAGAAAACACAACCTGTGCCACATGCACGATTTACAATATATACAATGACTCTAGGACTGCTGACAGCCTCGCACTCGCCACCCACCGGAAGAACGCTCCACGCCCATGAAAAGAAACAGTATGCGAGGGGTGAGCTACAAGCTCAGTGAGTGGCTGGAAACCAATCACCATACAACAGTTCAATAAATCGTGCATGTGGCACAGGTTGTATTTTCTTTGGTGGGGCGCTTCCAGCTCATCACTGCGCCTGCCAGCACCCGCCTGCGCGCGCACGCGCGCAGACAGCTCCCGATGCGCGCCCGGCCAACCCTAACCCCATTTTAACCCTTCCCAACCCCTCACACACACCCTAACACATCTACCCAACATGCATGACCCTCCCAACCAACCCTAAGCCATAAAAACCAAGAAAAGGAGGGGAAAGGCTCACCTTTGGAGGGGAAATGAAAGAGGGCGGCTCGGGGGCCCTCGACGCACCCGCGACCACCTTAACCGCCACCACCACTACCTCCACCTCCTCAGCCTCTCCTCAGCCTCCTCTTCAGCTGAAAATCAGGGGGGAAGGATCATGAGAGGGCTTGAGAGAAGAGAAGATCAACAACACCACAACAAAACCTACACATGCTTCTTCACCTTCTCCTTCACTTCTCTTTGAAACATTAAATCAAACACCTAGGGGGGGCTTGTGAAAGAGAGAAAGAGAGGCCAGCAGAGGTTGACGTGGGGATATGGGAGAGGATGAGAGAGAGAGGAGATATTTATGCCACAAATATCTAAAAAGGGAATGAGAAGACCTAGTCGCCCTTTGACTAGAAATTCTGTGCAAGCTTCACTAGAACAGCCATAACTTCCTCGATATAGCTCCGAATTGCACAATTCCAAGTCCGATGGAAAGCTAAGAATATTATCTACGACTTTCATGTTGATGCGAAGATCAAATAATCCCTCTAGCTAATCCGAAATTAGAGCTAAACATAGAACAGGGCTGCTGCCAGAATTTCCCTCCTCGGGGTATACTTGGAAAAATACCCATAACTTTTACTACAAGAATCCAGTTGATCTAATTCCACTTCTGTACGAAAGCTAACTCAAAACTGGACATCTTATAGTAAACTCATATTTAAACCTCTTCATCTTGGATTTTAAGAAAATCAAATCCGATTACCAAATCAGGAATACATAACTTCTAGAAAAAAAATTATGTACCCAAATTTTCAATCAGAGCGCTCCAAATGACACAGGCACAACACACATCATACATGCATCAACAGACAACCAAAAATAGCACCCAACTCCATAAAATTCAACAACAATAACCACCACAGAAAAGGGACAGAGAGATCACCTATAGAGAGGAGAAGAGGATGTGAGGCTCACAAGCATACACACACCTCTACCTTCTCCCATCACTTCCATCTCTAAATATCAATCTTCCAGGATGGCTGAACCCATAGAGAGGAAGAGTGAGAGGGGAAGCTTGAAAGAGGGAGAGAGAGAGAGACCAACAATCAAAGCCTATCACTCTTACCTTAACTTCCTTTTCACCCTTTTTTTTTCTTTAACACCCTTTTTGTTGCTGCTGAAATGGTGAGAGAGGGAGCTCCAACGAGAGAGAATAGGGAGTGAGGGACATTTGGGGGGCATTAAATAGCCAAAAGTGGGGTTCAAAGGACCAAATCATCCCTGACCAGAAATTCTGGACAGGCTTCACTAGAGCAGCCATAACTTCTACAATATAGCTCCGAATTGGACAATGCAAAATCCTTTGGAAAGCCAAGAAGATTATCTACAACTTTCATGTTTATGCTCAGATCAAATAACCCTTCTAGCTATTCCAAAATGTGAGCTAAACATTGAAAATGGCTGTTGCCAGGATTTTCTCATCCCCGAGTTATAATTAGAAAAAAACCCATAACTTTTGCTACATGAATTCAGTTGATCTAATTTTACTTTTTTATGAAAGTTAACTCAAAACTGAACATCTCATAATAAAATCATATTTACACTACTCCATCTTGGGCATTAACAAAATTAAATCAGAATACTTCTAAAAAGACTACAGAATGCAACGAAAATTTATAGGTAGGCCAATGCTAGTACCAAGAGAACAATTATACAGTCAGATTTTCAATCAGAGCACCCCAACTCCTGCAGGTAGTTAAAAGCCAAAATTCCAGCGACTCCAATAAAAAAATAAGACTCCAAATGACACAAGCATAACAGTTGGTTAATTAATTATGTATATGTACAGGTTGTTAAGAATTTAAAGAACTCGAATAATATCTCAGATACTTTGAAGTGGATTGCACATGATCTATGATTTGAAGTATTAAAATTTCAAGGCTACATCATAAATAGATGTCGTTATCTCACCAAGGATCATGATAAATTAAGAGTCAACCAAAATTAGGCCTGTCAACGGATCGGGTCCAGACCCGGACCCGACCTGACCCGGACCTGATTACACGTGTAATATACCTGACCCGATTTCAACCCGACCCGAGTTGGACCCGACCCGGCGGACCCGAACAAACAAACGGGTCGGGTCCGGGTCCACCCCGCCCCGACCCGTTGGACCCGAGACCCGATTGTTTTATTAAAATATGCTCATATATTATAAGACCATTAGTATTAGTTGATACATAATTTTATTTCTTACTTAACTTATTTTTGTATCTACAAGTTCATAAATCATAATCATAACAAACCTATAAATCGGTTTGTTTTGGACAATTAACTTATTAGCTTTTGAATTTGTATGATTAATTAGTTTGTTGCATGATTTATGTTTATTATTTAGGTTAATATGTTAGTGTTTATTATTTTGAATGTTGTTTAGGTTAATATTGTTTTGAATGTTGTTTAGGTTAGTTATGTTTATTATTTAGGTTAATATGTTTTTTATGTTAGTGATTATTGTTTTGGATGTTGTTTAATAATTCATTTACTTCTTTTAAATTGTATAAAATTATATTCAAACATAGTCTCATTAACAATAATGTTTTATTACAAAAAATTTCAAATAGAATAATAAGTCAAACAAATACATGAGCTCTTCTCTCTTTCTTTTTTTTTTACCCAACCATCCGGGTCGGGTCGGACCCGGACCCGACCCGGGTCCGATGGGTCCGGGTCCGGGTCCACATTTCCTCGGACCCGCCGGGTCCTGGGTTGGACCCGGATCCGCCGAGTCCTGTCACGGGTCGGGTCCAGGTCCACCCGGACCCGACCCGTTGACAAGCCTAACCAAAATAGTGGAGTGAGTTTCATAGCCACATCATTTCATATCTCAAGTGTAAAAGATAAGAATCTAATACCTGTGGACATGTATAGTATGGCGTTATTATAGAGATATGGCAACTTGATTATAATGTGTTTAAGATTCCATTATTCAAGTGTGAATGGGTTGACAACAACAATGGTGTCAAGATAGATGAGCCAGGTTTGTAAAATGATTGATCTTGGTAGATTGGCTCACAAGGATGATCCATTCATTTTAGCTTCTCAAGCCAATCAACTTTTTTACATGCAAGACCAACTTGATCCAAGATGGTCAATAGTTCTATCAACTCCTTGTAGAGACGACATAGAAAATGAGGATGACAATGATGCTTTTGATGGTGTAATAGGTGAACAAGCCTTCACTAAAGAATTATCCAAAGTTAATTCGATCGATCCGCTTACTGATGATTTCTCATCTTATGTGCGAGCTGATTGTGAGAGAACTTGGATCAATAATGAAACAAACTCATGGTATTGTGAATTTAATCCTAAATTTAAATGTAATTTATCTTTTTTGTGAGATATTTTCAAATATGGTCTTGTTTTTTATGTTGTTTCATTCGTGGTATTTTTATTTATTGTTAATAGTTGTTTGGCACATTTTATTTGACATTGATGTTATTTTTTATAAATTTTATTCAAATTCATATTACTCATGAACCCTCCACCATTAACAACTGAAGAGAGAAGAGATCCAACAGTCCTCCCATATGTTGCACAATGGAGGGCAGATGAAAAAACAAATATAGAATACAATGAAAGGGGACATCACATAGGAAAGGTGTCTCATGAATTTTTTGGTTATTTGGGTGTTTTAGCTCGTTGCATGGTCTCTATCATACCTGCAAATTGGCATAGGGTGCCAACAGACCTTAAAGAAAAAAAATATGAACTGCAGTAATGGTAAACCTTATTTTTATATCCGGTTACATTTATGTTTATATTCATTATCTTGTAATATTATTTTCTTGTTTTATCAAAGTCCAAATATGAAGTTGAAATTTCTTCCAAATTTAAAATTTTGAAATCAGTAAGCCTACAGTGGAAGGCTTTTAAAAAGGATTTGAACAAAAAATACATGTGTCCAATGAAAGATAATGAAGAGTTACTCAAACATCCACCAAGTATGTACAATTTCATCGAGCCAGCTGATTGGGATCAATTTTTTCACACTTAATTAACTAAAGATTTCCAGGTATGTATAGTTGTGTTTTTCTTTCTTTTTTTTTGTGATATTCTGGTATAGTCATGTATCTTCAATCTTATATTTTTTTATGCATGACATATAGGATTTAAGTAAAAAAAAAAAAAAAAAAGTGAGAGACAGGCAAAGAATATATACACCCACTGCATAAGTCGAAAGAGCTATGCCAACCTTCAAGAGAAATTGGTAAGTAGTACTTTTAACATATATCATTATTAAAATATCTTCTCAGAGTTATGTACTTATTATAAATCATTATTTTGAAAGCGTTCATCACTCTCAACTAAAGAAATTGATCAAAGCGTATTATGGAAGATGGCCAGACAAAAGAAAGATAGACATTATACTTGTGGGGGATGAAATTAGGTCCTCCACTCTTGGGTCGGATAAACGTAGATCCGGGCTTTTGATGTAGGTCTGAGATGATGTTGATGCTGGCTCCTCTTCACGGCGATCCAAAGCAAGCTCCTTCTGTTAGTCGTCCTCCTCCTTCTTCGACCTTCAAACACCTGAAACTCACACCAGTGTGGTGTTGGCTAACGCCCCTCCAACGCTCAAGTCAGTGACTTCTCTATGAGAATAAGAACATAAAATTCTTGAGTACAAATAGTCGAGAGACAATGCATACCTGAGGAGATGTCCTCCTTTTATACTAGAGAAGGAGCGTGCCAAGCTTAGTTTTGTGGAGTGAGTTTAGCATGGAATGGAATCTCCACGTGGCTTTAGGATCTGTGGACACATGTCACCTAGGGATTGCCATATTGCAACTATTTTTCTGACATCCAGTCATTTTCATGTGTCAAGGAATATTCCCTAGGTTAACTGTTATTTTACAGAGTTGGATGCATGGTTGGTCTGCATTTCAGTTCAGGTATTATGGTTTGGACAGTTCATACTTCAAATCAGACCTTCTGTATTTGGACAACTTACCCTTGGTCGGACAATACCATGTGTCCGCCCTTGGTTGGCTTAGGGATTGAACATCTGACCTGTTCGGGAGTCCGACTTGGCCTAGTCAGGTAATGTCATGTGTCCATCTTTGGTCGGGCAATACCATTTGTCCATCGTGATCTGGTCGGACAACGCCATTTACCCGATCTGACGAAAAAGATGGGCCTACTTAACTCTTGAGTTTTGGGCCTTTGGGCTTTCCTCTTCTGGATCGCTTGTTAATCAAATGAACATATCTACACTTTATGTTCATACTTATGCAATCTTATTCCTTATTCCATTTTGTGACAAATTTGGTCTCCTACAATACTAATGACCTTGTAAAAGAACAAGCTAATGTGATTGTGCGTTCTATTAAATGCATAAACTTTGGACACCAAATTGTTTTAAATTTAAATTTGAAATGTACTTATACAGGCTATTGTTACAGAATGAATTGACCCAATTGAATCAGGAAGGAAGTTTAAACAGCCAAAATGCAGAAGACATATTAATTATTATGTTAGGTACCCTAGAACATTTTGGTTGGGTAAGAGGTTTGGTGATTTTTTCACTCCAACTAGTTACTCTAATCAACCTAGACGTTCATACAATACCCGTCAATATAATGAGATGATGGAGTAATAAGGGATTGGAGAAGATGACAATGGATCTACAAGCAGAGTTAAACTCAATTAAGTAACAAATACCCCTTCTCACAACCCCACGATCCAACATGTCAGATTTTCAAGGCTCCAACAAATTACAAAATGACAATAGTTCAACTAATGAGAAGTTGAAGGGAGATAAAATTGAAAAAGATGACATTCAACCTACAAATCACAATCAAAGGGTAGGGAGTAACATCTTATTATAAGTTGTATTCATTATTTTTTAAGTATTTATCAAAATGAAATCATTGTGCTATTTTTTTGTTTGTTATTGTCACGCCCCAGGGCGGCCGTCCCCGATACGTGGCAAATATATATAATATCAGCAGTCCATATAGGAGATCAATAAAAGACTCTAAACAACATCGAAAATGACAACACAATCAATAATGTAGCTGACATAATATATATACATATAGCGGAAGCTTAAACGACTGAGTCTGTAATTCAAAGACATATTACAAACCCGAATACATAATCAACTGTCCTGTGATAGCCAATATAAACAAAGACATCCATATACAAGTGATGTGCCCAAGCACGGATAACAATACATACAAGCAAAGAAGGGGATGCTGATGGCCTCTCACTCGCAGAACCCAAAACGTGAACGCTGCTCCGCTACTGATGTGATGCCTCGGGGAGCTCCTCCTTCAGATCAGACTCAGTAACAACTGGAGGAAAAGAATATGTGAGGGGTGAGCCACACGCTCAGTGAATGGCACAATCTATGCAACACAACTCATATTAACCTTATTATAATTAAAGTCCCTAAACGGGAGGAACTGTACAAGCTAGTGGGTCGTAACATCGCCGACCCACCCCCACCCCCACCCTCACCCTTTAGGGGTGACATGGGCCTTTTGGGACAGACTAGACTGCTCTCCACCCTTATCCACCAGTAGCCTCTCCCTCGCGTAGCCTCTACCTGGTATACTCCCACGATTAGTACCCTCCGAACGCATCGGTGGCACCTACAGATGGGAGCCCTCTGTCAGGACAGCTTTCCCAACGCCGGGGAGTCCCTACTCGGATCCAACGAATGGGAGAAAACAGCCTATTCACACGGATACGATTCTCTTGGATCCGTCGACAACGATTTCTAACACTACTAATGTCATGAATTCTCAAGAATTCCTCCAGGGCGCATAACTGAGATGCAGGGAAAGATATATTATAATAACAAGGTTATAATATTTTCTAAGGCATACTCATACCATCATAATCTCATTTTGATTTAAATAAATTAAACTAAATGGGAAACATACGTAGATCGACGCTTTTCAAGCATGGGACATGGTGTCTAGGCATGTATAGGCCTCTATACATGATACATGGATGTATATCCCTAGCATACAATGTCTAATATGGCATGGTTACATCATAGTAAAACATGCATTAACATAGTTTTTCATTGACACAAGTTACTATTTAAATTTTGGTGCCCCAGGGGAGGGCAATGCACGCCTACGTGCATCGAACGCCTCCCTACATGATTGGATTGACCCACTCACCGCAACCCGGATCGTTGCGTGGCCGATCGCCAAGATCTGCAAAACATGGGCATTCAATATGGTGAGTAAACTACACAAATATACATGAAATTTACTAGAAATACCAAATACTCGGACAAGCATGCATACGGACTCACACGCATGCGAGCACGCACGTACGCACGCGAGTCCGAGTGCCCCGACACCTACCCGAACCCTCGGGCAGCCACACGCATGGCCCCCCGCACATGCACGCACACGTACGCACGCACGCACGCGCCCCAGCACCCTCGGCACACTGTCGGGCGCCTGCCCGCGAGCCCAGACGCGCTGCCCCGTGCGCGCGCACCCTCGCGTGAGCACCGCGCGTCCAGCCGCGCGCCCTCGCGCGCACTGCGCGCCCATGCAGAACCCCGCGCGCACTTGCGCGCACTCCCTGCGTTCACTCCCGCTCGCGCCAGCGCCCGCGCGCTCAGCCGCGCGCGTCTGAGCACCTGCCTGCGCCTACCAGCGCCCTCCTGCGCGCGCGCCTGCACGTGCACGCGCGCAGACAGCCCCCAACGCGCGCCCAGCTAACCTTTACCCCTTTTTAACCCTCCCCAACCCCTCACACGCACTCTTACTCATCTACCCAACATGCATGACCTCCCCAACCATCCCTAAGCCATAAAAACCAAGAAAAGAAGGGGAAGGGCTCACCTTGGGAGGGGAAATGAAAGGGGGAGGTTCGGGGGCCCTCGACGCACCAGCGACCTGTC
Source organism: Acorus gramineus (assembly GCA_030737835.1). NCBI lineage: Eukaryota > Viridiplantae > Streptophyta > Magnoliopsida > Acorales > Acoraceae > Acorus > Acorus gramineus. The sequence goes on from CM060847.1 coordinate 25,594,310, forward strand.
ACGCCCCAGGGCGGCCGTCCCCGTGACGCGGCAAGTGTATATATGATATCAGTAAACAGGAAAGCAATAACATACTCACACAACAACTAAAATGACAACACAGATAAAGCAGGGCTGACATAATATATACACCAAATGCGGAAGCTAAAAAGACTGAATCTGTAATCAAAATATACTACAGACTCGATACATAATCATATGTCCTGTGGGAACCAACATGTCCATATATATACACAAATAAAAATCCATACAACATCCAACTAGGTGCCCAAGCACAGAGATATATACATACAACGGAGAGAAGGGTGCTGATGGCCTCAAAACTCGAGGGACATGGCGCTACTCCTCAACTGGTGTAGTCGCTCGGGAAGCTCCTCCCTCAGAGATCACTGAAAAAGATAATATGCGAGGGGTGACCCACACGCTCAGTGAATAGCACAACCCATGCATACAGTCATATTAACATATTTAATCAAGTCATAAGCCCCAAAGCGGCATAAACAACACAAATCCGGGGGTTCATCACATCGCCGAACCGCCATACCCTCACCCTCACCCTCACCCCTCCATAGGTGACCAAGGATGTTGGGACTTAATGGGCTGATAATCATCCGTACACAATCCTGTGGGTCGCCGCATCGCCGGCCCACCATACCCTCACCCTCACCTCTCAACAGGTGACCTAGGCTCTTGGGACTGACTAGGCTGTTGGTCACCCTTGGTCCACCGATAGTCTCTCCCCACTCCATAGGTCGTTTGGCCACTCCCACGTTCGGCGCAGTCCTTCTACCAGATCAGGAGGCGCCTACTGATGGAAGCCCCTGCACGGGACAACCTTTCCAACGCTGGGGTAGTATCTACACGGATCCAACGAAGGGAACAGAACAGCCTATCCATCGCATATGATCCACTCGGATCCGCTGACAGCACATCTCTACAACTCTAATGGCTTGAATTCCTCTGAATTCCACCAGCGCGCATAACCAGATGCGGGGAAATAAATAAGACATAAATGGGGAAAAGAGACCTTGGGAGGGTAACCTGAGGTCCCGATGTAGGACATCCGACAACCAAACGAGGAACACGGAGTACCCTAACCCGGGTCTCAATGTTAACCTCGCAAGGCCCCCTTATATTCCCTAAGGCATGCTATCAATATTAAAGCTTGCATTTAATTAAATAAATCAAACTAATAGGACGCATGCACAGGTCGGGCTTTCCTAGCATGATAACGGGGTGACAGGATACACGGCTCATGCACAAATCCTAAGGGTGCAAGTCCCTAACATACAAGTCTAGGGTGGCATGCATTCTACACACACATCATGCTTACATGGATTATAACAAAGCAGTTAATACTAACTATGTGCCCCAGGGGAGGACGGTACACGCTCAAAGGCATGTAGCGCCTCCCAAACTGGGTTGGGTTGTCCCACTCATCGGAAATCGGGTCGACGCGCGACCGTCCGTCGAGATCTGCAAGACAAGGTATTAATTGGTGAGTATAATCCACAATTATCCCAAAATACACAAAACACACAAACAAATACCCAACACTCGGGCAAACGTGCATACGACCCGCACGCACGCTAGCCCGAGCACCCCGGTAACCACCCGCACCCCCGGCAGCCACCCGCACGGCCACCCGACCGCCCGGGTGCACCGCCGCGCTTCAGCCCGCGCACCCCGCGCACCGCCGGGCCCCTGCCCGCCGCCTGGACACGCCGCCGCACCCCTCGCGCTGGCCCGCGAGAACCCCGCATGCCCCGCGCCCAGCGCCTCGCCCCGCGCACACCCCGCGCGCACCACAGCCGCCTCACCGCGCCCTGCGCGCACCACCACTGACTCGCCGCGCCCCCGCGCGCACCCTGCACGACCTCCCGCACGCACTGCCCTCGGCCATCACCCCCAGCACCCGCACGCCCAGCACCACCAACCCATCCAGCGCGCCCAGCACGCACGCCGCGCGCACCGCCGCTCGCACACCTCCCTGCACCAGCCGCTCGACCAGCCCTTGCACCAGACCCGCGCACAGCTGCTCGACCAGCTCCTCGCGCACAGCTCGCCCGCACGCCCTGCACGACCAGCACGCACGCCTTGCACGCCGGAGCACAGCACGCCCTGCACGCGCGCTCTGCTGGCCACCAGCTCCCCCGAGCGCACGCCCGTGCGCACGCCCGCGCGCGCCCAGCCTGCGCGCTGCCTGTGCTGCTGCCGCTGCTGCCTGTTGCCCGAATCAGAACCCCCACTGCCCCAAGCACCTCTACCACCCACCCAGTGGCCTCCGACGGCCTCCGACGGCCCCCAACCACCTCCGACGGCCTCCCACAGCCGCCGACCACCTCCCAAACTCAAAAACCCCCTCCTATCAAGCATCTAAGCATGAAAAAGAGGAAAGAAAGTTTACCAAGGGGGAGGAAGAGGTGACCGGGTGCTCTCCGCGCACCGAAACCCTTCCCAAACGCCCTCTTATGCCCGGATCTCGCTCGGCCTTCGAAACGGCCCAAATCAGAGGAGAAAGGAGGGAGGATGGGGAGGCTAGACTCGTCGGAAATGGGATTTGAAGGCACCGGGGTGTAGATCGGGACCCGATCTACACTTCTTGTGCTTTAGGTTTTTGGGTTTGAGGGGTCTAAGGGCTTCAAAAGGGAGAAAAAGGAGAGAGAGGAGAGAGGGAATGAGTTGGTAGGGATGATGAATAGTGATTTTGAAATTAGATCACACATATATATAGTGAGCGACTTAAAAACCCAGATACGCCCCGGAACTGCGAAATTTTGGAAACGTTGCCGGAATTCGATGAAATTTTTATGAGTGGCTTAAAATGGCACCAGGACACATAATATGCAGTTAGATTTTCAATCGGAGTCCTCTAGCTCAGAACGATAGCTAACAGTCCAAAATTTTGCGGTTCCGATCGAAAAATGCAAAAATTTTAAAAACTGCTAAAATGCTCCAATGGTTACCAACAGGCCAAAAAGTGACACATATATAACACGACCACCTCAACCACCACCACCACTACCACCACCTCCTCAGTCCTCCTCAGCCTTCTTTGGCTGCAAATCAGGGTGTTATATATGTGTCACTTTTTTTAGCCTTCTGGTAACCGTTGGAGCATTTCTGGCAGTTTTAAAATTTTTAGGGTTTTTCGATCGGAACCGCATAATTTCAGACTGTTAGCTATCGACTGAGCTAGAGGACTCCGATTGAAAATCTAACTGCATATTTGGTGTCCTGGTGCCATTTTAGACCTCCCACGAAAATTCCATCGAATTCTGGCATCGTTTGCGAAAATTTCGCAGTTCCGGGCGTATCCGGGTTTTTAAGTCGCGCCCTACTTAAATGGAAATCAAAAATCACCCACCACTATTCATCATCTTCCCGACTAGCTTTCTCTCTCTCCCCCTCTCTCAAAAGCTCCCATTTGAAGCCCTTAAACCCATCAAAATCAAAAACCCAAAGCACGGGAAGTGTAGATCGGGTCCCGATCTACGCTCCGGTGTCTTCAAATCCGAATTCCGACGATCCTAGCCTCCCCGACCTCCTCTCTCTCCTCTGTTTCGACCCAAATCGAGGGCCGTGATAGATCGGGGTGTGGGAAAGCCTTTGAGGAAGGTTTCGGCGCGCGAGGAGCTACCGAACGTCTTCCCCTCCCCTCGGTAAGCTTCCCTTCCCTCTTTTTCTTGCATGAATGTGTGCTTGGGGGGTAGGTTTTGTGTTTGGGGGTGGTCGGCGGCGGTGGGGGTCGTCGGAGGAGGGTCGGAGGTGGTTGGAGGTGGTCGGCGGCAGTGGGAGGGGTGGTTGGAGGTGCTCGGCTGGCAGGGACACTGCCCCGGGCAGCAAGCAGCGGCGGCAGCAGCCCAGGCCGCGCGTGAGCTGGGCGCGTGCGGGGATGCGCGTGCCCGCGCGGGCGTGCGTGCGCGCGGCATGCGCACGGGCGTGCGCGGGTCGGGGGCTGGCCGTCTTGGTCGTGCGGGTGTGCTGGAGGGGCAGGCAACGCAGGAGTGTGGGCTGGTGGCCTCGGGTAGCTCGGGCGCAGGGGCTGGCGGCGTGCGCTCGGGAAGAGATGGCGAGCTGGTCTGGGCGCGCGCGGAGGTGCTGGACGCGCGAGTTGCTGGTCTGGGCGCGCGCGGAGGTGCTGGACGCGCGAGTTGCTGGTCTGGGCGCGCGCGGAGGTGCTGGACGCGCGAGTTGCTGGTCTGGGCGCGCGCGGAGGTGCTGGCCGAGGTGCTGGGGCGCGCGCGGAGGAGGCGCGGGGCGAGGAGCTGTGCGCGAGGCGTGCGCGGGGCGCGGCGGAGCGGCGGAGGTGCGCGCGGGGCGAGGAGGCGCGCGCACGGTGTGCGGGGCGCGTGCGGGCTGCTGCGGCTGGGCGCGGTGGACGCGCGGAGCCCCGGGCGGTGCGCGGAGTGCGCGGGCTGAGGCGCGGCGGCGCGTCCGGGCGATCGGGTGGCCGTGCGGGGGTGCCGAGGGTGTTGGGGGATTTGTTTGGGAACTTTGGGGGTTTGTTTGTGTGTGTTATGTATTTTTGGGATAACTGTGGATTTATTCTAACCAGTTAATACCTTGTCTTGCAGATCTCGACGGACGGTCGCGCGTCGACCCGATTCCCGGTGAGTGGGACAATCCAACCCAGTAGAGAGGTGTTATACGCACTTGGGCGTATACCGACCTCTCCTGGGGCGTCATGGATAAATATTAACCTGCAATGATATGTATATCATGCGAGCATGATTAAACTGTAGAATGCATGTTACCCTAGACTCTGCATGTTAGGGACTTGCACCCTTAGGATGTGTATGAGCCATGCAGCATGTCCCTTGGTTCCATGTTAGGAAGCCCGGCCGATGCATGTGCCCTACTAGTTTATTTATTTGATTAAATGCTAGTATTTGTTTACAATGCATGTTATAGTGAATATTATAGGGGAGGGGCCTTGCGAGGACAGCGGTGAGACCCGGGTTAGGGTACACCGTGTTCCTTGTTTGGTTGTCGGGGTGTCCTATAACGGGAACTCACGCTGCCCTCCCGAGTTTCTTTCCCCCAATGATATTCCACCTTGTTATAACCTTATGCATGTTCCCCGCATCGTAGTTATGCGCCCTGGTGGGTTCTGAGGAATTCAGAACATTAGTGTTGTTATAATGTGCCGTCTGCGGATCCAAGTGGATCATATGCGATGGTTAGGCTGTTCTGTTCCCTTCGTTGGATCCGGTAGAGACTACCCCAACGTTAGACAGGGCCTTCCTGACAGAGGGCTCCCATTAGTAGGCACCTCCTGATTTTGGACGGACTGTGCTGAATGTGGGAGTAGACCAGGCGGCCTACGGAGTGGAGGAGAGACTATCGGTGGACCAAGGGTGACCAACAGCCTAGTCAGTCCCAAAATCCTGTGTCACCCATTGAAGGGTGAGGGTGAGGGTGTAGCGGGTTGGCGGAAGCGACCCGTTGGTTTTTGGTGCAGTTAGTCCCAATATCCTGTGTCACCCATTGATGGGTGAGGGTGAGGGTGTGGCGGGTTGGCGGAAGCGACCCGCTGGTTTTGTGTAGTCAGTCCCAAAATCCTATGTCACCCATTGAAGGGTGAGGGTGAGGGTGTAGTGGGTTGGCGGTGAGCGACCCACTGGATTGTGAATGGATTATTATCAGTCCCAATAACCTATGTCACCCATTGATGGGTGAGGGTGAGGGTGTAGTGGTTCGGCGAAGTACGAATCACTGGATCATGTTGTTATATCTTAGAGGCTGGATAAATAATGGAATTGTGGTAAATATTGTCTGTGATGCATGGGTTGTGCCGTTCACTGAGCGTGTGGCTCACCCCTCGCACAATATATTTTTCTTCAGTGCCGTCTGAGTCGGATCCGGAGGAGGAGCTCCCCGAGGGACTTCATCAGTAGCGGAGTAGCGCCACGTCCCGCGAGTTGCAGAGACTATCAGCATCCCTTGTATCAGTATGTATTATTTTCCGTGCTTGGGCACGCGTTTGTGTTGTATTTGGATCTCTTTGTATGTATATTGGCTCTCACAGGACATGTGATTATGTATGGAGTCTGTAGTGTATTTTGATTACAGATTCAGTCTTAGTTATCCGCATTTGGTGTATATATATCCTGTCAGCCTTGCTTTTGTTGTCTGTGTGTCATTTTGGCTGCTTGTGTATGATATTATTGACCTCCTGAGTAGATTCTGATATTATATATACACTTGCCACGTCTCGGGGACGGCCGCCCTGGGGCGTGACAGAAAGTTCATGAAAAGGTGCTTGAGAGAGAGGAGATCAACAACTACAACAACACTCACCAAAACTTTTCTCTTCCTCCTTCACCTTCTCCAACTTTTCTCTTTGAGGAAATAAAACAAACACTTGGAGGGGGGGTTGAAAGAGAGGAAGAGAGAGCCAAGAATGTTGACGTGGGGAATAGAGGGGAAGAGAGAGAGAGAGAGAGAGAGATATTTCTGTTATATATGTGTCACTTTTTGGCCTGTTGGTAACCATTGGAGCATTTTAGCAGTTTTTAAAATTTTTGCATTTTTCGATCGGAACCGCATAATTTTGAACTGTTAGCTATCGTCCTGAGTTAGAGGACTCCGATTGAAAATCTAACTGCATATTATGTGTCCTGGTGCCATTTTAAGCCACTCATGAAAATTTCATCGAATTCCGGCAACGTTTCTGAAATTTCACAGTTCCGGGGCGTATCTGGGTTTTTAAGTCGCTCACTATATATATGTGGGATCTAATTTTCGAAATCATTATTCATCATCCCTACCAACCTTTCCCTCTCTCCTCTCTCTCATTTTTCTCCCCTTTGAAGGCCTTAGACCCCTCAAAACCAAAAACCCAAAACCTAAGAAGTGTAGATCGGGTCCCGATCTACACCCCGGTGCCTTCAAATCCCGATTCCGACGATCCTAGCCTCCCCGTCCTCCCCTCTTTCTCCTCTGTTTTGGGCCGTTTCGAAGGCCGAGATAGATCGGGGCGTAGGAGGGCCTTTGAGAAAGGTTTCGGTGCGCGGAGAGCACCCGGTCACCTCTTCCTCCCCCTTGGTAAGCTTTCTTTCCCTCTTTTTCATGCTTAGATGCTTGATAGGAGGGGGTATTTGTGTTTGGGAGGTGGTCGGCGGCTGTGGGGGGCCGTCGGGGGTGGTTGGGGGCGGTCGGAGGCCGTCGGAGGCCATTGGGTGGAGGTGGAGGTGCTCGGGCAGTGGGAGTTGCTGTTCGGGCAGCAGGCAGCAGCGGCAGCAGCACGGCAGCGCGCGGCCTGGGCGCGCGCGGGCGTGCGCGCGTGCGTGCGCGCAGGCGTGCGCACGGGCGTGCGCCCAGGGGAGCTGGTCGCGCAGGGCGTGCGTGCTGGTCGTGCAGGGCGTGCGTGCTGATCGTGCGTGCTGGTCGCGCGGGTGGCGTGTACGAGGAGCTGGTCGCGCGGGTCTGTGTGCAAGGAGCTGGTCGCGCGGGTCTGGTGCGGGGAGATGTGCGAGCGGGCGGTGCGCGCGGGTTGGCGGTGCTGGGCGTGCGGGTGCTGGGGGTGATGGCCGAGGGCGGTGTGTGCAGGGAGGTCGTGCAGGGTGCGCGCGGGGGGCGGCGAGGCGGCCGTGGTGCGCGCGGGTAGTAGCAAGGCGGCTGTGATGCGCGCGGGGCGCGGCGAGGTGGCGGAGGTGCGCGCGGGGTGCGCGCGGGGGCGTGCGGGGTGCTCGCGGGCCGGCGCGAGGCATGCGGGGCGCGCGCGGGCTGCTGCGGCTGAGCGCAGTGGACGCGCGGTGCCCCGGGTGGTGCGGCGGCGTGTCCAGGCGGCGGGTAGGGGCCCGGCGGGGCGCGGGGTGCGTGGGCCGAGGAGCGGCGGTGCCCCCGGGCGGTCGGGTGGCCGTGCGGGTGGTTGCCGGAGTGCTCGGGCTAGCGTGCGTGCGAGTCGTGTGCACGTTTGCCCGAGTGTTGGGTGTTTGATTTGGGATTTTGGGTATTTATTTGTGTATGTTGTGTATTTTGGGGTATCTGTGGATTTATACTCACCAGTTAATACCTTGTCTTGCAAATCTCGACGGACGGTCGCGCGTCGACCCAATTTCCGGTGAGTGGGACAACCCAACCCAGTTTGGGAGGCGCTACATGCTTTGGGCGTGTACCGTCCTCCCCTGGGGCACATAGTTAGTATTAACTGTTGTTTTGAAATCCATGTAAGCATGATGTGTGTGTGTAGAATGCATGCCACCCCTAGACTTGTATGTTAGGGACTTGCACCCTTAGGATTTGTGCATAAGCCGTGTATCATGTCACCCCGTTATCATGCTAGGAAAGCCCGACCTGTGCATGCGTCCTATTAGTTTGATTTATTTAATTAAATGCAAGCTTTAATATTGATAGCATGCCTTAGGGAATATAAGGGGGCCTTGCGAGGTTAACATTGAGATCCGGGTTAGGGTACTCCGTGTTCCTCATTTGGTTGTCGATGTCCTACATCGGGACCTCAGGTTACCCTCCCAAGGTCTCTTTTCCCCTTTGTTATCTCATTTATTTCCCCGCATCCTGGTTATGCGCGCTGGTGGAATTCAGAGGAATTCAAGACATTAGAGTAGTAGAGTTGTGCTGTCAGCGGATCCGAGTGGATCATATGCGATGGATAGGCTGTTATGTTCCCTCCGTTGGATCTGTGTAGAGACTACCCCGGCGTTAGAAAGGTTGTCCCGTGCAGGGGCTTCCACCAGTAGGCGCCTCCTGATTTGGTAGAAGGACTGCGCCGAACGTGGGAGTGGCCAAACGACCTACAGAGTGGGGAGAGACTATCGGTGGACCGAGGGTGACCAACAGCCTAGTCAGTCCCAAGAGCCTAGGTCACCTGTTGAGAGGTGAGGGTGAGGGTGAGGGTATGGCGGTTTGGCGATGTGACGAACCCCTGGATTTGTATTGCTTATGCCACTTTGGGCTATTGGCTTGATTTAAATGTGGTTAATATGAACTGTATGCATGGGTTGTGCTATTCACTGAGCGTGTGGCTCACCCCTCGCATCAAATCTTTTTCAGTGAGCACTGAGGAGGACTTGGCGGAGGAGCGTCCCGAGCGACTACACCAGTAGCGGAGTAGCGCCACGTCCCTCTAGTTTTGAGGCCATCAGCACCCTTCTCTTGTTGTATGTATATATCTCTGTGCTGAGGCACTTAGTTGGATGTTGTATGGATTTTATTATGTATATATGGACATGTTGGCTCTCACAGGACTTATGATTATGTATCAAGTCTGTAGTATGTTTTGATTACAGATTCAGCCTTTTTAGCTTCCGCATTTGGTGTATATATTATGTCAGCCCTGCTTTATCTGTGTTGTCATTTTTGTTGTTGTGTGAGTATGTTATTGATTCCTGTTTACTGATATCATATATACACTTGCCGCGTCACGGGGACGGCCGCCCTGGGGCGTGACAATTTCTTTGGGCACATAAATATCTAAAAGAGGATACAAATGACCTATTTATCTTTGACTAGAAATTCTGAGCATGTTTCACTATAACAGCCATAACTTCCTCAATATAGCTCCGAATTGCACAATTCAAAATCTGTTGGAAAGCCAAGACGATTATCTACAACTTTCATGTTTATGCCAAGATCACATAATCCCTCTAGATATTCCGAAATTAGAGCTAAAAATTGAACAGGCCTGCTGCCAGAATTTTTCATCCCCAGGGTATACTTGGAAAATACCCATAACTTTTACTACATGAATCGAGTTATCTAATTCCACTTTTGTATGAAAGCTAACTCGAAACTGAGCATCTCATAATAAACTCATATTTAAACCTCTTCATCTTGGATTTTAACAAAATCAAATCCAAATACCAAATTAGAAATACATAACTTCGAGGAGAAAAATTATGTAGCCAAATTTTCAATTAGAGCGCTCCAAATGACACAGGCATATCAGTTATAGTGCAAACTGCGTCGTTTGTTGAATGACGTCGACCATACCATTGGTGTGAGGGGTAAGATTTTTTATGCAGTCGAGTCTAATGAAACAATCCATATTGTTCGATTGGGAGAAATCAATCAAAGAGTGTCAATTGACATTGCGCTTTTCCCATCTGCACATCTCTCTATACTAGTCGAAGATAAGATGATTATTGTGATGGATGTCGTTGACGTTGTATCATTTGTGGCATGGCCAAAGCATCTCATTATTATTGTCGTTGACGTTGTAAAGGTAAACACTATCATCTTATTTATTTTAAAATTAGTTTTACATACATAATTTAACATGTAATTTTAAGAATTTAAGAAAATAAAGATAAACAAATTGATTACAATGAAACCGCCTTCCAATATTTCAAGCAATGCGTCAATGATTCTTTGGTTGATGGTCAGTGTATCAAATTCCATATCAAGGAAAAAGTATTTGAACATGAGATATTATTGCGTGTGCATAATAAGATATTTCCGCAATCTGCGATATGAAAGAGTTGTTTGCTATACAAATTTAGTGGTGTATATGAGGTGATCAAAATTTAAGATAAATGTGGACATATATATAGTTTATTTATTATAATAGTTGTTCCCTAATTTCAGCTATCTGCATAAGTTGATGGTAGATTCATGTCAACCATTAGCCCCCATTTGGATGCATAATTGGATTTATGCATGGGTATAGAATTATTTAGGGGTAAATGGGGATAGAATTGGAATAGGTGATTTTCTGTTTGGTTAAAATATGCAGTTATTGTCGCTGGGAAACATAAGAATAAACAGTGAGTTGTTCAAGAGATAACGAATTGATGTGTGAATAAGATGTGGATAGGTTGATGGATGATTTTTTAAAATTCTATAAAAACAATAGTTCAAATAATATATGTATTACTAAAATGCATATTTATGTTTTTTTTTAAATCTTCCATGCACAAAGATCACAATAACTCATGTCAAACATATGGAAAAAAAAAATTTATGTTCCAATTATTCAATAGGTTGTACAAATATTTGGTGAGGAGAGGTAAATAGTAGGTCATGCATGTAAAATTAGTTCCTCCAACCAAATGGGCCTTATTATAGCTTCTCATTCATGAATTTCCTACGTTTCTGAACAGCATTCATTTTGATATAAGATTTGGAATCATAACCTGGTAGTAATTCACATATGGCGCGGCTTTGTATGAAACCAAAAAACCAATCATGCAGGACTGTTTATTCTAATGAACAAGAGAATATGACTTTGTATACAACTAAAAAAACCACCCATATAGAGAAAATCATTAATGTGATGAACACATGCGCGCAGTATCAACCCACCCTTGATTAGGATTTCATTTTTGAACATGCGAACTTATTTATTCTTGAAGGTGAAGGTGGTTGGGTCTTGGTTGAGGGAGGATTACTTGGTGATGCTGTCATGCCCCAGGGCGGCCGTCCCCGAGACGTGGCAATAATAAAATATCAGCTATCAATACCTGAGGTCAATAAAGACTCCAACAACAACACACAAGGTGGCAAAGCAAGGATAATGATAACTGACTGAAAAGCGAAAGCATAATATATAAACAATGTCTGTAAATCAAGAACATTATTACATACTCGATTACACAATCACTGTCATGTGAGAGCCAAGTCTAGACCAAAGAAAATACAACCTGTGCCACATGCACGATTTACAATACATACAATGACTCTAGGACTGCTGACAGCCTCGCACTCGCCATCCGCCGGAAGAACGCTCCACGCCCATAAGACCACGCCACAGGAAAGCTCCAGCTCCACGCCCAACACTGCCCCTGAAAAGAAACAGTATGTGAGGGGTGAGCTACAAGCTCAGTGAGTGGCTGGAAATCAATCACCATACAACAGTTCAATACATAAGCATTTTCCTTTCAAGGAAAGCATGGGTGGAAACCCATGGATAACAGGGTCACACGACAGCACGACCAACCTCACCCTCACCCTCACCCTCACTCCCGGAGGGAGTTTCTTGGGACTTTTGGGGAGAGACCATACCGTTGGTCGAGGAGACCCGGGATTACTGGTCTACACAACACTACTGGATCATCTACATCGAAATAACTGACCCACGATGTCTTTCAACATCGATACACAACCGGACCCAACAACTATGGGAACGGACGAACAATGAATGGGTCACGCGGCGATGTGTCTTCACCTCATCCTCACCCTCACCCTCGGAGGTGACATAGGACTTTTGAAAGAGACTTAGACTGTTCTACACCCTTGGTCCACCGGTAGCCCTTTCCCCCACGTAGTCTCTACCTGGTATACTCCCACGATCAGTTGCTCCCGAATGCATTGGTGGTACCTACAGATGGGAGCCCTTTGTCAGGACAGCTGTAATCGCCGGGGAGTCCCTACATCGGATCCAACAAAGGGGAGAACAAACCCACGCTCGCAACATCATTCGTTAACCCTCTCTCGGTAGCCTCTACCTGGTATACTCCCACGATCAGTACGCTCCCGAATGCATCGGTGGTACCTACGAATGGGAGCCCTCTATCAGGACAGCTACAACTCGGGCCCCCTCAACACGGACGACATTGGGAGTAAACATTCCATGTTCGCAAAGCGAACCCAATGGAAAACAACTACTCTGCAATATCATTCGTTAACCCTCTCCCGTATAGCCTCTACCTGGTATACTCCCACGATCAGTACGCTCCCGAATGCATCGGTGGTACCTACGGGTGGGAGCCCTCTGTCAGGACAACTACAACTAGGGCCCCCTCAACACGGACGACAATGGGAGTAAACATTCCATGTTCGCGAAGCGAACCCAATGGAAAGCAACTACTCTCGAAAATCACTTTTCAAGATATCGAATACTACTGTACTCCCACACCGTTCCGTCGCTCGGACACAGGGGGGTGTTATATATGTGTCACTTTTAACCTGCTGGTAACCGTTGGAGCGTTCTGGCAGTTTTTCATTTTTTTCGGTTTTCGATCGGAACCGCTAATTTTTGGACTTTTAGCTATCGTCCTGAGTTAGAGGACTCCGATTGGAAATCTAACTGCATATTTGGTGTCCTGGTGCCATTTTAGGCCTCTCACAAAAATTTCGTCGAATTCCGGTAACGTTTCCGAAATTTCACAGTTTCGGGGCGTATCCGGGTATTTTAAGTGACTCGCTATATAAATGAAATCTAAAATTAGATTGGCACTATTCATCTTCTTCCTCCTTGAGCTCCCTCTCTCCCCTTCTCCATTTTTCTCACTTTTGAGCCCCCTAGAGCCCTCAAAGCTTAAAACCTAAAGCATAGGAAGTGTAGATCGGGTCCCGATCTACACCCCGGTGCTTTCAAATCCGGATTCCGGTGAGATTTGCCCCTCCGTCCCCCTCTCTTCTCCTCTTTTTTGGCCCATCTCGGAGGTGGCAGTAGATCCGGGCGTTGGAAGCCTTTTGGGAGAGGTGTCGGTGCGCGGAGAGCAACCGGACTCCCCTTCCTCCCCTTGGTAAGCCCTCTTTCTCCTCTTTTTATGCTTAGATGTATGTTAGGAGGGTGGAAATGAGGTTGGGTGGTGGTCGGCGGCGGTGGGTGGCCGTCGGAGGGCTGTGGGGTGGTGGTCGAAGGCCATTGGTGGCCGGGGATGGGTGGTGGAGGTGCTCGGGTATGGAGGCTGGCAGTTCCGGGCAGCAGGTAGCACAGGCAGCGCCCAGGCAGGCGCAGCGGAGGCGTGCTGGGCGCAGGCGTTGGGGTGCAGTGGGTGCGAGCGGGTGGTGCGCGCGTGGTGCGCGCGGGTAGAGGCTGGTAAGTGCGCGCGGAGTGCGCGCGGATAGGGGCTGGAGGTGCGCGCGGGGCGAGGCGCTGCGCGCGGGGCGTGCGGGGTTCTCGCGGGCCAGCGCGGGGCGTGCGGGGTGTGCGCGGGCGGCTGCGCTGGGGCGCAGGGGGCGGGCGGTGCACCAGGGAGGTTCGGCGGCGTGTCCAGGCGGCGAGCAGGGGCCCGGCGGGGCGCGGGGTGCGTGGGCTGAGGCGCGGCGGTGCACCCGGGCGGTCGGGTGGCTGTGCGGGTGGTTGCCGGCCGTGCGGGTGGTTGCCGGAGTGCTCGGGCTAGCGTGCGTGCGGGTCGTACGCACGTTTGCCCGAGTGTTGGGTGTTTGATTTTGGGTTTTGTGTATTTTTTAGTGTTTAGCAGTATTTGAGGATTTTACTCACCAAGTTAAATACCTGTCTTGCAGATCTTGACGGGCGGTCGCGCGTCGACCCGATCTTCGGTGAGTGGGACGATCCAACCCAGTAGGGAGGCGTTACATGCACTTGAGCGTGTACCGTCCTCCCCTGGGGCACCATAGTAAATATTAACCTGTTTAATATGAAAAGCTATCTAAGCATGATAATCTGTAGTATGCATGCCACCCTAGATTTGTGTGCTAGGGACTTATACCCTTAGGACCCGTATAAGAACCATGCACCCTGTTATCATGTTTCCATGCTAGGAAAGCCCCGACCGATGCATGTTCCCATTTAGTTTATTTATTTAAATAAAATGCGAGCATGTGATTATTAGCCTGTTTTAGCGAATATCATAGGGGAGGGGCCTCGCGAGGACAGCGGTGAGACCCGAGCTAGGGTACTCCGTGTTCCTTGTTTGGTTGTCGGGATGTCCTATATCGGGACCTCACGCTGCCCTCCCAAGGATTCTTTCCCCGTTAATATTCCAACCTTGTTATAACTTTTATGCATGTTCCCCGCATCTTGGTTATGCGCCCTGGAGGAATTCTGAGGAATTCAGGACATTAGAGTTGATAGGAGGTGTTGTCTGCGGATCCGAGTGGATCATATGCGATGGATAGGCTGTTCTGTTCCCTTCAATGGATCCTTTAGAGACTACCCTGGCGTTGGAAAGGTTTGTCCCGTGCAGGGGCTCCCATCAGTAGGCGCCTCCTGATTTGGTAGAAGGACTGTGCTGAAAGTGGGAGTGGCCAAACGACCTACGGAGTGGGGAGAGACTATCGGTGGACCAAGGGTGACCAACAGCCTAGTCAGTCCCAAGAGCCTAGGTCACCTATTGAGGGTGAGGGTGAGGGTATGGTGGGCCGGCGATGTGGCGACCCACTGGATTGTCAGTCCCAATATCCTATGTCACTCCTGTTGAGGGGTGAGGGTGAGGGTGTAGTAGGTTGGCGATAGCGACCTGCTGGATTGGTGTGGTTAGTCCCAATATCCTTTGTCACCCAGTGAGGGTGAGGGTGAGGGTGTAGTGGGTTGGCGGTAGCGACCCACTGGTTTGCGGAGTTGTTGCCATTTTGTGGCTTGTGCAATGTGTTTGTTGGTTAGTGATAACTTGTTTTGGTTAATATAAATTGTGATGCATGGGTCGTGCTGTTCACTGAGCGTGTGGCTCACCCCTCGCATAATATTTTTCTCCAGTGTCATCTGAGTCAGATCTGGAGGAGGAGCTCCCCGAGGGACTTCATCAGTAGCGGAGTAGCGCCACGTCCCGCGAGTATCAGAGGCTATCAGCATCCCTTGTGCTTGTATGTATTATTTTCCGTGCTTGGGCACGCGTTTGTGTTGTATTTGGATGTCTTTGTATATATTGGCTCTCACAGGACATATGATTACGTATCGAGTCTGTAGTATGTTTTGATTACAGATTCAGTTTTTTTTTAGCTTCCGCATTTGGTGTGTATATCATGTCAGCCCTGCTTTGGTCTGTGTGTCATTTTAGCTGTTGTGCGAGTATATTATTGAACTCTTGTTACTGATATCATATATACACTTGCCGCGTCCCGGGGTCGGCCGGCCCTGGGGCGTGACAGGGGGTGACACGCCCCAACTACCAGCTTAACAAACCGTTAAGATAATGAATCATCCTGAATTCCAAACGAGGGCATCGCTCGGATGCACGGGTGATTTCATCGCTAACGCTCTAACTAATAAGGTACAACCCGACAGCGGGTCATACCCTCGCCTATTCCAACTAGGCCTATCAGTTTTAGCATGCGCATATATTTTAGAGGAGAATTTAATCTTAGTTATGTGCATGAACCATATGCACAATCATCTAATAATTATAGGGACACTCCCTAACATTGATGACATCATAATAATTCATACAACATGCATACATGGTCATTAATCACATAAGCATACAAAATATGCCCTAACATCCGTTGGATATTGCCAACTTAAAAGAAAGGGTCAAGCACGATTTCGCGCACTAACAGGTGCATGCCAATATTCCAAACGAACCTGAGTCGAGTAGGAAATCGCATCTACTTACTCAGTTCGTTCAGAGGGAGAGGGCGAGAGAGATCATCATCTCATGCAGCTGGTCATAGCTTTGCCCCATTAGCATGGGCGCAACAGCTATACCACGCCCTCGAGTCTTATCGCAAGGGAATATCAGGCAGGTACCCGTTATTAACCCAGACTTAATCATACTGTATATTCCCATTAATATGGTGGGAGTAGTATTACAATACCACCTAAGACATGCCATATTCTATACATCCATACACATTTACAACATACATGCCCATACTAGAGGGGCGCATGCAACACAATCATTCATACATGGATACAATACATGTATATAAGCCTAGCATGCAAGATATCTACATATTATAGCTTAAGGGGCCCCATCAATGCGCGACGCGCGTCGAGCGCATCTCGAGAGGGGGGGGGATTGGATCGAACCACTCACCATACGACCCAGGACCTCGCGCATCCCATCCGATGAGATCTGCAAGGTAGGGGCATCAAGTTTGGTGAGTAACATCACAATTTACACTTAGAAATCATTAGAAATACCAAAGACTTAGACATGCACGCATACAGGCTCACACGCATGCGAGCACGCGCGTACGCAGGCATGCCCGGGTGCCCCAGCACCCACCCGAGCCCCTGGGCAGCCCCGCGCATGCCCCAGCACGCGCACTCACACGCGCGCGCGCACTGGCCCCCGGTCCCGCGCCCAGACGCACGCCCAGGCGCACTGCCCCGCGCACGCGCACGCTCGCGCGCACCGGCGCACCCACTCCGCGCGCACTCGCCCGCGCGCGTCTGCGCGCCCGCCTGCGCCTGCCAGCGCCCTCCTGCGCGCGCGCACGCACAAACAACCCCCTTCGCGCGCCCAGCCAACCCTTACCCCTTTTTAACCCTCCTCAACCCCTCACACACACACTCTAACTCATCTACCTAGCACGCATGAACTCCCCAACCATCCCAATAGCCCTAAAAATCAAAAAGAAGGGGAAGAGGACTTACCAAAAGAGGAAAACGGAAAGGGGGAGATGCGGGGCTCTCGACGCGCCCACGGCCACCTCAACCACTTCCACCACCACCACCTCTTCAGCCTCCTCAGCCTTCTTCTTGGCTGAAAATCAGGGGGGGAAAGTTCATGAAAGGTGCTTGAGAGAGGGGAGATCAACAACTACAACAACATCTACACAAAACTTTTCTTGCACTTGCACCTTCTCCTTCTCTTCTCTTTGAGGAATTAATACAAACACATGGAGGGTGTGTGTGAAAGAGAGAAGAGAGAGCCAAGAAACTGACGTGGGGAGTGGGAGGGAGGGAGAGAGAGATATTTTGGGCAAATAAATATCTAAAAGAGGGATAGAAATGACCTATTCATCCTTGACTAATAATTCTGGACATGCTTCACTCGAACAGCCATAACTTCCTCCATATATCTCTGAATTGCACAATTCAAAGTCCGTTGGAAAGCCAAGAAGATTATCTACAACTTCTATGTTTATGCCAAGATCAAATATTCCCTTCAGCTATTCCGAAATTAGAGCTAAACATAGAACAGGGCTGCTACCAGAATTTTTCATCCCCGGGGTATACTTGGAAAAATACCCATAACTTTTACTACATGAATCCAGTTAATCTAATTCCACTTTTGTATGAAAGCTAACTCAAAACTGAGCATCTCATAATAAAATCATATTTAAACCTCTTCATCTTGGATTTTAACAAAATCAAATCCAAATACCAAATTGGAAATACATAACTTCTAGGAGAAAAAAATTATGTAACCAAATTTTTCAATCAGAGCGCTCCAAATGACACAGGCATAACAGATGCGATGGGGTGACAGGATGTGTATGATAGGGCAGAGAATCGCGTGAGCTTTTTTAGTCAAAGTGGATTTGGGGATGATCGGCATGCATACTCTCCATTGAAGACCACATTGAAAAATCAGAATGGTCACAGGGATCACGGGTTTGAGTGAAAAGGTTGTGATGGACAGGTCAAGGATTCGCTGGATGGCTTGAGTCGAAACAGATTTGGTGACGTTCGCGCGATCGGGTAGCCATGGATGAGCACCGTCGGTGGAGCTTTTTGTGGAGTTGTAGGGATTCTTCATGGGTGCCTGGTTTTTCAAAAAACAAAAGGGAAGGGGATGGGATGGATGGGGTGTGTGAGCTGTCGAGGAAAAAGTAGTCAACCAGTGGGTCCCACTTATTCAAACGCACTGAATAACTTGGCATAAATCTGATTCCATCTTATGCAATGAATATGCAAGGTTATTCATGGTTATTAGGGCATAACTTATGCTGGGCACCCAAACAACCCAAATTGCTTATTCCAACTTATTCCAGATGCTATCTGGGGATATTCAGCTAACAAACGGAGCATTAAGATATGAATCTATCAATCCATCCACATACGCCTCCAACAAATCTGAAGAAAGTGCACGGGAACTACAACAATGGTTTCTCAAAGCTTTTGACTCTCACAAACTATTTTTTGTTCCTCTCAACCCTGGATAATTTTCTTCATTCCATAAATTATAATATTTATGAAGGTAATATTCATTTGTTATTTCTAATCTCATGTAATATTTTTTAATCTCATGTAATATTTTTTTATAATTTAGGAATCATTGAATCTTTTTTATCATTAATCCAAAACAATAAATTATTTATTATTTGAATCCATTAGACAAAGACATTATAAAGCGCATCAAAATAGTCATAAACTCGCAAGTATTATACTGATCAGCTTTTCAATTATAAAATTTAACATATTTATGAATTTCATGTTTTCTTTGTTTCAAAGGGGGGTGAAATCATATAATACACCCATCGATGTTTCTTCAAAGAAATATTCACAGTGGATTCAAGTCTCGACATGACTTATCATATTTTAAATTTCTTTTTTAATCATAAATTTGATTATTTTTTGCATATGCATAGTTTTAGTGCATACCCATTCAACAAAGGGTAAGATCAATATTTATTCTTTTACACATATTTTTTTGGTTGATATAATAAAATTTATCGAGTAATAATATACACGGTACAGTTTAAACGAATATCCACCTATACCAAAAATGAAACAATTAAATGAATTCTGGCTGGACTGGATCAATGTAATTCAAGAACATATGTAGTTGATGCTTACACAGTACGTTCAAATTTTTGAGGTGTTACAATCTCCTTTTGACTTCAACAACATTTTGTTCTTTTACTTGATTGTTATTGAATCTCACATGTCAATTATCTAATTTTCATAAATTTTCTTTTATGTTATTCATATACTTACTTTTTACATTACATTATGAGGATCCATTTGATTTTGAAAGTTATGTTCATCATTTCAGATGGTTCTAAAATTTATCTACTTTATGGCTGGTTCAAGGTATTCTCTTTTTACGTAAGTAGAACATTGCAAGATGAATGTCATTGACCGAAGTGTTTTTTCTGTTGTGATAGGAAGAACACATTTCACTTATAAATTCAGTTGGCTTTCTTTTACTTTAGGGCTCATTTGCAGTGTGTTTTAGTGGCTTCTGCGTCTAAAAGGCAATGGAATTTTTAAAAGTTCTTACAGATGGGAACCCACATTTGAAACTCCATTTTTTACGTCTTGTGTTTACCGTGTAAAATGACCAATTTCGTAATTGCCCTAAAAGAACACTTTTCAGAAGCACCCGAGTGAGTGTGGCACCCTTCCATGTAAAAGTAGAAAAATTCCCTCATACATTTCAGCGAATAACAACAAGGAATTTTTTTTTATCCTAAAATATAGACTGACGAGAGCTCTCTTTCATTTCTATTCATAGGACGCCACCCCTGTATCTCCCATCCCTATTTTGAGTTTTCTCTTCAGACGAATTCATTGAGAAGGTTTGTCGTCATCTAATAACCACCATTAAAATATACAATGCTTCAGCGAACAAAATAATCAAATTGATAACACCATCGCATTTATTGTTGCCAACCACAGTGGGTTAAAAATCCATGAAAAAGCACGTGAATCAGTTGGTAATGGTACCCTTCAAGATTGGGAAGTGACAAATCAACATACCTTTGATCAAAATGTGGGATGTGATAAATCTCAGCTTGGTATCAGAGAAAAAAGACGGAGAGGAGCCGCCACGATACAGGTTCTAGGGATTTCTCTCAATCTCTCATCTTTATGTGGTTGCTATTAAGAAGGGCATTTATGTAATTCACAATGTTGCAGAAGCCAACCTCATATGATTTGCCAAACAAGTACTCCAAATGAAAAAACATCATTTTCTAACACAGCTCACTCATTTGTTACTTTCCAAAAGCCGCAGTTGTGAAATCAGGGGTGTCGACCGCACTCCGGAACGGATCATAGTATGTGTGAAGAAAAATAATTGTTTTGTTTTGTGCATTGAATTGTAAGAGTGTGTAGAATCAATATATGAAATTGGATAATGGTTAAGTGAATTGTGATTTTTTATAATTTAAAGATCACGGATATGGTTTATAAAGTATGATCATAAATAATATAAAGATCATTGATTATTTATAAAATGTAATCTTAAAAAATATAAAAATCATAGTTCTAATATGAACTATGATATTTTGTTTCTTAAAAATCATGTTTCATTAACGTTTCTAGTCCTACAACAATCACAGTTTATTTTATGACTGTGATTATTTCTCACTTATGATCATGCTTCAAAACTGTGATTAAAAATATGATATAAATAATTATCACACCCTCAGATATCACAATTTAAAATCGTGATTAAAAGTCTTTATTCACGGTTTTAAACCGTGATCATTGTCAAAAATTATAGTAATGGGTTTCGCTATTGAGCACATATTGACAATTCAAAAATGCTCCACTTGAATGATATAGTTATAAAATTATTTATCAGCCTGTTGCAGAAAATTAATTGATAACACTAAGTTTCTAAATAGTTTTTTTATTGGTAAGTATTTTTCTGGTCAACTTTGTCTCTATTAGCAAGCGACAAGACTCGAACTCAGGTCCTCTCATTAAGAAGAGGGTACCTCTACCATCCTACTAAAAGGAGGTTATGTCAGTTTTCAAATAGTTGATCTTTGATCAAGAAAGGGGTCTATAATTAAATCATTATGGGCGGGATAGTAGGCTTACTCCGTGTCCTTTAAATAATGCGGTCCCAGACGAATCCTTGTCCCCCATTTGGTTCAAGAATAGAGCTCAGAATAAGTTCATTGATGCCCTTTGTGATTTTTATTTTTTTTAAATTCATATACTTCATCTAAGAAGTATATATTTTTCTAAAAAGTAATATATATACTCGAATGAATTAAATAATATCATTTATAGAAAATATAAAAAATTTCTAACAAGGTATATACCTTGTTACAATGAGTAAATGATACTAACGAGATATATAAGACTGTATTATAAACTGTAAAAATGACAAGTATAACAACATTCTTGCCCCATCCAAAAACCAGAGTGCCTCATGTACTCAAAAGGACCACATTTCAGATCCAACCCAACCCAAATATACCTCTCTTTTTTTTCTTTTCTTTTTTTTGGTGCCTCTAGTTGCACCCCTTACTTTCCAGTGCATACCCCTACAACTTGAAAAGATCCATTTATAATCAGGTATGATACACATCCCCTTATTTAAACAGTTCAACACATATACTGTTAATGTTGGCCTACTATTTCGACGTCAAATCTGTCAACGGTGACACAAAACTAAAAAATAACATCTCTGGAATAGGTTCGACATATGAAGTGTCGAGTGAATGTATCTTATCCAACTGTTCTGGTGTCAAAGTTGAGAGTTAGTGAAACCAGAGGTTCTGAACCGCTCGTCTACATAAGCGATGTCGAGTGGAATAAAATACCTCGACACAAGGTTAGTCAACGCATCAACCAGTACCTTTAAATATTTTTTTTTTGACATACCGACATAATAACTGTCGACAAAGTGAAATTATCTCAACAGTTTCAGTGTCATCGCGGTCGTCTAAATATTCGTTCAATTTTCTGGGACACGTCGACAATATAAGTGTCAACGGATGTAATATACCTCGACACTGGCAGTGTCATTACTAGCAGCATGAGCCCATTCTTTAATTTTCAGGGTGTTTCAACAAAAATAACCCATTCATACATTCAAATAATGAAACATAATTACATTTAAACATTGAACACTTGAAACATTCAAATATTCAATCACTGGACTAATAAACATTCAAACATATTAAGAACGAAGTGCCAAATGTAGTTGCCTTCAAAATGTTATACAAAAATCTAAACTTATTCTATTTGCTCTTTCTTTTTTGGCTACGTCTTTTGATCGATTCTTCCTGTTAGATATTGTAGGTCAAAAACATTCTTTTGGAGTCATACTGCATCATTCCTAATTAATTAAGGATTAAAGACGCACAAAGGAGAAAAAAATTATTAAATTTTGTATTGTATTAATAACTCATAATTGGTTAAGTCATTCTAAAATTATACAAAATCTAACCATGATTTCTAAACATGAATCAAAACCTACAAATGATTGGCATATTGTATAACTTCAAAAAAAAAAAAAACTTATGAGATCACTTAAAGAAAAAAAATACTTTGTAAAAGATTGGATCATTTTATAACTTTAAACAAAATTAATCATTCTCATATGAATCTAAACCTAGATGTGAATACTAAACATGAATTAAACCCTAGACAACAACGAAACCCTAAAACCAAGAAAAAATAAATCAATGAAAGTGAGCATATTTACAAATATAAATCAAAATTAAAAACACGTGAGATCATCAATCACAAAAAAAAAAAAATGTGGTTACATAAGATCAATACTTGCCTTTCAAGAAGCCAACAACAAGACAAGAGAAGTCACGAGATGTCGACGGAAAGAGAGAGCATGAGATGAGATGTCGATGGGGAAGAGAGCACGGGATGTCAACAGAGAGGGAGAGCACGGGGCGACAAGTGTCGACGGAGGAAGAGCATCGGACAGCTTGATTGGATAGTGAGGGAGAGCATGGAATAGCTTGTGTTGACGGGAGGGGGGGGGGGTGATAGAGAAAATTAGGGCTTTTTGGATTTTTCAAATGTTTTCAAATGTTAGGTGTACTTAAAAATTCAAATCCCTTTTTATATATGAGAGTTGTTTAAATAATACGATGGATTTTTGTTGAGTGTGTAAATATAAAGGTGTGCTAAAAAAAAGAGGGGGGTGCAATTAAAGGGTCTTTTTTTTTTTTCTCCCTTTTTTATTCTAGTTATCCGAAAAGATTTTCTTCCTCCCATCAGAGTTTGTTCATCTGAATTCGGGTCTCCATCAAGTTTGTGCTTTGTGAAAACAGATGAATATTTCTTTCTTGCTACTGGTATTTGTAGATTCTTCTCGCTCACCTCCTTTTATATATATTGTCTGAAACATTTAGGCTTTTGATTCTTCTTTGGTTGGATTATAAGAATCCATGCTACCTGAGCAGACTAAAAAGTGATGGTAGTGTCAAATCTTCAAATGGGTACCTTCAATATTGATCAAAAACTGATTTTTCACTTCAAATCACCCTGTAACCCCTACTGGGTCCCTGAATTTTCGATTTATCGGAAACCCATTCGCAGCATCACCTTCCATGCGAAGAAAAATTGGAGTTTTGACTCAAGGAGACCCACTTGTAGAATACCCAATGCGTTGCCAATCAATACAGGGTCACTTGATAAGGAGTTCAAATTTGAGCCCAACTTCGACGATTATGTGAAGGCCATGGAGTCGGCTAGGAGTGGGAGGGATAAACATTTGGGGAAAAGTGTTGATGGGTTTCAAGACAATGAAAGTAAGGATGATTCTAGCAGAACGGATGGCGCTCATTCATCTGATTCCATCTGCGGCAAATCCGATAATGGAATAAGAGGTGAGACTTCGGGGGGTGGCTGGGGTTTAGTAGAAGGGATTATGGGGACTAGTGGAAGTGAATCGGTGCCCAAAGGGAGTTATGTGGTTTTGGGTGGCGAAAATGGGGTTGGGTTACGAAGAACTTCCAGTAAGTTTGGAGAGCGGAATAACAAAGATCACCCAGAGAAACGGAACTACGAGGACCGGTATTATGGTCAGTTTGAAAGTAGTACGAGAGAAAATGAGAAGAAACAGCTTAGACGAAATGGAACAATGAAGAGAGATGTAGTTGATGGTGTGGAAATGGGGATTAGCAGATGTGGTGGTAGTAGTGATAAGACTAATCCCAACGTGAGTGCGGGTAGATTTGGTGTCTATAAGAGGGAAAGTAGCAAGTTTTATGGGAGCAAGGCAGATGAGACGCAGAGTAGGCCTGAAGTTGATAGAAGTATATGGGATATTGGGAGCGGTCGTAGATTGATATATAGGAGACGGCATGAAGGTATTTTGAAAGATAATGAAGCAGGCATCACTGGGAGAGGAGTAAATCACATGGAGTTGGAAAAAGATATCATTGACCATGATGCGTCTCAATGGAGGACGTCGTTAAAGGGATCTGTAAATGGAGTTACAGAAGAATATAGAGACCAGGAAAGATTTAAATGGCAGAGAGAAGGTCTTAAAACAGAACAAGTTCAGCGGAGACTCAATGAAGCTCCCCAAAGATTATGGAGGAGAACCGAGAAGAGTGATGCATATTTAACTTCAACTGGCTTGAGTCTTGCAACTGTGGATGATTTTGATGCAGACTACAATGACAGGGCAGCTTTCAAGTCTTTTGAAGTATTCAGTGATGTCAGGAACAAGAGGCGGGTTTCGCGGATCGAGCTGGAAGATAGAATCCAAAAGTTAGCAAAGTGGTAATATTCTCTGCTTGTTTATATATGAGTTTTTTTTCATATTTGCTTGCATTGGTCTCTTAGAACATAAGAAATTTTAATGGGTTAATTGTGGTTCCTGTTTTCCTCTTTCTGAATTTTAATTTTTTCAGCCTTCAAGTTGGGCATTGTGTCAGATGTTATATAGTTATATTCCGTGTGCATGTTAGGCTAGAGATCATATTTAGCCAAAATGTCTAAAAGATGCTGAACTCTTAACCTTAGTTTCTTCTTTTTTGTGCATCAGTTTCATTCATTGATTGGAGGCCATCCTGCCTAGATATTTTCGTACTTCCAGAATTCTATTGCTGAAATGTAGTTTTATGACTCAATATCTTATTGCTTGCAATCATGATGAGGCACTAAATATAAAAGATCCAGCATACATGGAATCATATATTAAATTATCTAATGGAACTGCAGTTGATGCTGAAACCTATATGTGCATATGCATCAGCAATAATTGCCGTCATAGTAGGTGTTAGAATCAGAGAGAGAGAGAGAGAGAGAGAATGGGAAGGTTTAATCCCTTTATATACAAGTACATAGGAATTACACATGTAATACACTACATATATTATGACATAGCACATATAATCTAACCGTAGGTATTACTTTTTATGTTACAGTGTTAGTGGATTTGTAATAATGATATAGTTGCAGGTAACTTATCATGGTGGCATGGCGGAAGGGTCAACAAAAAACTGAGAATGTTAAAATTGGAGGCGGTGTTTCCATTATAAACGCCTGATTTATCATTAAATTTAACAATAGGGCAGTTTGTATGAGAAATACGGAAGAGGTTCCACAATGGCATAAATGGAGATGCTGAAGATGGGGATGGTGGAGGAGATGTTGGCAAGAATGCAAGAGGGATATTGGACAAACCCAGCAATGGAAGTTGTGTGCTATGATAAACATTTCTCTATTGATTAGTATGGTTAGGTGCATGATGTTTTGACCTCTGATGCTACAGCCCAATCAGATTTCCCTGTGGCACACGAAGTCTTTACATTTACACAGCAATTTGTAATACACAGTAGAAGTTCCACATAACAGAACATGGTAGTCTGATCTGCATGTTTTAAATATAATAGGGCAATGCTGATTTTGTTATAGTTGTGCCATGATAGAAAGAATTATGTGAATTCCACCACATCCTTTTTTTTTCTTTTTTTTTGAGAATGTAAATTGGGCTTGTAATAGGATTTTAAGGTGCAATACAAGGACTTCCCAAGAGGTCACCTTTCCTAGTATTACACTAGCAGACACTCGCTTAACTTTTGGGTTTTGATGGGATCCACTGCATTAGTGTCAGTATGATCGCATTCCCTGGGGACTCAATATGGACATGAAATTATTATAATTGATTTTCTTGGAACATTGTTTGCTCAAATTCTTGATGTGCCTTGAGAGAAAGTGTGTAATGTAGATTAAATGATACATGATCAACCACAAAAAGTTAGGAAGAGCAGTTGACCACTTCATACTTTCCATTAAACTTGTCATATTGCCCTATTTATTATTTTTTGCCCTCCAGTATCTCATATTCGATTTATGTTATCCCTAACATAAGATTAATTGAACTCAATTACCACCATTCTGCTCCACAAATGGTTGATTTTACCCTTTTTTTTATGAAGGTTGAATGGTACAGATATCAATATGCCTCAGTGGCAATTCTCCAAGATGATTCACAGTGCAAAAATAAGATTCACAGACCATTCTATATTAAGGGTCATCCAAATACTTGGTGATCTTGGAAACTGGCAAAGAGTATTACAAATTGTTGAATGGCTTCAATCTCATCAGCGCTTTGAGTCCTACAAGAGCCGGTAAATCTTATACTTGCTATAATTAATTCTGCAGGATATTCATGGTATCTAGTTTATAGAAAGAAGGCATATTGTTCCAAAATAAACTTTGGGATAACTGGACAAGAGATTTTGCAAATTAATGATGCCAATTATGTTTTGGTGTTTATGAAGATATAATAGTTCCTTCAGCTGTTGCACTATATCAAATATTTTCCAATGTTTCTTGGCATATCTTTTCAGCAAAAAAATTTATAATAAGGTGTCAAGCTGCACCATATCTTTAAAAAAAGTAGCAATCTCAAGCATCAAAGTGTGAGGTCGGAAGACCAACCAAGGCATTTAAAAATATATCCAAAAATGCAGGCCATGAACATCAAAACAATGCTTTACATGTACATGAATTCGTACCAAGTGGAGTGCCTTTGTAACTATATCCTTTTGTCTATTGGCCTCTGTGACATTTATTTGAGAAAGTTCGACTCTGTGACAAAATATGATGAGTTCTGATTATAGTGTGCACATGACATGTATGTTTGTCTGCAAATGTACTTGATATGTACTCACCTTTTCTTTTCTTTTCTTTTCTTTTCTTTTCTTTTCTTTTTCTTTTTTTCTTTTTTTTACTCAGTGGTCTCAGAATCATTGTTCCAATTGTAGTACAATTTTTTTTCTTACTTCTACAAAATTTGTTGAATTTCAAATAGAATACAGTCCATGGGAGAACTCAGATCTACTCCTGTAAATTCATAGCATTGATCATGCCAACCAACTTTGTTGTGAATAACGAATAAATGGTACTTTGTAGTTGGGCCATTCATTTTGTTAAATGTAAATAGCATTTATTTTGTCCTGATCGAAATGGAAAATAAGCTCAAGTAATGAACTTCTCAAGTAAGTTTATGAAAAAAAATTCATAATGTAATCTTCGAGATGTATCTTCCTCTAACCGAAAAATGCCTCCCACTTTATTCCCCTTCAGTTTGTGGTCTTTTGACAGATTTATTTTCTTTCGTACACTCTATATGTTGCAGATATATATACACAACTGTACTTAATGTGCTTGGGAAAGCGAAACGGCCAGTGGAGGCACTTAATGTTTTTCATGCTATGCGGGTATTCAACATCCCTTTGTCTATATTATGTTGCTCATAAGTGATATGTCATCTCATATCCAAACTTCATAACTGAACATTGATCTTCTCATGCAGCAAGAATTATCTTCATATCCTGACCTTGCAGCTTATCATTGCATTGCTGTTATTCTTGGACAAGCGGGGTATATGAAGGAACTTTTTGATGTAACTGATTGCATGAGATCTATTCCCAAGAAGAAATTTAAATTGGGAGTGCTACAGAAGTGGGATCCCCGGTTAGAACCAGATCTTGTTGTTTACAATGCTGTGAGTGGTTTATGCTATTCGTGCATTGCATGACTTCAATGTCTGTCTCTTGGGGAAGTATCAATTGCTATTTCAAATTTTAACAAGCACTTTTCATTCTTCATTTAATTTTCTAGGTTTTAAATGCCTGTGTGCAACGTCAACAATGGGAAGGGGCATTTTGGGTATTGCAACAGTTAAAACAACAGTGCATACAACCTTCAAGCACAACCTATGGTCTTGTCATGGAGGTAATAACAGGGTGTACACCCTCCTTTTACTTCTTTACCAAACTTTTGAGGGTTCTTACTATCTCTATGGTTGGTGAAAATAAATGTTTAAGATAGCAAGATAGTGGCATTGAGCGTGGCTTCTGCTCCTTTCGTCATTTAAACTTATGATTTTTGGTTTTTCTCTGATTCAAGATAGAAGGTTTACTTTTGATCATTGTTT
The DNA here is from genome assembly GCA_030737835.1 of Acorus gramineus. Lineage (NCBI taxonomy): Eukaryota > Viridiplantae > Streptophyta > Magnoliopsida > Acorales > Acoraceae > Acorus > Acorus gramineus. Next base: position 25,622,956 of record CM060847.1, read on the forward strand.
CATGTCACTTTGCTTTAGTAAATTATTTCAAATATGCAACAAGTTCTATTTCTCCAATATATAATAAATTTTGTGTAACTGTATAACAAGATGACTCCTTTTCAGAATATATGCTACTCTTCAACATTTATTTGCTTCTGTACTGAAGGACATCTGTACTGTCTACCTAAAATTGAAATATGTTCCTCTTACATGCCACCAGAAAAGAAGGGTGCTGCTTTTCTTGTATTTAGTATGAAGAAACCCAAAATCAACTGTCACCTTAGGTGTTGCTTTTCTTTGTGATTCAAACTTTTTAGTCAGAAATGAAACCTGTAATATAGCGACACCATACTATTTCTTTGTTTATTTCATCTACATACAGATGGCATAATACGGATTTCAATTTTGTTTGTACTCCGTGTATTTATCTATCAATTTTGACGGCATAAAGTTCATGTTTGAACAGGTCATGCTTGTGTGCGAAAAGTATAATTTGGTGCACGAGTTTTTCAAGAAAGTAGAAAAATCATCCATTCCAAGTGCTTTGAACTACAAAGGTATTTGAATGACCATGTTATGTTCTTTGTAGTTGTGTCTTTGACCTTTTCTCTTTATTATCTAAAGCACAATTTTTCATTCTACTCTTATAGTTCTTGTTAATACACTTTGGAAAGAAGGAAAGACTGATGAGGCCATACTAGTAGTCCAAGATATGGAGAGGAGGGGAATAGTGGGTTCAGCAAGTCTCTATTATGATCTTTCTCGTTGCCTCTGTAGCGCAGGGAGGTGCGAAGAAGCTTTGTCACAGGTATGCGCTATACACACACAAAATTTCTAATTACTTTACCATAAGCTCTTCTGTTTTTATCTTCAAGTCTCGTCTTGCTGATTTCTTTTTCATTATTGTAACTCTGGTAATCTCCATCAATTTTTTGTGTGGTGATATAGATAAATGGCAGTGATGAATCATATCCATGTAACATATTGGTTACATACTTGCATCTATAGTTCTTCAAAAACAAAATAACATTTTTTTGTTGTTTGATCACTGTTTATGTTACTGCATTTGCCAATCACGCAACTGTGATTTTAAACTGAGATGCGTTTTATCATTATGTTAATGTTGAAGTTGCCAGTTCAGTTAAATATGTTCTCCAGAAAATTGCGGGAAGGAAATAATTGCTCTTCTTATCTCTCCTTAGATTGACAAACTATGCAAGGTGGCAAAGAAGCCTTTGGTAGTGACATACACAGGGTTGATTCAAACTTGTATAAACTTTGGCAGCATCGAGAATGCAGAATACATCTTCAATGAAATGCAGAAATTTTGCTCCCCAAATGTGGTGACGTGCAATATAATGTTGAAGGCATACTTGGAACATGGGATGTTGGAAAAAGCTATTGATCTATTTCAGAAGATACTAGATGGTATCCATCACATTAGTCATAAATCCAATTGTAGTGACAGAGCAATTCCTGATAAGTTCACATTCAATATAATGTTGGAGGCATGTTTCTCAGAGAAAAGATGGAATGATTTTGAGAATGCTTACGTAAATATGCTCAGTTGTGGGTACCACTTTGACAGCAGACGCCACCTTCGAATGGTCTTTGAAGCCTCTCAAGCGGGAAAGGTATTATTCTGATTCTTTGGAACCTATTTTCAAAAACAGCTTAAGATTTACTTTGACTAAAATAATCAATTCCAGCATAAGTTACTCTTGACCGGCTGTTTCATAAAACCTGTTTTGTTTACTTTCAACAAATAAAAACTGAAATCTGAAACCGAAAGCTGAAATTCAAATTATCTGTAAACAAAAACTCATTTTGCAAATGCTGAATGAGTTTTGACAACTGGTTCCATACTGAGCTTAGCAGTTTGGCGTCATTGTCAATTGAGACAAATTGGCCCTTTTTCCCTTTTTCCTTTTTGGTTGTTGTGTTATTATTTTATTTATTTATTTCTGGGGTGGGGGGGTCGGTTCGGGACATCACAATTTGACAAACACCATATTTTATTGACCAGCAGTAGGAGGATGAGTTTCACAAAACTTTTTCCACGGTCTAAATTAAAACCAATTTGTTGAAGGGACATTGTAGACTGAAATGCAATAGATACACATGCCATACCCTCAGAAAGATAACATTTTTGTTGGACTTTGTTAATCCATCATGACAGTCCCCTGTTGCTTTTCTGTTAATGACATATGCGACAAACAAAGTATATAAGAGGCTGCTTGTGTGCTTGTATATCCGGGCATTAGTTCATGCTTTCACTGGTTGTTTCACAAATGTCAAGCAAGCATATTGTAACTTCTCCCATTGGAATGAAAAGAAAAGGAAAAACAATATAAATCTTGCTTGTTCAAAGAAGAATAGAAATGTACGAGTCATGGGTTATTGCATGAAGATTTTATTCATTCTATAATTGCTAATGAGATGTATGTGGCCTCATCTGGCAAAGGGAAACTGTTAAACTATACTCATGCCGTAATGAAAAATCATTGTAGCAGATTATGTAATACTTATCAGCAAAAATTTCTTATGTTGGTCTTTATTATCATTTTTTAGGGGCATGTACTGGAAGTGACCTGGAATCATTTGATTCGTGCTGGTCGGACTCCGCCACCACTTCTCGTCAAGGAAATGTTCTGCATCAAATTAGCAGAAGATGAGCCTTCTGCTGCCATCGCCTGCATTGGCTCCCATCAGACAAGAGAGCTGCATCATTTCTCAACAAAATCATGGCTTAATTTACTCAAAGACAATGCGCATCGCTTCCGGAAAGAAACACTGGTCAGTTTGGTAGAAGAGGTTAGTAACCTAATCACAGAAAGTGATGGTCCCCTTCTCATCTTTCAGAATCTGTTACTTTCTTGTAGAGAATATCTAAATACCTGTATACTGGAAGTTGAAGCCGAACTTAGAGAGGATGGTCAGGAGACTTGTTTATCCATCGCGAATATAAGCTAATCAGAATGATTTATACCGATTTAATTCCTTGGAGTTTCATTTGTGTTTTTTCTTGGTGGATAAAAACTATTGCCAATGCATCGCCAATGATCGTGCCAAAAGAATCTATGAAACAGAAACTGTTTTTTTGATGATTATGATGGACGAATATACGATTGACCTGTCTGAGATTCACATTCAGTTTACAAGAATCCATTGATGAAAAAAAATTGTTGGTCCTGGTTCATGTGATTGCACTCCTCTCATGTTAAGGCATGAAAAATTTGAATGGTTGTTGAAGTGTTATCATGCCTAATTAAAGACCCAGTCATGTCACAGGATCAGGACTGCCCGTCCCCATTTGCCTCCATTTTGTGTTGAAAAAGTTTTTTTCCCTTTTTTTTTTTGGTCGGTCTGTTGAAAAAGTTGTATGCTTTATGTTACAAGTCAGTATTTCTGAAGGGGGGGGGGGGTGTGGGGTGGGGCGCACAAATTGACTTATCACAAAAGTTGTATTCCCCAAGAAATCATGGCATCAACTGATTAAAGTTCAGGTCTGAGGTCTCCACATATTCTATTCAGTTCTAAAGATTTTTTTTTTTTTTTTAAAAAAAAAGTCCTCGTTTAGCATGTGATGTTGGTTGGAATCCGGATTCAGTCAAAATTGACTTCGGTCAATATCGAACTATACAATCTATGAATTGATCTACACAATCTATGAGTTAAACTGTATAGTTAATTATTGGGTACATGGGTCACTCTTCTATAGATATTGATGGTACTGACTAAACCTTAATTGGATTCAATAGGAGAGTCAATCCAATAGGAGAGTGACACTTATACCCAACAATTAGATGTGCAATTCGATTCATAAGTTGTGTTGTTTGATTCATAAACTGTGTAATTCGATATTGATCGGACTGATCAAAGTCAGTCCTCACTGGATCCAGATTGGTTGGTTTTCTTTTTTGGGACCTTTGCCCCCAAAAAATTATTAAAAATAAACACTTCATAGTTTTTTTTTTTTTTTTTCCACCTCATTTAAAGAATGAAGTTGCCCCTTGCTTTTGGCCCACTAAAAAGATAAAGGCAGAGAAGAATCAAAGTTCACTCTATTGCTTGTGTTGTGCTTTCTCCCCATCAATATTCAATATGAAGTTTTTTTTTCAAAAGAAACAGTTCATCAGTGGGTGTTGAGACAGAGAGCCGACATGGATCCGAGGCTATAGTTATAAAGTGCTTTAATTTTTTTTTTCGAATGAAAATGTTACATTCCTGCTGTCACTTTTGTAAATTGAATGCACTTTAACTCTTTTTTTTAAATGTGTTTTTTTTTTATTATTGGTAAGCAAAATTGTATTCCGTACATTTATATGTGTTTACAAAAAAAATATGTTCGTTTGTTTAATGAAGTACATAACTCAAAATTTTAAATCCGTACATTTATGTTTTTCGTAAAGTCATCTCCAGTCCTAACTCTAACCCATATCAAAATTTTACTTAAAATTTGAGTAAAAGCTTGATTTGATATGATATGTCTTCAATCATCACTTTGTATTTTATTCAAATCTTTTTAAAAAATTCATATCTTCTTCTAATTATTTTCTATAAACATTTTCAAAGTCTTTCACCAAATATTTTTACTACTTAATTTTTCTTCCCTTCAAGATATTTAAATTTAAAAATTATAATCATCCAAATTTTTGAAAAAAATAAAAATAATTTTTTTTTATTGGAGTAAAAATAAGAAATTAAAAACAAAGATAAAGACTTAAGAAATAATACTACTTTTTTTTGGGGGGGGGGGATGGGAATTTTAGGGGGTGGGAAGGCATCTAATATAATTCAATTAAAGATGGAGGTAGAGATAAAGAAAAAAAATATTGAAAATTTGGGTAAAGATTTGGGTCTCCCTTAATTTGAGTAAAGATTTAAGTAAAAACTTGATTTGGTATGGGTATGGATAAATTGTTGGAAAGGGTTTTAAGTAACTTTTACTCAAATTTAAATTTTGATAAATGTTTGAGTATAGAATCGGAGATGCTCTAATATAATATATATTGATAGAGTAGAATATATATTTTATTGGAGATTTTGTATACTATATTAGGTGAAGTGTTATTGAATATCTGAGTGTATCAATGGCCTTTTTTGAATTTCCAGAAAAGTGTAAGGGTTAGATATCTTATACCTATTATCTGAATAAAATTTATATGTCGAATTCTGAGTTTACTATCTTTAAAGGTTTGGCGTATATTTATTTTAGATGGTTACAAACATTTTTCATAATTTAAAAAATTAGCATTAGTTGTCTTCACTTCTTCGGATCTAAGGCTATCATTTATGAATGTATACTTAGGGTACTATAAATAGAACACTCAAGAAATATATATCATCCATGAACTTTATAACCATGTCTAAGGTAGAGTTTGGTAACGCAATTGTAAAACTAATTTTCTACAATCGTTGGATTTAAAATTGATTCTGCAGCTTGCAGGAAGCTGTCTCTCTCTAGCTTCTCAAATCGTAACTTTTGGACACTATTTGCTTGAAATCTGTTTATAGGAAGCTGCGATTGTAAAACTATTTTGTTGCACTATTGCAGAACCAGCTTCCTGCAATTGCAAACACTGCACAATCGCACAACCAAACGCTGCCCTATAGACTGTTTGTTCCGTGAAAGAGAGGTATATCTAGAATAATTTTTATAATTAAGTAAATCAATTGGATCTCCAATTGTTATGCATTTATAATATTTTATATTTCATTGGATACCAAACATGCATGGTCCTTAACATAAGTCACAATCACCTGCTGTTAATGTCGTCAAATGAAAACAACATTCAAATTGTAAGCTTGGCCCATGTTGATTGATTCCTCTAATGATCAACCATTCCCACATGAAAAGAAAAGCTTAATATATTTCAGCAAGTTGGATAAAGCTTTGATCAGCTGTCATGCTCAGGACAGTATCAAACAAAAACTCATCTCTTAAATAAACAGCATTGTCCCCACTTTCTCAAGTCATCTATACCTAAACGTACGGATCATATACCTATTATCTTTATATTCAAATTCAAATATATATATGAATACTTATCGGATAATTGAAGTTTTTTATAATAGATAATAGTTAGAGTGATCAAGTGGCGTATTATAAATAGAGACGTTGAAATTGAGATTATGAAGAGAATGCATGTAGATTATAATTAATCGTATCAAAATTGAATTTCAACAGTACATAATAAAAATATATATAAATTTATAATACATTTAGAATTTGATATTTTTTGTAACAGATATCTTTATATCCATATTTGTGTTTAAATTATTACTGATATTCAAATAAGAATTCCCAACATTTACAAATATTTTTTTAGATAAACAACATACATAAAATCATAACTTTGATTCCTCTAATGATCAACCACCCCCAAATGACAAAAATGGGCTGAGTGTACCAGCTCTCTTGTTGAGAAACATGTGGAGATCTTACTTCATCTTTCAGGTTTAGAAACATTTATTTTTGAAGATATCATGATTTTTAGCACTCTTTAACTCGCAATAGCTACTACAATCATGTATAATAGAACACACTGAGCTCTTTTTGTCGACATTTTTTTTTATTGATAAATATGTTTTCTGATCAAATCTTTTCTATTAGCAGGACAAGATATGAACTCAGATCTCTTTGATCACTAGGGAGGGGATACCCCTATTTTTTTTTTCACTTGATATCATACCTCTATTGTCGACATTGAAAGTGAAGAAGGTGAAAGAAATGTAGTTCATGTGCTCCAATAAATAGTGCAATGTTGAGAATGGCCTCCAATGTATAGCATCTATGTCTATTACTAAACTGTGACCATCATAAAAAAAATAAAAAATAAAAATTCATGGGTCAATATTTAATTTTTCCCAAAGAATATATAACCACTTGGATGATCGGATCTCACCGACCTTTTTAAAGTATTCATTCTCGATCAAATTCAATTGTTCAACTAATTATTATATATATTTATGTTATGGAAGTAAACCCATCCATTAATCTTGAATATAAAAAGAGTGCTTGTTTGGTCTCACCATTAACAAAAATCCAAATTGTTGAATTTAATGGAGTATTTTATTTCTTGCACATGTATATGCTTCATATAACACTATCCACTTTTCAACTTATATATAATGTAAATATGTAACCCCTAAATGACTTTTTTGTAAAAAAAATATTTATGTAGAAGTAAATCATAAAAGTACTACAACCAAATTTGCACGTGCGCTCGAGTGTGGCCAGAACTAGTAAAATTAGTTCAATGAGATTCAAAGCATTTGCATGGTTAAAATGGTTAGCATAGCTATGCACAGATAGAGAGGTGTTTGAGGTGCCAAAAATCCTCTCTACGGACACTATAAATATCTGACCAGCCAATTTAACCATTAAAAAAGGGTTTTTAGTATAAATATCCCTCAAAAATTTATTTTTCAAAATACCACCATTGGAATATTATTTCCCGTGACACACTTTAAGGGTAAGCTTGGTAACTGTACCCCAAAAAAAAATTATTCTTTTTTTCAAGAATCCAGTTGTAGTAAATTTGTGGATAGATAAATTTGACTTGAAAAGCTAGTTTGGTAAGGGTTTTTAGTATCAATTGTTCTAATTTTAAAGGATAAAAAATCGATCAATTTTATCAATATTCACATTTGTTAAATTTGGACAAAAAATTGGGATAAATGTTATTTCAGCATTTAAGTAGAACAAAAAATTTTCATGTTCATTTCAAAATCAAGACAACTGTTTGCATTTTATTCTAATTATTTTTTATACCAAACATGATAAGTTATCATCTCTCTCATTTATTCCCACAATTATGCATTATCTTATTACTTATTCATTTGTCAAATTAGCCTGAAATGTACATGAATAAAAATAGGAATTGAGGATTACAAACACATTTTTTTTTACGGTTCCCATAGAATGAGAATGAACGCCAAATGGACCTGAAAGAAGGGATCTTGCTAGAATAGGATTTCAATTAGGGGTATTTAAACAGAATAGGATTTTTATAGGTACTTACGCAAATAACCCAAAAGGAAAACAAAATAAGAAAGTAAAGTTTAAGTCTACACTCTTCCTTAACAAGCACTCTTTCCATACAACAAAAGTTTGCTCAGGCACTTGACTTGTGGAAGTGGTGAAGTCCAAAGTCTCGTAGAAATCCAAACCGAAAAACAACCTAAAAAAACACAAGGCATATTTGCATCCCCCAACCACAAGCACAAAATTTCTATAAAAAAAAAAAAAAAGTCATAACCATATCCTTGGCATATGTTGAAGAAATATTTACTTTTGATATCCCTGAAAACTATATTATTATTTGAATATAAAAAATGTTATAGGGCAACCCCATATATAGCCTCACCCACAGTTTGAACTCATTTTGATTTTTTTTTAAAATAATATAACATACCTTATTTAGTTAGGCATACATTTATAAAAAAAATAAAAATACATGTACTCTAATAAATTAAATTGACCACTTATAGAAAACGTAAAAAAATTCTGGTGAAAAAAATACTTGTTGGACAATTATCGAGGTATATGTAATTACAGGCGAAATTGTAAATGAGACTGTGTTGTAACAACATTGTGGGAGAAAAAAATAATGAGCTCTTATAAAATGCTACATGTCGCTAACACGAGTCATCTTCAAGCTCCCATGGGTCTCGCATTTCGAGGGTTTCCTAGGCAATCCACCATGGGATATGGGTTGGTCAAAGGCATGAAAGTAGACCTTCTCCCCTCTTACAAGTTGTGACCCTATCATGGGTAAAGGGTTCACCTATGATCTCAAGTTAATTACAAGTAGTTATTATACATGTGACATGGTAGCCTACTAGCCTGTCATTGGTCTTCACAACACATTAAACCACACACTCCTATGAGGAAAGGTACATAATATTCTTATTGACTTTTTGGTTGTTAAAATTGAATCTTCTTGTGTCTTCTCTGATGAGCATCAGAGACCCTTTGGTACAAACAACAGTAGTGTCCTAGTTCAAGCGATTCTCAAGCATCGTTTTCATCTTCTCCGATGCTACATGGAGCATTTCAGAGAGGACACATCATCATCCTTATTGTGAAAATTTTTAGACTTCACAATTAGTGTTGTCTGTGAGAAATGTTTGTTTCTCGCGCACTCTTCTTACCGGCTCAGCTCTAGACGCTCTAGTTCTTCCCTCAGTGTTTGTCCTACTACATTGATCACAATAAGGGAGGAGAATGGACTGTAAATAACATTTTCCTTTGAGATTATATAGTAGTTGCAGGAGTTACCATGAAAGCGTTATGTAGGGTGTGATCGAATGATTTAGATTAGCGTTGAAGGAACCCAAATCTCGTCCAACCCAGCACTCAAACCTAAGAATGTCAACCAGAATTCAACCCGTTGTGTTTTGATTCTAGTGGGGTGAGTTCGGATTAGGTTCATGTTTAATTTTAAAACATCATTTTAGACAATTTAAACTTATAGTATTCAGTACTTCACCTAAAAAGATGATGAAGATGTAAATGAAAAAATGATAATGGAAGAAGAGTTAAATGAAATCATGAAATGATAGATTTAAGATAAAATTAAATTAGAAAATTCAAATTTCATCTCAAATATTAAACATTTTAAATTTAACATGAAAATTTAAATCTACCATTTATTATATCGAGTTCTTGAACTCTTAACCCAAATATAACTCAAATTGGATTCGAGATGTATTGGATTGAACATGTTAAATCTCAAACTGAACTTGCTCAAGAGTGAGATTTTAACGTATTCACATCGGGTTATATGCAAGGGTGCAACTTGGATAGTTCAAATTTGACCCAACCTGACTTTAATAAGTTTGTGTTAGGATTTCAGCATTCAGATTCATTCTAAATCTGAATCTAAGCAATCTGTTTTTATTCGAATTGGATTTGGATTGAGGGTTCGACTAAACCCAAACCCGACCAGAACTGTGAGTGATAAAGTTAAATATTCTTAGTCATAATTTAATTGATTAATTTATTAGATAAAATTTGAATTTTTTAATTTATTTTTATCTAAAATCTATCAATTCTTTATATCCATTTCTTTATTTTTTTCATTAAATTGTAATTTATTTTATCTTTTTTTTTTAATTGACCATTTTGGAGAAAAATATTCAAAGTGACATATTTTTTAACTTAAATCCGAATCCAACCCTAACTTGACAGTAGCTAGCTAGATATATGAATGTTAATTTGAGATGTAAGAATGTTTTTTATTACTTAAAATGTACATATGTAAGTATCAAATATTATTCTAAATAGTAAAATACTTTTAAGTTACTTTATTTTTTAGTTTAGTGAGTCGTTAGATACATGGATGTAAATTTGAGATGTAAGAATATTTTTATTACTTAAAATGTATGGACGTAAGTCTCAAATATTATTTTGAATGGTAAAAGACTTTTAAGTTACTCTATTTTTCAGTTTAGTAAGGAGTATATACTATGTAGTAAGGGGTGTAAGTGTATATTTTTAAGCTGTAGGGGGTGTTTCCGTAGTTGTCACAAAATTCAGGGGGTGTACATGCATTTTACCAAAAAAAATTTATCAGGGAACCACCACATCACTCAGTGCCTGAGACAAATACAAAAAAATCCACAAAAATCAATTTTTTTTTTCTTTATGCGTGACAAAAACATCTCTTCCTTCCACAGGCTCGCTGAGCTCTCAATCTAGGGTTAGGGTTTTCGTTTCTGTGTGTATAGTTAGTTACACGTCTGTATTTTAATCAGGGTTTCATGATTTGGTGGGTGTCTGACGGGGTTTGGTAGAGATGGATGGATTCGGTGGCGGAGATGGGGTTTCGGATAACCCTAACACGGACGATTTCAAGGAATTCACGGCGGGTCAGTCAGGTTGGCTTTCGATTCGCTCACTCTCTCTCTTGCTTTTTTTCGATCTGGAGCTTCTCGTGTTGTGGACCGATTGGATTCATTTCGTTTATATGTTTGTTTCGTCACTGTTTAATCGGGTCTGGGCACTTCGATTCTTTTAGGGGCTCTGTTTCTTGGGTTTTGTTGGAGATCCGTGAATTTGTTTTTGATAATTCGGGAGATTGTGCAAATTATTGCTTCATTTTATCATCCGGGTTTCGACTTGTTACTGGTTTTGGTCCTTTTTTTTTTTCTATTTCGAATTTTAATTGTTTGGGTTTTGTGGTCTGTGGTTTTGTTGCTGTTCCAAGTGTTCCAGCTTGTAAGATCTGGAAGGAGATGCTGTTTTTCTGGTGTGTAATTGTGCTGTGAAGTTGGTGAGATCTATGGGTTCTGTGTTAGTTTTTATATAATCAGGATTTAAGTGATGGGTAAGTGTGGAAATGTCTGGAGATTTTATTCTTTATTATAATCTGCAAGTGTTCTTGTTTTGTTAGCTTGAACTTCTAATCTTTTTTTTTTTGTCTATTGTAATCTTTATAAGCTATCTGCAGGGGGGTTTTACAATTAGGTTTCTGTATATTATGATCTGTTCTTTCCTGCTCACTCAGTTATTTTATTATTATGGTTGAAAATTTGATGGTAATTGGGGACCTTGTAGAGTTTTATCTTCATCTTTTAGCTTCTTATCGGACTGGCTTGAAGTTTTTGTCGTGTTATTTGTTAGGGGTGATGATTATGTTTAATGGGGAATTATTTTTTACTCACTGTAAAATGAACTTGGCTTATTGGATTGGGCAGAAAATGCATTATTTGATGCCTCCCAATATGCGTTCTTTGGTAACGATGGCGTGGAGGAAGTAGAGTTGGGAGGACTGGAGGACGATAATGACAATGGAATTGTAGCTGATTTTGATGATGAATACCGGTATTCCTCCATTGAGGATCGAGAAGAGGTGGCTATTTCTCTGTCTTATTGTTTTTTATATATATTTTAAATTAGAAGTTTGATCCATCTGTAAGTTATATTTTTGAATTTGTAAGATTGATCTGGTGGATGTTTGGTGACATTTTCATGTTCAATTTTGGAAGCTATTGACATTGTTAATTGACTAGCAATTTTAAATTGATTAACCTAGTTCCTTTCTGTAATAAATGTTTAGTACCAATTGACTGTTGAACTATTTGCATTTCCTTATTTTTTGAGCTAAATATAGGGAGTATCTTATAAAAGGAAATAATTCCCCTAGAACAATGGAGACGAGGGATCTCTTGAAGAAGAAAAAGTAAAAAGGAAAATTAACATAAAAACCGAACCCTGGGCTCCATAGCCCTCAACCATAGCCCCCGGGGAAGACAAAATACCTCTTAATGTATTCTACACTCCTTTCCATTTATCTCCCATGTGCCATGGTGATGTGTCCTCATAGCGCTTTCATCCATGATGGGAGACTATTAGGTGCCCATGTATTTTTCACATAGATTCTTTTCATTTGGAAGAGACTTTTGTTTCATGCAAGCCGTAGTCCCTAACATACCGCACGGGGGTTCAAGCTTTGGAATTTGGCTTCCTTTCTTTCGTTTCCCTTTTTTACTTCTAGTTTTAAACCATTTCCACATATCTTCCTTTCTAGTTTTGCATTTCCTAATATTAGGTAGTCAAAGATTTGACAGTGTTGTTTTACATCAAAGCTAAATATAGGGAGTGTCTTGTTGTTTTTTATATATATTTTAAATTAGAAGTTTGATCCATCTGTAAGTTATATTTTTGAATTTGTAAGATTGATCTGGTGGATGTTTGGTGACATTTTCATGTTCAATTTTGGAAGCTATTGACATTGGTAATTGACTAGCAATTTTAAATTGATTAACCTAGTTCCTTTCTGTAATAAATGTTTAGTACCAATTGACTGTTGAACTATTTGCATTTCCTTATTTTTTGAAATGTTTAGTACCAATTGACTGTTGAACAATAAGACACTCCCTATATAAAAGCTAAATATAGGGAGTGTCTTATTGTTTTTTATATATATTTTAAATTAGAAGTTTGATCCATCTGTAAGTTATATTTTTGAATTTGTAAGATTGATCTGGTGGATGTTTGGTGACATTTTCATGTTCAATTTTGGAATCTATTGACATTGTTAATTGACTAGCAATTTTAAATTGATTAACCTAGTTCATTTCTATAATAAATGTTTAGTACCAATTGACTGTTGAACTATTTGCATTTCCTTATTTTTTGAGCTAAATATAGGGAGTATCTTATAAAAGGAAATAATTCCCCTAGAACAATGGAGACGAGGGATCTCTTGAAGAAGAAAAAGTAAAAAGGAAAATTAACATAAAAACCGAACCCTGGGCTCCATAGCCCTCAGCCATAGCCCCCGGGGAAGACAAAATACCTCTTAATGTATTCTACACTCCTTTCCATTTATCTCCCATGTGCCATGGTGATGTGTCCTCGTAGCGCTTTCATCCATGATGGGAGACTATTAGGTGCCCATGTATTTTTCACATAGATTCTTTTCATTTGGAAGAGACTTTTGTTTCATGCAAGCTGTAGTCCCTAACATACCGCACGGGGGTTCAAGCTTTGGAATTTGGCTTCCTTTCTTTCGTTTCCCTTTTTTACTTCTAGTTTTAAACCATTTCCACATATCTTCCTTTCTAGTTTTGCATTTCCTAATATTAGGTAGTCAAAGATTTGACAGTGTTGTTTTACATCAATGGTTCTCTGTATGAATTTTTTATCCTTGTATGGTTAATAAGCTCATTTTTTTACATGTTTGTCTGCGTAGTCATTTTATTGTTTGTTAAGTTGTCCATTTTCATGTGTATTCAGGTTAAAATAAAATATCTCTTAATGCACTATTGCACTTGATTGATTTCAGAAAGACAAATTGAGGACAGTGCAGAATTTTAGATCATGAATGACAACGAATTGCCTTTGATTGTTAGAAAGACTGCAGCAACTTATATTTTGAACTTCGATGTTGTGAATTTTATTCATAATATAGACACGATTTAAGCTGAATTGTGTCTTGGTTGCAACTATCGATTGATGCATTGTCCCTCATGGTTTTAAATCATCATGTATCAGTACTGTACTACTGTATCTGTTATTTATAAACTGATATGATACAATATGATATAATATAATTTGTTTTCATAGTCCATACTGGTTGTGTGTTTTTAGATGTATTGAGAATTATAGTTGAGGTTACTTATGTCTAAGAGTTGTAGTCAAGAGACATTTTTATAAACTAAAAAAATGCAATTAAGCATGGCTAAGACACATTATATAATATCTAGAAGTATGAACACATCCACAATAGGCCATTATGCATACCAGCACTTCGATCTGTGGTGTTTTCTGTTAACAAACTACATTAGAAATAGGCATTTCTGTCAAGAAAAGAAATCAGATGACTGTATGTATTATTTTAGGGTTTAGGATTTAGCGTATCATGCCGATATATATAACTGTGATCAGTTAAGATATAACATACTGTACTTATTATAACTTCAATACTGCACACATGTGACTACGTGGAAAACCTCTTTTATATGAGACGTACAAATCAAACCCTACAAATCAATATTAATGTGCGTTTTTTATCTAGGAGAAATTACAATACAAACCTTGAAAAACCTTACCAAACAGTCTCTGTTTGGTTGTGCACGTCTTAACGTGTATGCACATGTGGTGATGTAAATGGTAATTGTTGATTCCTTTTTTTGGGGAGGTGCAATTGCTGATATATTCTCTGTGAGTTAAAAATATCATAAGCAAACTTATTCCTCTGATCGCCACTGCAAATTATGAAAAGAAATATGGTTATTTGTTTAATATTTGACACCCCTTTTTTTGGATACAAGAAATTAGTACGTTCTTTCCTGACATCAAAATTCACATTTTCATAAAGAATCAGTTTTGAAATTGAGATAATTGAAAGAGACAACTAGTTTCCATTCCAAAATGGAAAGGTACACAACACATGACTATGGATGCTTCGAGGAAAAAGGGAAAAGAAAATACTTGGATTGAGTAGATAGGCTGATGTCCCTTTCTCTCTGGCCTTTTTTTTTGTGTGTGTGTGTGTTTTTAGAACACTTAGTTCTCAGTAGTTTTGACATGTCCACACATCATAGTACATCATCAGAACACATATAAGACAATTTTGCTGCTTTGCAATGCTATCCTGGTTTTTTACATTGTCCATGTATATGTGGGGGTGTTCTGAAAAGTGGAGTTTCTCCTGAAATACTGGTTATATGGAGTATGACGCTTAATATATTAATGAATTGTTGATATAAGTTGTATGTTGTTATGGCATCGTTGTTAAAGATAAATCCTGTTTGTGCTTTAATTTTTTTACCATGGTGTTCATATGTATTTTCAACCTATTGATAAGTCTTACTTTTGAGTGAAAGGTAGACAATTGCCATCTCGATTATATTAATAATTCGAAGTACAATGTTTTAAGTGAGGTTGGAAAGCAAGAGGAAAACTAAGCAAACATACAATAACCGGCCACCAACGAACACGTCCTGGTCCGTACATGGAAGAAAATTCTACAGGGGAGGCCAGCTACACCTGTGCAGTCCTCCACAATCAAATGATAGCCCAATAGATCAATTCTACTTGCCCCCGCAATATGCTTGCCCCACGGTTCTTGAAATACATTTGGTCCTCCTTGAACAATACTCCATTACTCTGATAAGTCCTACTCGTGTATGAAAATATCAAGCTACCAAATTTTTGGCCTCAGAAAACTTACAAAGAAACTCACTTACAGTTGTTAACGACTATAATCAATTAATTCTTCAGAACAAAGTTACTTGATTGGTGGTAACTTTTTTAATTAATAGGAAGGGATGATCTCGAACTTTCAATGAACGCTCACTGTCAAATTAATTTATCAAAACACTCAGGCTCTCCCTCATTTCATACACTATAAATACTGCAAAATACGTGTGCTCACTTTCTTTGATTGAATATCTGAATTGTGAGTTAACTAATGTGGGATGTTGTCTGGTCCATGTTTTCCACCCATTGTGATAACAATGTCCCTTTCTCTGTAGTTTGATCCAATAGTGCATTGTTCCATTCAAAATGGTGGTGGTTTTCAGGGATGATAATTCACCCTGCAGCCTTATAAACTACATGGCATGCAAAGTTCTTCATATAAAGGAGTGACCATTTGTTGCATTAGATTATCTGCAATCCCTCTGTATTATATGGAAGTTCTTTTGATTTTCAACACTGAAGATGGTTGTTCTGTCAATAAAATTGGGGTTCAGTACATGTCTTTATGGCTGAACAATGGTCTTTTGTAGTTATGCGATATTCTAATTTTGTACTTTCATTGCAACTCTGATTTTTCTGGTAACCCACTACCCTCTCTTATCCATGGATGGGGTCTCTGTTGCAATCCCTGGATGGGTATACACTGTCAGGTTCATCAATTTTTTTATATTTTTTTTTATTTTTTTAATCTATTGATGTTTATGGGTATGCATCATGCTTATCATATATTTCTGATATTCCTGAAGCTTTGAATTTGAAATAACTTATAGATTTGATATAAGGTTTTTTAACATGAAAAACTTTTGCATTTGCAGGGTGAAGGTTTAGGCTCTCTATCAGATGTTGATGATCTTGCGACCGCCTTTTCGAGGGTAAGTTTCAGATACCTTCCTTTATAGTTTGGCACTGATATGATTGCTCATGCTAATTGAATTTTTATTTTTTTAATTTTTTTATATAGTAATGAGAATTCAGCCTGAGTTGAATAAACTTATCCTGATGAATTCTTATTCCAAATTATATTTTTTTCCTGAATTCTTATCTATTAGATATGGTCTGATATTGCTGTGAATCAAGATCTTTTTCTTCCCGATTACCATTTCCCAACATATATAAATAAGCAAGTAATGATATACATTTCAATGCTGACTTGATGCTGTATGTCATTGGATACTTTTCCTCCAGGTGATCTCATTAGATGTTAAGTATTAGGTGCTTCAGATTTTTTTTCCCTCATCATGATGTATTTCTTCATTTCATCAAGTCCGCCTTGTATCCCATGATTCATGATTTTGCGGCACATGATTCGCAGAGACCCATGAGTGTTGAGGAAGTTGTAGATAACCCATTCCCTGAATATTGGATTGCTCTTCTTTTCATAATATATTTATTAAGGAGCTATTTACTTTGTCATATCAACTGATATGTAAGATTCATTGTTTTAATGATCATAGGATTTTGGATCTTCAATGTATAAGAAAATCTTATAGGCCTTGAAATCTGGACATAATTGCTTCAGGAATCTCTAACCTGAAGCCTAATTGGACATGCTTTCCTATAATGGTAATTGGATTGTCTTTGGAATGAGATGTATCTGCTCTTGAAAATTTATCTGCTTTTAGATATGCATTTTGCTCTATATATCAACATTTTTTTTCTGTGTGGTTCAAACTTTTCTCTCATGTTCTCGTGTAGTACTGCCAGTTTTCTGGTTGAATTATCTGGGATTTGCATATGATGCTGATGTATGTCTTTGCTTGCAGTTGAAGAGAGGCGTTAGTGAACCCAGGAATGCAGGAGTCATTGGTGACAGGGGATCTTTTTCTAGAGAAAGTGAGTACCTTTATGATTTTCTGCCTAATAATTTGAATTTTCTGCTAACATTTGGCAATTGAAACTTGAAAAAGCAACTGAGAATGATTACCTTTCTGACATAAATATCTAGTCTGTTATTACTTGTTTCATCTTCAACTTGCAAATGGTTTATGTAATTTATTTATGTGTTATTGACTGTGCTACATGTTACCAGAGGATTTTGCGAAGATTTATCAATTGTTTACTCATTTGTTTATGCATGAATTCCAGCAACTGTTACGTATTTCCTGATATCAGGAAGATTAACTTGGCAAAGATTTTTTTTTATTGATTTGGCATGTACAACTAGGGATTACCGAAAAAAGATTAATTTTATTGATATGAAACCTAAGATGCCATGGTCCATCATAAACCATAATCCATTTGTTTTTTTTTTTTAGTCTGTCGATTACAAGTGGTATTTTTTGTCTGGTTTTCTTTCTTACTTTATTGGCTGTAGAGAAATAAACTTTTAAAGCTTACTTAATTTATTTATGACTCAATATCTGTTTTGTTTGTTCTTTCGTTTATAAAATTTAAAAATTGTGATTTCCACTTCCTGGAAAACATTGCTCTTTATGACCTTGTTCTCTCTAGTAATATGAGTTTATTTTTTATGGTCTTATGCATAGTTGTTCATACAATATGATTATATATATGTTAGCGGGCACTAATTTTTTTCCCTTTCAGTTTATATTCCATCTTTCTTTACTCTTATTCAAGTATGGTAAAATTGATAAACATCACCGTACTACCTTCTCAGGTTCCTCTACTGCAGATTGGGCTCAAGATCCAGAGTTCCCTACATGGTTGGATCAGCAAATTTTAGATGCTGAAAATGTCCAGGAAGGCAAACGATGGTGGTCTCAGCCACAATCTTCTTCTGCTCGTCTTGCAGAATCCAAACCATTGTACAGGACGTCTACATACCCTCAGCAGCCTCTGCCGCAGCACAGCTCCAGTGAGCCCATTCCTGTACCCAAATCAAATTTCACTTCCTATCCTCCCCCTGGTGGCCGGTCTCAGGCTTCACCGAGCCATGCACATCATCCGAACATGCCATCACTCACTTCTGGACCCCAGATGCCTTTTTCTGCTCCAAATCTTTCTCCCTTCTCCAATCCTCAGCTTCATCTAGCAGGACCTCCTCATAGGTTACCCTATGGGGGAAACATGCCTCAATTTCCACCTCCAGGCCTCCCCAATGTCCCCATGAACGGTCAGTCACAGAATCACTGGCTGAACCAGGCTAACCTTTTTCCAGGGGATCACCCAAATCTCTTACCAAATATGTTGCCCCATCCAAATGGTCTCATGCCCTCGCAGTTACTCGCTCAGCAGCAACAGCAGCGGTTACATTCAATCCAGTCAACCTTGCCTCATTTTTCAGCTTTGCAATCTCAGCTATTTGGTCCACATCCACCACCCCCACATCTCATCAGTAAATATGAAGCAATGCTTGGGATGGTGGAGATGAGAGAACATCGATCAAAGCCAGGACAGAGAGGGAGGCAGAACATGCGGTTCTCCCAGCAGGCCTCAGACACTGGCAGCCAGAAGGGTGACAATGGTTGGCCACAGTTCAGGTCCAAGTACATGTCAGCAGATGAAATTGAGAGCATTCTGAGAATGCAGCATGCTGCCACCCACACGAATGATCCATATGTGGATGACTATTACCACCAGGCCTGCGTTGCTAAGAAAACTTCGGGATCAAGACTGAAGCACCATTTCTGCCCAACCGTGTTAAGGGACCTTCCCTCTCGAGCACGTTCCAATAATGAACCACATGCTTACCTCCAAGTTGATGCCCTTGGGCGGGTCCCATTCTCATCCATAAGAAGGCCCCGTCCACTCCTTGAAGTCGATCCTCCATCTGGTGCAGGAGACAGTGCACTCGATCAGAAATCTCAGGAGAAGCCTCTTGAACAGGAGCCAATGCTGGCAGCGAGGATTGCAATAGAGGATGGACTGTACCTTCTGCTTGATGTGGATGATATTGACCGGCTCTTACAGTTCAGCCAACCCCAAGATGGTGGATCCCAGCTTAGGCGGAGGCGCCAACTTCTGCTGGAGGGACTTGCCACTTCACTCCAGCTGGTTGACCCACTCAGCCCAGGCAAGGGAGGTGCCCACTCAGTCGGGCTGGCCCCAAAGGATGATCTTGTCTTTCTTCGTCTGGTCTCACTCTCAAAAGGCCGGAAGCTGCTCTCACGCTTTCTAAACCTCCTATATCCTGGAAGCGAGCTGTCCCGGGTCGTATGCATGGCGATATTCCGGCATCTTCGGTTCTTATTTGGTGGCCTTCCCTCAGACTCTAGTGCAGCTAATACGACAACCAAACTTGCCCAGGTGGTTTCTGGATGTGTCCGAGGAATGGACCTCAATGCACTTAGTGCATGCCTTGCAGCTGTCGTTTGTTCTTCAGAGCAGCCACCACTTCGTCCTCTCGGAAGTCCTGCTGGAGATGGGGCATCTGTGATCATAAAATCCGTTCTTGAGAGGGCCACCGATCTTCTAACTGATCCCCATGCGGCAGGAAACTTTAACATGCCCAACCGGGCTCTTTGGCAGGCATCATTTGACGCCTTCTTTGGGTTGCTCACAAAGTATTGCCTGAGCAAATATGACAGCATAACGCAGTCATTATTGATGCAGGCCCTACCAAACACACCTGTTATTGGATCAGAAGCTGCAAGAGCTATTAGCAGGGAAATGCCTGTTGAGCTTCTGAGGGCAAGCCTTCCTCACACGGATGAGCACCAACGTAAGCTGTTGCTGGATTTTGCTCAGAGGTCTATGCCTGTTGCTGGCTCTAATGCTCAAGGAGGGAGCAACGGGGGGCAGCTGAATTCTGAGTATGTGCCTGGTTGATTAAAACATCACTGGTTGAAGCGTGAACGACTTAGAAATACCAAGTTTCACCCCCTCTTGAAAACAAAATGCGGAGGAGGGTTGTGAGCAACCTTAGGAATCAGGTCAACGTATTTTGGATATGTTGCTGTTTTTTTTTTTATCCCTCTTATCAGGTTTAGTTCAACTTGAGTTTTTACCTTTGATGAACTTATACAGCCCATCCAAATCTTGTGTGTTATTATTATTATTAGAGATACACCTCTGTGGGAGTTGTGACTGGAAGTGTTTTTTTTTTAAATCTTCTGGGGAGCTTTATTTTAATTGCTCTGTAGTGAAAACTCCAGACAAGTCTGTAGTGGGGATAGGAATGTACAGGTTTTGTTGTCTGAGAGAAGGTCATCCCTGTTCTTCTAAAAGGAGAGTGGAGAATGGCAAACAAAAGAAGACCTTTGGGATAATATGTTTTGGTGGGGAGAATATGGTTTTCATTCGGATGGTTGTTTCTGGGTTTTAGCAGGGTGGGTTGTTTCTCCTTTTTTTTAAAAAAAATGAAAATTATTTATTTTAATCTTTGTTGTTCTCATTTATGTAATGATAGTCCTTAAAAACTGAGACTTGTGATGATATGTGACTTGAAAGGCTTCAATCTGAGTCCCCTCTGTTATAATTGTGCACAATGGAGAGCAGTGAAAATCATTTGATCAAAATGTGGCTTTGATTGTGACTCATTAATGTCTTTGTGTGCTGTTGTTTGTTGATGGGCAGAACACGTTACCCTTGTTTTTAGGTCATGTATTACAAACATTTATCACACAATGTGTGTTTTCAATGTGACATGTGATGTCCTTTTTCTCCAACATCTTCTTCCATTAACTTATTAAGTTACAAGTAGATTCTTCTACTAAAGTCAAGGCTCTATGCACATGTACGTTGCTCATAAATACTATTTCATGTATGAGAACATGGTTACTGTTTCACGGAAATATAATTTTTTTGTATAGAGCGCTTTGGGATAGTTTTCAACATTGAATTGAATGCGTGATTGGTGGGGATTTTTGTTTTTTTTTTTTTTTTTTGGGGAATTATAGGGATTTCTATTTTAATGATCAATATAAAAATAGACAATGTATGAAAGGAAAAGGAATGAGAAGAATGGAGGAAAAAACATAAAAATAATTGCATTGCGCTAGATCCAAATCACTCACACACATGTTAGAATGGTGAAGAGCATCACTTTCTTCAACTTGCTGTTGTCGCCCTTCTTCTTCATGCATGCAGCCGTCTCCTAAATATCCTCCATTGAGCGAAAATGTAAGCTCCTGATGGTGAGACTATCCCTAGTACACCATAATTAAAGTTACAATTATATTTTGATTGGTGGGATATTTTGTATGGAGCGTGGTGAGACTACCCGTAGTACACCATAATTAAAGTTACAATTATATTTTGATTGGTGGGATATTTTGTATGGAGCGTTATCGTCATCGCCTATGGTTGATACAAAATAGGTGCAGTAAAAATATGAAGATAATTAAATCATTTTTAAGATGTAAATATGAGATACATTAAAAGAACACTTTGTTGACAAGTGTGAAATACGACGATGATAAATTAATTTTTTATTTTTTTTATTTTTGTAAGTTAAGGTTCTACATGATTGCTAGAACATTTTGTGTATCTTTAGAGAAGGTAGTTGATTTTGATGACAAGCATTGATATACTCAGTCCATTTTACAGTACCATCTGTAGTCTTATACACTATGATAACATAATATATATTGTGATATCATGGTGTATGAGCTTTATTATAGTGCATAAAAATGTTTAAAATAAAATTATTTTTTCAAAGAAAAATATACTATTGTGTCACGGGGCGATTACACCCACACCGCATATCAAGAAACCCACATCATTGTTCGACCCACCCCAAGTTTTTTTTACAAATCTCTAAACCCACACCCCAATATATATATATATGTGAAACCTCACGGTGGAAACCCAACCCCAACCATTTTACAAATCACACTCACCTCTCTCTCTCTCTCTCTCTCTCTCTCTCTCTCTCTTAGGTGGTGAATCCATGGCGAATACGACAGAGATCGCTCATGTTCGATCGCCAATCCTCTACGTGGGGGACCTCTACCCCTCCGTGGTAGAGTCCGACCTCGCCTCCGCCTTCCCCCCCTTCGGAGACATCGCCTCCGTCCGGGTCTGTAGGGACCGCCTCCATCTGCGTCGATGGAGAGTGCAGATCTTGAGGAGATGTTCGGGAGGTTCAGGATGATCGTCTTCTGCAAGGTTGCGACGGAGGATGATGAGCGTAGCAAAAGCTTTGGGTTTGTGCAGTTTGAGAGAAAGGAATACACCTACGCCACGATGAAGGAATTGGACGACAGCCTTACCCCTGAAAATAAAAGGCTGCAAGGATTCTTTTTTAGTTTTTGTTGGTTCTGTTTTCCATATTGGATTGTGAGTTTTTGATTTATGAAATGAATTCTCTGCTTTGTGAGTGTTATATGTGAATTAAGAAGTGTAAATATGTTTTCTTGTATGGGTTCTTGCTGAGTAACCCTTAAGTCCTAATTCTTTTGCTTGTTTAGTTTGGATTGATAATCTTGATTGTTCCCACGTATGTTTATGATTTGATGTCATTTGACCAAAGTCAGTCAATCTTCACTCTAACCGGACAACTGGCGTTGGTCGAACTGGGATGTTAAAAACAACTAAAGATAGTCGAACTACGGTCAGCAAGGAGTGAAGCTTCTGGAACTCATTCGACAAATCACAGTCGATCCTGACATTTTATGGACTACAGTACGAGATCGCCCTAGGCCATTTAGGACGACTGAAGTCAATCGAACCAGGTTCCAAATGGATCAGAACTGTTCTGGAACCCATTCGACCGATTTCAATCGACCATAACCTTATAAGTACGACAAACTCTGGTCGAACATGTGAGTTTTAGACAAATGTAGATAGTCGAACTAGATCCAAAACTTAGCAAAGGTTCTCCGGAACTGATTTGATGGGTTGAAGTCAGCGAACCAGGTCTAAAACAGTCTGGAACTGATTCGACGGGTTAAAGTCAATCATCATATATGAGGTACGACATGAGTTAGTCATGCTGGGACATTGCAGACGACTGAATGTAGTCGAACTAGATCCAAAACTTACCAAAGGTGCTGTAACACTTCGACCAAATTCAGTCGATCACCATCATTATGGACAACTGTCATTGGTCGCCCTGGTCCGTCTGGAGCGACTAATGTAAGTCGAACCAAATGCAGAACTCGCCAAACATTCTTTAAGACTTGTAAGATTTAACTAAACCACCTTTACAAAATATATCTTGTATTATCAAGATCTACACAACACACCACATCTACAAAATATTATATTTGAACCATCTATACAAATTATTCCCCATTTAGGGTTTCATTCTTCAAGTGCAAACAACTCAGTGGCCGCCGAAGAGATCACCGGTGAAGGTGGATGGAAGGGACGATGAAAGTAGTTGCCGGAGAAGTGATCGGCCGACCAGGCGACAAAGAGAGCCATTGCATGAGAGCGAGGTGTGAAATGGGTTTTGGAATGATTTTTTTTTTTGTATTTGAGTTTTGGGGATGGGGAGTGTGGTCTTATGGATTCTTATGGGGTGAAAAGTACAAGAGGTGAGCACTGTTTAAATGGTGTGGGATAGGATGGGGTGGCTTTCAGCTTTTGAAATATAAAAGTAATTGATTTTTTTGTAATTTTTTACGGTGTGGGGTACTCAATTAAAGGTGTGGGTATAACCGCCCCCTTGTGTCATATCATATATTTCATTTTATGTAACAATATGTACTTCAAATGGAGAGTAAATTTTTTTTTTAAAGAAGAGCGGTGTGGACTGTGTATGGAGCTACACGGGGTTGACATCATTTTTCTTTGATGACCACTTCATGTCCCTCGACGGTTCATGGGAAGCAGAGAGGAATCTTTGTTGAGCCGAAGACATAGTGTAATAGCCAAAGTGTTGCAGTCTTTTGTCCTGTAGTCACATGGGCTATTTGGTTATCACGGAACCATATCATCTTTAAGAGTTAGTTTAACAATAGGTTAAACTTTTGAAGATAAGCTATCCTAATTTTAAAGGATAAAAAATTAATTAATCTTGTTTTGTATTTATATTTGTCAAAATTGGAAGAAAAAATGGGGATAAATGCTATCTCAACTTTTAGATGGAACAAAATATACTCATTTTTATTTTAAAATTAGAATAATTGTTCATAGTTTATCTCGATTATTTTTTATACCATACATGGATAAACTGTCCTCCCACTTAATTATCCCCATAATTACACCTTATCCCACCACCTTTCCTCTTGTCAAACCAGCCATAAGAGAACAAATGTGTGTTCTGAAAATATTTGAGAGTTGGTAGTGTCTTATTAAAGATTTAAGTGTATATTGCGTGAGTGCTTATAGAGTGTTGTATTCTAGAGGGAGGCTCAGTGGCTCACTATTGAGGATCAGGATTGAGTAGATACCTATTCTACCTTGATCCCTGTTTTCTTTGGAACCATTCAACATTTGTTTGTTTTTTAGCGTAGTTTTTTTTTCTAATACAAGGGTGTATGTCTACCTAAGGGTGGTAAATGAGTCGATTAAGCCAAGCTTTGACATATTCAAGCTCGACTCGTTTATAAACAACTGTGTCGAATCGAGCTCATGAACCTATTGTTCTTCTTTATTTTAGGGTTTTTAGGGGTTTAAAACAAAATTTTAGCCTAAATGAGCCAAGTTCATGAGCTTAAATGAGCATAGTTTTGTATTACTTTGATGTTTTGATTTTACAAAGGGGTTGAACTAACCTTTAACTAAGTTTTTTATAATACAAACAAGCCGAGTTTGAACAGAAAATGAAGCTCGATCTAGGTCCCGAGCCTAACTGAGCTTTAAAAATTGTTCAAGCTCATTCGTTTATCTAATTGAACAAGCTTGAACGAGCTCAAACCGAGTTAAGCCCGAGCGGCTTGGTTCGTTTATCAACCCTATGTCTACTGTTTCTCTAAAAAAAAACAAAAGCATATCTATCTTTTAAATTTTATATGTTTTTTAACATTCCTTTTAAATATAAAATATTTCTCTTAAAACAAAATGGGAACATGGGATAGTAGCCCTGGTTCTCTGTTTTGGGAACCCAAACAGGGTAGTTAGTGAAAAAAAGAGTGAGACAAGTAACTATTTTGGGCTAACTCATAAAAAAAAAGTATTTTGGGCTAAGTTGAACAAGTAAAATTTTATTTGAGAGTTGAACGCTGATACACTCAATTCATTTTATAGCCCAGGTTGATGCCTCATACATTATGATAGTGCATAGTGCAGTTTATACTGTTCTATCATAATGTAAGAGGTTCTATCATAGTGTACCGTAATTTTTTTAATGAAAAAATACACTATTGTATTTCAATATATACTTTATTTCATGTAACAACATGTACTTCATTAGGGACTGTATGTTTTTTTTTTTTAAAAAAAAAACGGTGTGGACATTTTCCTTGAGAGTTTTAAAATAATTATATCAAATTTGAAAAAAAAATTAAACCGTTTATTCTTTTCTTCCTTGCATGGTTTTAGCTTTTAAATATCCCTTGATTTTGTGTAGCATCATACATGTTTGGATGAGGCCCGATGAACCTTCAATAGTTCAGAAAAATCATTTTGTTTATCAGAATAAAAAGTAATAGATATGTTTGTATAAACTAGCATATATTTTGATAGTAATTTTAAATTTTTTTAAAATAGTCTAAATTAAAGTATCATTTCTTATTATTTTAAAAAATGATCTCATTTAACTATTCATCCACATTAAAAAAAAATATGTTACATTTGTCACATATCTCATATAGAAACGGGTAACATAAGAAAAGAAATGTCATTTAAAAAATTTTATGTTTTGATTTAAATTTTGTCTACAACATATCTAAAATTTATTTGAAGTTAACTAAACAAAAAAAAAATTACATTTTGCATTTTCATTTAGAATATAAAAAAAAAACACTATTTTACTCAGCATAGAATATTATATATCTTGATATAGCTGTATCAATAGTGAAATGCTAACCCTATTCAAATGGAGGTTTAGATAGCAATCACATCCATTCATCTAACAAGTGCTGAACAAATACAAGAGTGAATCTTTCTCCTTTTTCTTGATTTTGAAAACGCTCTTTCAAACTTTTATAAATTTTAATTTTTAATATATTCATTTCAAAATTTTTACTATTCCTATCCCGAGTGTTGACCCCTTTGCACGGGGCGCTCTTCCTTTTTTTTGCATTTTATTATTTTTAATTATGCTATAATTTTCTTCTTATCATCTTTTAGACATTATCTATATTGAATCCTTTCGAAACGAATATGCTCAATTTATTCTACGAAAAAAAAAAAAAAAAAGGTTTTCAGGAGCTTCTCTGTTTTGTGTGCCATCTCATTGTACAAAAACTGAATTATAATTTATAACTCTCCATTGTGTACTTGAAAAGCTGACCAATAGATTCCTGACAAATAACACAGATATAGAAGTACCCCCAACTGTTTCCATACGTTTCCATACGTTTTCCTTCTCGTTATAAAAAAAAAAAAAAGGGAAAAATCCATATAACCCCCTGTAAACCGAGTGACATTCATGTAACCCCTTGACTTTTCTTAAAATCCATATGACCCCTTAAAAATATCTAATAAATCCAAATAACCCCCTGAATAAAATTTACGTTTATAGATGATGAATATTTGTGAATATTATGTTTGGTTAATCCTGATAGAAAATATAGTATACAAAAAAAAACTTATAATATGTTAAAAATGTAAAAAATCTTATATAAAAGATAATTTTATCCCTCTAGATAGGGTTTTATAATATATCAAGAGAGAGTAAATCGTTATTTTTATAGGATTTTTCACATTTTTAACACATTGTAGTGGTTTTTTTTTAATATTATGTTTTCAGTTAGGGTTAATTAAACAAAATATTCCTCATCTATTAACGAAAATTTATTTAGGGGGTTATTTGGATTTAGTAGGTGTTTTCAGGGGGTTATATGAATTTTAAGAAAAGTGAGGGGTTTATATAGATTTCAATCAGATTGTATTTCCTAAAAAAAAAAAAAAAACGAAGAACCTCCTTTTTCCAAAGCAAAGCATGAGTCAGCACATCTCACGACACTGGTTAGCTTTTTGCATCATCAGTTACCCTTTTAAAACAACTTTTATGTTTAATCCCTCTCACATGTTATGATCCCAATTACATTTTTAGTGTGCCAAAGTATGTACTTTTACATATGTGAGTATATATTCATATAAATATACATTTATTTTATATAATTTCATGTGAATAATAAAAAAATGGGTATTTTATATAATTTCATTCTTGTCTTCCTAACTTGATATATGAAATTTTTAATAGAATGTATATTCAGTTAAACATTTATTATTTCAATAGAAAATTAAAAACTTTGATTTGTAAAATATTATGTTTTATTAGATAAATATATATCCTTCAATATATAAGCCATCTCTTGACATATTCGTAGATGAACCCCCACTTTATCAAGGGTCTTAGATTAAGTCATTTTTCTCTAATTGGAGAATATTTAAGCAGAAAAAAAATAAAACAAAAAAAAGAATAAAAAATTTGTCCAACAAATCCATGTATATTGGTTTTTTTAAAATAGTTACGAGAATATGAATAAAATAATTAATAAATTTAAATGTAAATATTTTCATAAGCAACTGCTTCTCCAAAATTACCCAAAAATATTGAATTTTTTTATAACAAATATTTTCTTAAGAAAATATGCTAGTTTGACGCGTCCCCTCATGCACTTTTATCTTTTTAACATTGTGTTTTTTTTTATATATATACACTTTTCCCTGTTTGGATCGAGGAATAAATAATTCAGGGGTTTATATGTATTCTAGGAAAAGATAACTTTATCAATGGAATAAGTGACTTTCTGTTTGATTATGTTTTTTTTTATTCTCATTGGAAAACGTAATAATAAAGATTGAGTTGTTTGGTTAATGAAGAATAAAATGTGAATAAGGTGTAAAAAATTGATTTGACATGTGTGCCCTATTGATGTATAAGAGGTAATGATAGATGATTTGATGAGATGAGATGTGATTTTTTTTAAGTGATGGTGGGCCCCACTTTCCATGGGAATAGATAAGATGGGTATAAGCTTATCTCAGGGATTACTTAGAAATTTTATACTCTTTTATACTCATTTATATTGGCATAGTAATATCAAGTTATACTCTGTAAACAATTAGCTATTTTCTCTATCCATTCTTATACCATCCTTATACCCCCCTTATACCACCTTAACCCCCCATCTCAACATGGGGGGTTTGAGTTTTATTCTATCCATATTACATCACAAGAATAATTGTGTAACATTTTTTGAATTTTTGTTTTATTTTATATACTATGATAAAATCTTATATACTAGGACAACATAGTATTATTGTGTTATTATAGTGCATGGGGCTAACAAAGGGGGATACAAAACAAATTGAATATATCAAACCCTTTTCTAAACTCAAGGAACATATCAATATGTATGTTTCTTCTCTGGCAATGCCAAATATGCATTGGCAAAGCCACAATACTAACAAACATAATTGTGGTCACCCAAAGCTTAAAAAAAGAAAACCAAACACTAAGCACGAGCTTATTATATTTCTAGCTGACTAGTGGCTCTTCAATAGGCAAGAATTGTAGATTTTTGGATGTAGTGATGCAGAGAAATTTCATTTTGATTTCATTTGATCTTTTGAGGGGCCCCACTCTAGTTTGATAGCTAGCCAGCATACATTATTTCAGAAGCCTAAAGTCAGAGATTGATGATGGCATGATTTCAAAGCTTAGGCTGATGATCTGTATTTTTCTTTCCTTTGTTTATTGAACTAATTGCAAAGTAAACCTCACCATCACATAATGTTACGCGATTTTGGGTTGAATGACACCTCTCTCTCTCTCTCTCTCTCTCTCTCTCTCTCTCTCTATATATATATATATATATATATATAAAAGGGAAAACAATTGTTCTTACTTTTTAGGTGGCAAGCATTATTTCATGCTAAGGGACCTCAGGAATTATCTTAATAAGAAAAATTATTGCAGAGTTAAATTAGAGGTATATTAGCAAACACTAAACAGATGAATACACGCCTTGCAATCAAATAGGTATACATCTGTTTGATCAAATTCAACTGAAAATTGGAGAATTTCAAGATCAACAATGGTAGTAGTATCATATCTTACACCCTGTTTCGATAGTGGAATAAAGGTGAATAAGGTTAAAAATATATTTGTTTTTAAAGAATAGATGAATATAATTATGTCAGAATAGGTAAGAATAAACTAATATAAGTATTTCAGGTCTCATCTGAAATTGTGTTACTTCGCATTCCACTGATATAAGGAGGACGCACATTTCAAATCATCTATCATTACATCTCATATGTTAGAGGAATCCACGTCATATTATTTTTAAAAATTTTATAAATTTTTATGTACTTCTTATTTCATAAATTATTTATGATAAACCAAAAAATAAATAAATTATTATCACACTTTTTCAAATAAAAAATAACTAAAACCACAATTAAACAGAAAATAACTTATTTTTTTATCTTTAGTGGAATAGTTATTTATCTCAAAATAACTTATATCGCTATTCAAATCGAGGCTAGTAGATAAAATATTTCATTTCGCAAAAATATGCAATATAGGCAAGAAGAATGAAAAAATTTTGTCCGGCTTATAATGTATTATGTGCTTAGATTGTAGCTTTATTTATTTGCAATATGCGAGGACCAAAATAGTTGGCCTCCCAGTTTCTGATGTTGAGATTGAACAACCAAGTATCAGCCCTGTTGGGTTTGGGTTAGTTGGGCTCCGGCTCATTGTTGCCACAAGCAACCCTTTGGGCTGCGTGCCCTGGTGGACTCTGTCCACCCAGTTTGTAAGTCGCCCTCTGGGACCTGTAGTTTGTACTCACCCTACAGGGTCTATGTACCTCTATTCTTGTTTCAGAGCCTTTCTACTTAAAAAAAAAAAAGAAGCTGACCTCTCTAACCAACCAAACTCAACCTAATCCCTTGAAAGTCTCCAATATTTAATTGTAAAGTGGACCCTTGTGGCTCTTTCAAGCTCATGATGCCATTTGGAACAGATGTTCAAGTGACTGAAAATTATAATACACTAAAAGAGAATACTTTCCAAATGTTACAACTTGTATGGATGCCCATAAGGTGAATGTTGCCAGTATAATGCAACAATTTGTGGGGGAGAGTTGGGTCAAGAAAATACTACTCAACACCTATACCTAGGATTTGTTTAATTGATACTCCATGTGGGGCTTGAAGCATACAATCAAGTCTTGCTATATAAAGACTAACTCTAAGGATTATCTAAGTGTAGTAGATGATTATTAGATCTAGTAGTACTTAAGTAGAGAAACCATGTTAAGTTATTAATTAAATAACCATTCATGGTACTTATTAGCATTGATAACATGGAATCTATAATCTGCAACGGATTAGTGTTAGTCTTTTTTGTACAATAAATTAAACAACCTCTCATGGTACTTCAGCATCCAAATAAAATGCCCATAGTTCTTCAAAAAAAAAAGGTGAACTATGCAATACTTCTTGTTTAGGTTTAGTTTAGATGCGACAGATGAGAGTGGTGGACACAGGGAGTGGTGGGTGGATGTTATCTATATATTGAACATCTAATTTACATGCCTTACTAATCAACTCATGAAACCAACCAAAATAACAAAAAAAAACATGAATTTAGGTTTAGTTTGAAAAACATTAATACCACTAACCAAGTTCAATGGTTGCCCTGACAACATTTGTTTAAAACAATTGACAGTATCCTTGTTGATTATTGTTTAAATATTTGGCAGTCGCCTTATTGATCTTAAGACATTAGATAGTCACACTGTGGATCACTGTTCAAAACATTTGACAGCCTCACTGTCAACATTGTTTAAAACATTCGACAATTGTTCTGTCGAACAGAAGCGTTCAGGTTGACTACACCTCTGTCGACCGGTGTTCGATCCATTGGGCAATTTCTATGTCGACCTGAGATTTAAAAAATGCATAGACATTTAGTATTCACATTAAGTAACACATTCATAAACACAATCAACATTCACCTTCAATAAGACATTCACATTCGTTAAAACACTTTCATGTTCACTAAC
Organism: Acorus gramineus; assembly: GCA_030737835.1. NCBI lineage: Eukaryota > Viridiplantae > Streptophyta > Magnoliopsida > Acorales > Acoraceae > Acorus > Acorus gramineus. Next base: position 25,654,633 of record CM060847.1, read on the forward strand.
GTATTCACAACTCCTAAAAACATTCAACAAATCCGTTCAATAGGCTTTCAGTTGATGAGTTTTTTTCCAAGTCGACGAATACCCTGTCGTCCTAACCAATACTAGTTGACTAAAAACCTATTGAATGATTCGTGAAATCCAATGGATCCCAAATGCCTATTCGACAGAGCACCAGTTGCCAAACCTCATTTAGATCGAAGCATGCAGTTTGAACTTGTTGACAGTCTCTCTATCGATTGTTGCAAGTTGGATGACAGTCGCCTTGTCGAACAACACCTTGACATAATTGATTTCTTCATTTGACATAAATTATGTTGAACACTTCCCTTCACTGTCGATTGTCTCTATATTGAGAAACATGAAACCCATCTCATCAAAGGGTAGATGGAAACATAGGAAAATAAATTTCAAGTATTTCTTAATCTATTTTTTTAAGATTCCTTAACTTTTATAACATATGAAAATTAATACTCACAAATTAAAAATGATATATATTCATATTTTTTGTCATCCAATTCCCATCATTACATGCATTTGTTCTCAAAATGTCTCAAGGTCACACTGTACATCACAATGTACAAGTTATGTAACAATATACAATGATGAACAACAATATATCAGCATCTATACATAGATGAATAATGAGATATAGATTTTACATAACAAAATATATATGAATGGATAACATTTTCATCGTACTCTAAAAGTTAGCCTATTTTACAGCGTACACATTGTTATATATGTGTCACTTTTAGCCTTCTGGTAACCATTGGGACATTTTGGCAGTTTTTCAATTTTTTTCGTTTTTCGATCAGAACCGCTAAAATTTTAGACTTTTAGCTATCATCCTGAGTTTGGGGACTCCGATTGAAAATTTAACTGCATATTATGTGTCCTGGTGCCATTTCAAGCCACTCACGAAAATTTCATCGAATTCCGGTAACATTTCAGAATTTCACAATTCCGAATCGTATCCGGGTTTTGACCGAGCGAAAAGTCATTGGGAGACTTGACTTGGTCAATGTGGGCCCTTGACTTGGTCAATTGGTTTTGGATTTTAGTGTGGTTGGGTTGACTAGGGTCAAAGTGCACTTAGACCCACCTAAACCTAATCTAACCTAGCTTAACCTAATCTAATTTCAAGTGGTGAGTGTGTGAGGTGTGTGTGTGGTCCCCTTTAAACCCCACGCCTAGAAATAGTTGCACCCCACTATTCATCATCTTCTCCACTCAATCTCTCTCTCCTCCTCTCTTTAAATCCCCCATATGATCTAGCTAGAGGGGTTAAAATCAAAAACCCTAAGAAGAGAAAAGATAGGTATTGTCCCGATCTATCTTCCGGTGGTCTCGGATTCGAGTTCCCTCTTGTGTGACCCCTTCTCATGATCTCTTTTCTCCTCTGATTTCAGCCCTCTTAGGCAGAGTTGAAGGCTTGGTGGTGGTATTTCGGTGCGCGAAGAGCACCCGATCTTCTTCCATTTCCTTCCTCTCCTTTGGGTGAATTTCCTTTCCTTCCATTTCTTGTCTAGATGTATGTTTAGGTGTGTTTTTGGGAGTGAAAGATGTGTTTGGTGGTTTGGGGGCTGTTGGAGGGCTGAGAGGGGTGGTTGAGTTCGGCACGGGTGCTTGCGGGCTCAACGGCAGGCAGGCAGGCAGCGCAGGCTGGTAGGCTCTTGGCAGGCGAGCTGGCAAGGCACGCGCGCGTGCGAGGGTTAAGCGGTTGGTGTGCGGGTGCTGCTCACTGGGCGCCGTGCGGGGGCTCGCGTGCGGAGCGCTGCGCAGAGGCGCAGTGCGTGCTGTGCGCGCGGGGCCGCGTGCGGGTGCTGCGCGCTGGGCGCCGTGCGTGGGCGTGCGCGCAGAGCGCTGCGCAGAGGCGTAGTGCGTGCTGTGCGCGCGGTGAGGCGAGCGGGGAGTGCATGCGGGGCGCTGCGCTGGGGCGCAGTGCAGGAGGGTGTGCGCGCGAGGCGCTGCGCTGGGTCGCAGTACTCGCGGGTGCATCCGGGGCTGGACGCGTGGTGCGCACGGGCGCGCGCGTGCGTGCGCCTGAGCGTGCGATGTGTCTGGGCTCGCGGGCAGGGCTCGGCAGTGCGTCTGGGCGCACGGGCTAGGGCGCGGCTGTGCGCCCGGTGCGGGTGGCCGTGCGCATGGCTGCCCGGGGGTTTGGGAGTGAGTCGGGGTGCTCGGACTCGCGTGCGTACGGGCCGTATGTACGCTTGTCCGAGTGTTGGGTATTTTAGTGTATTTTTGTATATAATTGTGTATTTTACTCACCGAGTTGATTACCCTGTCTTGCAGATCTTGACGGACGGTCACGCGACGACCCGGGTATTGGTGAGTGGGACAATCCAACCCAGTAGGGAGGCGCTATATGCACTTGGGCGTATACCGTCCTCCTCTCGGGCGCCATAGTTTAATATTAACTTGTATAATATGTAATCTATGCAAGCATGATTAATATGTAGTATGCATGCCACCCTAGACCTTGTATGTTAGGGACTTGCACCCTTAGGATATGTGTAAGAGCCATGCATCCTGACACCATGTTTTCATGCTAGGAAAGCCTCGACCTATGCATGTGTCCTATTAGTTTAATTTATGAAATTAAATGCGAACTTATGGTATTTTAGCATGCCTTAGGGAATATTATAAGGGCCTTGCGAGGTCAGCATTGAGACCCGGGCTAGGGTACTCCGTGTTCCTTGTTTGGTTGTCAGGATATCCTATATCGGGACCTCATAGTGCCCTCACAAGGTTTCTTTTCCCAATAATATTATAATATGTGTCTCCCCGCATCTTAGTTATGCGCCCTGGAGGAATTCTGAAGAATTCATGGCATTTATAAGTTGAGATCAGTGTTGGCGGATCCGAGTGGATCGTATGCGTGTGGATAGGCTGTTTCTTTTTCCTTCGTTGGATCCGTATAGAGACTGCCCCAGCGTTAGACAGGCCTTCCTGACAGAGGGCTCCCATCAGTAGGCACCTCCTGATTTGGGTTCGGACTGTGTTGAATTGTGGGAGCGGACCAGGCAGCCTACGGAGTGGAGGAGAGACTATCGGTGGACCAAGGGTGATTAACAGCCTAGTCAGTCCCAATATCCTATGTCACCTACTTAGAAGGTGAGGGTGAGGGTGTGGTGGGTCGGCGATGTCGCGACCCACTGGTTTTGTGTATTCCCTGTCACTTAGAGGCTTTGATTTAATTGTGGTTAATATAAATTGTGATGCATGGGTTGTGCTATTCACTGAGCATGTGGCTCACCCCTCGCATATTTTTCTCCAGTTATCACTGAGTCGGATCTGAAGGAGGAGCTCCCCGAGAGACTTATTCAGTAGCGGAGCAGCGCCACGTCCCGCGAGTGTTAGAGGCCATCAGCATTCCTTTTGATTGTATGTATTATATTTCCGTGCTTGGGCACCTGTTTGTATTATACTTGGATGTATTTGTGTATATTGGCTCTCACAGGACAGTTGATTATGTATCGAGTCTGTATTATGTTTTTGATTTACAGACTCAGTCTTTTAGCTTCCGCTATTTGTGTATATATCATGTCAGCCCTGCTTTTGTCTGTGTTGTCATTTTAGCTGTTGTTTAGAGTATGTTATTGATCTCCTGTTTAGACTGTTGATATCATATATACACTTGCCGCGTCCCGGGGACGGCCGCCCTGGGGCGTGACAAAAGTTGGTATCAGAGCCTGGTCCTGTCAGAGCCAATTGTCTTCTTTTTCGTAGAGATGAGTCCTAGGATTTCTATATGAGTATTCTGATCCTAGTGTCTGGTTTTCTTAGGTTGCTGATATGCCTCCTCGCAGAGGACGGCGCGGACGTGGTCCCTCTCGACCTTTGGAGGTTTCCGGACCTACCAGAGGCGAGGATGCTACTGGAGAGTCCTCGGCTGTGAGGCCAGGATCGGCGCAGGAGCCTCCTGCATGGGAGCGCGCGTTCGTGCGGATAGCGGATTTGGTGGAGACTCAGACCAGGGCACTGGAGGCCCAGACTAGAGTATTGGCTGAGCAGGCGCGAGAGATTCAGGAGCTGAGGGCGGCCCGTGATGCAGTTCCACAGGTCCCCTTGGTGGCAGATCCGCCTGTGGTACCTGACGTACCCCCAGTCCCCGTGGTGGTTCCGACGGTGAGAGTTCAGGATCCCCAGGAGAGGGAGGTGGGGCTGGAGGCTGCAGCGCGAGTGCATCAGAGTGGCCTCGCTGCCTTTCTGAAGCTCCACCCTCCCGAGTTCTATGGCCAGACGGCGGATCCCCTTGCCCCAGAGCGTTAATTGATGGAGGTGGATACGATCTTCTCAACCATGCATTGCACCAATCGCCAGCGAGTCTCCCTGGCCACCTTTATGCTGAAGGGTAGCGCCGCCGACTGGTGGGCTACTAGATCAGTGGACATCCCCGAGGGAGTGGAGCAGCTTCTATGGGCGGGATTCCGGAGGTATTTCTTGGAGGAGTACTTCCCGTTCTCGACGCGCCAGATAGTGATGCAGGAGTTTGAGCAGCTGACGCAGGGCTCTATGTCTGTCGCTGACTACTCCATGCGCTTCACCAGGCTTTCTAGATTTGCACCAGCCTTGGTGATGGATGAGGAGACGCGGTGTCGTCGTTTTGAGCTTGGTCTCAGTAGCGCCATTTGGGTGCATGTCACCTCCCAGGCTTTCACGAGGTACTCGGACTTTGTGTCTCGGGCGAAGACAGTCGAGCGAGACCTCGAGATCCTCGTGAGGGTTGCGACCCCTTCTGCAGACCAGAGACCTCCCAGGAGCCAGGACCAGGGACAACGCAAGAAGAAGAGGCCCCGCTTTGATCAGTTAGCGGCTGCCTCTCCTCCAGCAGATGTGGTGCCAGTGCGAGGTCCAGCACCCATTGCGGCAGTGCCGATCCAGGCCAGGCGACCGGAGACGCGGTGCTGTTACCACTGTCAGCACATCGAGCATATCTTGTATAATTGCCCTGATGCTGGCCGACCCAGCGTGCTGCCTCCGCAGCAGCAGCAGCAGTTCCAGCAGCATCCGCCTCACCGCCAGCAGCAGCAGCCTCAGCGCCAGCCGCAGCAGCAGCCTCAGCGTCAGAAGCAGCAGCCACAGGGTGGCCGAGCTGACCAGAGGAGGCAGCCAGCGCAGCCGGCGAGGCGTGCCCCTGCTCCTCAGCCGTAGTTTGTTCAGGGCCGAGTGGCAGCGCTTTCGGCAGAGGAGGCTCAGGCATCAGGCAACGTGGTCCGAGGTATTGTTCAGATCTCCCAGCTCCCTGCATATGTGTTGTTTGATTCCAGAGCCACGCACTCGTTCGTGTCTCCCGCTTTTGCGAGACGGATGGGCGTGGCGTCTGCCCCTTTGGATGCTATCCTGGAGATATCATTGCCCGTAGGAGACCGTATTCTCCTCCGTTCTGTGTACCGAGGGTGTTCGGTGGTGGTTGCGGGGCATGAGTTTCCAGTGGAGTTGGTGGAGCTCGCGATGACGGACTTTGATGCCATCCTGGGAATGGATTGGCTTGCAGCTAGTCACGCCAGCATCGACTGTTTTTCCAAGTTGGTGTCTTTCCACCTTCCGGGTCGGAGGTCTTTCCAGTTCGTGGGCGATCGTGACGTAGCCCCTTGGGGTTCGTGTCATCCATCCAGGCGTGGAGACTCCTTCAGGGAGGATGCGAGGGCTTTCTGGCGTACATTGCTCAGGAGGACGCACCGCAGCAGGCAGATATCAGTCAAACTCCGGTCGTGGCAGAGTATCTCGAGGTTTTCCCCGATGATCTTCTGGGATTACCGCCGGATCGCGCGATCGAGTTTGAGATCAATTTGACTCCGGGGACCGAGCCGATTTTGAGAGCTCCGTACCGGATGGCCCCTGCAGAGCTGAAGGTGCTCAAGGAGCAGTTGGAGGAGTTGTTGGAGAAGGGCTTCGCACGTCCGAGTGTTTCTCCGTGGGGAGCCCCTGTTCTGTTCGTCCGGAAGAAGGACGGTTCGCTGCGGCTCTGTATCGATTACAGACAACTGAACAAGCGGACAGTGAAGAACAAGTATCCCTTGCCACGGATCGACGATCTGTTTGACCAGCTCTAGGGAGCGCGGGTCTTTTCTAAGATCGATCTCCGCTCGGGCTACTATTAGCTGAAGATCCGGGAGTCAGACATTTCGAAGATGGCCTTTCGCACCCGTTATGGGCACTACGAGTTCAGAGTACTGCTGTTCGGGTTGACGAATGCGCCGGCAGCCTTCATGGATTTGATGAACCGGGTGTTTCGGCCCTTCCACGACTCCTTTGTGGTAGTATTCATCGATGACATATTGGTGTACTCGAGGAGTCTTGAGGAGCATTCTCACCATCTTCGCACTGTCTTGGAGACTTTGGCCAGACATCAGTTGTTCGCCAAGTTCAGCAAGTGCGAGTTTTGGTTGGAGCGTATGGCCTTTCTGGGCCATGTGATATCTTGCGAGGGCATATCTGTGGACCCGGAGAAGACGCTCCCCGTGTCGAATTGGCGTCGACCGTCGAACCCCACAGAGATTCGGAGCTTCCTGGGCTTGGCGGGTTATTACAGAAGGTTTGTCGAGGGTTTCTCGAAGATAGCTGTACCTCTTACCCGCCTCACTCGGAAGGATGTCCGGTTCGAGTGGTCCCCTGCTTGTGAGGAGAGCTTCCTTGAGCTGAAGAGAAGGCTCACCTCAGCGCCAGTTCTTACCCTTCCGTCTGGGAGTGGTGGGTTCGCAGTTTACTCCGATGCATCGCAGTTGGGTGTGGGTTGCGTCCTGATGCAGCACGGTAAGGTTGTGGCTTACGCATCGCGTCAGTTGAAGCCCCATGAGCAAAATTACCCCACCCACGACCTTGAGTTGGCAGCGATCATCTTTGCGCTGAAGATGTGGAGGCATTACCTCTATGGCGAGGAGTTCGAGCTCTTTACTGATCATAAGAGCTTGACATATTTGCAGTCCCAGCCGGGGCTCAACATGCGTCAGAGACGTTGGGTCGAGTTCCTGAAGGACTATGATTGCGACATCGCTTACCATCCGGGTAAGGCGAATGTCGTGGCAGATGCTCTCAGCAGGCAGCCCTTGGGCATGGCCGCCCACATGGCTGTACGTCGTTGGAGGCTTCTGGAGGAGGCCGCTTGCTGGATCAGTGTTCGAGAGACTCCTGCGGGTGGCTTTTTGGCCAGGCTAGTGGTGCAGCCCGTTCTTCTCGACGAGATCCGCACGGCTCAGGCTCAGGATCCGCATTTTATAGTCCTCTCTGAGGGCGTCGCCCAGGACGAGCGTCCGGACTACCAGATTCAGAGGCCGAGTATGCATTCCTGACGACGCAGAGCTGAAGCAGAAGATCTTGGACGAGGCCCATCGTTCGAGGTACACAGTGCATCCTGGTGGCACGAAGATGTACAGGGGCCTTCGTCGTGGCTACTGGTGGCGCGGGATGAAGACGGATATTGCCCGTTTCGTTGCCCGATGCTTAGTATGCCAGCAGGTGAAGTCGGAGCATCAGCGCCCTGCGGGGAAGCTGCAGTCCATTGAGATCCCTCAGTGGAAGTGGGAGCAGATCACCATGGACTTCATCTCGGGTTTGCCGAGGTCACGTTCGGGTCGCGATGCCATCTGGGTGATCGTCGACCGGCTGACGAAGTCCGCTCATTTCCTCCCCATCCGACTCACCGATTCTCTGGACACCCTGGCGCAGTTGTTCGTCTCAGAGATTGTTCGTCTCCATGGCACTCCCGTCAGCATCATTTCTGATCGAGACGCGCGGTTTACTTCGAGGTTCTGGCGTAGCCTCCAGCACGCCCTTGGTACGAACCTCCACTTCAGTACAGCGTTTCATCCGCAGACGGACGGCCAGTCGGAGAGGACGATCCAGACCCTGGAGGACATGCTGCGAGCCTGCGTTCTCGATTTTGGGGGCAGTTGGGAGAGGCACCTTCCGTTGGTGGAGTTTGCCTACAACAACAGCTACCACTCTAGTATCCGGATGGCTCCTTACGAGGAGCTCTATGGCCGCAGCTGCAGGTCCCCCTTGTGTTGGGACGAGGTCGGAGAGCGGCAGTTGGAGGGACCAGAGATCGTTCACCAAACCTCAGAGATGGTGAAGACAATTTGCGAGCGTATCCGAGTCGCTCAGAGTCGTCAGAAGAGCTATGCCGATCGTCGTCGCCGTGAGCTCGCCTTCGAGGTTGGTGACCATGTCTTCCTGAAGGTGTCCCCGATGAAGGGCATCTTCCGTTTCGGTGTGCGGGGCAAGCTGAGTCCGCGTTTCATTGGGCTGTTCCTCATCCTCGAGCGAGTTGGGGAGGTGGCCTATCGCATAGCTCTGCCCCCACAGTTGGCTCAGGCCCATGACGTCTTCCATGCTCGCAGCTGAGGCGCTATGTCCACGATCCTGCTCACGTCATCCCGTTCGAGCCGCTCGTTTTCGAGCCGAACTTGTCATTCGTCGAGCAGCCGATCGAGATCCTGAACCGTCGTGAGAAGAGGCTCCGCACCAAGACCGTCCAGCTGGTCAAGGTGCGATGGCAGCACCGTTCCGGTGCCGAGGCCTCTTGGGAGCTCAAGGACGCCATGCGTGACGCGTATCCGCATCTTTTCCCTTCCTAGATGTTTTTGTATTTATTTTGAGGACAAAATTTCCTAGGGGGGGGGAGAATGTTATATATGTGTCACTTTAAAAGCCTTCTGGTAACCATTGGGACATTTTGGCAGTTTTTCAGTTTTTTTCGTTTTTCGATCGGAACCGCTAAAATTTTGGACTTTTAGTTATCATCCTGAGTTTGGGGACTCCGATTGAAAATCTAACTGCATATTATGTGTCCTGGTGCCATTTCAAGCCACTCACAAAAATTTCATCGAATTCCGGTAACGTTTCAGAATTTCGCAGTTCCGAATCGTATCCGGGTTTTGACCGAGCGAAAAGTCATTGGGAGACTTGACTTGGTCAATGTGGGCCCTTGACTTGGTCAATTGGTTTTGGATTTTAGTGTGGTTGGGTTGACTAGGGTCAAAGTGCACTTAGACCCACCTAAACCTAATCTAACCTAGCTTAACCTAATCTAATTTCAAGTGGTGAGTGTGTGAGGTGTGTGTGTGGTCCCCTTTAAACCCCACGCCTAGAAATAGTTGCACCCCACTATTCATCATCTTCTCCACTCAATCTCTCTCTCCTCCTCTCTTTAAATCCCCCATATGATCTAGCTAGAGGGGTTAAAATCAAAAACCCTAAGAAGAGAAATGATAGGTATTGTCCCGATCTATCTTCCGGTGGTCTCGGATTCGAGTTCCCTCTTGTGAGACCCCTTCTCATAGTCTCTTTTCTCCTCTGATTTCAGCCCTCTTAGGCTGAGTTGAAGGCTTGGTGGTGGTGGCCTTGGTGGTGGTATTTCGGTGCACGAAGAGCACCCTGATCTCCTTCCATTTCCTTCCTCTCCTTTGGGTGAGTTTCCTTTCCTTCTATTTCTTGTCTAGATGTATGTTTAGGTGTGTTTTTGGGAGTGAAAGATGTGTTTGGTGGTTTGGGGGCTGTTGGAGGGCTGAGAGGGGTGGTTGAGTTCGGCTCGGGTGCTTGCGGGCTCAGCGGCGCGCAGGCAGGCAGGCGCAGGCGGCAGGCAGGCAGCGCAGGCTGGCAGGCGCTGGGCAGGCGCGCTGTCGGGCGAGCTGGCAGGGCACGCGCGCGTGCGCGCGGGCGTGCGCGCGGGTGCTGCGCAGGGGGCGCAGTACGCGGGTTGAGCGGTTGGTGTGCGGGTGCGGCGCGTTGGGCGCCGTGCAGGGGCGCGCGGGCGGAGCGCTGCACAGAGGCGCAGTGTGTGCTGTGCGCGCGGGGCCGCATGTGGGTGCTGCGCGCTGGGCGCCGTGCAGGGGCGTGCGCGCGGAGCGCTGCGTAGTGCGGGCGGGTGGGCGCGCGAGGCGCTGCGCTGGGTCGCAGTGCTCGTGGGTGCATCCGGGGCTGGACGCGTGGTGCGCACGGGCACGTGCGTGCGTGCGCCCGAGCGTGCGGTGTGTCTGGGCTCGCGGGCAGGGCTCGGCAGTGCGTCTGGGCGCGCGGGGTAGGGCGCGGCTGTGCGCCCGGTGCAGGTGGCCGTGCGCATGGCTGCCCGGGGGTTTGGGAGTGAGTCGGGATGCTCGGACTTGCGTGCGTACGGGCCGTATGTACGCTTGTCCGAGTGTTGGGTATTTTAGTGTATTTTTGGTAGATATATTGTGTATTTTACTCACCGAGTTGATTACCCTGTCTTGCAGATCTTGACGGACGGTCACGCGACGACCCGGGTATTGGTGAGTGGGACAATCCAACCCAGTAGGGAGGCGCTATATGCACTTTGGCGTATACCGTCCTCCCCTGGGACGCCATAGTTTAATATTAACTTGTATAATATGTAATCTATGCAAGCATGATTAATATGTAGTATGCATGCCACCCTAGACCTTGTATGTTAGGGACTTGCACCCTTAGGATATGTATAAAAGCCATGCATCCTGACACCATGTTTTCATGCTAGGAAAGCCTCGACCTATGCATGTGTCCTATTAGTTTAATTTTTTTAATTAAATGCGAACTTATGGTATTTTAGCATGCCTTAGGGAATATTATAAGGGGCCTTGCAAGGTCAGCATTGAAACCCGGGCTAGGGTACTCCGTGTTCCTTGTTTGGTTGTCGGGATATCCTATATCGGGACCTCATGGTGCCCTCCCAAGGTTTCTTTTCCCAATAATATTATAATATGTGTCTCCCCGCATCTTAGTTATGCGTTCTGGAGGAATTCTGAAGAATTCATGGCATTTATAAGTTGAGATCAGTGTTGGCGGATCCGAGTGGATCGTATGCGTGTGGATAGGCTGTTTTTTTTCCCTTCGTTGGATCCGTATAGAGACTGCCCCAGCGTTAGACAGACCTTCCTGACAGAGGGCTCCCATCAGTAGGCACCTTCTGATTTGGGTTCGGACTGTGCTGAATTGTGGGAGTGGACCAGGCGGCCTACGGAGTGGAGGAGAGACTATCGGTGGACCAAGGGTGATTAACAGCCTAGTCAGTCCCAATATCCTATGTCACCTACTTAGAAGGTGAGGGTGAGGGTGTGGTGGGTCGGCGATGTCGCGACCTACTGGTTTTGTGTATTCCCTGTCACTTAGAGGCTTTGATTTAATTGTGGTTAATATAAATTGTGATGCATGGGTTGTGCTATTCACTGAGCGTGTGGCTCACCCCTCGCATATTTTTCTCCAGTTATCACTGAGTCGAATCTGAAGGAGGAGCTCCCCGAGAGACTTATTCAGTAGCGGAGCAGCGCCACGTCCCGCAAGTGTTAGAGGCCATCAGCACCCCTTTTTGATTGTATGTATTATATTTCCGTGCTTGGGCACCTGTTTGTATTATACTTGGATGTATTTGTGTATATTGGCTCTCACAGGACAGTTGATTATGTATCGAGTCTGTGATATGTTTTTGAATTACAGACTCAGTCTTTTAGCTTCCGCTATTGGTGTATATATCATGTCAGCCCTGCTTTTATCTGTGTTGTCATTTTAGCTGTTGTTAGAGTATGTTATTGACCTCCTGTTTAGACTGTTGATATCATATATACACTTGTCGCGTCCCGGGGACGGCCGCCCTGGGGCGTGACACACATAATGTATACGAATGTACAAAATGATATTTAAGAATCCAAAACTAAATAATCAGAGAAAATAAGATGAAAATATATAGAAAAAATGTAACTGCTAGTTTCATATGGCAAAAAAATCTTAATCAAAACAAATATGGGTTCAAAGAAATACTTGGAATATATTCACCAAAAAGCTATGTGCTTTTTTTTTAACCGTTGATATAAATTATTAAATTTTCTTATATAATATATTTTATATATAAACATGTGATTTTTACAAAAAAAAAATAGACAAATTTCTTCTTCAAATACATCCTTCTCTTTTTAAATACACTATCTCCTGAATGAACTATATAATTTATAAAAATTAAATTTATATTCCTTGAAAGCATTATAAAATATTAAAATATCATATAATACACACACATATATATATATATATATATATATATAAATTAATAAATTATAAAACCTCCACCGCATAAACCTTTTATTTATAAAAAAATGTAAAAAAGAAAGAGGTTAGACCTGAGATCAGGGGTTGTTTCATACGAAAAATATGCGAAGTAGAGAAAGTCAGATCTCTCTCTTTCTTTGCTTTTTTTTAATTTCAAATTATAATCTCTCACTTTCAAATCGAAGCCCGTTCAAAGAAAAAGACCTCGACTTGTTCCAAGTAAACCAAAACCCATCTCTCCTTCTCTGTACAGGTCGTCTCTCTTCCTCTTTTCATTTCGATCTTCCTAAATTCGATATTCATCGATGTGGGTCGCATTGTTTTGAAGAAAAAATCATACCTTTTCATCACGAATTCTCCAGGTTTTGAATTCTCTTCATATCAGTATCTCTGTTGTTACTGGCTTGTACGTGTCATGTTTTCAATGGGTTTACCTTTTCACGGCGTGAAGGCCATTAAGGCTCTTCTCATTGAAGAACAAAAAATCCTAAACGTCCCTGTTTTCTGAATTTTGATTTGATTTTCGTTATTAACTTTTAGTGGGGTTCCTTCTGTTTGTATTCTTTATGCGTTGGTATTGAAAAGATCGAATCTTTATTTCATTTGGGCTTTAAAGTTGTATTTTTTTTCTTCTAAACTATAGGCTTTCTTTTCATTCTCGTCTTCTCTGTTTTAATCTTTGTGTGTTTTCATGCTTAAGAGGTAAAGTTTTTTTTTTTTTTCCTGTTGTTCTGAGTTTCATTTTTGATGATTTTGGTTCCGCTTGGTCCTCAATGTTCAATGATTCTCACAAGTTGGGTATTTTGAAAGTGGAATTGTTGGTGCATGAAATTATTGAAGGATTGTTGTTGATGTGAAATTGATGATTGTGATTTGTTCAGGTTGGCGGGGCTGTGAAGGGGAGTGGGGTTTGGTATATTGGATTGAAGAGGTTTTCCTTTTCACATGCTACCTGTTAACAGGAGCAGAGCTCAGCCTAGGGCTGGTAGATCTTGGTTCTCAGGTGGAGTGGATGCTTTATCATTTCTTATGATTTCTAGTAGATGAAAATTTGATTTATTGATTTAGTTTTCGTTGTATATATGGATGATAAATATATGTTAGGTGAAGTGTAGTTTTTGGTATCCGTTTATATCACCGTTAAACTGTGTGATCATTTTCCCTTGCAACTTCTTGTGTGTAAATTATTTCTTATAAAAGGAAATTACATGTTTGTCTTATCTTTTGAGGATGGGTTGAATTGAATCTTCGTTAAAGTTGTATATGATTTTTCTTCTTATTTTATGAATTTTCCCCTTTTGATGTATGTAAAATCGATGTTTGGCTGTATATAATTTTTTTCTAATAAAAGATATTACATGTTTGTCTTATGTTTTGAGGATGGATTGAATACTTGAATTGAATCTTGGTTAAAGTATATGATTTTTCTTCTCATTTCAGGAAAAAAGTGTGTGATTATAATGAATAATGATGATATATGAATTTTCCCCTTTTGATGTATGAAAAATCGATGTTTGGCTGTATATATGGTATGGGTTGAGCTGATATATACTCTGGAAGGAACATTTTTTTTTTAATTTAAATTCTGATGTCATCCAAGAGAAATGTTTGCGGAATTACTGTGATTGAGATTTTTTTAATACTGGACCAATGTTCCTTTTCCTTCTTCTTCCAAACATGCAGTAGATTTCCATTTCTCATAAATTTTAAAAAAATTCTAAAAAAATAGAAATTTTCCTTGGTTATGCAAAAAATGCCTTTGGGAGAATTTTTATTTTCATGGAGTTAATATATATGATTGATGATTAACTTAGAGCTGAATTTCTTTTGTTGTCTGATTCTTGTCATAATCTAATTCAACACATATTTTTGGTCCTAATGTGTTTGCTCCACAGGAATGGATTACACAGACTCGAGACAGAAACCCCATTTTCTGGGAAAAGTTCTTATGGTTTTTCTCCTTACTGCCATATGCATTATTGTGTTGAAGCAGTCCCCAGGATATAATGGCCCGAGCCCGGTAAATTACATCAAACCTATCTTATATTGGAATATTTTTACTCTTCTTTTATATTCTGTCATTGTCCGTATGCTACATATCATCTTCAAAAGAGAAATTTATTGTGATAGTACTGTTTTGAGGTGTTGTTTCCTGATAAAGAGGAAGGAGGTTGCATGTTCAGATGTCCTTGAGTGTCTTAAAATTGGAAGAGGAATAATATGAGACAACCAAACAAATACATAAATTGACATGCACTAAGCTGAATGAGAAAGAAGTATTTTAAATGTCAAGAATACAAAGAGGATTTATACAAAATATCGTGCTTCACATGGACAACATATAATGTCTAACTAGTTCATCATTGTTAGTTTTCAATATATCTGCAACAGTGTTGAAGCATTAAAAAACATGAACTTTCCAGTTTGCACTTTCATTTTTCAGTGATTGAACTCCTTTTTGGGTAAGCGCAGTGATTGAACTCTTTTTTGTGTAAGCGCAGTGATTGAACTTACTGATCACATCAATAAAATATATGTTGTCTACCTTACAATTTTTTTTTCTTTTTCTAAATCCTTTATAACATTGTGTTATTCAGTGGGCACACAATGTCTTGGGGTGAAGATGTCTTTGGTGTCAATGCCCCAGCTTCCATTTCTCTCTTGCCTTTTGTTTAATTTGTCTGCTTTTGCCTTTTGGCTCTCTTTTATAAACTGGGGGTACCACGTTTCTTAACAAAAACAAGAAAAAAAGAAAAAGAAACTGAATTTTTATGTAATAAGAGAAGAAATAAATGGAATAATGTGTATTACGTAATGGAGGCCGAAAGGTCCCTTATATAGTTACAAGATGTACAAACCCTAAAACAGAAAAAGACCAAAATACCCATGACAAAAATTCGAGCTGGCACAAAAATTTGAGCGGCCCATGGGGGGCGTTGCCCCCCAACCCCCGGGCCTCCGGGAATAGGCCCAACAACAGGCCTATCCAATAACTCCAATACTCCCCCTCAAGTTGGAGCGAAGATATCAATCAAGCCCAACTTGATCAAGCTAGAACGAAGAACAGAGGGACCAACGGACTTGGTGAACATATCAGCAAGTTGCTCGTTGGAAGAGACAAATGTTGTGTCAATGGCGCCTGACTGTACTTTCTCTCGAAGAAAATGAATGTCAACCTCAATGTGTTTGGTCCGCTCATGAAGAACTGAGTCTGAGGCAAGCATAATGGCAGATCGGTTATCACAAAACAAAGTAGATGAACCAGCTACAGGGAATCCCAACTCTGTCAAAAGAGAGCGCAACCAAATGATCTCACATGTGCCTTGAGCCATGGCACGATATTCTGCCTCAGCAGAAGAACGAGAGACAACACTCTGTTTTTTACTTTTCCAGGAAATAAGGTTGTCCCCATGGAAAGTACAGAAACCGGAGGTGGATCGACGATCAGTGAGTGAACCAATATAATCTGCATCAGTGTAACAAGAAATGATAGGCTGAGCACTAGTAGCATAGAATAAGCCAAGACCTGGGCATGACTTCAAGTATCGAAGAATCCGGTAAACAGCATCTAGGTGAGAAGTCCGTGGAGCATGCATGAATTGACTCACCACGCTGACAGCAAAAGTCAAATCAGGTCTAGTATTCGTCAAGTAAATCAAACGTCCCACTAGACGCTGATACAAAGAAGGATCTGGTAGAAGGTCGCCTGATTCAACATGAAGGCGATGGTTCTGGTCCATAGGAGAAGTGGCAGGGCGACATCCAAGCATACCGGTATCCTCAAGAAGGTCAAGAGTGTATTTTCGCTGGGAGAGTGAAATACCATGGCGTGAGCGAGCAATCTCAATCCCCAAAAAATACCGAAGAGGACCTAAATCCTTCACATCAAACGCATGTCCAAGCTCAGTCTTCACTCTAACAATGTAATCAACATCTCCTGTGATAATGATATCATCCACGTAAACTAGAACAATGGTGCACCGTCCATTACTTCAACGAATGAAGCAAGTATGATCAGCATGACAACGAGTGAATCCAAGAGAGAGAATGATTACACTGAATCTTTGAAACCATGCTCTCGGTGATTGCTTCAGTCCATATAGAGACTTGAGAAGAAGACAGACCTTCCCGGAATACTCCCCCTGAAGACGAAAACCAGGCGGAGGATCCATATAAATTTTCTATGTCAAGTCGCTATGAAGAAAAACATTCTTCACATCCATCTGATGAAGAGGCCAGTTGTGACAAGCAGCAAGAGAGACAAGAAGCCGAACGGTAGTCAGCTTGGCAACAGGAGCAAATGTAGCATGGAAATCCTTCCCTGGAGTCTGAGTGAAACCTTTTGCAACAAGGCGTGCCTTATAGCGCTCAACAGCCCCATCAGCCTTGTATTTTACTGTGAAAACCCATCGACAACCAACAGTTCTCTCCCCTGGTGGAAGATTAACTAACGCAAACGTATGATTTTTCTGTAAGGCATCCATCTCTGCGGTCATAGCGGCGGTCCAAAGAGGATCCTGTAATGCCTCAATTACAGTACGAGGAATACGGATAGACGATGTAGCAGCTAGGTAAGCTCTGTAGGAATCTGAAAGTCCCTGATAAGAAACAAACTGGGCAAGAGGATGAGCAGTGACACAACTCCGACGACCTTTGCGAAGAGCAATAGGTACATCAGAGTCAGATGGAGGCAAATCAGAAACAGAATATGGAGTGATCAAGGAAGAGGATATACCTGAGTCCGAGGAGGATGTCGACAAGTGAGCAGGAGAGAGAGGTGGTCGAGGTCTACGAGTGTATACAATAAGAGGAGACTGTGGTGGTGATGACTGTGGATGGAACGACTGTGGTGGTGGCGACCGTGGCTGTGGCAAAGGCAATGGCTGAAAAAATGATGCCGGTCGAACTGGTGAAGAAGAATGTTGCAGAACCGTGTCAGAAAATATGGCACATCCTCAAAAAATGTAACATCAAGGGAATGGAACAATCTCCGAGAAATAGGATCATAGCATCTATATCCTTTGGACATGGTGGAATAACCAAGGAAAACACAACGTATAGACTTATCATCAAGCTTGGTGCGTGAAGGCCCCCTATCCTGAACAAAACAAGTACACCCGAAGACTCGAGGAGTGATGGGGAAAAGAGTACGACCAGGATACAAAACATGGAAGGGAACTTGACCTCCTAAAGTACGACTGGGAGTCCGATTAGTCAAAAAGGCAGCAGTGAGGACTGTCATACTCCAATAGGACTTTGGAACACTCATTCCTCGAAGGAGACAACGAACCACATTCATGAGATGACGATTCTTGCGTTCCGCCACCCCATTCTGCTCAGGTGTATATGGACAAGTCAACTGTTGAAGGATTCCCAACTCATTCAGATGAGACCGAAAAGAATCCGAGACATACTCCCCCCCATTATCAGACCTGATACTCTTGACAGTAATGTTAAACTGTGTTTTAATCATGCGTAAAAAATTAATACACTGAGAGGATACCTCAGACCGAGATTTAAGAAGATAAACCCAAGTATATCTAGAAAAATCATCAATGAATGTCAAGTAATATCTATGACCACCAAAAGCAGTAACAGGAGAGGGACTCAGAATGAATCAAATCAAACAACCCAGAAGCTTTATTCATGCGAGAAATATAAGTAGTACGGGTATGTTTAGAAAGCTCACACACAGCACATTGAAATTTATGAGTCTTACATGAAGAGCGAAAAGTAGGAAATAAAGAACATAGATGCTGAAAATTGGCATGTCCTAAACGAGCATGCCATAAATCTAGAGATTGTAAAGAAAAACTATGCGAATGATCGGTGGCAAAATGGAAGCATGGGCCGTGGTGGGTGGTTCTCCGAAGACGTAAAGGCCATCTCTCTCATACCCCTTGCCAAAAATCCTCCGTGTACTCAGGTCCTGAAAAACGCAATGATCAGGGTAAAAAGTCACTGAACAGTTCAAAGCCTTAGTCAATTGGCTAACAGAAAGAAGGTTAAGAGCAAGATTGGGAACATGTAACACAGAGTGTAATGATAAAGAGGAAGATAAAGGAACGGTACCCTTACTGATGACAGGTGTAAGTGAGCCATCAGCAAGGCGTACCTCTCTGTGTATAGAAGGTGATGTCAAGGGAACAAACAATCGAGACTCACCAGACATGTGTTCTGTAGCGCCTGAATCAATGACCCAAGTAGGAGACCCTGATTGGTTAACATGGTAGGCGGAGGGGATACCTGAGGTAGAGGAAGAAGCAGCAGAGGATGTTGGACCAGCATTAGAGAGACCAGCATGAGAGACATGAGAGGCAAGACTCTCCCGAACCATAGCATCAATATGGTTCTGAATATTACGCATATCAAAGGACCCAGATGGAGCAGAGGGGGCATCACCCGGAACCGAGGCATCAGCAACAGCAGCACGAGGGGCAGACGAAGGAGCTCCAACATTGCGAGATCGCATCAAGTGTGGGTACAGAAGAAAACATCTGACTTTTTCATGCCCTGTTTTCCTACAGTGGCCACAAGTCACAATATTGCCGCGTCCACGACCACGACCACGACCGCGACCACTATCCCCGTGGCCGCGAGAGTCATATCCAGAAGTGGCCGCCAATGCCATCTGATCACCGAGGGTTCCAGTGGTCGCTGAGGAAGAGATCTGACGGCGATGCTCATCACCCTCAATAATAGCAAATGCCTCGAATAGAGAAGGAAGTGGTGTGGTATTCAAGATCTGAACACGAAGAGATTCGAACTCTGATCGAAGGCCCATAAGAAACGCATGTCTGTTGGCGTTGTAGTCGGCCAACCACAATCGTGGCAGCCTCCTTAGGCAACTCCGAGAGAGGCTCATAGTGGGCAAGTTCCTCCCAACGAGCCTGCAGAAATCCAAAATAATCGGTAACTGATTGGGTACCTTGGGTGGCCTGGGCAATATCCTTGTACAACTCATAGATCCGTGAGTCATTCCTGGCATGACCATAGGTCTTCTTCAACGCAGCCCATAGAGAGTCGACCGTATCATGATACATGAACATATTGTAGATCCGGGTCTCCATGGAGTTGAAAAGCCAATCTAGAACGTACAGTTGTTGATCTCCCACTGATTGAAAGTCGTATCGGTTTCTGCTGGCTTGTTAATGGTGCCAAGAAGAAGGCCTGACATACCTCGACTACCCAAATATAATCGAACAGAACGCGACCAGGACGGATAATTTCGTCCATCAAGAAGCACGGTGGTAATCCGTTGAGCATGAGAATTGTGCCCTAACGGAATGGTGGTGTCCTTGATCTCCACACCCGACAGTGGCGTGGGGTCTTTCGGCGTTTTGTCCATTGCGAACCTCAAATCTCGACCCGAGAGAGGAAAAGATAATAGAGATCACCACGACCCGTGATGGAAAAAAAAAAATCGTGAAACCCTAGGGTTTCTTTGTGGCTCTGATACCAAGAAGAAATAAATGGAATAATGTGTATTACGTAATGGAGGCCGAAAGGTTCCTTATATAGTTACAAGATGTACAAACCCTAAAACAGAAAAAGATCAAAATACCCATGACAAAAATTCGAGTCGGGGGCGCTGCCCCCGTACGCCCACAATCGGTGATTCCCCACATGGGTTTGTTGTTGGGCCTATTCCCTCCGGCTCGGGGGGGGCCTGCGGCCCATGGGGGGCGTTGCCTCCCAACCCCTGGGCCTCCGGGAATAGGCCCAACAACAGGCCTATCCAATAACTCCAATAATGATGATGAAATGATAAACAAGCCTTTTTTTGAGATATTGATTCAGAAGCAACAATTTGGGGATCACAGTCAATTTTTTTATGATATTTATCTTTCTTTGCCTCTTCTCCTCAAATAAGAACAATATTTCCTTTGCTTGACTTAAAGTTAGTTAAATATTTGTATCTCCTCATGTTTTATGTATGTTATCTTGATTCAGCTCAATGGTTGGTCAAGACTCAAAGTAAAATTTTCTTATGCTTTCTTTTTGTAAAATGTTTCAGTGGTACCTTTGCCAATGTTATGATTGGTGTTGTATTTTTCCGTTTTTCAGTTTTCTCGTCATGAGCCTGGGGTTACCCATGTATTAGTCACGGGAGGTGCTGGCTATATCGGTTCACATGCTACCCTACGGCTTCTGAAGGACAACTACCGCGTAACCATAGTTGTAAGTTTCTCTGTATTTGTATATCTTTTATTCTGTGCAAGGCTCTTGGTGAGAAATATGTGGGCATGCATACAAAAAACTCATTTGTTTGAGATGTGAGCAATGATCTAATATTCTTATAGTTTATAATCTGTGACTATCATTTCTTTTCCTTATTTGCATTATGTATTTTGACGTTGTAAGCTAAACAAAGAATCAATATATACATCAGACTATGGTTAGTGTGCAATGAAATGTCTCTTTTAATCTGGCATTTCTTTAACCTTACTTTGTAATGTTTAATATCTGTCGGCCTATTCTGACAGGATAATTTATCTCGAGGTAATCTTGGTGCCGTCAAGGTTCTCCAGGAGCAATTTCCACAGCCTGGAAGGCTCCAGTTTATATATGCTGATTTAGGGGATGGAAAAGCTGTATCCTAAAACACTAATTTTTAGACTAATATAGCTTTCCGAGATTTAAATTCTTGTAATGTTGGGCGGTAGACAGTTATCCTTAATAGATGCACAGGTGAACCAAATTTTTTCAGAGAATGCATTTGATGCTGTGATGCATTTTGCTGCTGTTGCTTATGTGGGGGAGAGCACACTTGATCCATTGAGGTATGTCTTGCTTTTTTATTTATAAAGGTCATCTGACATCAGCAATATTATTTAGGCACTTTCTTTGGCTTTTTTCAAGTGGTTTTCACGGTAAGTTGAACTGATTAATGCTCATTAAACATGGAGAGAAGAATATCCCTGTGCTGATCGTTTCTTCACTTGTAGTTTAACTGTGGTTATTGGATCTTCTGATGCTGCAGGGAGACTTTTAGATTTAAATTTGTGAACCTTGCAGGTTTATAGATATATATTATCTTTTCTCATAGGACTTCATTAGCAATTTATGTATCATTATAGTTTTGTTTGAAAGTAATATAGAATTTGAAGCATGCAGAAATAGATGTGGAAACTATGTGCATGTTTGTGTTGGATCCATAGTTGAATCAATTGATTAGCAGGATATTTCTAAAGCATTTGAGATTCTTCCCCTCCCACTGATTCTGTTTGAATCTATGGACCTTTGTGCTTACTGTTTAGATAGCATATTTTATACCCCTGGCATCAGGTTTTTTGAGTAGCTGGGGGTGAGTTGCACAGGTAACAAAAAAGTGAGAGATTGTACGGATTGAACTATGGGGTTTAATCGTAATGTCCTAAAATATGACTGCTGCAAGTGTGGGAGTAATTTTTGTTGACGATGACCTTCATTTGATTTCAGACCTGATTGAAGTGGATATGCTTGTAGAGGAGAAACTGGAATTTTTGAAATAGATGGTGTTTTTGAACCTGCCTTTCCAAATTTATCTTTGACAAGGGATGAAGTTTCTTATGTAGTGGATTTGTAGTTTTATATTTAATCCTTTCTTTTCCATTGCATTTGTGGGGGACATGTTGTTTCCCTTTATCTTGGATGTTAACCAATCTGAATGAATTCGATTGACACCCCATCCTATTTTCAAGAAAAAAACATACAACAAAAATATTATGTGTATTTGATTGGTGACTGCTATAAATCAATAAATCTATGGTCTTAATTTATATTTGTTCATAAACCACAGATATTATCACAACATTACATCGAATACTCTTGTTGTGCTGGAGGCCATGGCAGCTCATGGAATTAAAACATTGATATATTCCAGCACATGCGCTACTTATGGACAGCCGGAAAAAATGCCTATTACAGAAGATACCCCTCAGGTGAGATGCAGTATTTATAATATGAACCAGTATGTAGTAGTGGAATTGTCTTGGATGATAATTGGAAACGACGAAGTGTTAAATCAAGCTTTTCGATACTCTATATCATATGATAATTGATCAACCTGCTTATTCATGCAGGTCCCAATCAACCCCTATGGAAAAGCCAAGAAAATGGCAGAAGATATTATTCTAGATTTCTCAAAGAATAATAACATGGCTGTGATGATTCTGAGGTGTGTACCCCGAAGGATTTGACATTTATAAAAACAGTGGATCAAAACTAACATTCTTACTGCCCCCACATGCAGATATTTTAATGTTATTGGATCGGATCCTGAAGGTCGATTAGGGGAGGCTCCGAGACCAGAACTACGTGAGCATGGCCGGATATCTGGTGCTTGTTTTGATGCAGCACTTGGAATAATTCCTGGTCTAAAGGTATTGTTGGTCGTTGACATCTCCAAAGAAACAATCTGACCGACTTATCGTTATAATTGGGACTGGTAATGTGAATGTTTTATTTTGGTAGGTTAAAGGAACAGACTACAACACTGAAGATGGCACCTGTATAAGAGACTACATTGACGTCACTGATTTAGTCGATGCACATGTTAAGGCTCTTGACAAGGCAAGACCAAAAAAAGTTGGCATCTACAATGTTGGAACAGGGAAAGGTTCGTTTTTGAATTCACGCTCATCTTATTCTTATCATTTATCATTCATGATACAATGGGTGTCTTCGCATAATCATGTGAAATTACACCTGCAAAATTTTGAATGCATTAT
Organism: Acorus gramineus; assembly: GCA_030737835.1. Classification (NCBI taxonomy): domain Eukaryota; kingdom Viridiplantae; phylum Streptophyta; class Magnoliopsida; order Acorales; family Acoraceae; genus Acorus; species Acorus gramineus. The sequence goes on from CM060847.1 coordinate 25,677,384, forward strand.
TATGTCAGATCGTCTCACTGAATTAAATTGACTGGATTTGTTCCTCTTAGTATATTAAAAGTTACGTATAAACAATTTTCTGAACATTGCATTTCTGTGTGTACACGAGCAGGTAGATCGGTGAGGGAGTTTGTGGAAGCGTGTAAGAAAGCAACTGGCATGGACATCAAAGTCGATTACCTCAGTCGCCGGCCTGGCGACTATGCTGAAGTCTACAGCAACCCTTCTAAGATCAATAGAGAGCTGAATTGGTCTGCCCAATACACAGATCTCGAGAAGAGTTTGCGAGTCGCTTGGAGATGGCAAATGTCTCACCGGAACGGGTATGGATCGCATTTGGCCATGGACTCCTGATTAAGCAAAATTTCTTTTCCGAATGGTATTCTTGATTATAGCACCTTTGCGGATATTCGCTTGCAAGTGAAGAGGGTTGGTTTTGAGGCAGTTAAAGAGGAATACTTACAGGAGAACAACTTGTTTTTTCTTTTTACTTTTTTATATTTCTTCTTTTTCTCCTTACATTCCATGGGGGTAGGAGTGGGGCAATTTGTTATTTTTATGTGGAACAGGGTTCAAATCTAATAATGTGTAAAGCATGTATTTCACTTACCTCACATCTTAGTTTGTAGTATGATTTATTTTATAGTTTCCTTGATTCTGTATGGGGTGTAACATTGAGTTATTTGCTCTTGATAGCTATACTGGGATAGATAACAATCCAGGTTGAATAAGCAACTTTTTGTTTGATTGTCTTTTCTCTTATTCTTATTGGGAAACGTAAAAATAACTTTTTTGTTGTTTGGTTTACCTTGGATAAAGTGATGATAAGGGATGAATAAGAGTTTATTATGACTTTTTAAATGACAACTATATCCCTTGGTTATAGTGTGAGAGATGTATGATTGATTTATAGATGTGACAGTTTTTGAAATATGTGAGAGACTGTTAGGTGAGATAAATTTTTTAAAATGACATAAAAGAATATTTTTATTCATTGCCATAAAAAAGTTTGGATAAACAATTCTAACATTCCTTAGAATAATTTTATCCTAGCTTATCCAGACATAACTATCGGGGTTTATTCTATCAAGACAAACAACTTTTTTGAGTTATTCTCATGTATTCTTTCTTATTCTTGCATTATTTTTCACGCCATACGGGGGATGAAAGTCTAACTGAAGATCATGAGATCATCTTATCTAATTTTATTATTATTGAACTTGTGATACGTTGAGTTTCATAATTATTCAAATTTTTTACTTATCCCCCCTCTACCTATATTCGAAAATTCATAAATTATCAAATGTTCAATATTAGATTGGTATATAAGGTTGCATACGGATGTTAAGATATGCCTTCTAAAAAATATTTATTCTGATATATTATAAGTTATGCATATTTGATTGAGTGATAATATGCGGTCCGTGTGATCTATGTATATACTTAAATGTGGTATATGCATTAGTAAAGAAAACATATGTGAGGTATATGCATCGGTAAAGAAAACATATGCCTCGTTAAACATATTTTTGATCATGTAATTTACTAAGGTATGTAATACTTCAATAAGGTATATGTTTTCTTTATTGATGCATATATCATTTTAAAGAACATGAAATACTTTCAAATGAGTTATATGCTTTTTTTATTGATACATATATCTTTTTCAAAGACGTATATGGTGTAATCCGCATGGACCACACCTTATCAATACTATGTATATTTGTATTGTATTTATGTTTATCAGACCTTCACATGATCCAAGCATATTAAGGATTTTAATCATTAATCATCCACAAATATAATTATAAATTTCAAACTAAATTAGACATAAATCTAAGACAGAAACATAATCCAGGATCTATAATTTATCACAAGGTTGAAAAATTACACATGATAATTTATACGACGACCGTTTTGCTGTCAGGAATAAGAACATAGTTCAAAAACATGCTCCAAGGAAAGTAAAAGTCATTTACATTAATCTAGTGCAACAAGAACTAGCAACGATAGCCACAAAGATTCGAATCTCATAAAATCACTCAGTAAATGTCATTTATAAAAAAAAAGTTTAATTAGTATTTTTATTGTACAAAATCGTATTTGATAAATTAATGGTTTTTATTTTTTTTATTTTTTATATATACCCTTCTTAAATTTCAATTTTGTTAGATTAACCTGCTTAAATTGATCAGTTCAAATACCCTTGAAAATTTGATAACCCATGCATTGTGCTTATGAGGTAAACTAGGACAAAAGTACCCCTCTCATAGAGTCACACTTAAATAGGACAAAATTATATGGGCGTTGTTACACACAATCCTTTTTACAACCCCAAATCCAGTCTTATATATGTTGTTAGCCATCCTGTAAGATATATACCAACTTTTAAATGAGTTATATACTCGTTATCCATTTAATTTGAAATGTTACGACATACATATTTCTTCAAAACATATACTTCATTGGAGGAGATTAATTATTTTTTAAAAAATAAAACATGTGCGTATTGTTCATGAAACTGCATATGGGCTGTACCTAAAATCAAAGTATATGACTACCGTTTCTTACCGCCACCCCTTGCATTTGAATATCACATTATTATCTCTCTCTTTACATAAGCATTCATTCCTCTCCATCCATTCAAACCCTTCAAAACAATGGAGGCAAAATTCAAACCAATCGCGCAAATGCGAACCCTAGTTTACAATCAAAATCTGTAGATAACCCAATTCATGAAATTAGGCAGAATCGATGAAGCGATCAGAGTTTTCAACAACATGAAAAACCGGAACACCGTAACTTACAATTCGATGATCTCTGCCTACTCAAAGAACGTTAGGATTTCAGAGGCTCGCCGTCTGTTCAACATAATACCTCTCAAGAACTCCGTCTCTTGGAACACGATGATCGCCGCTGAAGCCGCCCATTCGTTCAATAGAATGCCTAAAAGGGACGACTTTTTGTGGGCTCTGATGATCACCTGCTATGCACGGAGCGGGGACCTCGAGAAGGCGAGGTGTCCATCGACTGGCTCCCCATCAAGGGGAGGAGCCAAATCTGTTGGAATGCGATGATCAACGGAATGCTAAGAAGAGGAGGTTTCACGAGGCGGAGAGGCTTTTGTACGAGATGCTCGAGCGGGATATGGTTTCTTGGAATTCCGTGCTCGCGGAGTACACCCGGAATGAGGAGATGGTCATGGATTTTTGTTTTTTTGAGAGGATGATGTTGGAAACTTGGGTCTTGATTGGGTCTTGACCAAGCATGCTTTGGAATAAATCAAGTTGGGGTCCACTAATTATTGTTGGTGGAAACACATTGGATTGTGTTCCTCTCATCGAGGAGATGAACGTAGTATATTAACATTCTCAAAACCGTTTTTGGGTGAATGAGAAAATTGGATTCAAAGTTGTCCCAAAAACATGTTGAAAGTGATTGGTGGTTGAGGGGAAAAGTTTTAGTTCCACATTGATTATTTGAAAAAAAATTTGTGTGTATATATATGGGAAGTAGGAATACTAAGTTGGGTCTCAAGGGGCATCCCACTTTTGTGGAAGGGGGCGGGCGCCTCGCCCGGCCTGGCCCAGTTCGGTTCACACGCGTGGTATTATTTTTTGGACAATTTTTTTTTTTTGGTTCATAAAATTTCCAAATAATATTTTGTCATGATGGGCTTCTATCCGGGTTGGATATTTTGTGGGCCGTTCGGATCCGTCTACAGTTGGTGTTGCAAAATTCAGTTGCATGAAGGGGTGCTACACTCTCTGTTTCAGTAAAAACTAAACAGTCTAAAGGGTGTCTTCAACAGCCCTATCAACTAATATTTCCCCTCTATAAATTCCACCGAAGTTTACATTGTTAATAATTCAATTCATTCACTGCAATAGGCATTCAAAGGCTGCATTCGAGTCTCCAATTCATTTGAGTGCATACATCTAGTTAGTAAACAGAGAGTGTGTGAAACAGAGTTGGTTTGCTATCCATACGGTTTGAAGTGCTGCTACCATACGGAGTTCGCCATTGTATCCTGGGAGACAGTCGTCAGATCTGTGAGCCACCAGTGTGGGGCGATTATTGTCTTAAGGACATAGAGTGAAACTCTAGCTTTGGTCTTCTTTAGAACAGAACAGATTCGTCAATCCAGTACAGTTGTTCTCTGCACTTTTCTATACTATATTTCTATCAGTTTATATATATATACTGTTTTGTAAACATAACCCATTCTTGATTTAAATAACAGATGACAGAGAGGGACATGGTTTCTTGGAATATGTTACTAGACTCTACTTGGGAGGTGTTTGTGAGGATTCCGGACCCGAATGTGGTTTCTTGGGTGACGATGCTAAATGTGTTTGCGAGAAACGGTTTGGTCGTTGAGGCGAGATGGCTCTTTGATCAGATGTCGGAGAGGAATTTAGTTTCTTGGAATGCCATGTTAGCTGAATGTGTGTAGAATTTAGAGATTGAGGAGGGTTTTAAGATTTTTGAAGAGATGTCGGAGAGGAACGTTGTTTCGTGGACGACGATGATTAACGGATTTGTTCATGTTGGGAAGCTTGAGAGAGCGAGAAAATTGCTCAATGTGATGCCTTATAAGGATGTCGCCACTCAAACTTCACTGATGTCTGGGTATGTTCGAATCAAACATGGATTAAGCACATCGGATTTTTGATGTGATCAAATCTCGAGCTGTTGTGTGTTAGAATGCGATGATCGCTAGTCATGCTCAGTCTGGTAGAATGGAGGAAGCAATGCGTCTGTTTCAAGAGATGCCGAAGAAGGATATGGTTTCATGGAACACTCTAATTTCTGGGTATGCTCAAGGAGGATAGATGGAGAAGGCGATTGGGATTTTCGAGGAGATGGGGGAGAGGAATACGGTTTCTTGGAATTCTCTTATTTCCGGTTTCACCCAGAATGAGTTTTATATAGATTCACTGAGGCATTTCATATTGATTAGAAGGGAATCTAAGAAATCTATCTGGTCTATGTTTGCTTGTGTCCTCAGTGCATGCACAAATGTTACAACTTTCCGAGTAGGGGAACAATTGCATAGCCTAGCAACGAAAAGAGGATTCATCAACAATTTGTTTGTTGCCAATGCCTTAGGATATCCAAAGCAAGGCAAGTGTTCAGTGAGATGGTCGTAGTGGACATCGTGTCCTAGAATTCGCTAATTGCTTGGTATGCAATGAATGGTCATGGAAGAGAAGCGTTACGGATCTTTTTTGAAATGGTGAAGTGTGGGACTGATCCAGATCATGTTACATTCATCATAGTCTTATCAGCGTGCAATCACGTGTGGTTAGTTACAAAAGGCACGAATTTGTTCAAGTCGATGACCAGATATTACTTTGTCAATCCCACCGCGGAACACTATGCCAGTATGGTTGACTTGCTTGAGCGGGTTGGAAGGCTAAATGATATGAACTGGTGAAAAATATGCCAATCAACGGGAATGTTGGTGTGTGGGGTGAATTGCTCTAGGCTTGCCGTATGCATCGTAATGTGGAGCTTGGTAGGATTTGTGTAGAGAAGCTTATTGGGTGTTCAAGCCCCACAAGACCTCGAATTATGTGGTCTTTTCAAACTTGCATGCTGAGGAAGGTAAATGGAATGATGTGGAGAGAGCAAGGGTTTCAATGGAGGCGAGAGGAGCACATAAGCAACCATGTTGCAGTTGGATTGAAGTAAACGATCAGGTATGTTCATTCTTATCGGATGATCTGAGGCAATGGAGAATGTCAGAAATCTTGGAAACTTTGGAGGCTCTCACTATACAATTGATAGACATTGACAACGATTCTTCTTTTTTTTGAAATGGTTGCATTTGAATTATGGTTTCTGTGGGGGATGAGATCAGGTCTTCACCCTCCTGGGTCGGATCCTCTCTGATACGTGCGCTTGTTGTGTGTTCGAGATGATGTTGATGACGAATATCTCCTTCTTCCCGATGTCCCGCGATGGGCCTCCAACTCCGTTCACCGGTGCCGTCCTCCTTCTTCGGCCTTCGAGTACCTAAAACTCACACCAGTTCGGTGCCGGCTAACGCCCCTCTGACACTCAAGTCAGTTTTCTCCCTTGGGAAGAAGAAGAACTTAGAATTCTTGAGGACTTAAAGATTTGAGAGGGAGTGCTCGCATACCTTGAGAGGGGGATGAAGTCCCCCTTCTATACCTGAGAGAGGCGTGCCGAGATGGGTCCTGTGGAGTGGCTATATCTTGATATGGAATCTCCACGTGGCCTCTGGATCTATGGACATGTGTCGCCTAGGGATCATTACCCTATAACTGTTTTTCTGACATCTTGTCTTTTTTCAGTGTCAGGGAATATTCCCTCTGTTAATCCGTTATTGGATGGGGATGAGCGTATGGCCGACCTGTATTTCAATTCGGGTATTACATCCTGGTCGATCTACCCTTTAGGTCGAGAGTTGTTCAGTGTCCGCTCGTAGTCGGTTAAGCTCATGGTTAACCATCTCTCAGTGGATGTCCAACTTGTCATGGTCGGACATAGCCTTGTATCCAATCTGGCCTGGTCGGGCATAACCATTTGCCCGACCTGAAGGTGAAAAGTGGGCCCGATGAGGCCGTGGGGGAATTTCGGCCCATGGGCTTTCTCACCCTTAACTCTTCTTTTATCATCATGGGTCTATTCTTGTTTAACTCTTATACTTATGTGATCATATTCCTTATTTATCCTTCTGATGAGTTTGGTCTCTTACAGTTTCCATTATGCATTATCATTGATGGTAAAAAAATGGTTGAAGTCACCAATAATGATTGCATGAACAAGTTCCTCCAACAAAATTATGGAACCGATATCTCGCAGGATGATTTGATGGCCCTCATTCATTGATGGCAACTTCATGAAGGAATGCTGTACAACACTCCTGGTTTTGCGATATCCAATCCAATGACCCTTCTTAGTGTCATAGAAGTGAGTCTTTCTGTTTTTGTTCAATATCGGACGAGATGGATATCATATCACATTATGTGCCCAGATTGCTTTTCCTTCTTCTGGAGCTCTTTGCGCTTGAGATACATCAAGTACTTTTGTCTGTGAGACTTATCATTCACAATGAAAACCTACAGTTTGCCTCTGGCTCTAACCAATGCTTTTAGATGACTCTTTATGGACTTGTCATGCCTTCACCAGTTTCAGAATGTGAGCCTTTATGTCCTATAACAACATTGATGTTGGATTAGATTACATAGTCGGAATGATAGGTGGGTCTCTGATGTAGGATGAGATGCAATGGGGGGTGAATGATATGTGATTAGGGTTATGATTTATGTGATTTGAGAGAAAAAAAGAAGAAAGAAGATTAGGTTTTCACACCCTAGGGCTTCATACCCAGGAAGGTTAGAGTTTCACATTATCATGAATCCTTTCACAGGTAATCTTAAAAGAGAATTTTTTTAATTCATTCTAAATTTGTCTCTCTCCGTAGAGATTATAATTTTATTTAATGAGAAAATGATTTAATTTAGGCTATTGATTATCTATATAAAATCCTATAATTCTCGTTCAAAATAAAAAAAAACATAACTAATCTCTATGCACATAGGAATAAGATTATATCTCTTTCCCTTCGATCTTTGATAGACTTTCAATCCCACCATTGGATATGATCGATGTGAAATATTGGTTGCTGATGTGATGTCTCATCATTTTCCCCTTGTTTGAGAAAACTCATCCTCGAGATTTAAAGAATGATATAACTAGAAGGTCATGAGGTTCTTGTTGCATGTATTTGAAAGGATCTTGATGAAAACGTAAAATCTTCAATTGCAGCCTTTCATCAAATATTTGTCAAGAAAATATGAAATACACTTGTTGTTTTATTACCATATACATTTCCTTTGGATTGTCGATCTCTATAGAAATTTCCTTACAACTTGGCAGTTGTTGTGAAACAAGCACCAGAGGTAGTTGTTTTGAAATAGGTATCCGATCTTCCACTAATGAAATATTTACCTTCTCTTGAATTTCATTTATACATTGCCGCTCTGAGGGTGCATCTTTTGTTGACATTGATGATTTCGCATATGGTTATCCTTTACGGATAATTCCCTTATGTGTACAAGGCGGGCGTATGGTGCATGATCTCCCTTCATAATAAAATAACATGTTCTAGCTTTCACCCATGGTTGACCGAATATAATAAAACATTTGGATGATGAAAATATGTAATAACTGTGACTTTTAAGACCTAGTTAGCCTATTTTGTGGAGTGTTTAGTGTTCCAAATTTTTATAATTTGGCATGATTCGATTTCCTTGTTTCGTTGGCTTTCCAACGCTTCTTACGGATCATAAATTGGATGCGTATAGGTTAAGTTATGAACCAAACCGTAGCAGGGAGTTAGGCAATGTCTGACGGAGTTTATAGGTGCCGTCGGGCACATGGGCGACGGATCGAGTAGAGCCGTCGGGTGATTGAGCGACGGGCTCAATAAGAGCCGTCGATCTGGGCGAAAATTTGATTTTGAAATTTCAGTCATTTTTGGAAGGGGCAATGGGATTGAATGTGGTTATTCGGGATTGATGGTGTTGTACTCTTGTCCCTATGCGTGTGTGAGGTTTATAAACCCCTCTTTCTCTCTCCTTTGCATTGAAACACCAAACCCTAAAATATTTTCTTTTTCTTCTCTTCGGCACCTTTGTTGAGGAGCCTTGGGAAGGGGTTTTGGATGAGATTTTTGGTGAGTTTCTAGTGATGTTTTGAGGAGTTTTTGACTTATAGTAATCCCTTTGAATGTTGTTTTCATATGATCTCGTTTTAAAGGTTTTCAAACAAAAATAATAAGTTTTCTTCTTGTTTTTCTTAAGGTCTTGATATGATTTCGGGTCTTATATTATACCAATGATATGTCAATGATTTCATGATACTTTTTACAAGTTTTTGATGATGATATTGAATCTCAACGCGTATATTGAAGTTTTGATTCTTTAAGTTTTCTTATTGGATTTTTCCTCGAAAACTTAATGGGATTTAGATGATTTTCGGATTTAATGTTATAACTATGATAAGATCATGCTTTAAGATGGGTTGTAAGTTTTCATGTGAAGATAAATACGCTTTGGTAGACACCATGATTAGGTTAGTTCATCTAAGGAAGAAATCATGTTTTAAGATCTTTTAAAGAATGTCTTGGCCCCTATATGCATAGATCCAAATCAATGTCGTGTTTTCATGAGTTTCGAAGATTTGAACGTAGATCCATATTCGTATTTGTACCTATGATAGATCTAGGGTTTTTCGAAGATGTTTTAAATGAATCCTTGTTCTATTTTAAATCGATTTCTCGAATGCATGATTTGATTTCAATACAAGATTCTCACTGTTTTTATGCCGTTTTGGAACGACTCGTGTTTTGTTTTCAATGGTAGAATGCTTCAAAATAATTTACAAAAAATAATAATGTTAGGGTTTCGTGCTTCTACCCCGGGACGGCCTCTGTAGGAGCCGTCAGGCATGTTCGGGACGGCTTCTAGTAGAGCCATCGGCTTGTTAGGATCGGCCGCAGTAGGAGCCGTCGGGTTTGTTTTGGACGGTCCCAGGAGGAGCTGTCAGCCTGTCTCTAGACGGTTCTAGATGGTTCTGCCGAGAGCCATCGGGTCCTGTGAGTACCACCAGGTCCCATACTGTTTGCACATTTTGTGATCGATTCCTATCATTTCAGGTCAGGTTAGGTTGCCTTAGACCTACTGGAGTTTTTTCCGCATCAATTGGACCTAAGGTGAGTGGGTCTAGTCTTCTATGTAGTTTTGAAGGATTTTATCAATGACTTTGAAATGCTATTTTAGGTATAAATTTGAGCATATCATATTATATAGGCTGATGCCTTATTAAGTATTGTATTGAAAATGTTATTATTTTGAAAACTGTCGAATGCATATTATTGAAATAAAAATATGTGTTGATCATGCATGTATCGCATTTGTCTAGGTGACGTAGCCTAGGTGGCATTAGTCTAGGTGACTACGGTTCAGAATGGACCCAAGTCTAGGTGACTTATGTCTAGGTGACATGTGTCTAGGTGACACGATTTCCTATGTGAAATTCTTGCAGCTAGGTGCTGTAGATAGCTAGGTGCCATGGGATATGGGCATGCGTGTCCATTGCATTCATACGCATCATATGCTTTGACTGGATTTGAGGCATGCATACTGAAATGAGATTTTATTAAGTTGATTTATTGGAAAATTATCGTAATTACAAATATCATAATATTGTATCTTGCAAATTGTTCTTGCGATATCTTATTAAAGATTATTATTTGAGATATACTGTATTATTGGGACCTAAAGGTCCATTCACTGAGCGTGTGGTAGCTCACCCCTCCTTTTCCCAATCTTTCAGAGTAGCCGTTGGTGATCGCCGATCTCGGTGGTGACGGTCGTAGTTTGGGTGTTATCTCCCGTTGCATTAGGTGGTTGAGTAAGCCTTTCCTTGGCATGTAGTTTCCTTAGTCCCTTCCAGCAAAAACAGATGGATGTTTATGTTAAAACTATTTTGTGTAATCATCCGTGTTTAGGATGAGTCATGTTTAGATCCTGGTTATGGTTTATGATTTGGTATGATTAAATAAATCTCTTTTACTTGTCTTTCAAAAAAAAAATAATATGACCCGTGTTTTATCGAGAAAATTCATGGTAACGTATCGTATTTGAGCTTCAAAATGGAGTCTTGGGTACGGGGGCTTTACAAAATATGTCACACCACGCTCCATCAAAATACAAAGGTTGCATAAACCATTCAACAAAAGTAGCACCATTTTCTACGATAATTTCCCCAGTCTTAGATAACATATCCACAACCGCTTGAGAGACCATATTCTTCTCGAGACATTTATCAATAATCAAAGGAAGCACCTTTCTCATTGGTAATCAAATTTGAATTTTCAATAAAATCATAAATCGACCTTTTTTTCTTCTTAACTCTCAATGTTATTGTCGATAGAGGGTATGGCAGCAAGGGAGGGACTCATGCAGCAACAACAGGGCAAGAGGCACCACGGCTAGCAAATAGGGACTGGAGGGTTCCCAGAGCTGCAAAACAGGAGCTGGAGGGGCTCTCGGGTAGCACAGGGGTTGGAGGGATCCACAACGCAGTTGTCACGCCCCAGGGCGGCCGTCCCTGGGTCGCGGTAAGTGTATACAAGATATCAGTAGTCTAAACAGGGAATCAATAAATCACTCTAAACAACAACTAAAATGACAACAACACAGATGAAAGCAAGGATGACATAATATATACACAGATAGCGGAAGCTAAAGGACTGAGTCTGTAATCCAAAAACATACTACAGACTCGATACAAATCAAATGTCCTGTGAGAGCCAATATACACACATACATCCAAATACAATCCAAACTGGGTGCCCAAGCACAGAAATATATACATACAATAAAAAGGAAGGATGCTGATAGCCTCAGAAACTCGCGGGATGTAGCGCTACTCCGCTACTGGTGCAGTCGCTCAGGGAGCTCCTCCTTCAAGTCCTCCTCAGTAATCACTGGAAAAATATTATGCGAGGGGTGAGCCACACGCTCAGTGAATAGCACAACCCATGCATCACAGTTTATATTAACCACAATTAATCAACAACTAGCCTCAAAGTGGCATAACAACATAAATCCAGTGGTTCGTACATCGCCGAACCACCACACCCTCACCCTCACCCCTCAATAGGTGACATAGGATATTGGGACTGACTAGGCTGTTAATCATCCTTGGTCCACCGATAGCCTCTCCTCCACACCGTAACTTGCCTGGTCTACTCCCACATTCAGCACAGTCCGAGTCCAAGATCAGGAGGTGCCTACTGATGGGAGCCCTCTGTCAGGATAGCCTGTCTAACGCTGAGGAGTCCCTACACGGATCCAACGAAGGGAAGAGAAATAGCCTACCCACACGCATATGATCCACTCGGATCCGCTGACAACACATCTCTACAACTCTAGTGTCTTGAATTCATCAGAATTCCTCCAGGGCGCATAACCAAGATGCGGGGAACATGCATTAATATAGACGGGAAAAGAAACCTTAGGAGGGCACCATGAGGTCCCGATATAGGACATCCCGACAACCAAACAAGGAACACGGAGCACCCTAGCCCGGGTCTCAATGTTGACCTCGCAAGGCCCCTTAATATTCCTTAAGGCATGCAATAACATTACAAGTTGCATTTAATTTAACAAATTAAACTAATAGGACGCATACAAAGGCCGAGGCTTTCCTAGCATGATAACAAGGTGACAAGATGCATGCCTCTTACACAACCTAAGGGTGCAAGTCCCTAACATACTCAGTCTAGGGTAGCATGCATACTACATATCAATCATGCTGCATGGATTACATATTAAACAGGTTAATATTAATCCATGGTGCCCCAGGGGAGGACGGTATACGCCCAAGTGCATATAGCGCCTCCCAACTGGGTTGGATTGTCCCACTCACCGGTAATCGGGTCGTCGCGCGACCGTCCGTCAAGATCTGCAAGACAGGGTATCAACTTGGTGAGTAAAATCCAAAAATACCACAAAAATACACAAAAATACTCTAAAAGTACCCAACACTCGGGCAATGTACATACGGCCCGTACGCACGCTAGCCCGAGCACCCCGACTCACTCCCGCACCCCCGGCAACCACCCGCACGGCCACCCGCCCCCGGATGCACCGCCGCGCCCCAGCCCGCGCACCCAGGCGCCCTGCCGAGCCCCTGCCTGCATGCCAGGACACACCGCCGAGCTCCCCGGGTGCACCGCGCGCTCGCTGCGCCCCAGCGCAGCAGCCCGCGCGCACACCGTACGCCCCGCGCGCACTCCGCGCGCACCACCACGCGCATCACCCACTCGACCAGCCCCTCGGGTGCACCCGCGCGCACTGTGCCCCAGCGCAGCGCCCCGCACGTGCACACCGACTGCTCTCCCCGCCGCGCGCGCACAGCCCGCCTGTGCCTCTGCGTAGCGCTCCGCGCGCACGCTTCCGCATGGTGCCCAGCGCCCAGCTCCCCAGCACCCACGCCCAGCACACCCGGCGCCCAGCACTCGCCTAGCACACCCGTGCCTGCGCCACCTGAGCACACGCCCGTGCGCACGCGCGCTCGCGCTCTGCCACTGCACGCCTGCTGCGCCTGTGCTGCCATCCTGCCCGGGGCAGACAACCACCCTGCCCGAGCACCTCTACCACCACTCACCGGCCACCAATGGCCTCCGACCGCCCCCAACCACCACCGACAGCCACCAGCCGCCCTCCACACTCAACCCCACCCTCCTAACATGCATCTAAACATGAAAAAGAAGGAAAGAAACCTTACCCAAGGAAAGGAGCGGGGTGCTCGCGGGCCAGCGATGGCGTGCGGGGTGTGCGCGGGCGGCTGCGCTGGGGCGCAGGGGGCGCGCGGTGCACACGGGAGGCTCGGCGGTGTGTCTCGACGGCGGGCAGGGGCCCGGCGGTGCGCGGAGTGCGCGGGCCGAGGCGCGGCGGTGCGCCCGGGCGGTCGGGTGGCCGTGCGGGTGGTTGCCGGCCGTGTGGGTGTTTGCCGGGATGCTCGGGCTAGCGTGCGTGCGGGTCGTATACACGTTTGCCCGAGTGTTGGGAGTTTAGTTGTGGGTTTATGTAAGTTCTTGTGTATTTTGTAGTATTTGTGGATTTTAACTCACCATATTGAATGTCTATCTTGCAGATCTAGACGGGCGGTCGCGCGATGACCCAGATACTGGTGAGTGGGACAATCCAACCCAGTAGAGAGGCGTTATACGCACTTGGGCGTATACCGACCTCTCCTGGGGCGTCATGGATTATATTAACCTGTTGTAATATGTATTCCATGCTTGCATGATTTAAATGTAGAATGCATGCTACCCTAGACTTGTATGTTAGGGACTTGCACCCTTAGGATATGTGTATGAGCCATGCACCATGTCCCCTGTTATATGTTAGGAAACCTCGGCCTATGTATGCGTCCTACTAGTTTATTTATTAAATTAAATGCTAGTGTATGTTAAATCGCATGCCTTAGGTAATATTATCGGGAGGAGCCTTGCGAGGTCAACATTGAGACCCGTGTTAGGGTACTCCGTGTTCCTTGTTTGGTTGTCGGGGTATCCTGTATCGGGAACTCACGCTGCCCTCCCAAGGTTTCTAGTCCCAATAATATTATAAGTAATGTTGTATGATTGGTATGATTATTAGCATGATTAGTGAATATTATAGGGGAGGGGCCTTGCGAGGACAGCGGTGAGACCCGTGTTAGGGTACTCCGTGTTCCTTGTTTGGTTGTCGGGGTATCCTGTATCGGGAACTCGCGCCGCCCTCCCGAGTTTCTTTCCCCCAATGATATTCCAACATTGCTTTTGATTGTACTTATTCCCCGCATCTTGGATATGCACCCTGGAGGAACTCTGAAGAGTTCATGACATTTGAGTGGTAGAGATGTGTTGTCGGCGGATCCGAGTGGATCATATGCGTATGGATAGGCTGTTCTGTTCCCTGCGTTGGATCCGGTAGAGGCTACCCCCAGCGTTAGAAAGGCCGTCCTTCGGAGGACCCATATCAGTAGGCACCTCCTGATTTGGTTTCGGACTGTGCTGAAGTTGTGGGTGGAGACCAAGCGGCCTACGGAGTGGAGGAGAGACTATCGGTGGACCAAGGGTGACCAACAGCCTAGTCAGTCCCAAAATCCTATGTCACCCGTGATAGGGTGAGGGTGAGGGTGTAGTGGGTTGGCGATGAGCGACCTACTGGATTTGTGAATGGATGATTATCAGTCCCAATAGCCTATGTCACCCATTGATGGGTGAGGGTGAGGGTGTGGTGGTTCGGCAAAGTACGAACCACTAGATTTATGTTGTTATGTCTTTGAGGATGGAATTGTGGTAAATATGGTCTGTGATGCATGGGTTGTGCTGTTCACTGAGCGTGTGGCTCACCCCTCGCATATGTTTTTCCCCAGTGGTCACTGAGCCTGAGCTAGAGCCGGAGCAGCAGTTGGAGCTTTCCGAGGGATTTCTTCAGTAGCGGAGCAGCGCCACGTTCCGCGAGTGCCAGAGGTTATCAGCATCCCTTCTTGTCTGTATGTATTTGATTTTCGTGCCTGGCACGTGTTTGTATATGTTCAGTTGTTACTATGTATATTGGCTCTCATAGGACATATGATTGTGTATCGGGTCTGTAATATGTTTTGAGTTACAGACTCAATTTTTGCTTCCGCTATATTGTGTATATATTATGTCAGCCCTGTTTGATCTGTGTTGTCATTTTTATCTGTGGTTTTAGAGTATATATATTTGACCTCATGTGTAGGCTTCTGATATGATATATACACCTGCCGCGTCCCGGGGACGGCCGCCCTGGGGTGTGACAGATCCATATATACCTCCTCATAAAGATCTCCATTTAAAAATATTATTTTCACATCCATTTGGTGAAGCTCTAAATCAAAATGACCTACCAATGCCATAATAATTCTAAGGGAGTCCTTCTGAGAGACTGGAGAGAAGGTCTCTGTATAGTCGATGCCTTCAATTTCAGTGAAACCTTTTGCTACAAGTCTTGCTTTATGTCTCTCTATGTTGCCTTTAAAGTCCCTTTTGGTCTTGTAGACCCATTTGCACCCTATGGGTTTAACTCCTTCAGGCAACTCAACAAGATCCCGGGCATTGTTCTTTTACATAGAATTTAACTCTTCTGTCATAGCATCGTAGCACTTAGATGAATCTCTATTATTTATGGCTTGTGAAAATGAAATAGGATCTTCTAATTCATGGCCTTCATGTAGATACACAACATATTCTTTCTCTTAAAGACCTTCTTAATGGTATTTGAATTTTCTCTTGAACTGGAGGAGGAATTTCATTTACCGGTTCAGGTTCTTGATGAGGTGGATCTTGAACAATAGGTTGTGGTTCCACAATTCGTTGTTGAATTACTGGATATGGAACCATAAAACTATCAACAACATCAGGTGTCGTTTCTATTATTTCCTTGAATACAATGTTTTGAGGTTCCACGCTACGCTCCCACTGATTAAGTCATCCTCAAGAAATTTCGCTACATCAGTTTTAGCTATTCTGGTTTGGAGTGAAGGATAGTAAAATTTATGTCCTTTGGATCTTTCCGGATATCCAATAAAATATGCACTTACTGTCCTAGAATCTAATTTCCTTTCATGTGGATTATATAACCTAGCCTCTACCTGACAACCCCACGTATGTAGGTGATTTAAACTAGGTTTCCTTCCTGTCCATATTTCAAAAGGTGATTTTGGCACAGCCTTCGAAGGAATCCTGTTTAACAAATAAATAGCAGTCTTTAAGGCCTCACTCCACAAGAACAAAGAAAGTGAAGAATTACTAATCATACTCCTAACCATGTCCAAAAGAGTGTGATTCCTTCTTTCAGCAACACCATTTTGATTAGGTCTGCCTGGCATGGAATATTGTGCTTAAATTCCACATCCTTCAAGGAACCTACCAAATGGACCTATAGCTCTTCCAGCTTTGGTGTGTCTACCATAATACTCACCACCCCTATCTGATCTTACCACTTTGATTCTTTTATTTTGTTGGTTTTCTACCTTTGCCTTGAAAACTTTAAAGGCATTGATTGCTTCTGATTTCTCAGAGAGCATGAAAATATAACCGTATCTTGAGTGGTCATCAGTGAATGTGATGAAATACCTTTCGCCACTCATACAAGGAGGAAAATGACCACAAATATCTGTATGGATTAATTCTAATGTTCCATTACTCCTTATGGCATCTCTTTTATAGGTTTTGGGCTGCTTTCCCTTTAGCAGTCCACACATGTCCCAAAATCAGAGAAATCTAGTGAAGGTAGTATACCCTCTTTGGCTAATCTCCGGATTCTCTCTTCTGAGACATGGCCTAATCTTTTTATGCCAAAGCATGGATGATATTTCATTTATTCTTCCATGCTTAGTGCCAACATTTCTATACAAGGTTAAAAGAGATTGTTGATAGGAATTATCAAGATGCAGTCTGTATAAACCATCCACAATAATTCCAGAACCAACTAATTGGGAATTATGGGAAATAGATAAACCACAATTATTGAAATTAAATGAAAAACCAACACGGTCTAGTCTAGCAACAGAAATCAAATTGCGGGAATAACTTGGAATAAAGAAACTATTCTCAAGGTCTAAAACAAAACCATTGTCTAAGATCAATCTAAAGATTCCTACAGCCTCCACGCGTGAACGCATCCCATTTTCTGATATGATGCATTGTTCACTCTCAGTTGGAGTCCTTTGGGACATAAAACCCTGCATAGAATTGGCAACATGGATTGTGGCACCAGAGTCAATCCACCATGAGTAATTTGAAACAGAAACCATATTCAATTGTTCACACACAAAAGCTAAATTATTACCTTTCTTGGCAAGCCATTTCTGATATTTCTGACTGTCCTTCATGTGTTCTTTCTTTTTGCAAAAGAAGTATTTTATCACTGGTTTTCCAGTTTGATTCGGAATGGAACCAGAGTTGGAGCTTCCAACTTGGTTCCGAATAGTTGAAGCTTTATTTGAATTCTTCTTGAAAGAGACACCATTTCCTTTTCTAGTATACTTGTTCTCCACATGAGAATTTAAATTAACATTCTCCATATTCTCTTGCTTTAGCCTCTCTTCCTCTTGCACACACATGGTCAGAAGTTCATTGATTGACCAATTTTCCTTATGTGTGTTGTAGGAAATTTTGAATGGACCACATTGAGGTGGCAAAGAGTTGAGAACAAAGTGCACCAAGAAGGAATCAGAAATGGTTACTTCAAGTGTGTTCAATTGAGTAGCTAGATCTCGTATTTGCATTATGTGTTCACGAATAGCTCCGGATCCTTTATACTTCATGGAGGACAATTTGTTCATTAGGGTGTTGGCCAAGGCTTTATTAGAGTTAATAAATTGTTTCTCCACATTTTTCAGATAAGATTGGGCTGTGTCACACTCAGGGATAGATCTCCGAATGTTCTTTCCCACATATGCTTTCATAAGCAAAAGAGCTTGCCGATTTGAGTGTTCCCATTTCTCATACTGTCACGCCCTAGGGTGGCCGTCCCCGAGACGTGGCAATGTATAAAGTATCAGTTATCAAATACAAGAGGTCAACAATGACTCCAATAAATAACACACAAGCTGGCAAAACAATGATAACTGATTGAAAAACGAAAGCATAAGATATCAACAATGTCTATAAACCAAAAACATTATTACAGACTTGAATACACAATCACTGTCCTGTGAGAGCCAAGTCTAGTCCAAATAAAATACAACCTGTGCCACATGCACGATTTACAATACATAAAATGACTCTAGGACTGCTGACAGCCTTGCACTCGCCACCCGCCGGACAGAACGCTCCACGCACATAAGACCATGCCACAGGGAAGCTACAGCTCCCCGTCCAACACCGCCCCTGTAAAAGAAACAGTAAGCGAGGGGTGAGCTACAAGCTCAGTGAGTGGCTGAAAACCAATCACCATCACAACAATTTAATACTAAAGCAATTTCCTTTCAAAGAAAACATGGGTGAAAACCCAATGGATAACAAGGTGATGCGGCGGCGTGACCAACCTCACCCTCACTCCCGGAGGGAGGCTCTTGGGACTCTTGGGGAGATACCATACCGTTGGTCGAAGAGACGCGAAATTACTGGTCTACACAACACTACTGGATCATCTATATCGAGATAACTGCCCAACGACGTCCTTGAACATCGATACGTAACCGGACCCAACAACTATGGGAACAGATGAAAACGAATGGGTTACGCGGCGATGTGACTTCACCTCATCCTCACCCTCACCCCCAAGGGTGACACAGGATTGTTGGAAGAAACCCTTTTATTCTACACCCTTCGTCATCCGGTAGCCCTCTCCCGAGTAGCCTCTACCTGGTATACTCCCATAATCAGTACATCTGTCGAACGCATCGGTAGTACCTACAGGTGGGAGCCCTCTGTCAGGACAGCTTTAACGTCGGGTAGCTTCAACGCAGATCTGAAGAAGGGGAGAACGATTCCACGCTCGCAATATCATCCGGTAGCCCTCTCCCGTGTAGCCTCTACCTGTCGGCCTTCCACGATCGGTACATCAGCCAGATGTGTACCGCGATACGCATCGGTAACACCTACAAGTGGTGGCACCCAAACAGGACAGCTTCGACGCTGGGGTGTTTTGAGCACGACGATGTCGGGAGGAAGCACCTCACGTTCGCAAAGCGAACCCTATGGAAAAGTCAACTACGCTCGATAATCACATATCAACTATAATGAATACTCTTGGACTCCCACACGAGTGCATCGCTCAGACGCGAGGGGTTACCTCTGCTCTCACACAGAAATAAGCCCAAGGCATATAACCCAACAGGAGGTTCATATACGCGCCTAGCACGGGTAGGCCTAACGTAATGCCACAGCCACCGGTTTAACAAAACCGATAAAACAAATGAATTCTCCTGAATTCCATTCAAGTGCATCACACGGATGCAGGGGTGATTACATCGCTCGTGCACTAATTAATGAGGTACATCCCGACAGCGGGTCGTACCCACGCCTATTTCAGATAGGCCTAATTAGTTTTAACATATGCATATATATATAACAAGAGAATCATATTATAGCTATGTACATGAACAATATGCACGATCATGTAATAATTGACTATAAGGGTATCCCCTAACATGGATTTACATCATAAACAACAAATCATACAACATGCATACAAGGTATGGCCCACTTAAACATGCATACAAGGTATAACTTAAGCATCCGTTGGATATTACCAACTTAAAAGGGAAGGGTCAAGCACGATCTCGCGCACTAACAGGTGCATGCCAATATTCCAAACGAACCTGAGTCGAGTAGGAAATCGCATCTACTTACTCAGTTCGTGTAGAGGGAGAGGGCGAGAGAGAGCTCATCATCTCTTGAAGTTGGTCATAGCTTTGCCCCATTAGCATGGGCGCAATAACTACACCACGCCCTCGAGTCTTATCGCAAGGGAATATTAGGCATGTGCTCGTTATTAACCCGGACTTAATCATGCTGGATATTCCAATTAATATGGTAGTATTACTCATAGGGACTACCTAAGGCATGCTTATTCTATACATTCATGAAAACCCACATCACACATGCCCATACATGAAGGGCGCATGCATACATAATAATTCACACATGAATATGATACATAGAGAAGTATATGGTAGAAATATGGGGGGTTCTACACAATATACGAGCTATACTAACCTAGCATGCAAATACCTAGCATATTATGGGTTAGACATAACCATACTACTTATCTAAATAAGTAGTATAGTCAGGGTGCCCAACGGATGCGTGACGCATGACTACGTGCATCCAACGCTTCCCGGAGGGTTGGATCGAACCACTCACCGATACCCGGATCGCCGCGTGTCCGGTCTACGAGATCTGCAAAACACAACCAATGATCCACAATTAAAATATGGAACCTCCTATCACACATATAAGCCTATTTCATGAAGATGCTAACTCCTGATACTTCCATATTATCACACAAGACACATGCAAACAACTCCTTGACACACAACCGAGCAAAACTGCCAAACCTGCTGCAATCAGCCCTACTATTTGATCTCCACAGCACGAAATACACGTCCAAAAATTAAGAAATAAATCATACACATTCTCTGATATGCTGGTATCATAATCTATGAAACCTAATTTTGCCTCAACAAGCCCGAAATAAATTATTTCCAGAAGCAGGTCAATTCCTACGTGAATCTGGACAAGCCATGCAAAACAAGTTCTAACTTACAACACAAATATCATAATGACCCCAAATTTCATATATAACATCTAGACACATATATGATCAAATCATAATGAGACATAATCCTAAAACTATGCCTCTAAATACTAGATTCACTGAGATCTTTAGGAGATAGAGATCTGTCTTACCAAACCAAGGGGAGGGAAATGGGGAGATGCGGGGTTCTCGACACACCCACGACCACCTCAGCCACCACAACCACTACCACCACCTCATCAGCCACTCCACCAGCCCTTCCTTGGCTGAAAATAGGGGATAATAGGGGCATGAGAGGGAGCTAGAGAGAAGAGAAACAACAGTAACACACACACTCACCCTTTTTCCACTCTTTCTTGTGCTTCTTCTTCATCTTTCACTTCTCCTTCTTTTTCCACTTAGAACACACATGGAGGCTCGGATGGGTTTTCTCAGAGGGAGGGAGAGAGAAGGAGAGAAAAAGAGAGAGAGAGAGAGAGGCCATCAATGCCCAAAAAGGGGTTTGGTGGAGGTTTGACTTTGGTCAATCTAGCCAAGCTACCAAACAAAAGTGGTTGATCAGTCAATGGTCAACTTTGACTTGATCAAATTCCCTCCCCCTTTTTACAATCCAGTATCGACCAAAACCCGGATACGATTCGGAACTGCATATTTTTCAAAACGTTACTGGAATTTGATGAAATATTTATGGGTAGTACAAAACGGTACTAAGACCCATAATATGCAGTTAGATTTTTAATCAGAGTACTCTAAATCTCGCAGCTGGCTAAAGACTAAAATTTTAGCGACTCTGATAAAAAAAATAAGGCTCCAAATGACACAGGCATAACACATACTTGGTCTTCCCTTCTTGCGTGCTCTCCACAGTGAGGGGGTCAGGTTTGTCCTCCCTCAACGCAAGATCCATATCCATTCACCCTAATGTTAAATTGATTTGTTCCTTCCATTCTGTGAAGTTTGATCCATTGAGGATATGAATATTGCTATTATTACTTGAAACAAAAGTAGGAGGAATTGTTGAAAAAGACAATATTGACTCACATCATATATTAAATCAACATAATGTCTTAAAATACAAGGCTACATATTATAACATTCATCCAATGCATATATTCCAAATTATGCAATAAATTCCAAATACGTATATGATATCCTTTAATGTACTTATTTGGTTGAGTGGTTAAGTAGTGACATTATAAACCCCTCATTTGGGCTTGAGTTTACAACCGTAATTAAACCTACACTCATTTAGGTAGAAAATATTCTACATGTAGAACTAGTGGCATATCCTACGTCTCAGTAACAAAAGAGTCTTGATACCTTTGGGCAAGCCATAGACTCCTTAATACATAGAATGTAGGTTTGCTACTATTCTACTCCATCTTATACCTAAATCACATAGGCCGTCCTTTGGGATTGACCTATGTGTCGGTTTATAAAATATAATAAGATTGTCATTACTAACGTTATATGATTAATTCACTAATTTTAACATTTAAGGCCGCTTTGGTGTGCTCATAAATATTAAAGTATGAATTAAATCATCCTAATGTAATGACAACTTTTACTTTAAGCATGTTAATTAAAAAAATGTCATACCATATAACATGCATGTCAAAATACCAAAATAATTAAACCATACAAATTATTAACATAATATTTATGGAGTCTAAAATTCATCACAAAATCTGAACATCAATGGTATATTAATAAACTAATTATTTTAATTCCCTTAACAAAATGTGAATAACAATTTTCACATAAATCTGGGATTAAAATTTAATTTTTCTGAACATTAGGGTTTTGTTTGCAAAAGTGCCATTATCCATAATTCTATTTTATTTACGGAATTTTAGGGTTTTTTTGCAAAAGTGTCTTTATCATGAAATCACATAATATCAGGGTTTCTTTTGCAAAACTGTCATTATCATGAGATTTGTAAATCCCGAGATCATCTTTATTGGTTTATGAAATCCTCCCCCACTCTTCAACTCCATAACCCCCTCATTCAACTCCATAACCTCCCCCACTCTTCTATTCCATAACACTCCCATTATTGCCCCACTATCTCCCCCTCACCTCTATAGACTTGTAACTCTCCACCTTTGGGATTCCTCTATGCACCCTATAAATAGAGGGGTTCTCTCTTGTATCGAACCAACAAATAGTGAATAAGAATCTCTCTCTACTTCTCTTCTATATGCTTGTGTGCTTTGTTTATATACTCTAAAATATCATATTCTATTTAGTTTACAACACGTTATCAGCACGAGAAGCTCTTTGTTAAAGAGAAAGGTTTGTATCGATGGGTTCTTAATGATCTATATCAAAAAATATACTCCCTTGATGTTATGTATTTTTATGTAAATCATCTACTACATACATATGATTAATTTTTTTTCAATATGCATGGAACCGTATGCAAATTATGTGTAGAACCCGTATACATCTATCTTTTATTTTCATCTGATGTACTGCATACATCTATCTTTTATTTTCCATGCATGCAATCCCCGTGAAAATTTTCCATACATATGTTAATTTATGAAAACTAGTATGCAATTTTTCCATGCAACAGTATGCGGCATCTATCATTTGATTATTTATTTTTCATGTAACTGTTCCATGTTTGTCATCTTTTATTAAAATTTAAATATTATACATCTATGTGTAGAACCAGAAGTTCTCACAAATATCAATTAATTTGATATTTATATTTGATTTGAAATTCATTTTAATGTTACAATGTCATGTGTCCCTATAGGATCATACAAAAATTGTAATTACATGGATCCCTGAAGGACCATGTAGACGTTATGAATAATGTGTTCCAATAAGACCATGCAAATTTTATGCTATCCCTGAAGGACTACAAAAAAAATTATTACATGGATCCTTGAAGAATCATGTAAAAGATATGATTAAAAATGTCCCTGAAGGACTATGATTATATTGTATCCATGAAGGATCATACAAATTTTATTTTACTTTATCCATGAAGGATTGTACAAAAATTATAATTATATGAATCTTTGAAGGATCATGTAAAATTTTATTTTGTTCTATCCTGAAGGACTATACAAAAATCATGATTGTTCGTGTCCCTGTAGGACCAAACAAAAGTTATATGATATATTTTTTGGGTCCTTGAAGGACCAAATAATAATAAAAAAAAAGATCCATGTATCCCAGCAGGAACATGTAAAATTTTATTTTGTTCTATCCCTGAAGGATTATACAAAAAATTATGATTGTTCGTGTCCCTGTAGGACCAAACAAAAGTTATATGATATATTTTTCGGGTCCTTGAAGGACCAAATAATAATATAAAAAGAGATCCATGTATCCCAGCAGGAACATGTAAAATTTTATTTTGTTCTATCCCTGAAGGACTATACAAAAATCATGATTGTTCGTGTCCCTGTAGGACCAAACAAAAGTTATATGATATATTTTTCGGGTCCTTGAAGGACCAAATAATAAAAAAAAAAGATCCATGTATCCCAGCAGGAACATGTAAATTATGATTAGATTTCACCATCATCATCATAATGAAGAGGATTTAAAGATTAATACCTCATTGACAAAGGTCCACCGGCCATTATGCCTCAAATATGCTCCAGTTGTAGCAATATTGAGAGCATTAATTTTATATATTCTCGTTGCCGAACAACGATTTTTTTAAAATATCATGTAACTCAACTCAATGGCATAGCATCATTACCCGAAGTAAATGCATTTTATTTTATGTTCGCCATGGAAGTTGTGGTCATGAATGATGAGATCATGATTTATATAGTTGAGAAAGCACAACAATCATAGAGTTTGTAAAATATCTCAAATCACTAGAAGTGATTTGCTATTAAACAAGGGAAAAGGGTTGCAGAACAAACCCCTAACACAAAAATGATTGTTATGTATTTGGTGCTTTAAAAATATGGTCACGTACCTGATGTACGATCAGACTTTTATAATTTTTATAATTATAATTTTTCTTTGTTATCTAAAATCCATTTTTCTTACTTTCATATTTATCTTATTTTTTGAGTTTAACATTAATTAATGCAAATGATAATATTATTTTTGGTACCAAGGCTCCAGAAGGGCAGATATCATGTTATCAAGAGATACAAAATTTTGTATCAACGATGCATTGTATTCATGTAGATCCAGAAGAAGTCTACTGAAGATACCTATCTCAACATATGCCATTTTAAAATTATGGAGTATCTATGCATTAATAATGTCTCATGCCAGAAGCATACATTAGAAAAGCTTTATGCTCTCTCCTGGTTATTATAAATATCCATATTTACTCATATAAACTAGAAGTTTTATGATCTGTTCCTGAAGAACAACGAGAATTATCGTGGAATACATCCACTCTGTCTTATCTAAACTCACGTATCGCTCAACGTGAAAATCAAATTCCTAATGCACGCCAGATGCGTGATAGACCTATAGGTTCAAAAACAAAAATTCAGCTCCCCAGAAGTGGAGATCAAATGTAAAATCATGCTCTAATAATGCTCCAGAAGAAGTTATACATAATGTTCCAGAAGAGATTATGAACAATAGATCCACTTTCTCTAAAACTCTAGAAGAGTATAATGTCCATGAAGAGAAACGAGTTCCAGAAGTGACTACACAAACTCTTGAAGAGGAAAAGGTACCTAATAATATTAAGATCTCTATATTTTATATGCATATAAGAGAAATGTGGAATCGCAAATAAATGATCATCAATGACATATTTATCATACAAAGTAGATTCTCCTTCTATTATAAGATATCTTGAACCATTGACAAGGGATGTTTTTACCGCTCGATTTGCGGATTGTCATTTTGATGAGACAATATTCCCGTCGTTAGGGGGAGAAAATCCGTCGCCAGAAGAACGACGTGAACTTACATGGAAAACTCCATCTTTGTCTCATCTTGATCCTCGCACTAATCAATGTGAAACTGAAGTGCAAAGAATCACCCATCTTCAAAGAATTGCGCATCAATTGCCAGATGCATTCAATGATGCAGCAAAAGTGATGAAATCACATATTCCAGCTGCTAATACTCCAGCTCGAATTAATGTTCCAATAGGAAAAACTGCTAATATGCCGGCTAATGAATCAACAAAAACACGCCTGAAGCGTGGAAGACCTATAGGCTCAAAAGATTCAGCTCCCCGAAGGAGAAAAACAATGAAGAATAATTCTCTAGAAGAGTATGAAACACTTGAAAGACCCACAATAATAACTCCTACAGAGGAAGAAGTCCCTGAAGTGACACAAGTCCCTGAAGAGACTGACGTCCCTGAAGTGACGCCCGTGCATGAAGAACAAGTACATGGAAATGAAGAAATTTCCATAAATTATGCAAATTCACAAATATTGTGGGATCGAAAGCAAGTGCTTGTTGATGATATATTCTCATTTGCAGTAGCTACAGAAATCATTTCAGATAATGATTTAGAACCACGTTCAGTGGATGAATGCAGACGAAAAAATTGTTGGCCACAATGGAAAGCTGCTATTCAAACAGAATTGGATTCACTTGCAAAACACCAAGTATTTGGACCAGTAGTCCTAACCCCTGAAGGTGTTAAACCAGTAGGATGTAAATGGGTGTTTGCGAGAAAACGAAATGAAAGAAACGAGATTGTTAGATACAAAGCTCGTCTTGTGGCACAGGGTTTCCTGCAGAGACCTGGGATAGATTTTGAAGAGACATATTCTCCTGTGATGGACACAATCACATTTCGGTATTTAATTAGTCTTGTAGTCTCAGAAGGACTTGACATGCAGCTAATGGATGTGGTTACTGCATATTTATATGGAAAATTAGATACCGACATTTATATGAAAGTTCCTGAAGGACTAAAATTGCCTGAAGCAAAACCACGAAACATGTACTCAATCAAGCTAAGACGATCCTTGTATGGGTTAAAGCAATCTGGACGAATGTGGTATAACCGTCTTAGTGAGTACTTAATAAAAGAAGGATATGTCAATGATCCAATATGCCCCTGTATATTTATTAAGAAAACGGAACTCGGATTTACCATTATTGCAGTATATGTTGATGATATTAATCTAATTGGGACTCCTGAAGAGCTCGAAAAGGCTTCCGAATATCTGAAAAAGGAGTTTGAAATGAAAGATCTTGGAAAAACAAGATATTGTCTCGGCTTGCAAATTGAGCAAAGTTCAAATGGGATACTTGTTCATCAAACAACATATGTTGAAAAAATCCTGAAGCGTTTTAATATGGACAAATGTCATCCATTAAGTACTCCAATGGTAGTAAGGTTACTTGACCCAAAAAGGATCCTTTTCGTCCAAAAGAAGATACTGAAAATCTTCTTGGTCCTGAAGTACCATATCTTAGTGCAATTGGTGCCTTATTATATTTGGCCCAATGCACTAGACCTGACATTGCATTTTCAGTTAATTTATTGGCCAGATTTAGCTCTGCACCAACTCGAAGGCATTGGAATGGTGTGAAGCACATTTTTCGTTATCTTCGTGGAACGTCAGACATGGGTCTATTCTATGCAAAGGATTCCAATAATGGTGCACAACTAAAGGGTTATGCAGATTCAGGATATCTTTCAGATCCTCACAAGGCTCGCTCACAAACAGGCTATGTATTCACTTGCGGTGGCACAGCAATCTCTTGGCGATCTACGAAACAGACTTTGGTCGCCACGTCTTCTAACCACTCTGAGATTCTTGCACTCCACGAAGCAAGCCGGGAATGCGTGTGGATAAGGTCTTTGGTTCATCATATTCGTACTGCATGCGGACTATCTCTCATTACAGATGTTCCAACAACTATATATGAAGACAATGCAGCATGCATTGCTCAAATCAAAGGGGGATATATCAAGGGTGATAGAACAAAGCATATTTCTCCAAAATTCTTTTACACTCATGAGCTCCAGCAGAGACATGAAATTGATGTTCAACAAATTCAGTCAAAGGACAATCTTGCAGATTTGTTTACTAAAGCTTTGTCGACATCAACATTCAAGAAGCTGGTGTATGAAATCGGGATGCGACGAGTTTGCGACCAAAATTCTTGAAATCTTGTACTTATGAGGGGGAGTAATTTTTGATGACATTTTGCGAACTGTACTCTTTTTCCTTCGCCTAGGTTTTGTCCCATTGGGTTTTCCTGGCAAGGTTTTAATGAGGCAGTGTCAAACGCATACACTATTATACGATTAAGTTACATTGTACTCTTTTTCCTTCGCTTTGGTTTTTTCCCATTGGGTTTTCCAAGCAAGGTTTTAATGAGGCAATTTTCTTAGCGTGGTGGTCATCCAAGGGGGAGTGTTGTGAATATGGTGGATAACCACCACTTCTCTAACACATAACCTCCCCACTCTTCAACTCCATAACCCCCTCATTCAACTCCATAACCTCCCCCACTCTTCTATTCCATAACACTCCCATTATTGCCCCACTATCTCCCCCTCACCTCTATAGACTTGTAACTCTCCACCTTTGGGATTCCTCTATGCACCCTATAAATAGAGGGGTTCTCTCTTGTATTCAACCAAAAAATAGTGAATAAGAATCTCTCTCTACTTCTCTTCTATATGCTTGTGTGCTTTGTTTATATACTCTTATATATCATATTCTATTTAGTTTACAACAATAACAAATTTTTAAAAATTTAAATCCTGAGATCTGAGAGATACTTAATTAGATCAGAAATAATTTTGTAATCTAACATAAGATATGGATAATAATTACATCAATCAAATGGAGATAACATTTATTTCATTCAAAACATGTAAATCTTAAATCCTTTTGCATACCCATTCATACCAGATTTAATTTATTTATTTATTTATTTGACATTCATTTAAACCTTCATTAAAACAATAACATAAATGCCATACAAAGTCTAAGAATCCCAATTGACATGCCGATTAAAATAAATAAAATCATCAAATCCAAATGGAAAACGTATGATCATAACCAATCTGCCTCTACTGTAAATCATACACAGAATATATGAACAAGGTTCATTTCATTAAATATATATGTATATTTAAGTTGGATCATAAATAAAAAAATCACATAATATTTTGATTGGGTCAATCGGGTCTAACGGGTTCATAGGATCGGTGGGGGTGGACCCAGACCCGACCCGTTTTGATTGTCGGGTCCTTCGGGTCGGGTATTTACGTCTTTTATCGGGTTGGGTCCGGGTCTACCCGCGACCCGTTGGCAGGCCTACTTGTAGTACACCTTGAGAAGGATAAGGGATCGTCGTATCTTTGGAGTGAATTGCCAGTGAACCACTGCACCGAAGTAGGGTGAAATCTACTTTTTCAAAAAGCGCATTTGGGTGCTTCGATCCATCACAATTATCAGACTTTTTTAACTCTATTTAATTCTATATTTGTTGTGGTTTTGGTTTTTTCAAAATTTAAAAACTCAATGTTTTTTCATCAACATATTCTTCTTCTCGAATGTTGATCAGTATAGTAGAGTCGTAGCTACTTTTTTGTTTATAGCAAAGTTTCTCCTGGCGAGTTATGAGTTTGATGAATATGTTGATGGAATTTTTATTCCCTTTCCCTTTTAGACATAACAAGATGTTGTGCGTGCCAAATAAATATTAAACTAAATACAAATTTTTATAATTATCACATGAAGAAGATAACATCAATTATATATTACGTCATGCATGCTCTAAAATATATAGTAAAAGCATAAAATAAAAGATATAGAGATTAAAAAAATGTATCTGAAAATGTGGAAGCGAGTGAAGATACTCTGTCTTCAATGAATAAGACTCCCTCACACACAGGGTTAAATGACTCTGATACGTACTGAGGATTAC
The DNA here is from genome assembly GCA_030737835.1 of Acorus gramineus. Taxonomy (NCBI): domain Eukaryota; kingdom Viridiplantae; phylum Streptophyta; class Magnoliopsida; order Acorales; family Acoraceae; genus Acorus; species Acorus gramineus. The sequence continues at coordinate 25,707,068 of CM060847.1, forward strand.
TCCTCTTTGTTAGTTCCAATCTTGGAACACAGAGTACTTTAGGATATTAAGTTAACCGAGGAACCTATGCCTCTTGATGAAAGACAATTTGAAAGATAAAAACTGATATTTTATTCCTCCATGCCATATCATATAAATAGGCATAACAAAGCTCCTGATATGCACTACCAAGAAATTCTAAAAGAAGTTACATCTAACAATAAAATAGGAGAAGATCAGTTCTTCTCTGATTATTTGGCCTATCCTAACAACTTAGACTATCAACAATATTATCCCTACTAAATAGAATGATCTACTATGATATCCACGCACGTAACAACTCCATCCCCCTTAAAAAGGGCCTCGTCCTCAAGGCTGTGATTAGGAAACTGCTTCTTCATGGCTTCAAGGTCCCCCCTAGTTGTCATTCATAATTAAATCACCATCTTCTTCGTAACATGCTTCAATCAAGAATATTTTTTTGCATCGATGTCCTGGAACAAATCTTTCATTACAATTATAACACAGCCCTTTATCACGTCGCTCCTGTAATTCCGCGGATGATATTAGTCGAACTGGAATAGAAGAGCTGTTAGTTGTCATCTCTTTGTTCGTCAAAAAGTTATTTGAATCTTGAGTTGAAATGATTTGCCTCTGCGCGACATTACGAGCTTCATACAAACGAGCTAGCCCAATGGCAGATGATAAAGATGTAGGACGTCCAGATAACACATCAGCTTTGATTGTATCTTTCAACCCACTAATGAAACAACTGACTTGTAAGTTTTGAGGAAGGTGTCCTACCTTAGATCACAACTTCTCAAATTGAGTTTGATAATCTCGTACAAATCCATCTTGTTGCAACCTTGCTAGCTCTCCGAAAAAGTCTTGAAATTGGGTTGGGCCATACCGAGTATGTACGCCGTCGCAAAACTCCTGCCTGTTAGTGTTGGGCCTATTTTGAATGACCCATTATTTGGTTGACCAAAAATTGAGTATTCATTTTTTCCTTCCCAACACTTTTAATCCCACATCGGTTAAAACCACTTCATTGTTTCATCTTATATATAGAGTTAAACCATTCCATTGTTGAGACTTGTTGGACCAAACCCCTACGCGCGCGCACACGAGGCCCAACCCATCAACCTCTGTGGGTGCGCGCTCGCACGTCGCGCCTGCACACGAGGCGGGCGCGCCGAGATCTCTCGCGACAACTCCTTTTTGAATTTGAATTGTTTCTAAAACCGCCACCATGATTATTTCCAAAACCATCCGCGTCGAGATCTCTCAACGGATGCGTGTATTAATTGCCCGTTAATGTGCGCAATTAAGTGGTCGGGTTATAATTTTAATGTGCGCAATTAAGTGGTCGGTTTTCCTTTTTTGTGAACGTTGTTAGACTGCCTATATAAAGGTGTCAAATTGGTCTCTCTCAAATCAATGAAATCACAAGTTCAAAGCCCACCTACAACCACTGTTCTTCTGTTTTTGGTTTTTTCCTTTATAGAGGTGTCTGTTATTTCACTTTCTTTATTATCTGATCTGAGCGTCTGAAAGGATCGCGGCTATTCATTGTGGTCTCCTCGTAGCTCGCACTCCGATGAGGCATAACCCTGGTGGTCATATCTCTCAGTGGTAAGAGCCGTTCATCCCTGTGTGTGGGGGGCCTTATTCACCGAGGACAGAGCGTCTCTTCACGCTTCTACCAACACTGATATGTTTTTCTAATCCTCTGTTCTTTATTTGCAGAATATTTGCTGTGTTTTCATATTGGTTTGAATCTGTGGCCTTACTAGGTTCTTTGCATTGCCTTGATTTTGATAAAGTTTTCAACACTGCCAAGTTAGCATTTTTGCCAAGTCATTATTATGAGAATATTGACTCTTTATTATCATTATTATGATATTATTAGTTTCCTAGTTTCCTTTATGATATTTTAGGTTTTCTTTTATGTATCTATAAATAGAGTATTTGGCTCCTCTAATACAATAACAAGAATTCCCTTTTATTTATTTTAACATGGTATCAGAGCCACTTAAAAAACCCTAAATCCATAAATATTTTCTTTTCTTTTTCCCTGCTCCGATTGATGAATCTTCAATCGGAGCAAGGGAGGACTCTTGGTATCCATATCTACATAAGTTTCTCTTCTTCTTCCCCGCTCTAATTGGAGAGTCTTCAATCGAAGCGGGGGAGGACTTTTGACCGTCTTCCTCGCGCCGTCACACATCGCCGTCCGCACCACTGCCGCTGTCTATCTCGCGCGATTGCCTGATCACCCTATCACAACAGGGTACCAAAAAGTCCTCCCCTGTTGCGCCGTCGCCCGTCTCGGCCTTCGTAGCAGTAGCCCTTCGTAGCCAGTCGTCTGCCCGTGAGCCCGTGAATCGTCCGCTCGTTTTTCCGCATGCATTCACGGGCTTACGCATGAGATCATCAACCAAGATCCACCAACCAAATATCAATAACAATAGGTAATCTATTGATTATTTAAAATATCAAAACAATAGAATCATCCATCATGGTGCGGTGAGTCGTGGATCCCGGCAATATTTTCCATCATCTATCAATATGTTCCACGACTCGACACGCGAGCATCGTCCACCGCACGCGCAGAACCGCGAACTCCTCCTCCACGGGCATCGTCATGTCCGATTCAATTCACGGACTTCCTGCAGAGGATCATGTACATAGGCGTGAAGTCAACCCGATCCGTGTTCACTGACGTTGTCCTCTACGGAGAAATCGTTTGCTGTTGTCGTCATCGTAGCCTCTAGCGTCTCCTTGTCATCATCGTCATTGTTAGCGCGCCTTTTGTCTCTGTCATCATCTATGTTGCCTGTCCGCGCTAGTCTGCCGTGCCCTCGGCGTGCGCCTCCGAGCGCCTCCATGTTCACATCCTCTCCTTGTGCCTCCGTGAGCCCTATGCGTGCCATTTGATCTAGTGGACCACCGACTCTGACAGACTTAAGAAGAGCGGGAGCGACTCTGACTGACTTAACGAGCGAGAGCGACTCTGACTGACTCAAGAAGAACATGAGCGAAGTGATGGATCCCAAAAGACAGATGATGATTACTAATTCACAAAATCGAGTTCTTTGATTACTGGAGTTGTTTGTTATTTTTGTGCAAACTTTAAGGGTTCTAACATTCAGAGTTTGGAAGGGGGTGTTAAAGAGTCATTATTATGAGAATATTGATTATTTATTATCATTATTATGATATTATTAGTTTCTTAGTTTTCTTAATTTTCTTTTCTTTTATGATATTTTAGGTTTTCCTTTATGTATCTATAAATAGAGCATTTGACTCCTCTAATACAATAACAAGAATTTCCTTTTATTTATTCTAACAGTTGGTACCATAATTGAGCATCTGCTTCCAAATGAAAGGATGCAAGCGCCACATGTTCTTCCTCGGGTGTTTGATGGAATTGAAAGATATGTTCCATCCTACAAACCCAACTGGTCCTGTCTTCTCCACCATTAAAACGGGGAAAATCGAGTTTGATGAATTTTGGAGCGTAGGAATGTTGCGATCCATTTTGACAAGTCCATGTTGTGTTGCCAGATCATCCACCATGGTTCTGGGGTGGATATCTGGAGTTTTCTTCTTCCTCGCGCACTAGGTTGGTCGGGGGTGAATTAGTTTGTGAATTGAGCCTATCAAATAGTTCCGAAAGTTTCTGCATAATCTGTTGTTGACCAGTGACGAGAGAGCCCACTTCAGCCTTCAACTTCTCCACTCTCTGATCCATGCCCTTGCTCTGATACCACAATGGTATGTACTGAGGATTACTCCTCTTCTCTTTGTTGGTTCCAATCTTGGAACAGAGATACTTTAGGATATTAGGTTAATTGAGGAACCTATCTCTAATAACTGTTATTTTATTCCTCCATGTCTTATCATATAAATAGGCATAACAAAGCACCTGATATGCACTACCAAGAAAATCTAAAAGAAGTTACATCTAACAATAAAATAGGAGAAGATCAGTTATTCTCTGATTATTTGGTTTATCCTAACAACTTATACTCAACAATATTATCCCTACTAAATAGAATGATCTGCTATGATATCCACCCACGTAACAGACTCTTACCACTGAGAGATATGACCATAATGGGTTTTACTCTCCGGGATGCGAGCTATGGAAGAACCACGATGAACGGATTGCGATCATTTCAAACGCCCAGATCAAGGATCAAAATAACAAGAGATTGATAAGTGAAAAATGAAAAGATGAGTTAATCACTTGAGAATGAACACTTTCTGCTTGATGTGGCAAAGCCCTAAGCATGCAACTCTTATCTCCTTTGGTAGCAGGTCACATTTTATGGTGAAGATGAAACTTAATTAGAAACTCATATATTTATGTGTATATGGAATAGGTGCTTAAAGGGTTGATTCCCCTCAAGAAATGAGACATATGGTCCTTTGTATACACAAGGAACCATAAGCAAAACGTCTCATACAATTAAGGGTTAAAGACATTCACGTCCCTACAAATATAAGAAAACCCATACAAGTCCTTACTAAAATTGTGACAAACGTACAAGTCTCTGAAAACTCAGAAAAACTCAATTATCATCCCTGAGTTAAATTTACATCCAAACTAACAAAATATTTCCAGAATATTCCATCACATATAATTATGTAGACATCAAAGTCCTTATAAATAGTCATAAAGACAAATTAGTCTTTGCAAAAGACAAAATCCCCCCTTAAAGACTTTTACATTAAATTGTGTACACATTATAGTCCCTATAAACAATCATAAAGACAAATTAGTCCCCGCAAAAGATAAAATTGCCCATAAAAGACTTTTACATTTATTTGAACAGACATTACAGTCCTTATTAACAATCGTAAAGAGAAATTAGTCCCCGTAAAAGACAAAAATACACCTGAATGATTTTTACATTTAATTGTGTAGACATTGCAGTTCTTATAAACAATAATAAAGATAAATAATATAATTTATTTATTTATTCATCTTCTATCCTATCGCTCACACTCCATCTGAAGATCTCAATTTGGATATAAAAAATATTTTAACCGATAGAATGCATTCTTTTTACCTTTTTGTTTGTAGGAAAGTAAAATAAGTAACATATGTTTATTAAAATTCTCTCTGCTAGGAATGTAAATAAACAAATTTTGTAGAAAATCATGCATATGTATTTCAAAAAAAGCAAACACCTTAAAGAAATAAGCATTATTCATTACTTAATTGAATAGACATTACAGTCCTTATTAACAATCGTAAAGAGAAATTAGTCCCTGTAAAAGACAAAAATACACCAGAATGATTTTTACATTTAATTGTGTAGACATTGCAGTTCTTATAAACAATCATAAAGATAAATAATATAATTTATTTATTTATTCATCTTCTATCCTATCGCTCACACTCCATCTGAAGATCTCAATTTGGATATAAAAAATATTTTAACCGATAGAATACATTCTTTTTACCTTTTTGTTTGTAGGAAAGTAAAATAAGTAACATGTGTTTATTAAAATTCTATCTGCTAGGAATGTAAATAAACAAATTTTGTAGAAAATCATGCATATGTATTTCAAAAAAAGCAAACACCTTAAAGAAATAAACATTATTCATTACTTATTCAGGTAGAGTGTGAGCGATAGGATAAAAGATGAAAAAATAAATAAAAATGTTATATTATTTATCTTTATGATTGTTTATAAGAACTGCAATGTCTACACAATTAAATATAAAAATTCTTCAGGGGCATTTTTGTCTTTTACAAGGACCAATTTGTCTTTATGATTATTTATAAGGACTGTAATGTCTATTCAATTAACTGTAAAAATCTTTCAGAGGCAATTTTGTCTCTTGCAGGGACTAATTTGTCTTTATGATTGTTTATAGAGACTGCAATGCGTACACAATTTAACGTAAAAGTCTTTTAGGGACAATTTGTATTTTGCAAGGACTAATATGTCTTTATGACTGTTTATAAGGACTTCAATCTCTATACAATTATATATGATGGAACATTTTGAGAATATTCCGTTATGTTTGGATGAAAATTTAATTCAGGGATGATAATTGGGTTATTCTGAATTTTCAAGGACTCGTACATTTGTCTCAATTTTAGTAGGGACTTATAAGGGTTTTTTCATGTTTGTAGGGACTTAGATGTCTTTAACCCTACAATTAAATCAACCGATAAACATTCATTTGAGAATTAAACTCTTTAAATGGATGCAATGATTTCATTTGTAACTCATGCATTAATTATCATTCATGCATTCAATTATAAAACATTTATATGTGAATGAACCTCCAAAACGTTTGTAATTATATAGGCCAGTTATAACATATTATTATGTATTTTTGGTCATCAAATTCTAACACAAGATACAACCCAGGTGCAAGGACAAAGAGAAGTTCTTGCGTTTCCTCCGACGGAGGTAGTTAAAACCTACACTAGAAATGCTTGTAATTGGATAACCACGTCTGGACATCACTGCCTCTTATTCATTGTCTTTACTATTTTAATTGCCTAAAATTATTTCTTTCCACGAACTACTAAAATATCTAGGGACAAAATGTGCACTTAGAATAATTTTCTTTCCAACACATTTAGAAACAGAGTGGAAGCATGCCACGGCAGCTCAGCCAAATGCCAATCAAGCGTAGAGGTGTCAAACGGGACGGGCCGACCCCATTTAGGTGGTGGCGGAGGTTAGGCCTGCTTTCGGCCCGCCGTGCCGTGTTCAGCAGGGCTCGTTAAGCGCCCCTGTGTTGGTATGGCACGGTCCGCTCGTGTCGCGGGCCCCACTGTTAATAGTGATGCAATTATCACTCACATTTTATGTTATATTAATTTTTTTCTGTTTGTCAATGTATTTTTAAAAAATTGTATAATTTATTTTTATTCATCAATGTACTATTTATCTATTTTTTATTCATTTTATCATTTATGTAATTAATGTTCAATTGTTCATGTACTCAAGAAATTCAATATAATAAATATTTTTATTCTTTACTTTTTAATTTTCATGAATAATTTACGTGTGTTTTATGATTTTTCAACTTAAGGAACTAGTAAATCAAATTTCAATAATTAAATATGTAAACATGAAATTAAAAAATGGACCTTTTAAAAAATTGAAAAAAAAATGGGCCATTTAATCGGACGGGCCAACGGGCCCGTCAATGGGCACGTCGAGCTAGCACGGTACTGCACTGTCAGCCCGTCGGGTTGGCACGGAGGGCCGTGCTGGGCTAGCCCCCTGCCGACCGTGCTGTGCTGGTCACATAAAATGGATCATACCTTGCTAGCCAGTTAGTCCGGTTGACCAACGGGCCAAACCAGCACGACACGGCCCATTTTACACCTCTAATCAAGCGTAAGAATCGCACTCCAAAATCAATAGAATGGCTGAGTTTGAGAGGATGGATCACATCACTTGCCTTTGCTGCGTTCATCTCCCTTCTCAGCATGTATCTTGGGGATAAAAAGTAATAGCCCAAACCCTCTTATGCTGAATTATGCTAATATTTGCATGTTTGAATTGCAGGATATCATATGTTTATACTAATATGTGTGATATCTTTATATCCCTAAAGTTGTGCATTTTGTTTAATTTTGGTTAAGCACCTTGGAGACATATTTAGGATTTGATGTAAACATATGAAGTCTTTATTTTTTAGTTACCTTTCATATAAAATTAGTTTTGCATTATTTAGAGCTGTGTTAGAAAAATTGTGACCGTTTTACCGTTTCTGCCCTTAGAAGAAGAAATCGCTAGGTCTTCTGTTCATCGCTATTTTTAGTATAGTTGAAGGCTTCTTCTGATCTTGGCATAAACATAAAAGTTGTAAATATTTTTGTTATCTTTCCAACAGAAGTTGTATCATCTGAAGTGAATATTCCTCCGAGAAGTTATAGAGGTTTGAGTTGAGGCTGCGCAGATTTTAATGGAAGGGCATTTTCATACTTCTGTGGAATCCAAAGTTTCATTTAAATGGGATAGTCGGGGGGGGGGGGGGGGGGGGGGGGGGGTGGCTGGTTATGTTTGGCTAGCGTCCGAGGCTCATTTTCGGTTCGAATAAAAAGGGGGAAAATTAAGGAAAATTTGAAAAAAATTAGGAAAAGTTTTGTGGAGTATTTTTCGTGCTGCATTAGTTAAATATTTTTGTTCTTTTCATCGTTATTCTTCATATAGAGTTGTTCTATTTTAGTTTTGAATTAAAAATTGTGATTTATGGTTGAAATATGAATATGTTTTTTGGACTGAAAAAATAAGAATTAGAAAGTTGTTTTTATTATGTTAACTTGGGATACAAGTGCGGACATCCTATTTGTTTTGGGGGAACTAAGAATTTCTTGATTATTGGGGTTATATTTTAGTATCTGATTGAGATTATATTTTTATAAGTGGATTTCTGTCTGCGTGGTTTAGGAGCTGAAATAGGGTGAGTCCAGTTTGAGATTTGTAAATTGTGAGGTAAGTGATCCGATTGATATTGTTTATTCCATTTCATTCCACGTTGTGTTGTTGTAAGTGACCCGATCGACAGATCTTGTTCCATCCTATTTCCACGCTTTATTGTTGGAAGTGACCCGATCGACAGATCTTGTTCCATCATATTTCCACGCTTTATTGTTGTTTAATGATATTCAGTTGTATTCGAGAACTCAGATGATTTTTATTGTAAGTGACCCGATTGATATTTGTTTGTCCCATTCCATTCCATGTTGTATTGTTGTAAGTGACCCAATAATTATGTTTATTCCTTCAATTTCACGTTTCATTATTGTTTCTTATCATCGCTATTATTGTTTGAGATTCAAAGCTGTTTTGATCACTATTTATTCATGAAATTTACTGTTGTTGGTTACTATATTATATTGTTGATACCCAGAATTATTCATGTCACTTTTACTAATTAGAATTGTTTTTCATTGAGGCTTGCTTCATATTTATCCATTATAATTCAGTTATCATTCGAGATTGTGGTTTATATTATCCCAGTTCAAATTAGTCATTGAAGTGTCATTATTGAGGTTTGTTTCGTTATTCATTATTATTATCCAATCGTTGTCATCTATCATTGTTCTAGATAGTTTTCAAGAGTGCCCATTATTGAGAATTCTAAACTAGAGTTGATTTGTGAGCATATTGTGAGCCTTCCTTTGATCATGATGTATCCATCCTAGTGTCTTGCCATTAACCTATGTGATGTCCGACCATGAAGCCTTGTAGTGTGTTTGGTCCGCTGCTTTTATATTATTACCTCTTGCATACTTGGAGTTGGATGACCATAAACCTTACAATGAGGGTTAAGGATTACCTCCCCAGCGTGCATGAGTACGTACGGTCCAGCGAGGGAGACTTGAGAATACCCCACCATGCCTGAATGTTCTGAGGGCCAGGTAGTGATTCTGCGGTGGACGTTCTGAGGGCCACACGCGAGAGGTATAGATATTGTGCACATCTCGGACATAGGGGCCAAGATGGGGTCATGTAGATGGTCTATCCAGCGCTTTGGACATTTAGGGGCCAGAGTTGTGATTTCTTTATCATTCTTGTAGCATGGTTACATGTCGAGGGCTATCAATGATTTAATTGACATTCTTCAATTGATAGATGATTTTAGAGTATGTGCTTTCAGTCCAATTGTGTTGCTTCTTGATGATATTTATTGGTCCTATCAGTTTTGATATGTTAGTTTGAGCTATTCAATCCTATTTTTATATATCAACAATGCTATTGTTCTTCACTGATGATCATACGGTGCTTTCATTTGTTATTATGCTTTGACCAGGTGTTTATTAAGCTTGACTTTGATGTCATCCCTGTTTTCCTTATGCGTTGAATGTCTAGGTTACTTACTCAGCATCTTTCACTCATTCCATTCTATTTTTTCTATTTTTGCAGAGTAGAGGCAAGGGTTTCTAGGCGTTGACTTTGTCTTCTTTTGGTGTCACGTCCAATTGGTAATATGTGTGTGTGTGTGTGTGTGTTTGATGTTTTGGATCTATACATGATTGTTTTGATAAATGCTGGTCTAACGAACCATGCCTATGTTAAAATGCTATGTATATATGGATAACTGTATATGAGGTGTGTTAGATGCTTTGTTGACTGCTTAAACTTTCCTGAATGAGTTTATATAGGTGATTTTATATCTTGTTGATTATATGTTATCCCAATGTGGTTATCATAAGAGATTATATAGGATGGATATTTCGATATTTTTAAAAAAATGTGAGTTTTGAGGCAGGAGATGTGCTCATGACGGTGATTTCGGACACGGGCCGTCACATAAAACATCTGATAAAATTCACAAGCCTCTCTGTAAGACATGTATTTTATTTGTTGGTGAATCTTTAGTTAGAAATAATTCTTATAAATCATGAAAAATGTTGTATTTTAACAAATAATAATTTGAAGAATTAGTATATCAAAATATCAAAAATATAAAAATAATAGAATTAAGAGAAATTATTCGAATTGCCTATTAGAGAGGCAGATAGGAGATGTTATCCTTGAAACGTATATGTCCTTTATACACATGTAATTTCACTGACATCATTCGTTCTCGATATACAACTTGATCCGCGAGATTTTGTCCAATAGATAAATAAGGTTTGATCAAGATCAATAGAGAATGAAACTCTTATAGGAATTAATAGAGTTGAGTTTTGTGATGTGAAGATGAAAACAAAAGGACTCTGTTTCACTCTCACGGGTTGGTGATGAAGGGGTTGTTATCACACACACATCACATAGAGACGTGTAGGTGATATATAGTGGGAATTGAATAAGTGTAACAGCACTATTAAAACACATTAAACAAGATGGGTTTTCATTATATGAGCGTTTCAAATACACTGAAACGTTATGATCATGTGAACCTTATTGATTGAGTAATAAATCTCAACGGCTCCTAATAATCCTGTATGTTGTGAGAAAATCTCGACGGTAAGCGGAACCTATTATAGGAGTCCACCACTATCGCCTATTGTTGTTTAAGGCTCTGTTTGGCGGAGCCTTCGCGGGGCGTTTGCGTTCGCGGACATCAGCCGATGCAAGCTCTCAACCAAACAAAAATAACAGCGTCTGCATTTTATGTGCATGTTGGCGGTGTATGTACATTTTTCCCTGACATTTCAAACACGCGGAAACAGCGCTTCCGCATCGATGGGTTGAATCGGCCATCGCGGTGGTGTGCAGGGCACACCCAAACGGAGCCTAAAGGAAAGAGAAACACAAAAAGTGTACAAAGAACGAAGACTGAAGTTTACCTTTTGTATCCGCTCTAGCTCAACAAAGTGTAGTCTTCACGGTCGACTAACTATGAACTCCCTGGATTAGAGACTTGTCTGGTATTCTGCATGAACACAAAGACGCTCTCTGCCAACGCCAACATTGGATCGAAGAGAAGCTGTCTTAACGAAGAAGCACGAAAACTCTGAACTTTGGCTCTTGTCTCGCTTTCTTTGTTTGTATCAACACAAAATAATGCGAAGCAAGTCATTCTTCAATCAACTCCAAAAAAATGTACAAACAGTAAACCATCAAGTCGCAAATCAACTATTGTTTCTCGTTGAATCAATAACGTTCAATTTACATGCATGACTGTTCATTCGTCATTCATTACCATTACCAACATACAAATCATGATCCAAAAAACCAATGCTACAAATTAAATAATATCAATCACTCAATGTTTGTCATTCACAAACATGTGTAACAACTAATGTGTTTTGAGATTGAATGCATTCAAATAAATGGAACATATTAAACACGCCGGAACACATCAAATACATTTCATAGCCACAAAATAAATTCAAATTAAAAGAAAGGAAGAAATCAAATATATAAAAAAAATGTATGATTTATTTCAAATGAATTCATCCTCATCAACCTTAAATCTTAGGGCTAGTTTTGTTAATAAAATAAAAACCTTAGGGTTTATAAGAACATGAATGACTCATGAGATCGTATATATTATATCAAAGGGAACTCACGTGCCAAATAAAATAAAAAATATATATTCTAGCAAATCAAATACATTAAAAAATGGAATGGAGATATTATTACCTTGTTCTTGCTGCGGGGGGGGGGGAGAGATGAAGCGAAGGACAACATCACGGCAACCAGTGACGGAGCCACTTGAGGCCGAGGGGGGGGGGGGGGGGGGGCGCATGCCCCCTTTGTTGTTGTTTTTTTTTTTTTAATCAACAATGGACATCAGCCAGCTCACCATGCAAAATCAGGCAATAAAAAAAAAAAAAAAAAAATACCATGAGACCATGATACCCGTTGATTAATCCACGTATGCCCTTAAGTCTTAATCCCTCACCGGCCTCACCAATCACCCTTTCTTTTACAATTAATCATTCCCCTCCCCTCCACAAAAAAAAAAAAAAAGAAAAAAAAAATCAACAGAGATATAATCGGCACACTACATATCCTACTTCTCGACATCTCGTCTAGGTATCTTGAAAAACTTAAGTTTTTAATTTTTTGTTTCTCTTTTAGTGTATCTAATTGTTCTTAATATCAATTTTCATATCTAAAAAATCCCTAATTTTTATTTTTTGTTCCATTAACCATCCCACGATCGGGAATTGTCAATTCTCTTTATAAAACATAATTTTTATTTATGTATTGTCATTTTTCTGTGAATCATCAATGTGAAATTTGACATATTGTTTTAAAATATAATAATTATCTTTTAGAATTATTCAATGATATGTTTTGTGTTAATGCCTTTATTTCATTTTATACATATTCATTTTTTAATCTATGCTATTGAAATTAAAAAAAAAAATATAATGATATAACTTTAGAATATATTTATATAAGCCACATTAGGTTCTCTCTTTATAAAAATCTTGACTCCGCCACTGACGACAACGAACACCGAAGGGCAATGGAGATGGCATCGAACACCGGGGACGATGGAGACGACAACAGACACTAGGGGATCGGAGGACCTCAGACGGGGGTTAGAGAAGAAGAGAGGAAGTAGAACGAGATAAAGGAGGCTTCTAAAATGATAAGGGTGGGTATGACTGGATGCCATTCTAATTGTGGGGTGGGTTCACAGTTTTTAAAAAATTGAATGCGTTTGTTAGATAAATATCAGGGTTGAAATAACACCCCCTTGACAAAATTCCTGAAGGACTATATCATAGCCAACATACTTGGGCCTGTCGTTAGTGCCTTATAAACCAACTGATTTTTTGTTCTCTATCATAGGGGCTAAAGATTTTGATACTCTAGATATATAATTTATTTTGTTAAGAATATGGTATTGTGGTGCTCTAATCACTCTATTTTGGGTCTCCAATCTCATAATTTTTTTCATATTTGGAGGATTGGATGATCTTCTAAATTTGGAGAATTATATATGCACTACAAGAAAAGTATCATTTACAACTTTTTTTTTTTGAAGGCGGTTGAAAAAATCATAGCAAATACCATTATTTGCGACTGCTAATTAGACTGCCACAGATGTTTCTTTGTTTTTTTGCGTTGATCAGGCTATGTCGTTGTTAAAAGAAGTATATACGGCAGGTATTTTTTTACCGTCGCAAATAAAAAAACTATTTTAAAGCAGTGTTACGAGCCATTTGATTTGCATCTTTTTGTTAATTTTTTTTATAAAAAATGAGAAAAAATATGTTTCTCCCAAAGCTATTTGAGCCGGTTTTGACTATCTTTTGCGACGGTTTAGGGCTGTCACGAACAACAGATTTTTTTACAGTGATTTTTGTAATTTTTTTTAATTAAAAACAACATTAATTTTTGTTGTACAAATCTAATTTTTACAAAACTATACATTGAAAATATATTGTCTAGATGTTTAAAATGAGACCAATTAAATATATCTAATTTATATTTAGAAATAATAATGATAAGATATAATTAATTAACATATATATTATTAATTAATTTATATTAGATTCAATTACTATTTAACTACATTTATTTAGTAAAATATATTTCTGTAAATTATTTAGTGAGGGATTAGTATTTTGTAGATGTAAATTATTTTTAAATAAAATGGATGTAGTGATAAAATGTTAGTCCTCTGAAAATAGAAGCTTTTATTTAGTATTCCTTTAATCCTTTTTAAAGATGGCTCAACTCCTATCAAATTCTGACGGAGATCTCTATTCAACAATTCTGACGGAGATCTCTATCTCTATTCAACAGTTCACATATCTGTCGAAGCAGTGCTTCAACCGTTTTATGCGGGCCGTCTCGGGAGATTGATATCGAAGCCTGTGTCTCGTGCACGAAGTCCAAAGAGTGTATTTCAACCAGTCCCAGTAGTCTAAACAACATCACGCATTACGATTCTGCGCTACCTCTATAAATATTATATAATATATATATCCATGTGCTTGGGTCAAAGTTATTCTGTTTGTGGGTGGTGTCTTTGGGTGGGTTTATACCATTAAATTTTTAAAAACCTCCTCCAAAATACTATATTATTATAAATACCCTTAAAATGTTAGTAAACTTTATAAACAAATCCAACAATCAACAAACTAAAAATATTGTTAGGGAAACATTCTATCTCATTATATGTATATTGACTATTTTACTCTCTCTATTAATGATAAATGTCTTAAATACTCTTCTTCAATCTCTTAAAATCTCTTAGTAGTATTGGAATTTATTTTTGACATAAACAAAACTTAAAGAAGAATGCTTATTCGGTAAAAAATAAAAAGAACTCGGTTGTCCCAAAATACAATATACCACCCTGACCCCAAAAGACTTTTTTCAGTAATGGAGAGAGTAAAATAGTCAATATACATAAGTTAAGATAGAATATTCTCATAACATTCTTAGTTTGTTGAGTTTTTTTTTTATATATATAGTTTTAAAGGAGTTTTTTTAATAATTTATCTGTTTTAGAAGGGTGAAAACTAAATAACCCTTTTTTTTTATTTTAAACTGCAAAACGCGTTTACGAGCTAACTCTATAAATAGCAGCCTTACCTTTTCATTAATAAAGTATAACATAGATTTTGTAGTAAAAAGAAGGATGGAAGGTGGTGATTCAGAAAGTGGGATGCGGTGCCTTGAGTTATCATTCAGGTCACAGTCTCTCAACACTATCAACCAGGTTTCTCTCTCATTCTCTTCCCGAAAGTGATAGATGTCTTGTACAGGAAACTCTTTAGCAAGCATACTTGATCAGTTTTTTTTTTTTTTGAGTGAAAACTAGGGGTAAGGTTCCCCAAAAAGCCTCAGGCCCGAAAGTCCAGCTCGCCCGGCCCGTTTTTAGGGTGGGCCGGGCTCGGGCCTGATTCTGGGCCCAGGCCTGGCCCGTACGAACTTGGCCCGTTCAGGCTGGCCTGCAAACCCGCCCATGGGCCCGGCCTGTAGGCCCGTTGAGGGCAATGCAATAAATGTGTCACATGTAATTTTATATAATTTTTATTTGAATTGTGGTTGAATTATATAAATCATTGACATTTATGTAGGTGCTAACCTAGTTAGGTAGATGTAGTTATTTAGTTTTTAAATAATTAATGCATTTAATATATTTTTTTTAAAAAAATTAATATATGTAAATATTTTTTCTCAATATTATACTTCAATTTTGTGTTATTTTAACATTTATATACAAATGAACAACTTAGAATTAAAAAATAAAATAAATAAGATGTTTAAAATCTAAGCCCTTGGACCCGAAGCCCAGGCTTGAGCCTATGGATAGGACTTGGGCCTGTTTTTTGCCACGGGCTGGCCCGGCCCCAACCCGTTTCATAGGCCCGTGGGGGCCATTTTAGAGAGGTGAAAGAAGGGATCCCAAGCCCCCATTGATCTATCATCGAAATATATTATGTAATAATATAGTTTTTCAACTAATTAATTCATTACATTTTTATTTTTGAAAAATCTACCAGATATAAACATTTCTACAATATATATA
Source organism: Acorus gramineus (assembly GCA_030737835.1). Taxonomy (NCBI): domain Eukaryota; kingdom Viridiplantae; phylum Streptophyta; class Magnoliopsida; order Acorales; family Acoraceae; genus Acorus; species Acorus gramineus. The sequence goes on from CM060847.1 coordinate 25,722,993, forward strand.
ACACATTCAATTAGTTTCAATATTATATTTTTAATTTTTATTTAAATATTTAAACATTAATATACAAACACTACAAGAAAAATCATTTTTTGTGACGCTTTTTTTGCGACGGATGTCAGAAACCGTCGCAAATGCCCATATTTTTTACGCTATTTTTTGTTCTCAAATACTTCTCGACATTTGCGACGGCTGAAATAAGCCGCTGTTTAAAATACGTATTTGCGGCGGCAATAGCCTACCGTCGCAAATAATACACTATTGGCGACGGAAAATTGGCCGTCGCAAATATTAAATTTAGATCTAACCGTTCATTGTTTCACTTTTGATCACAGCCGTCCGATCTTTCTAAATATATATTAAAAAAAAAAAAAACCTAACTTCTTGGAAACACATTTGGTCTGCCGATTGTCTGCGATCGATCAAGCCGATCTTCGATCACCGTCTCCGTCCAACTTCGATCAAGCCGCCGTCGCAATCCGACTTCGATCCAACTTCGATCGTCTCCGATCAAGCCGCCGTCGCAATCCGACTTCGATCAAGCCGCCGTCGCAATCCGACTTCGATCACCGTCTCCGTCCAACTTCGATCGTCTCCGATCCACCGCCGTCTAACTTTGATTCCCCAAAGGTGATCGTCTCCGATCCACCGCCGTCTAACTTTGATTCCCCAAAGGTGATCGTCTCTCTCTCTCTCCCTTCTCTTAGTCTTTGATTTGCCCGATCTTCACCTTCAAAGACATGTTGTTGAAAAATATTTAGAGGTTTTATAGTCATGTATGTTCACTGTTTCATTTAGATTCATAGAAAATGAAGTATGTGTTAGAATCAATGCATTGTATTTTCCCTGCCAAGCACACAAAAAAAAAGAGGCACAACTGGAATCTCCTTTAGAAAACCAGAACAAGGCAATGGGTGCAGGTTTTTTTAATAGTTAACTGTCTGAATTTGTAACTTGTGAGCATTTACAGATGTTTTGTATGAAGTGACATGAGTGCAGGTTTTTTTGTTGTTAACTTATTCTTAGTTGAGGAAATTTTTGTTAATTCTCCAAAATTTATCTTCTTGAACTTGATGTTATATGGAGTGAGATTTTGTTGGTATAAGATTCTTGATTTTTTTTCCTTCATTTAAATCCCAAAGTGACTCTTTAAACTTCACATTATGCATCCTGCCTTTATTTTTCCTTTCTATACTAAAGATTGATAATAATTTTAAATATATGAATTATGTGGGCAGGAGACCTTGAATTTCTTCAACTGCCTTTCTGTCTTCTGGGTTCACTAAAGCAGTCCCCTCACTCAACTTGGCGAGTCTTTCCTCCATTTCTTTGACCTGGTAATGTTAGAAACAAGAACATAATGTTAGCTTAGCTTTTGCGTTGCATGATGCTTATGTCTGTCCACTTTGTTCTAGCGGTATAAATAGAGATCTCACCTCTGCTTTCAGTTTAGTCTCCTTGATGCGTATTTGCTCCAATGTTAGGTTTGACTGTAAAGCTCGAATTTCTACAATGCACATTAAGTCACAGTTACGAGTAAGCCCAACATTTTGCTCATCTTATATCAGAAGAAGCTTGCAAGTCACAACCTAATATTGTCAAACAATATTCCATACAAGACTATATGTACTTAATGACCAATATGTTTTAGATAGCCAGAAAGTTTTTAAAAAATTACCTGCCTCAACTTCCCCTATTGCTTTATTTTGCTTTTCCAGCTCTTCTTGTAGTTTGCTATTTTCTTTTTTCATCTGTTCAAGCTCTTCACTATTGGGAATGTTGAATTGATCTTGCCGTGCAATATATATTTTCTGCTTTCCATATTCTTTAAAGGATATTTGCCCACTGTCGGACAAACTGTCCAGTGCTTTCTGAACAGCAGTCTTTTTGAGATTATACTTTTGCAATGCATCAGCAACATTTTGAGAATTCAATGGTCTGTTTTGCTGAGATGTCAAAATTGTTAATTTGAAGTGAAAATGCAATCAAATAAATAATTATATGGTGGAAACAAAGTGTTTCTCATCTGAAACTTTAAAAATGACAAGGGAACCATATTGATCGAGGAAATAAATATTACATAAACAGAAATTTTGGTATTACAGAAGTCCATAAACAAAAAAGCTACAAAACAACTTCCTGATTTAGAAAACTAAAAATATCTCCTAGGAAAAACAATTCTCATTCTGATGTTTTCTTCTTGTGTTCATCAAATTTAGTTAGGTATCCTAGCTCCTCACCTCTGCTCATATAAATGATCATCACCCACAGTGATCCTGTGAATAGCAGATACGGGATTGGGTGGGGTAACACTTGGAAATTGCTGCTAACAAGCCATATCTAAAGGGAGAGAATAGAATTGCTGCTAATCAGTTCATGATCCAAGGCATGAAAATCAGGTGAAAAAATTACATTGGTCTCCAATTGAAATTATGGATTGAAAACATGAAACTACCTACACAGTGATTGAAAACAGGGAAATGGTGCAAACTATGTTTTAATGGTAATATTGGCTTATCCAGAAAAGAAATGTTACATTGACTTGTGCAATGTTATGTATCCGATAACAGTGATTGCGGATTCCTTGAATTTTTTTTTAGAATTTGCATCATATCTACCCTGATGGTTTGAAACCTTTAAATAAGTTGGCTTCTTTATATTACCTATCACTTGATACTACTATTCTGAATATTGTTGTATTTTTTTTATCCCTTGAATATTCATGAGTCTCCTTATTTGTTTATCTATACAGTGAAAAAATATGGATAAGAGTTGGATCGATTCACAAAATAGGATCTCTCAGGCATACATGGATGGAGTTAAAAATTTTCTAGAATTTGCATATAATGATAAGCCTCCCGAAAGTATGATCTATTGTCCATGTAAGCAATGTTGCAATCGGTACTTGGTGACACGAGTTGTTGCGAGAGAACATATTATTATAAATGGGTTTTTGTCAAATTACAAGATTTGGACTAGTCATGGGGAACGTTATGTGTGTATACGTGAGAACCAAAACATTGGAATAGGAATGCAGTCAACTGTTAGGGATGATATGGTTGGAATGATACACGAGATGATGGGAATTCCAAACATGAATGCAGGAATAGAATCTAGCCAATCACCTATAGATGAACATGTGGATGGACCGGACGAGGAAACACGAAGTTTTTTGAAACTTTTGCAAGAAGCAGAATGTGAGCTATATCCCGGGTGTGAAAAGTTCACAACGCTTTCTTTCATTGTCCGATTGTTGCATCTAAAGGTGCTTTCTGGTTGGACAAACAAGTCATTCACTATGTTACTTGAGTTGTTGAACGAGGCATTCCCCAAGGGAACAATATTGCCCAAATCCTACTATGAAGCAAATAAGATAACAACAGATTTGGGTTTCAATTACAAGACTTGGGATGCATGTCCCAATAATTGTATGTTGTATAGAGGCAGTGATGAAACTCTTGATAACTGTGACATATGCGGGACTTCTAGGTATAAACATATTGAGGGTGATTCAGATGGGGGTAAAAAAATTGCTGCCAAGCAAGTAAGGTATTTTCCCTTGAAGCCAAGATTGCAAAGGTTGTTTATGTCCTCGAAAACTGCTTTGCTCATGAAATGGCACGCCGAGAAACGAATTAATGATGGTGCATTTAGGCATCCTGCAGACTCTGAAGCTTGGAAAAAACTTGATGAGCGATATCCATATTTTGCTAGTGAGAGCCGCAATGTCAGACTTGGACTAGCAGCTGATGGGTTTAATCCATTTAGGTCGATGAATATAGCTCATAGCACCTGGCCAGTGATTCTCATTCCGTACAACTTGCCACCATGGTTGTGCATGAAGCAACCATTTTTCATTTTGTCTGTGCTTATTGATGGTCCTAAAGGACCTGGTAATAATAACAATAATCACGCCCAAGCTGAGCATAATCGATGAACCTTTTATATTAGCATCCCAAGCTGAGCAAGTATGGTATGTGCAAGACCCCGTGGAACCAAATTGGCATGTTGTTGTGAAGGTAACAAGTAGAGATTTGTTTGACATGTATTCAAAAGATTTTTCTTCTAATGTGAGAGTGGTCCCTCAAGTTGAGCCATTTAGTACTCAACAATTAGATGAAACCGCATTTGTTCGTATTGAGGATGTTGCTTGGGTGAGGCAAGGAATGGATGGAACAACAGTTGATGTTGTTGGCGAAGATGACGTTGAGATGGCTGAATGTGATGACATTTGACTACATTTAATTTTTCTAAATAATGTATGTTTTCACTTATATACTAAATGTGATGACATTTGATTACATTTAATTTTTTTTTGTTTACATATATATTATTGTCTCAGCTATAATATATTTTTTTAACAGGTGAATAATGATGAGGAAGAGAGGACATGGTATATCTATGTCTGAGAGGTTGCATTCTACCTCCGAGCCACAGTCACGCCCGCACTCACAACCTTCTTTACAGCTTCCACCTCATAGACAATCTCGTTCAGAGCGTCTGCCCCAGTCCCATAGACAATCGTCTCAAGCTACTTCACAGGCCACCGTTTCTACACCACTTTCAAATGATTCAGGTTTTACTCTTAGTCCTATTACATTTATGCTTTAATTTTTTTGTGTATTATCTCTAAAATCAATTTTTATTTTAATACTATACATAAGGAGCTAGCATGTGTGGCACAAGCAACAACAGGAAAGGTCGAGGTTCAGCTCGATCTTTGTCCATATGGGGTACGGGGGAGAAGCTACATATAAACTTTAACGAGATGATGCAACCGATTGGTCTAAACGCGACGAAGTTGACATCCCAACTTGGCTATATAGCCCGGGATAGCCATAGAGTACCTTTGACGTATGTATCATGGAGCGATATGCCAGAAGATGTATTAGATGATATTTGGAGAGATGTCGAGGTATAAGTTTATGTTATGTATATTTTTCTAATGAATTTATTTGGAGAGATGTCAAGGTATAACTAATTTATATATTGAATTATCATTGTAGGATAATACTAATGCTCCAGCTGAATATAAAGAGAACTGTTTCGTCATTCACTTTGGCTCTGTTGGCTCTGTTGGCTCTTCATTCCCATGGCATTATACACAGAAAAGTGATTTCGTCATTCACTTTGCTCAATTCACACTCATTGAGATTTCTCCAGGTACCCCATCCATTGATGTACTTTAATTGGTGGTGGGGGGGGGGGGGGGGGGTGTTGGTTATAAGTCCCCTGTCTAATGGGACTATTTCTGTTTTACTATTTATAAATGCTTATTTAACTCATTATATAAGAGTCAATAGTCATCTTCCAAAAATGGGTGGAATTTAAATCAGTGACCTCTTTCAATTTGAATAGATAAGGTGAATATGTTCCCATCTTCTTAAGTTATTGATTCTATGAATCATGTGTTCTTTTAGAGAGCAATTTATTACTAATCTGAATGAAAATATTATTGAACAAACTTTCAATTTAATTTTTTTTAATGTTTAGATATATGCATGACAATTCATAACATTTGCAACCTATGCAGATAATGGGATACTTATCTGGTTCATCTCCTCACATTACAAGTGGAGCAGTTTCTGCATTGTCATTGCTTATATATAAGAACACTGGTGTGTGGTTCTCTGTGCCAGAGTTGGTACCCTCTGTTTTGGCCTTACTGCAAAGTAAAGCCAATGAAGTTATAAAAGTGAGTATGATTTAAATTTTGGACCGTATTTCTTCTTATCTATTATAAAAATGTGCTAAAAGTTTGTGTTTCTGATTTTGGCTGGAACAGGCTGTTCTGGGTTTTGCAAAAGTCCTGGTGTCCTGCTTACATGCGCAAGACCTGCAGAACTTCCTCTCTGCAATTGTCAATGCGATACTCCCATGGTCCTCTGTCTCAAAAAACCATTTCAGATCAAAGGCATGTATCATCAATGCATAAATATTTATATGCCAAATTTAGTTGACTGTTTGTTCCTTTCAATTCTTCATTTGTATAATTGCATCATCTTATTTGGATGGCAGGTAAAAATCATTCTTGAAATTATGATACGAAAGTGTGGTTTGAGTTCAGTTGATCTTGTCACACCTGAGAAGTACAAGGGTTTTGTCAAATCTGTTGTGGAGGTAAACCATTCCCTCTTGTTGGATATCTCCAAATCAAAAAAATCTATTGCTCTGGTTATGTGATGTCTTATTTGTCATGTATTTTGGACAGTAGAAATATAGCTTGTTCATCTGATGGTATATGGTTGCCAAATATTATGCTCTTGCAAGTTTTTTTTTTTTTTTGTATCTGATATGGCATGATCAATACGTTCAGTTCAGTATGTGCATTCATAATAGTGTTGAATATACAGGCATGACATTCAAAAATGTTTTATATTCTACTTGTGTGTTTCAAGAGGATGTATATGTTTATGAAGATTCAAAGGTGCTGTTGTATATGTGCAGATTGCTGGAATATATGTGCCTTACCTGAGTTAACCATTAAATTAGCAACAATCAGCGTCTTTTAGTCCTGTTCTATTAATGGAGAATCATAAATTCACTTGATGGCTAGCAGATGGGCCATGAATAGACCAGGTGTATTATGGCCAATTATTATATATTGACATATCATGTTTCAAAGACCGTGTTCTTGTGGTTACGTAACCCTTGGTTTTCTTAGAGCATATCCTTACATTATGATATCTGATGATGATGGAAAATGATTATATATTGTTGTTATGGGACCCTTTAGTTTTCCTTTATGATGTGTAATCATCCTCTACACTCTGATTCTTATGCTGTTGTCACAATAATTTGATTACAGCAACATCAAGTAACTTCCAAGGAAGCTGTTAAACATGAAGTTGGAAAGAAACAAGAGGATGCATCCATGTATGAGTCTGAACCATAATCAAACTTGAAAATTCACTTATGCATACAGATTTATGTAAATTGATGCCTGGACTAACCAATTTTGCATTTTCAGGTTTAAGAAAGGAAGAGAAGAGAATCAATTGGATCAATGGCGGTGAATCATCCCCAAAGTTCTGAAAACCCCAAGGGGGGCAGGAGACAAAATATATATCGAGGTGAGACATCCAGAACTAAATATCCAAAATATGATTCTGGTAAAGGAAGGAAGAGTAAAGGACCGCCTTCCAGATCGGCTGAAGCATCATCCAAATTCCAGAAACAAAAAAAGGTTGGAAAGCATATGACATGATGGCTGTATATTCGCTGGGATGACAAATAATCTGTGGACATCTGATTATGCAAGTAATTTATCTGATCATTGAAGCAATACCAAGTGCATCATGGTTCACTTTGGGGACAAATGGGAGAGATCTCTATTTTGGATGTAGACATGGATTGATGTTTATGTTATATATTATAATTCCATTTTGGATGTATACATGACTTGATGTTTATATTATACTGAGTTGATGCTTGGTATTTTCAAATTCTCATAAATGAGAGAAAATTGATCTTTGTTGTTTTACAGGCTTAGCAAAATATTTATTTTTATTTTTGATCTTATGGGATCTACTACATGTCTTTATAAAATCTCAAATAAAAAAAAAAAAACATTATTTGCGACGGTTTAGGCCTCTGTCGCAAAAGTCAAAAAATAAAAATAAAAATGTTTTTTGCGACAGCTAGTTTATCCGTCGCAAAACAGTAGTAAACACTACTATAGTAAAAAAGAAGTATTTGCGACGGATTATTTGCGACGGTAGCAAATACGCTATGAAAGACATTTGCGACGGCTAAAAACCGCTGTTATTCTTTTGCGTCGCCGTTTGGTACGACGGAACCCAAACCGCCGCAGAACCGTCGCAAAAGGGTATTTGCGACGGTTATAGAGGCTTTTTGCGACGGTTTCAAACCGTCGCAAAAAATGCTTTTTCTTGTAGTGAAATACACATTAAAATCTAAGCCCGTAAGCCTGTCCAGGGCCCAAGCCCGAGCTCGGTCCGGCAAGTACATTCAGGCCCGGGCCCGTGGACAGGGCCTGGGCCTAGTTATTTTGCCATGGGCCAGCCTGGCCCGGGCCTGTTGCCTAGCCTAGTGAACCTGATGAAAAATATAATGGGTCTAAAGATATGATGCAGTTATTAGTCCTTTCGAACATAGACTAATACCCGAGGGTAGATGGTTTTTGAGAATTAAAAGTATATAGATATTGTAGTGTGATAAAAAATAAAAAAAAATTAAAGTAAACCAATGCATCTCCAAGCTTTGAAATTTGAATGATATGCATGATATATTTTAGATAAACGACGAGTGAGCTAAGTTGAATTTTACGCTTGAAAGCCAAACCCATATCACATTTGCATTAGTCGGGGTGTGTTAAGTTTGGTATAATATTAACTGAACTATATCCTTCTAGTTTTTAATTTGTAGTTCTTTACATTCAATTAAGATCTACAAGATAACAACATATTGTTTAAACTTTGACAGCTTCCAGATTCTAGCGGCATAACTCGTTCAGGGCATCACACAATCCTAGAAGGAGATATGCTCACTTCAGTGCTCCTTCAAAACCAAATGGTAGAGGTGGGACAGTAGATATATATTATCAACTAACTTAATTTTCGTTGCTGAAAATATGATAAGAGATGATAAACACATCTCTCTTTCATTTTCAATAGGATCAAGCTGTGTGTGCCGAAGATGCTTCACAGGAACATGAATCAATACAGGTAGGAGATACACTGCTTCTTCTTCCTGAATGTTGATCGGTATAGTAAGAGTAGAAGTAACTATTTTGTTTATAGTATAGTTTCTCCTTGCGAGTTATAAATTTGATGAATATACTAAAGGATTTTTTATTGGCTTTTCCCTTTCAGACACAACAAGATCCAACCCAGGTGCAAGGACAAGAAGTAGCTCTTGCATATCCTCCTACAGAGGTAGATAAAACCTAACAAGATATGCTTGCAATTGGAGGGCCACTTCTGGACATAACTTACTCTTATTCATGGCCTTTACTATTTTACAAAAAATTATTTCCACAAACTACTATGCCTACTCTAATATAACTAGGAACAAAATGTATACTTTGAATAATTTTCCTTCAACACATTTGGAAACAGAGTGGAAGCATGACCACAACAGCACAACCAAATTCTAGTTATGCTTCAGAATTGCACTCCGACATCAATCAAATTGTCAAGTCTGGGAGGGTTTTCGCATATTGGATCACAGCACTCTCCTTTGCTGGGATCATCTCCATTATCTGCGTGTATCTTGAGGATAAAACATCTGATAAAATTCACAAGCCACTCTTTACGGCATGCATCTTATTTGTTGGTGTATCTTTTACCACCGGATTAGGTCTGATTGCTCTGCTATGGATGGCTGCTCATTTCAGTACTCACAACTTAATCCAAAGCTTCATCGTATTGCACAAGACTTTGGAGTGTTGCGGCCTTGGATTCGTGGCACTGGCATTTGGAACAGGCTCATCTCTTCTGTTTGGGAAGATGTTAGTGAATCTTATTTTCATTATACCTATCGTAATTATAGCGATTAGGTTGGCTTTGATGTTTTGCTGCAAGAGCAATGGGAATTCAAGTGAGAATGCAGTTTGATGCCCTGGTACTACATGGAGATGGAAAAAAATATATCAGTCTTATTATATTTAATTTTTTGCATGTTCTTATCTGCTCATCTTATTGTACACACAAAATAGGGGCGGAAGATGATTATAGCTTTGTTCCTCTTGTTTTTCTTTTTTCTGAACCCGTTTCCCTCTTGTAGTTCTTGCAATGTATAGTTGTGATGTGCTTATTATTTTGATAATGACCTTTATTGGAGCTTGTTTTAATTCTGAAGAGGTTAAAGCAAGAGAAGGAATTCATGGATATGTCATAAAAAAATATTTTTGATTCAAATGTTTTTTTATGCAATGCAATGATCATATTGTATGGAAACGATATATACACCTGGACTGCACTGTTGACTTGCTATGCAATGAATGTCTGTGGAGAAGGAGCCCTTTTGTTTTTTCCGCCCAAAAATGCTTTGGTTGGATTTGGATCCTCCAGTGTTCTGAATGAGGAGTGCTGTTCATACTTGTTCGATTATTTCAAGCATTTCTACATAAGAACAAATGACTCACTGGATATGAAAATTGGCCTCATAAAAATTCTTTTCGTGGTAATTCTCTTGTCTGAATTTATGCCAAATGCAATAACGAAGATGTTGTTTGATAGTGATTGTTTCAGTACCATATATAAAAGAAACGCATACCATGGAACATGATGATAGGAGGCTGTGGGAAAAAAAACTCTGCAGTTGTTCCACCAGATGCAAAACAAAAGCTTTCAGCTTGATGACTAAAGATTCCTTGGCGTGCCGGTCTCCTGCAGTCATAACGGCCTCATAAAGGAAGCTCGTAACTATTTCAATCTGAAGAAAATGACACGAATTAGAGCTCAAAATGGAACACTACACTTGCGTGTTCAATCTCTTCTGTCATGCTGATCAAGTAAGGGATGCTATCACATTCATGAATACCATCATGTGTGAACCAAATCACTTGTTCTGAAAGCCTTGTTGTCATCCTGTCATGCACAAGGAAATGTAGAGATCGCTAAATTTGCAGTGGAGAAAATTTTGGAAGTGAGACTGATGAGAACATCACATCAACACCCAAGATTTTACATCAATCCAACGGTGAGATTTAAAGTCTATCAAAGAAGGAAGGTAAGAGAACTAATCTTATTCCTATATGCATAGAGATTAGTTAGGTTTTTTTTATTTTGAATAAGAACTGTAGAATTTTATCTGGATCACTAATTTCAGGATGATCAATGGCCTACATTAAATCACTTGATTTGTTTGTTTTTAATTTAAGTTATTGTAGGATTCAATTTAGACCATAGATCTTTAGGATGATCAGTGGCCTAATTTTGACCATAAATCAAATCACTTTTGTAGATACCCCAATTTTGACCGTCCAAATAGACGAAAAATAATTCAAGTAACATTTAGAAATGACCACATTTGGAAACCATAAAGAAAACTCCCTTAGAAACCAAAATTGGAAACCCTAGTCCAACACTTAGAAGCTTCTAAAACCTGGACATGGGCGGCTACTTGGAAGTAGCCGCCCCCCTAGCCAACCCCAAACCGCCTCCCTTAGATGAGACATAAAGCAACAATTAATGCTGATGATTGTGGCGGTTTGTTACCTTTAACCACCCCCCTTGGCCGGTTCAACCCTAGTAACCAACCCAATCCACCGCTTGTCGGAGATGGGACGTTTGTCAGGCCATCATAGGGGCGGTTACTTGAGAGTAACCGCTCCTCACTAGGCGGCTAGTTTCAATTAGCTGCCCCTCTCCTGGACCTTATCTAAAAAACAAAGATCTAATGGGGGATCAAATCAAGCACTCTATTATCCATTTTGATTTATTGTCCATTGGATATTCCTCTGCCTCTTTTTCACTATAAATAGAGGAGGTCCAAAGCATTTTTACAACATCACCAATCATCAATTCACCATTCACAACAATCCACCATTCAAATCAACACGCTCCCACACCTACCACTTGAAACCTTAGAGGGAGAGAGAAAGAGAGTTCTATTTGTGAGTAGAAAACATATTCCCTACACAAATTCACTCTTCAAATCCACTCTCCAAAACCCAGGTTAAACCTAGTTTAACCTCAGCCAAACCCTAACCCATTTCCTACCCAGGTTCTGCCCAAATAGAACCAGACACCAGGTGGCTAACCCTAACTAGCCATCCCCTTTTAGGCGGCTAATTCTCACTAGCCAACCCCCACCTACACCTTGACTTTCTAAACATCCCTTTGTCAAGTCCTGAAGCATAAAAGGATTTCTGTTTTTCACCTCTGTGTGCGGCAAGCCCGTGTCTCAGAGCGGAGACTCCACAAACTCCCCCACGAAGGCGATCAAATCCAATCACAATTTTTCATACTTTTTGAGAAAGCAGGTGGTGATCACTACACCCCTGAATCCTCCTGAGGAGCCGTCGGACGCCCTAGCAAGGAACCACACCCTTCCACCTTTCCGAGAGACGATCCAGCCGGGCCCGCAGGGCGCAATCGGATCCAAATCCCGGAGAAACCCCCACACACGCCCAAAAAGAAGACCGAGTCTTCTTTTCTCTTTTTTCTGAGGCCTCCCAACAGCAGCCGGAGCGGACCCCCAACCCACTGAAAAAACGACTACCAACAACTTTCTCATTAAATAAAATTATAATCTCTAAGGAGAAACATATTTAGAATGAACAAAAAAAAATCCTCTTTTGAGATTTCATGCAAAAGGATTCATGGGAGTGTGAAACTCTAGCCTTTTTGGGTCTGAAACCCTAATTTTCTTTTGTGAAACTCTAGCCTTTTTGGGTGTGAAACCCTAATTTTCTTTCTTCTTTTTTTTCTCTCAAATTACATAATTCCTAACCCTAATCACATATCCATCACTTTCCATCACATGCCGTCCTACATCAATTTTTGTATCAAAGCACGTGTTCCTAAGGTATGAAACCCTAGATCTAAGCCACTGCCCCTATTTCGCTGCCACCCCGCTACCGCCCCACCTATGCCATCTGTCACTACCCTGCTGCTACTCCCTCGAGGACCCAGCCCTTGTTCTGCCCCCCAGGAGAACCATTCCAGTCCCTGCTACTGCTGTTATATATGTGTCACTTTTTGCCTGCTGGTAACCATTGAAGCATTTTGACAGTTTTTGAGCTTTTTTCGTTTTTCGATCGGAACCGCAAAATTTTGGACTGTTAGCTATCGTCCTGTGTTTGAGGACTCCGATTGAAAATCTAACTGCATATTATGTGTCCTGGTGCCATTCTAAGCCACTCACGAAATTTTCATCGAATTCCGGTAACGTTTTCAAAATTTCACAGTTCCGGGGCGTATCCGGGTTTTGACCGAGCGAGAAGTCATTGGGAGAGTTGACTCGGTCAAAGTGGGCCCATGACTTGGTCAACCATTTTTGTCTTTTTGTGTGGTTGGGTTGACCCAAGTCAAACCCCACTTAAAACCCACTTAACCTAATTAATCAAGCCTTAACCCTAATTAAGTTGAATTGACTATTTAAGTGAGTAGCTAAAATTTGCCCCCCACTATTCATCTTCTTCCCCAACTCATTTTCTCTCTCCCCCTCTCTCCTTTTCTTGGTTTTGAACCACCTAGAGTTCTTGAAACTCAAAACATAGAAATGTTAGATCCAGTCCCGATCTATCCCCCGGTGTTCTCGGATTCGAGTTCCGAGAAGTTTGGCCCCCTCTAACCCCTTCTATTCTCCCCTGTTTTCAGCCCCTTTTGAGGTAGGAAGAGGTCTTGGTGGTGGAGATCCTTGGGGAGGCGTTTCGGTGCACGAAGAGCCTTCGGTTCCCCGCGCGCAGCGTCTCGCCCCGCGCGCACCCCGCGCGCATCTCCAGCCCCCCATCCGCACGCACTCCGCGTGCACCTACCACCCTCTAGCCGCGCGCACCACCCCGCGCGCCACCCGCTCGCACCCACTGCACCCTGCGCACGCCTGCGCCTCCGCCCAGCGCCCGGTATCCGCGGCCCAGCACCCGGGACCCTCACCCAGCGCCCACGCGCACGCACGCGCCCAGCGCGCCTGCCAGCATGCCCACGCTACTGCCCGCGTTGCCTGCCTGCACGCGTTGCCGAGTGGCCCGAGCACCGTTCGCCTGCACGCCCGGCACTGCTCGCCTGATGCCCGAGCACCTCCTGCCCTGCTCGCATGCGCGCCCAGCCTGCCAGCCCGGCCTGCCCGCGCGCACAGCCCACAGCCTGCCTACCCACATGCCTCCCCCCTGCACCCCCCGAGCGTACGCCCGCGTGCGCACCCGCGCGCACGCGCTCGCGCGCCCAGCAAGCTGGTGCACCCACTCCCAGCCTACCCGGCCAGTCCTACCCAGCTCCTCGCGCACAGCTCGCCCAGCTCCAGCCGCTCGACCAGCTCCTCCCGGGTGCACCCGCGCACAGCACGCCCAGCGCCCGCACACGCCCGCGCGCGCCCAGTCTGCTGCGCTGCTGTGCTGCTGCCGGTGCTGCCTGCTGCCCGAGACCAAACCTCCACTGCCCGAGACCACCTCTACCACCATTCCCGAACACCCAAAGCACCACCCACCGACCTCCGACCACCTCTACCACAGCCCTCCGACGGCCACCCACGGCCGCCGACCTCCACCCAACCCCAAAAACCCCCCTCCTAGCATCCATCTAAACAAGAAAAGAGGGGAAAATAGGGCTTACCAAGGGAGGAAGGGAAGTCCGGACGCTCTCCGCGCGCCGAAACATTTCCCAAAGGCCCTCTTACGCCCCGATCTACCACGGCCTTCGAACCGGGCCAAAACAGAGGAGAAAGAGAGGAGGTCGGAGTGGCTAGACTCGTCGGAAAAGGGATTTGAAAACACCGGAGTGTAGATCGGGACCCGATCTACACTTCTCGTGCTTTAGGTTTTTGGGTTTGAGGGGTCTAAGGGCCTCTAATGGAAGAAAAAGAGAGAGGGAGGAGAGAGAGGGATTTGGTAGGGATGATGAATAGTGACATAAGATATTTTCTCACCCGCTATTTATACCAAGTCACTTAAAAACCCAGATACGCCCCGGAACTGTGAAATTTCAGGAACGTTATCGGAATTCGATGAAATTTTCGTGAGAGGCCTAAAATGGCACCAGGACACCAAATATGCAGTTAGATTTCCAATCGGAGTCCTCTAGCTTAGGACGATAGCTAACAGACCAAAAATTTGCGGTTCCGATCGAAAACCGGTAAAAACTGAAAAACTGCCAGAATGCTCCAACGGTTACCAGCAAGCTAAAAGTGACACATATATAACAGGATCAACCTGAAGGCTTCTCGCAAAAAGACAATGAACATCTAGTATGCAAATTAAGGAAGTCGATATATGGACTTAAACAAGCCTCCCGACAATGGTCCCTCAAATTCAATGAGGTAATTATGACCTATGATTTTAAGGAAAACATTATTGATCAATGTATATATCTCAAGGTCAATGGGAGTAAGTTTATATTTCTGGTTCTATATGTCAATGACATCCTGCTTGCTAGTAATGATTTAGGGTTACTTCATGACACTAAGAACTTTCTTAGCCAAAATTTTGAGATGAAGGATATGGGTGAAGCCTCCTATGTTTTAGGCATAGAGATTCACAGAGATAGATCTAAGTATTTACTTGGACTATCTCAAAGGACCTACATCACTAAAGTGCTTGAAAGGTTCGGTATGAGTAATTGTAAACCTTGTGTGGCTCCTGTTCAAAAGGGTGACAAATTCAGTAAAGCTCAATGCCCATGGAATAAACTTGAAACTCTAGAGATGGAGAAAATTCCTTATGCTTCCGTTGTTTGAAGCTTGATGTATGCTCAAACATGCACTCGTCCTATCATTGCCTATGCAGTTGGATTACTTGGAAGGTATCAAAGTAATCCAGGCATGGAGCATTGGAAGGCAGCCAAAAAGGTTATGAGATATCTTCAAGGGACGAAAGAACACATGCTCACATATAGAAGATCAGATAATCTTGAACTCATTGGGTACTTCGACTCTGATTATACTGGGTGCTCCAATGACTGTAAATCAACATCTAGATGTCTTTATGCTTGGTGGTGTTGTTGTTTCATGGAAGATTGAGAAGCGAAAGGCAACCGCTTCCTCTACCATGCATGCAAAGCAAATGGCTTGTCACATAGCCACATCTCAAGCATTGGCATTAAAGAATTTTGTCACGGAACTTCAAGTGGTCGAATCCATCTCAAGACCAATAAAGATCTATTGTGACAATTCAGCTGTTGTCCTTTTCGCTGACAACAGAAAGATATACAAAGGCCTTAAGCATATTAAGGTCAAGTATTATATTGTTAAAGAAAGGATTGAGAAGGGCTACATATCAATTGATCATATTAGCACCGACATGATGCTTGCAGATCCTATGAATAAAGGGCTAGCACCTACATTGTATAAGGAACATGTAGAACATATGGGTCTCATTCCATATTGGAGTTTGGTGTAATTTTCAACATTTTATAGTTGTACTTTGGTTTATTTATGAATAACACTCATTTTGTCTTTTAACACATTGTGTTTGTTATATGTGTCACTTTTTGCCTTCTGATCACCATTAGAGCATTCTGGCAGTTTTTTAACTTTTTCTTTTTTTTTATCGGAACCGCTAAAATTTTAGCCTTTTAGCTATCATCCTGAGCCTAAGGACTCCGATTGAAAATCTATCTGCATATTATGTGTCCTGGTGCCATTTCAAGCCACTCATGAAAATTTCATCGAATTCCGGTAACGTTCAGAATTTCACAGTTCTGAATATCCGGGTTTTGACCAAGCGAAAAGTGTCACGCCCCAGGGCGGCCAACCCCGGGACGCGGCAAATGTATATATATCATATCAGAAACCTACACGGGAGGTCAAATGCATATACTATAAACCACAAATAAAATGACAACACATATCAAATAGGGCTGACATAATATATATACAATATAGCGGAAGCAAAAGACTGAGTCTGTAAATAAAACATACTACAGACTCGATACACAATCATTTGTCCTGTGAGAGCCAATATACACAATATAACTGAACATATATACAGACACGTGCCAAGCACGGAAATCAAATACATACAGTCAAGGAAAGGGATGCTGATAGCCTCTGGTACTCGCGGACGTAGCGCTGCTCCGCTACTGAAGAAATCCCTCGGAAAGCTCCAACTGCTGCTCCGGCTCCAGCTCAGGCTCAGTGGCAACTGGGGAAAAACATGTGCGAGGGGTGAGCCACACGCTCAGTGAACAGCACAACCCACGCATCACAGACAATATTTACCAATATTCCATTATTTTATCCAACCATCAATACATAACAACATAATCCAGTGGTTCGTACTTCGCCGAACCACCACACCCTCACCCTCACCCATCCATGGGTGACATAGGATTTTGGGACTGATAATCATCTATTCACAAATCCAGTAGGTCGCTCATCGCCAACCCACTACACCCTCACCCTCACCCTCGACGGGTGACATAGGATTTTGGGACTGACTAGGCTGTTGGTCTCCCTTGGTCCACCGATAGTCTCTCCCTCCACTCCGTAGGCCGCCTGGTCTACTCCCACATTCAGCACAGTCCGTCACCAAATCAGGAGGTGCCTACTGATGGGAGCCCTCTGTCAGGAAGGCCCTGTCTAACGTTGGGGGTAGTCTCTACCGGATCCAACGCAGGGGGACAGAACAGCCTATCCATACGCATATGATCCACTCGGATCCGCCGACTACATATCATTACAACTCAAATGTCATGAATTCCTCTGAATTCAACCGGGTGCATCTCCACGATGCGGGGAAACAGTACAATCAAAAGCAGTGTTGGAATATCACTGGGGGAAAGAAACTCGGGAGGGCGGCGTGAGTTCCCGATACAGGGTACCCCGACAACCAAACAAGGAACACGGAGTACCCTAACACGGGTCTCACCGCTGTCCTCGCAAGGTCCCTCCCCTATAATATTCACTACTCATGCTAATAATCATACTAATCATACAATCATTACATATAATATTATTGGGACTAGAACCTTGGGAGGGCAGCCTGAGGTCCCGATACAGGACATCCCGACAACCAAACAAGGAACACGGAGTACCCTAACACGGGTCTCAGCGTTGACCTCGCAAGGCTCCTCCCTATAATATTATCCTAAGGCATGCGATCTAACAGATACCAGCATTTAATTTAATAAATAAAACTAGTAGGACGCATGCATAGGCCGGGTTTCCTAGCATGTAAACAGGGAACATGCTGCAAGGCTCATATGCATATCCTAAGGGGCAAGTCCCTAACATGCAAAGACTAGGGAAGCATGCATTCTACACATAATTCATACAAGCGTGGATTACATATTATTGCAGGTTAATATTTATCCATGGCGCCCCAGGAGAGGTCGGTATACGCCCCAAGTGCGTACAACGCCTCTCTACTGGGTTGGATTGTCCCACTCACCAGTATCGGGGTCGTCGCGCGACCGCCCGTCGAGATCTGCAAGACAGGGTATTAACTGGTTAGAATAAATCCACAATTATCATTAAATGTACACAACACCCGCAATTAAATACACAACATCCCCAAACAACACCCAACACCCCCCTCCGGCAACCACCCGCGGCCTTGGCAACCACCCGCACGGCCTCGGCAACCACCCGGGTGCACCGCCGCGCCTCAGCCCACGCACTCCGCGCACCGCCCGGGGCCCCGCGCGTCCACCGAGCCCAGCCGCGGCAGCCCGCACGCGCCCCGCACGCCGTGCGCTGGCCCGCGAGCACCCCGCACGCCCCCGCGCGCGGCGCCTCGCCCCCGCGCACACCATCCCAGCCTTGCCGCGACCCGCGCACGCCTCGCGCACGCCTCCTCGCCCCGCGCGCACCCCGCGCGCACCTCCGCCACCCCTCCGCGCGCACCTCGCGCGTCCAGCACCTCCGGCAGCACCTCCGCGCGCGTCCAGCAACTCGGCCAGCACCTCCGCGCGCCCTAGCACCTCGGCCAACACCTCCTCGCGCGCGGCACAGCACCGTGGCCACCACCTCCTCGCGCCCAGACCAGCGCGACCAGCACTTCGTGCCCGAGCTGCCCGAGGCCACCAGCCCGCCAGTCCGCCCTGCCAGCACCTCCAACCGGCACATCAGCACGACCCCGACTGCCAGCCCCCGACCCGCGCACGCACGCCCGCGCGCGCACGCGCGCATCCCTGCACGCGCCCAGCCTACGCGCGGCCTGGGCTGCTGCCGCCGCATGCCTGCTGCCCGGGACAGCGTCCCCACCTGCCGAGCACCTCCAACCACCTCTCCCACCCTCCGACCACCTCCAACCCCCCTCCGACCACCCTCCGACGACCCCCACTGCCACCAACCACCTCCCAATCACAAAACCCTCCCCTAGCAATCATCTAGACAAGAAATGAGAGGGAAAGAAGGCTTACCGAGGGGAGGAGGAGTTGTCCGGTGGATCTCCACGCGCCGAAACCCTTCCCAAAAGCCTTCTCACGCCCCGATCTAGCTCCACCACCAAAATGGGCCAAAACAGAGGAGAGAGAGGGGAGGTCGGGGAGGCTAGAGTCGTCGGAATTCGGATTTGAAGACACCGGAGCGTAGATCGGGACCCGATCTACACTTCCCGTGCTTTGGGTTTTTGATTTGAGGGGTCTAGGGGGCTCGAACGGAAGAAAATCGGAGAGGGGAGAGAGAGATCTCGACGGGAGAGACGATGAATAGTGACGAGGTGATTTTTGATTTCTTTTAAGTAGAGCGCGACTTAAAAACCCGGATACGCCCCGGAACTGTGAAATTTTTGCAAACGATGCCAGAATTCGATGAAATTTTCGTGGGAGGTCAGAAATGGCGCCAGGACACCAAATATGCAGTCAGATTTCCAATCGGAGTCCTCTAGCTCAGACGATAGCTAACAGTCTGAAATTAAGCGGTTCCGATCGAAAACCCTAAAAATTTTAAAAACCGCCAGGGCGCTCTAACGGTTACCAACAGGTTAAAAGTGACACATATATAACATTATTCCCCCCTTAGGAAATTTTGTCCCCAAAATTCGCCAAAAACATCTAGGAGGGGAAAGATGCGGATACGCGTCGAACCTGGCCTCCACGAGCTCCCAAGTGTCCCTAACACCGGAACGGTGCTGCCATCGCACCTCGACCAACTGGACGGTCTTGGTGCGGAGCCTCCTCACGCGGCGGTCCATGATTACAATCAACTGCTCCACGAATGACTGTCCGGCTCAGAGACGAGCGGCTCGAACGGGATGACGTGAGCAGGATCGCGGACACACCTTTACCCAACTGCGAACCCACCACTCCAAGACGGAGAGGTAAGAATTGGCGCTGAGGTGAGCCTCCGAGTAAACTCCAGGAAGCTCTCCTCGCAAGAAGGGGACCACTCGAACCGGATATCCCTCCGAGTAAGGCGGGTAAAAGGAACAGCTATCTTCGAGAATCCTCGTCAAACCTCCTGCAATAACTTGCCAAACTCCGGAAGCTCCGAATCCATGCGGGGCTCGACGGTCTACGCCAATTCGACATAGCAAGCGTCTTACCCGGGTCCACAGATATCCTTTCCCAGAAACCACTCAGCCCAAAAGGCCTTAACCTCTACCCAAAACTCGCACTTGATCTTTCATCTATCTGATGCTTCCATGGTATCCCTTGCCTGGGAAAAGAAACCTCGGGAGGGCACCATGAAATCCCGATATAGGATACCCCGACAACCAAACAAGGAACACGAAGTACCCTAGCCCGGGTTTCAACGCCGACCTCACAAGGCCCCTTAATCCAGAAAGGAACACTGGAAGAAGACATCATTTAAAAGAATACCCTAACTCCTCCGGATCACCTACATCTAGATGATCACCCAACGATGTCTTTCAACATCCTTTGCAAGACCAGACCCAACATCATTGGGAACGGTCCAACAGAAACTGGGTCACGAGCGACCCGCCTTCGCCTCATCCACACCCTCACTCCGAAAGGAGACATTTTGGGACTTTGGGAGAGACTTAGACTGCTCTCTACCCCTGGTCCACCGGTAGCCTCTCCCCGCTCCGTAGCTCGCCTGGTCCTCTGACCGGGAGCCTGTCTAACGCCGGGGCTGTACTACGCGGATCCAACGAAGGGGAGAGCGATTCCACGCTCGCGACACCATTCAATAACCTCTTACCGGGTAGCCCCTACCTAGCATACTCCCAAATTCAGTACCCCTCCGACTGCATCGGCGGTACCTACTGATGGGAACTCACTGCCAGGACAGCAAAACCCGGCTTCCTTAACCCAAACAACCGCTCTTGACACTCACTCATCCAGATACCCCACACACTTGCATAATAACCACCAATTACACACACAACTATCCTTATACTAGAAAGCTGGGAACACAAGATGATACCTCGAACCATGACACCCGAAGGCTGCGCCTCCTCGGCCGTAAGCGCTGCAACTCTGCCCTGCACCAACCGCGGCTGAGGAACAGGAGCACGCCTCGCCGGCTGCACTGGCTGCTGCTGGCGCTGAGGCTGCTGCTGCTGCTGGCGCGGAAGCTGCTGCTGCAAGAACGGCGGCTGCTGAGGTGGCACTCGGGGTCGGTCAGCATCTGGGCAATTGTATCTGATATGCCCGATGCGCTGACAATGAAAACAGCGCCGCTTCTCCGGCTGCCAGGACTGGATGGGCACTGCTGCAATGGGCGCCGGATCCCATACTGGCACCGCATCTGCTGGAGGAGAGGCAGCCGCTGACTGCTCGAAGCGGGGCCTCTTCTCTTGCGCTGCCCCTGGTCCCGACTCCCGGAAGGACCCTGATCTGAAGAAGGGGTCGGAGCCCGCACTTGAATCCCGAGGTCTCTCTCGACGGTCTTCGCCCGAGACACTACGTCGGAGTACCTCGTGAAAGCGTGGGCAGTGACATGCACCCGGATAGCGCTGCTGAGACCCAGCTCGAATCGCCGGCACCTCGTGACCTCATCCGTCACCAAGGCTGGAGCAAATCTGGACAGACTCGTGAAGCGCGTAGAGTAGTCAGCGACGGACATGGTGCCCTGAGTCAGCTGCTCGAACTCCCGCTCCACTAGCTGTCGCGTCGAGAACGGAATACTCATCCAAGAATACCTCCGGAATCCCGCCCAAGAAAGCTGCTCCACTCCCTCTGGAATGTCCACCACTCGGGTAGCCCACCATACGGCGGCGTCACCCTTCAGCATGAAAGTGGCCAGGGCGACTCGCTGGCGATCGGTGCAAAGCATGGCCGCGAAGATCACATCCACCTCCCTCAACCAACGCTCTGGCGCAAGAGGATCTGCCGACTGCCCATGAAACTCGGGAGGATGGAGCTTTAGAAAGGCGTTGAGGCCGCTCTGCTGCACCCGCGCTGCCGCCTCTAGCTCCTCCTCCCTTGCCTGGGGATCCTCAACTCCTACTGCCGGAACTGCCACAGGAACTGGGGGTACATCAGGTACCGCAGGCGGATCTGCTGCCAAGGGGACCGGCGGAACTGCCTCGCGGGTCGCCCTCAGCTCCTGAATCTCCCTAGCCTGCTCTGCCAACATCCGCGTCTGTGTCTCCACCAAATCAGCCAACCGAGCGAAAGCACGCTCCCAAGCAGGAGGCTCCTGCGTCAAGGGCTCTCCGGTAGCATCCTCGTCTCTGGTAGGTCCGGAAACCTCCAAAGACCGAGAGGGACCTCGTCCGCGCCGTCCTCTGCGAGGAGGCATATCAGCACCCTAAGAAAACCAGACACTAGGATCAGAATACTCATCTCGAAATCCTAGGACTCATCTCTACGAAAGGAAGACTATTGGCTCTGACAGGACCAGGCTCTGATACCAACTTTTGTCACGCCCCAGGGCGGCCAACCCCGGGACGCGGCAAATGTATATATATCATATCAGAAACCTACACAGGAGGTCAAATGCATATACTCCAAACCACAAATAAAATGACAACACATATCAAATAGGGCTGACATAATATATATACAATATAGCGGAAGCAAAAGACTGAATCTGTGAATAAACATTCTACAGACTCGATACTCAATCATACGTCCTGTGAGAGCCAATATACACAATACAACTGAATATATACAACACGTGCCAAGCACGGAAATCAAATACATACAGCCAAGGAAAGGGATGCTGATAGCCTCTGGTACTCGCGGACGTAGCGCTGCTCCGCTACTGAAGAAATCCCTCGGAAAGCTCCAACTGCTGCTCCGGCTCCAGCTCAGGCTCAGTGACCACTGGGGAAAAACATGTGCGAGGGGTGAGCCACACGCTCAGTGAACAGCACAACCCACGCATCACAGACAATATTTACCAATATTCCATTATTTTATCCAACCATCAATACATAACAACATAATCCAGTGGTTCGTACTTCGCCGAACCACCACACCCTCACCCTCACCCATCCATGGGTGACATAGGATTTTGGGACTGATAATCATCTATTCACAAATCCAGTAGGTCGCTCATCGCCAACCCACTACACCCTCACCCTCACCCTACCACGGGTGACATAGGATTTTGGGACTGACTAGGCTGTTGGTCACCCTTGGTCCACCGATAGTCTCTCCTCCACTCCGTAGGCCGCTTGGTCTCCACCCACAACTTCAGCACAGTCCGTCACCAAATCAGGAGGTGCCTACTGATGGGGGTCCTCCGAAGGACGGCCTTTCTAACGCTGGGGGTAGCCTCTACCGGATCCAACGCAGGGAACAGAACAGCCTATCCATACGCATATGATCCACTCGGATCCGCCGACAACACATCTCTACCACTCAAATGTCATGAACTCTTCAGAGTTCCTCCAGGGCGCATATCCAAGATGCGGGGAATAAGTACAATCAAAAGCAATGTTGGAATATCATTGGGGGAAAGAAACTCGGGAGGGCGGCGTGAGTTCCCGATACAGGATGCCCCGACAACCAAACAAGGAACACGGAGTACCCTAACACGGGTCTCACCGCTGTCCTCGCAAGGCCCCTCCCCTATAATATTCACTAATCATGCTAATAATCATACCAATCATACAACATTACTTATAATATTATTGGGACTAGAAACCTTGGGAGGGCAGCGTGAGTTCCCGATACAGGACACCCCGACAACCAAACAAGGAACACGGAGTACCCTAACACGGGTCTCAATGTTGACCTCGCAAGGCTCCTCCCGATAATATTACCTAAGGCATGCGATTTAACATACACTAGCATTTAATTTAATAAATAAACTAGTAGGACGCATACATAGGCCGAGGTTTCCTAACATGAAACAGGGGACATGGTGCATGGCTCATACACATATCCTAAGGGTGCAAGTCCCTAACATACAAGTCTAGGGTAGCATGCATTCTACATTTAAATCATGCAAGCATGGAATACATATTACAACAGGTTAATATAATCCATGACGCCCCAGGAGAGGTCGGTATACGCCCAAGTGCGTATAACGCCTCTCTACTGGGTTGGATTGTCCCACTCACCAGTATCTGGGTCGTCGCGCGACCGCCCGTCTAGATCTGCAAGATAGACATTCAATATGGTGAGTTAAAATCCACAAATACTACAAAATACACAAGAACTTACATAAACCCACAACTAAACTCCCAACACTCGGGCAAACGTGCATACGACCCGCACGCACGCTAGCCCGAGCATCCCGGCAAACACCCGCACGGCCGGCAACCACCCGCACGGCCACCCGACCGCCCGGGAGCACCGCCGCGCCTCGGCCCGCGCACTCCGCGCACCGCCGGGCCCCTGCCCGCCGCCGAGACACGCCGCCGAGCCTCCCGTGTGCACCGCGCGCCCCCTGCGCCCCAGCGCAGCCGCCCGCGCACACCCGCACGCCATCGCTGGCCCGCGAGCACCCCGCACGCCCCGCGCGCAGCGTCTCGCCCCGCGCGCACCCCGCGCGCATCTCCAGCCCCCCATCCGCACGCACTCCGCGCGCACCTACCACCCTCTAGCCGCGCGCACCACCCCGCGCGCCACCCGCTCGCACCCACTGCACCCGCGCACGCCTGCGCCTCCGCCCAGCGCCCGGTATCCGCGGCCCAGCACCCGACGCTCAGCGCCCAGCACCCGGGACCCTCACCCAGCGCCCACGCGCACGCACGCGCCCAGCGCGCCTGCCAGCATGCCCACGCTGCTGCCCGCGTTGCCTGCCTGCACGCGTTGCCGAGTGGCCCGAGCACCGTTCGCCTGCACGCCCGGCACTGCTCGCCTGATGCCCGAGCACCTCCTGCCCTGCTCGCATGCGCGCCCAGCCTGCCAGCCCGGCCTGCCCGCGCGCACAGCCCACAGCCTGCCTACCCACATGCCTCCCCCCTGCACCCCCCGAGCGTACGCCCGCGTGCGCACCCGCGCGCACGCGCTCGCGCGCCCAGCAAGCTGGTGCACCCACTCCCAGCCTACCCGGCCAGTCCTACCCAGCTCCTCGCGCACAGCTCGCCCAGCTCCAGCCGCTCGACCAGCTCCTCCCGGGTGCACCCGCGCACAGCACGCCCAGCGCCCGCACACGCCCGCGCGCGCCCAGCCTGCTGTGCTGCTGTGTTGCTGCCTGCGCCCGAGACCAAACCCCCTGCTGCCCGAGACCACCCCCCCCACCATTCCCGAGCACCCAAAGCACCACCCACCGACCTCCGACCACCTCCACAGCCCTCCGACGGCCACCCACGGCCGCCGACCTCCACCCAACCCTAAAACCCCCCTCCTAGCATCCATCTAAACAAGAAAAGAGGGGAAAATAGGGCTTACCAAGGGAGGAAGGGAAGTCCGGACGCTCTCCGCGCGCCGAAACCTTTCCCAAAGGCCCTCTTACGCCCCGATCTACCACGGCCTTCGAACCGGGCCAAAACAGAGGAGAAAGAGAGGAGGTCGGAGTGGCTAGACTCGTCGGAAAAGGGATTTGAAAACACCGGAGTGTAGATCGGGACCCGATCTACACTTCTCGTGCTTTAGGTTTTAGGGTTTGAGGGGTCTAAGGGCCTCTAATGGAAGAAAAAGAGAGAGGGAGGAGAGAGAGGGATTTGGTAGGGATGATGAATAGTGACATAAGATATTTTCTCACCCGCTATTTATACCAAGTCACTTAAAAACCCAGATACGCCCCGGAACTGTGAAATTTCAGGAACGTTATCGGAATTCGATGAAATTTTCGTGAGAGGCCTAAAATGGCACCAGGACACCAAATATGCAGTTAGATTTCCAATCGGAGTCCTCTAGCTCAGGACGATAGCTAACAGTCCAAAAATTAGCGGTTCCGATCGAAAACCGGTAAAAACTGAAAAACTGCCAGAATGCTCCAACGGTTACCAGCAAGCTAAAAGTGACACATATATAACAGGATCAACCTGAAGGCTTCTCGCAAAAAGACAATGAACATCTAGTATGCAAATTAAGGAAGTCGATATATGGACTTAAACAAGCCTCCCGACAATGGTCCCTCAAATTCAATGAGGTAATTATGACCTATGATTTTAAGGAAAACATTATTGATCAATGTATATATCTCAAGGTCAATGGGAGTAAGTTTATATTTCTGGTTCTATATGTCAATGACATCCTGCTTGCTAGTAATGATTTAGGGTTACTTCATGACACTAAGAACTTTCTTAGCCAAAATTTTGAGATGAAGGATATGGGTGAAGCCTCCTATGTTTTAGGCATAGAGATTCACAGAGATAGATCTAAGTATTTACTTGGACTATCTCAAAGGACCTACATCACTAAAGTGCTTGAAAGGTTCGGTATGAGTAATTGTAAACCTTGTGTGGCTCCTGTTCAAAAGGGTGACAAATTCAGTAAAGCTCAATGCCCATGGAATAAACTTGAAACTCTAGAGATGGAGAAAATTCCTTATGCTTCCGTTGTTTGAAGCTTGATGTATGCTCAAACATGCACTCGTCCTATCATTGCCTATGCAGTTGGATTACTTGGAAGGTATCAAAGTAATCCAGGCATGGAGCATTGGAAGGCAGCCAAAAAGGTTATGAGATATCTTCAAGGGACGAAAGAACACATGCTCACATATAGAAGATCAGATAATCTTGAACTCATTGGGTACTTCGACTCTGATTATACTGGGTGCTCCAATGACTGTAAATCAACATCTAGATGTCTTTATGCTTGGTGGTGTTGTTGTTTCATGGAAGATTGAGAAGCGAAAGGCAACCGCTTCCTCTACCATGCATGCAAAGCAAATGGCTTGTCACATAGCCACATCTCAAGCATTGGCATTAAAGAATTTTGTCACGGAACTTCAAGTGGTCGAATCCATCTCAAGACCAATAAAGATCTATTGTGACAATTCAGCTGTTGTCCTTTTCGCTGACAACAGAAAGATATACAAAGGCCTTAAGCATATTAAGGTCAAGTATTATATTGTTAAAGAAAGGATTGAGAAGGGCTACATATCAATTGATCATATTAGCACCGACATGATGCTTGCAGATCCTATGAATAAAGGGCTAGCACCTACATTGTATAAGGAACATGTAGAACATATGGGTCTCATTCCATATTGGAGTTTGGTGTAATTTTCAACATTTTATAGTTGTACTTTGGTTTATTTATGAATAACACTCATTTTGTCTTTTAACACATTGTGTTTGTTATATGTGTCACTTTTTGCCTTCTGATCACCATTAGAGCATTCTGGCAGTTTTTTAACTTTTTCTTTTTTTTTATCGGAACCGCTAAAATTTTAGCCTTTTAGCTATCATCCTGAGCCTAAGGACTCCGATTGAAAATCTATCTGCATATTATGTGTCCTGGTGCCATTTCAAGCCACTCATGAAAATTTCATCGAATTCCGGTAACGTTCAGAATTTCACAGTTCCGAATATCCGGGTTTTGACCAAGCGAAAAGTCATTGGGAGACTTGACCGAGTCAAAGGTGACTTTGACCAAGTCAAGTTTGACCCTTGACTTGGTCAAAATCTTTTGTTTTCTAGTGTGGTTGGGTTGACTAGGGTCAAAGTTCCCCTAAACCTAACTTAACCTTTTTTTTTTTCTCTAAGTGTGAGTGTGTGAGTGTGTGTGTGTGTGTGTGGTGACTTAAGGTCCACGCCCACCAATAGGATCCCCCTATTCATCTTCTTCTCCATCTCTCTCAAAACCTCTCATCCCCTCTCTTTATTTCCCACTTTTGATCTAGTAGAAGGTGTTGGATTGGAAAACCCTAGAAGGAGAAAAGGAAGGTGAGGACCCGATCTATCTTTCCATGGTCTTGGATTAGCATTCCCCTTTGTTTTCCTCCTCTCTTAGCTCCCTTTTCTCCTCTGTTTTCAGCCCCTCTTAGGCTGAGAAGAGGTCTTGGTAGTGGTGGCTTTGGTGGTGGCGTTTCGGTGCGCGAAGAGCACCCGAAGTTCCCTCCTTTCCTTTCCTCCCTTGGGTAAGCTTTACTCCCCCCTATTTCTTGATTAGATGCATGTTTAAGATGTGTTTATGGATGTGCAAGGTGTGCATGAGTGTTTGGGGTGTGGGAGGGCTGAGGGAGGTGGTGGGGTTGGCTCGGGCGCGCGTGCGGGGTCATCCGCGAGTCTGCGCGCCCAGTCTGGGGCGCTGGGCGAGTGCGCGCGTATGCGCGGGCGTGCGCGCGGAGCGCTGCGCAGGGGCGCAGTGCGTGCGGTGCGCGCAGGGGTGCGTGCGGGGTGCCGTGCAGGGGCGCAGTACGTGCGGGTAGACGCAGGGTTGGACGCGCGGCGCGCGCGCGCGCACGGCAGCGTGTCTGGGCGTGCGGGCAGAGGCGCGACAGCGCGCCTGGGCGAGCGGGCTGGGGCGCGGCAGTGCGCCCGGGGTGCGTGCGTGCGTGCGCACCCGTGCGTGCGCGTGCGGGTGGCCGTGCGCATGGCTGCCCGGGGGTGCGGGAGTGTGTCGGGGCACTCGGACTCGCGTGCGTACGGGTTCGTATGCATGCTTGTCCGAGTGTTGGGTATTTCTAGCGTATTTCTTGTGTATTTGTGTATTTTACTCACCACTTTGGTTTCCCATGTCTTGCAGATCTTGACGGGCGGTCACGCGACGACCCGGGTATTGGTGAGTGGGACAATCCAACCCAGTAGGGAGGCGTTCGATGCACGTAGGCGTGCATTGCCCTCCCCTGGGGCACCATAATTGCGTATTAAATTGTAATAAGTGTAATCTGTGCTATGCATGATCATTATATTGTATCTATGCCACCTTAGGCTTGTATGCTAGGAATATGCACCCTTATGTTGTGGATAGAGGCCTATACATCCTGATACCATGTTTTCATGCTAGGAGAGCCTCGACCTACGCATGTTTCCCATTTAGTTTAATTTATTTAAATCAAATGCGAGCTTATGGTTATTAGCATGCCTTAGATAATATTATAACCTTGTTGTTATAATATGTGTCTCCCCGCATCTTAGTTATGCGCCCTAGAGGAATTCTGAAGAATTCATGACATTAGTTGTTATATTTGTGTCACTTTTAACCTGCTGGTAACCGTTGGAGCATTCTGGCAGTTTTTCGGTTTTTACCGGTTTTCGATCGGAACCGCTAATTTTTAGACTGTTAGCTATCGTCCTGAGCTAGAGGACTCCGATTGGAAATCTAACTGCATATTTGGTGTCCTGGTGCCATTTTAGACCTCTCACAAAAATTTCATCGAATTCCGGCATCGTTTACAAAAATTTCACAGTTCCGGGGCGTATCCGGGTTTTTAAGTCGCGCTCTATTTAAATGGAATCTAAATCACCCCTACACTGTTCATCATCCCCGACCTTGAGCTCTCTCTCTCCTCTTCTCCGTTTTTCTTCTGTTTGAGCCCCCTACACCCCTCAAAATAAAAAACCCAAAGCACGAGAAGTGTAGATCGGGTCCCGATCTACACTCCGGTGTTTTCAAAACCCGATTCCGACGACTCTAGCCACCCCGACCTCCCCTCTCTCTCCTCTGTTTCGGGCCATTTCGAGGGCCGTGATAGATCGGGGCGTAAGAGAACCATTGGGAAAGGTTTCGGCGGGCGGAGAGCAACCGGGCTTCGCTCCCTCCCCTTGGTAAGATCTTTTTCTTCTCTTTTCTTGCATAGATGTATGCTAGGGAGGTGGATCTAGGGTTGGGTGGTGGTCGGAGGCGGTGGGTGGCCGTCGGGGGCAGTGGGAGGCGGTCGGAGGCCGTTGGAGGCTTTCGGATGGTGGTGGAGGTGCTCGAGCCGTGGCAGGCCTTGTCCTCGGGCGCAGGCAGCAGCGGCAGCGGCCCAGGCAGCGCGCAGGCTGGGCGCATGCGGGGATGCGCGCGGCGTGCGCGCGGGCGTGCGCGGGCGGCGTGCGCGCGGGCGTGCGCGGGTCTGGTGCGAGGGACTGGTCGTGCTGGGCGCGCGGGACGGGCTGGCAGTGCTGGCGTGCTCGGGCTGGAGGTCTCAAGCAGCGCAGCAGGCCGGGCGCGCGCGGGCGTGCGCGCGTGCGTGCGCATGGGCGTGCGCGCGGGCGTGCGGGGCGCGTGCTGGTCGTGCTGGGCGGCTGGTGCTGGGCGGAGGTGTGCGCGAGGTGCGGGTCGAGCAGGCGGGGTGTGCGCGAGGTGCTAGGCGTGCAGGCGAGGTGTGCGCGAGGCGCGGCAGGGCAGTGTGGTGCGTGCGCGAGGTGTGAGCCGAGTGCAGGGTGCGCGCGGAGGGCGCGGCGAGGCCGTGGTGGTGCGCGCGGGGCGCGGCGAGGCGCGGCGCGCGGGGGCGCGCGGGGTGCTCGCGGGCCGGCGCGAGGCGCGCGGGCGGAGGCGCGGCGGTGCACCCGGGCGGCCGGGTGGCCGTGCGGGTGGTTGCCGGCCGTGCGGGTAGTTGCCGGAGTGCTCGGGCTAGCGTGCGTGCGGGTCGTGTGCACGTTTGCCCGAGTGTTAGGTGTTTGTTGTGGGTTTTGGGGTATTTATTTGAGTATTAAATAATATTTGTGGATTTATACTTACCAAGTAATACCCTGTCTTGCAGATCTCGACGGGCGGTCGCGCGACGACCCAGATACTGGTGAGTGGGACAATCCAACCCAGTAGAGAGGCGTTATACGCACTTGAGCGTATACCGACCTCTCCTGGGGCGTCATGGATTATATTAACCTGTAATAATATGTATTGCATGTGAGCATGATGAAAAATGTAGAATGCATGCTACCCTAGGCTTTTATGTTAGGGACTTGCACCCATAGGATAAGTGTAAGAGCCATGCAGCATGTCCCCTGGTTTTCATGCTAGGAAACCCCGGCCTATGCATGCATCCTACTAGTTTATTTATTAAATTAAATGCTGGTATCTGTTAGATCGCATGCCTTAGGATAATATTATAGGGAGGAGCCTTGCGAGGTCAACGCTAAGACCCGTGTTAGGGTACTCCGTGTTCCTTGTTTGGTTGTCGGGATGTCCTGTATCGGGACCTCGGGCTGCCCTCCCAAGGTTCTAGTCCCAATAATATTATATGTAATGATTGTATGATTGGTATAATTATTAGCATAGTTGGTGGATATTATAGGGGAGGGGCCTTGCAAGGACAGCGGTGAGACCCGGGTTAGGGTACTCCGTGTTCCTTGTTTGGTTGTCGGGGTATCCTATAACGGGAACTCACGCCGCCCTTCCGAGTTTCTTTCCCCCAATGATATTCCAGCCTTGCTGATTTTTGTACATGTTCCCGCATCTTGATGATGCACCTGGTTGAATTCAGAGGAATTCATGACATTTGAGTTGTGATGAGATGTATTGTCGGCGGATCCGAGTGGATCATATGCGTATGGATAGGCTGTTCTGTTCCCTGCGTTGGATCCGGTAGAGGCTACCCCCAGCGTTAGAAAGGCCGTCCTTCGGAGGACCCACATCAGTAGGCACCTCCTGATTTGGTTTCGGACTGTGCTGAAGTTGTGGGTGGAGACCAAGCGGCCTACGGAGTGGAGGGAGAGACTATCGGTGGACCAAGGGTGACCAACAGCCTAGTCAGTCCCAAAATCCTATGTCACCCGTTGAGGGTGAGGGTGAGGGTGTAGTGGGTTGGCGATGAGCGACCTACTGGATTTGTGAATAGTTGATTATCAGTCCCAATAGCCTATGTCACCCACTGATGGGTGAGGGTGAGGGTGTGGTGGTTCGGCGATGTACGAACCACTGGATTATGTTGTTATGTCTTGGAGATTGGATAAATAATGGAATTGTGGTAAATATTGTCTGTGTTGCATGGGTTGTGCTATTCACTGAGCGTGTGGCTCACCCCTCGCACATGTTTTTCCCCAGTCGCCACTGAGCCTGAGCTGGAGCCGGAGCAGCAGTTGGAGCTTTCCGAGGGATTCCTTCAGTAGCGGAGCAGCGCCACGTTCCGCGAGTGCCAGAGGTTATCAGCATCCCTTCTTGACTGTATGTATTTGATTTCCGTGCTTGGCACGTGTTTGTATATGTTCAGTTGTATTTGTGTATATTGGCTCTCACAGGACAGATGATTGAGTATCGAGTCTGTAATATGGAGTGGGGGAGAGACTATCGGTGGACCAAGGGTGATTAACAGCCTAGTCAGTCTCAAAAGACCATGTCACCAGTTTGAGGGTGAGGGTGAGGGTGTGGTGGGTCGACGATGTAGCGACCCACTGGATTGTGAAGTTACTGCCACTTAGAGGCTATGAATAATTTGAGGTTAATATGAATTGTGATGCATGGGTTGTGCTATTCACTGAGCGTGTGGCTCACCCCTCGCATATATTTTTCTCCAATTATATCTGAGTCGAATCTGAAGGAGGAGCTCCCCAAGGCGCATCAGCAGTAGTGGAGCAGCGTCACGCTCTGAGTGTGAGAGGCCATTTAGCATCCCCCTTTGATTGTATGTATTGTATTCCGTGCTTGGGCACACGTTTGTATTATATTTGGATGTCGTTGTATATATATTGGCTCTCACAGGACAGTTGATTATGTATCGAGTCTGTAATATGTCTTTGAATTACAGATTCAGTCTTTTAGCGTCCGCTATTTGTGTATATATCATGTCAGCTTCATTGTTGTCTGTGTTGTCATTTTGATGTTGTTTAGAGTATGTTATTGACCTCCTGTATAGACTGCTGATATCATATATACCATTGTCGCGCCTCGGGGACGGCCGCCCTGGGGCGTGACAGTGTTAATCAAGTAAATATGCATGCGGACAATACAGAGGGCCGTGTAAAAGACATTTGGTTATAGCCTTTTCATTTAGTAGACATAAGGTTTTGTCTAACTAATGATACTTGATTTAAATGATAAAATGATATTGTAATTATGGAAGGGACTACTCTACTATAATGCAGTAGAACCGTCATAGTTTTTGTCATTGATTCCCTTGAATTGAGTTAAAGATACAGAATCATTGGAATTGTTTTTCAAAGCGCGCACATTCTTGTTTTTCAAATTTGATCAATTCAGTACATCATGTTTATTATTATATTATATATTTTTTATAAAATATTTTTTCAAAAGAGGATGTGTGTTATATGGGCCAAGTGGGAGAATGTTGGAGATATAGATGAGTCAATTAAATATAAGGATTGTATCCCACTATTTTGAAAAGTAGTTATTGTGATTGAGGTTACTTTGACTATTTGTTACGGAGTGAGACACGTTTTCTTTCATCCGAATCTCTCACTTAAAGTGGCCCACACATCACACGGTTGAGAAGTACTGGATATGATTGTGATTCCATTTCTGTTAACTCACATCCCGGAATTAAGTGGGAGGAATCCGTAATAGGTGTGATTCCATAAAAATCTTATTACTGAGATTTGACCCCCCCTCTTAGCATATAAATGAGATTGGATCTCATTAGATATCCCAAGTTAGAGAAGCTAAAGAGAGGAAGTCAAGTCTTCTTTTACCCTTTTATTTTTGTTGTTGCAGAGAAGTAAAAGATAGGAAAAGAAGAAGAGTTAGAGACAGATCGTGATCGACCTTCAATCATTCAGATTAAATATATCGATCCGTAAGTCTCCGATCCTGTGAATTTAGTCTAACACAGTTGTGTATGTGTAGTTTTGTGTTGTATTGTTAATGATTTATTCGTAATCTAAAAAGAAATGGTGAAAGTGTTCTATTAGTTGCAAAGACACATAGGAGTATTCGCAATTTTTCTTTCTAAATTTAACATGATTGGCATTGTTTTCCAAAACACATGCGCATGGATAGAAGCAAGTAGTTTGTGGTAGTGATAATACTTCCTTCTTCTTGTTCGATGCTCTCTTTGTTTGACTCCTATTTTTCTGAGAAAAGAATACAACTTTGATTAGAAAATACATAAACTTAGAAGAAATAAATACGATAGTCTGTGTAATGTACAAAGACTCTTCATCTATCATATATGCATATTTTCTAGAAAATTATTGTTAGCAAACCATAAACATAGAAGAAAAAATGTGATAGCATGTGTAATGTTGTTAAGAAAGAACGAATAAGAAAACATTTTATCAGATACCAATATCACAAGAAATATGCATACTCTGCATTTATATCATATGTCTCTTACCTAATTTTGTGGAAGCTATTATTTAGCCAAGAAAATTCTTGTAATCAATTTAAGTAATAAAACTTAAGGAAGCGTGACAAACAAAATAGTCATGTAGTAAGGAGGCTAAATGTTTGAAATTTCATTTTCTACTCTTCAATTAATTGTCAGAGTTTAAATTTGTTGCAAACTTATAATGATGGATACATCAGAATGAGAGTATTTTCATGGGACTGACCAAGTGATTATATATGGAACCGGTGTGGATTAATTGAAGAAAGTGTGATTTATGTAAGTAAAATATTATACACATGCAAATATGTAAGTAGATATAAATTTAATTTAAAAACATATATGAGAAAGTGATTCTTGAATTCGAGCTCCAAAACTGGTATTTTTCAAAATATATTCATTTAACTTATTAAAAGCATGTCCATCACTACAACAAATTTGATCATTAGCTACGAACCTTTAGCTGCGAAATTAAATTTCGTAGCTAAAAGGAACTTTTACCTGCGAAATATTCATTCGTAGGGAATAGTTTTAACTTTCTCTACAAAATTTAATTCGCAAATGGTGTAACATTTCCCTGCGAGATAGTAATTTCGTAGCAAAAACTATGACCTTTAGCTGCAAAAAAGAATTTCGTAGCAAAAGATAAACTTTTGGCTTCCAAATATATGCTCGAAGCAGAAGAGCAAACTTTTAGCTGTGAAATAGTTAAAAAATCGTTAGCTACGAACCTTTGGATTTCGTTGCAAAATATTTAGGGATTTTCAAAAGATTTAATTTGTTATGAATCAAAATACACTGCATCACTATTAGACTAAGATTTTTTTGACTATAAATTCTTCATATAATTTGGTTCCAAACATAAATAATAAAATTAAAACATTATTTA
This sequence comes from Acorus gramineus, assembly GCA_030737835.1. NCBI lineage: Eukaryota > Viridiplantae > Streptophyta > Magnoliopsida > Acorales > Acoraceae > Acorus > Acorus gramineus. Next base: position 25,757,908 of record CM060847.1, read on the forward strand.
TTACACTAGACAAAGAACGTGATCATTTTTTCATATATATTTTTCTTTATTTAGGTATGTATAAATAGAAAGAATGGATAAAAAATAGTATATTTGATATAGATTTATATTTTATTTTCCACAGTATAGTCCATCATCAAATTAGATGATTTGGTATATTAATTATGCTTGTAATTAAATATTTGAAATGACATTTTAATTTGGATCATGCATGTGTTTGATGAACTCATTTCTAGAGGACATTATGTAATTGATTGAGGTTTATTGATATCTAAGTTGAGTATATTCATTTTGACATTACATACAATTCGTTTATTTTTGTCTTTAATGAGCCCAATGTTTCATTAGATTTTTAGTTATCACTTATATATATAATGTGTATCAATTAGGAGCAAACACAGACAATATATAACAAAAAATTATAAAAAAGCCAAACCCAAAGCCCAAACCAAATTTATTTATTTATTTATTGGAAATTGTGATTTGTATTTTTTAAATTGGGGAAATGTACAGAGAATCAAAACAAGCATACTTTATTTTGGAGATTGTACTAGAACATCAGAGAATCAAAACAAACCCATGTTTGTTTCGTGAATAAATGGGTGAAAAAGGGAAAATAAGCATTCTATATTAAATTACCTTTCAGCGGTGGATGTTTATTCCAAACCAAATAAACACCGATTGTTTAACCGATTAGTGTTTTATTAGGAATCTTATATTTTTTTGAGGAATCTTATATTAAATTACCTTTCAGATGATGAGGTGTACTTCAAGGGACTAGGATTTCATGACAATTCATGTAATTTTATTTCTGTAAAATGTGTTCTTCTAATTTGGATATGAAACTCATAATCCAGACTTTTCATCAAAATCTTAATTGCAGTACTATCACAACAATGCCAACAATATACCTCACAAGAAAATTCATATACAACTATTAGTAGACAAACAAACATCATTAATTTATTAAAAAATACTATAGAAAGCCATACAACTTTAATAGTACAAGAAAGTCATATTCCGATGATTTCAGTATTGATTATGTGGGGGGGTCCATTGACTATAGAGCGACAGAGTGATCGTATTATAATATATGCTTATGTTAATAAAGTATATGTTACGATATAATTTTTTTACATTTTTTATAAATGCATCAACACAATTCACTTTTTATAAATATACCTCATTACATTATGTATATTATCTTTAAAAAATTAAAAACATATGTAAACTAGAATTGAGACTGAAAATGAAGTCCTACAAAAAATAAAAATAAATGAGAGACCCAACCCGACTCGTTCTGAAATAAAAACCCAAACAACCGATTCCATATTTGAAATCCCTAATAACCTTAAAATCCCTAAAACCCAAACAACCCGACTCACACTCTCTTTGCCTCTCCAAACAAGCTTCATCCAAAATTCAGAGAGCTCGCAAAAACTGCATCAGGTGGAGTCACGCCGATCACCATCGCCTCAGCCTTGCCGCCTGCTCATCAGTCTCTTCGCCTTGCCGCCTTGATTCCTCTGCCTCGCCACCTTCACCGAATGACCTCGCCGCGAGGACTATTAGGAAGAACAGTTACGTTGAAAGGTCTCTCTCTTTCTCTCGATCTATATCTGCTTCTTCTATTCTTTAATTGTGTTTTTGATCTGAGGCTTTTTAGATCTGTTGTGTTTTTTTAATGCTTATTGATCTGATCTGAGTTTTTTTTAGGGTTTGGTTATTGATCTAAAGTTTTGTTTTGGTGTTTATTGATCTGAGTTTTTTTTTTTAGGGTTTGATCTCGAATTTTAAGGGTTTTATAGCAAACACTTAAAACAAAATATTAGGAAAAAAAATACATCGGGATTGATGATTCAATGTATGTTTTGGGCTTTGGTTGAATGGGGAGATTGAATGGGTTTTATTGAACTTTAGATTTTTTTTGGTTCAATATAAAGGGGGTGGGGCTGAAACAGAGGGGGAGCTTGTCATGGGGGGTCCAGAATCTGATCGCATACTTTTTTTCTCTTTCATTCTTACGAGGTTTGTATATACTTTGATTGGTTTTTTTCTCCCTCTGTTATACTTGTGCTTTGGGGGTGTACATGTAGAGGTATTGCAAACTCAGAGAGCCATTCTCTTCAAACTTTCTTTAGTTGGGTGAAAGCTTTCTCACTTCCCTAGATATTGTGAAGAGTTTTGATTTATTAAATGTTCAACATGTTATGAAGTAGACCCATCATATGAATCATTGTCTCTTACGAGGTTGATTCATCAAATGTTCAATATGTTTCTCTTTTGCTATCATGTGATTGTCTTTGAACATGTAGTTTTTTTTGTTTTTTATCATGTGGTTACGTTAGTTTGAATTATGATTTTCATGTTGATATTTTTAGTCTTTGGAAGTTGGATGTCTCTCTTTCTGTCTTTTTTTTAATCCATTTTGTTAGATTAGGTGATGTGTAAATAGATTTTGCGATGGAAAAGAGTTGGATGTTTATTCAGGATAGGAGGTCTGATGAGTTTCAGGTTTGTGTAGCTTTGTTCTTGGATGTTGCACATAATTTTCCAGCAGATAATAACTTATTCTTTAATTATACTTTTGTGTAATGCACTAGGCTTGAGCGAATTTATTCTTCTAGCTGATTGAACTTCTCTTTAGGTGGATGTTAGATTATACAACAAGGTGATCTTTCCAAAAGTTTTTGATATGGTCAACACATGCTTGTAAATTATAGAATAGTTGTTTTTTTGTGTTTTTCTCGTCCCATGTGCCTTTGTCGTCCAGATGTGTATTACTTGTGTTCATTGTTACCATATTTTTTTTCTTGATTGTCTTCCATTTTCCTCGCTTTTGATGCACTAGTAGGAGGTACATGAACTAAGGTTGCATCTTTTGTAGATTGGGTTAGTTGGGTTGTGTTTGAGATACCGGCTTTATTTACTTTTTACAGTCCTTTTATAGCATTATCTAATAATGTTAAACTTTGAGCTGTGGTTACGTTCATTGTAACATTTAATGCATCTTATTCTCAGCGCTAGCTAAAGACGCATTGACTTTGAAAGGCTATCTGGTCATTGGAGGTTACATGCCACTTGTGAATGATTCATATGGAAAGAAGGTAATTACCTGTTTTTTTTCTTTTTTTATCTCTGTTTTTATGGGAAGTTCAGTGTGTTTTTGGGTCTAATTAGGAAAAGGGTTGTTTCATGATTTCACCTCAACAAAGTCTCTTGTCAAGGTGAAAGAGACTTTGTTCCAAGTTTGTTCCTTTAAGTGAGCAGTTAACACTGAAAGTTAGGTTTACTGGTTTGTTTTCTGTTGATTATGCATTCGTGTTTTCATGTTTGACCCAAATTCTATGTACCTATGCCTAACTATCCTCTTCTTTCAGCCTGTTAGGTAGACCTGGGGCTTTATTGAATTGTCTTTCAAGCTATTGACTTCGTTGAGGTATGTTTATGACTTTATGCATCACATTATTTGTTTATCCAGTTTTAATTATTTCTTCAATGACATGAATCAAATTGTCTTCTGCTTGTTTAGAGACTATTTGATGTGTATTTTGTCTACTTAAAAAATGCTGAATATGGGAGCTACCATTTTACTATATCTAAAATTTTAATAAGAAGGATGACTCTTGATCATTTTTCATGGCATATTTGGTACTTTTGCATATATACACTACAAGTAGTAGTAGAAGAAGAAGTTGTTGCTGATTCGTTTAGGATCATTGAATCGGTGCTTGTATATACACTACAAGAAAAGAAAAAAAACAATATCACTTGTATTCAAGACAAACTAATGTGGCATGTGCTGTTCTGGCTCTTTTAAGATATAGAATCCTAGTCAATAAAATATGGCATGTGCTGCAAGATAGAACACAACAAGATAAAATATGATTCGCACAATATGCCCAGTCTTAACTTAGAATACTAGGTTATGATGCTGTTCTGTATCTTTGAAATAGAACATGAATGTTTATAAACATTTTATGTATCACATGTGAGTTTAAAAAGTGTTTCTCAAATTCAATGCAGATTTTAAAAATATTCTCACCTCAAAATTATATGCAGTTATTTCATGAAAACTATACATAAACATATTGCACCTCCCCTTATTCTTCTTATTGCTATTATAATTAAGCTTATTGTTACCAATGTCATTATGTTACTGTTATTGTTAACTATAACATCAAGAATAACAATGATCATGTTTGTTTCCCATGCAACTTCTTCTGCCATGACAGTCTCTTCATGGAAGGAATCCATCCTGAAAAAGCAAAATCCCTGTTCTTGTCACGTTCTGGGCGTCGTGGTGCGGACCATGCAAGATGGTTCACCAGGTCATCGACGAGGTCTCCAAGGAGCATGCAGGGAGGGTGAACATATGTGGTGTAGAGGCTATATTATGTCATCTACTATGTTTTTATTTTCTGACTTCTTCCCATGTTTCCATGGATGCAGATACTAATCATAGCGGGTATTCTCATATCTGGTAAGTTTGTATAACTACATTTATCTACATCAACAATTCTTGAATTCATTAAAAAAAAGTAATAGTAGTAGAGAAGCTGTTAATATACTTCTCATATCTGGTAAAATTCAAAAAATATTTGTAGTAGTATCTTCTCATATCTGGTAATATTCTTTTATATATCTGGTTGAATCTTGTCTACCATTCTCACAAAAAGTAAATGTGATGATAGAGAGTAGTAGTAGTAGAAGAAGAAGCTGTTGTTGGTTCATTTTGGATCACTAAACTTGTGCTTGTTTTGCATACATACATTGACTCATGTTTGATTGAAGAGGAAGTTCTCAAGAATTCTGAAGTAGAGTGGAACTTGGACATCCTTTAAGAATTAAGCTTTACTCTCTAGAGGTTCTTGAATAAAATATTTGACTTTAGAGTAGTGGAACAAAGGCCTACTCTTTTAGTGTTTTTATAAGTTTGAATATAGGCTTTTGAATCCATCCCCTTCCTAATCTGCCAAAAAAAGTAAAAAAAAAAACAGAGTAAAGAAAACAAATCATCTCCAGCAAAACCTCTCCTTTTCTTGAAGACAGTGGAGTCCACATATATTTCATGTGATAATAGAAAGACCAGCTAGCTTTCCAAAAGGAATTGTTTGCTTCATGACTATACATTAAAAGGCATATGATGGCTAGTGTTTGAATTTCAATTCTATGCTATATATTTTCACTCATTCTCGTGTGTGCATTTTTAATAACATCACTAGCCTTCTTTCTGTAGGGTCTTTTATCAGCCAAGCAACGAATCCAACTGTGTGAGCTAGTTTGCAAAAGCTCATTCCATCATAATGTTAGATCCCTCGGAATAATCAATAAAATTTTGACATACTGAGTCTATTTAACATGCTCATTTTTTTATTTAGTTTTTTTTTCCCTGAAGTTACGGCATTTCTTCATGCATAGCTTTGGTCGCATGTATGTGATGTCATCCTTGTTTGAAACCTTGGTGATTTTTTTTGCAGTAGAGTTTGAAGAGAATACAAGACAGCAGGAGCATGCAAGACATTATTTTATGCGAGCCAGTGCAGGAGCATGCAAGACAGCAACATAAGCTGTGCATCCACAGCAGCAAAGGTTGGTGATTAAATTCTGATAATTACTTCACGCGTACTGAGCTTGTCACTAGCATTTTAACTCTTGATTTGTTCCAAAATTCACATGCCTGTTGATGAAAAGACCATTTAGACATTGAATGACTATCGCCAATCGTGAATTGGAGCTTGTGAAACTTCATTGCGAATAAAAATCTCCACTTAGTTTTATAGATCGTGATAATGAAAATAACATGTTTGAATTATATAGATAGGTTTGTAAATGTCAATTTCCTCGAAATGGAAGTGGAGGATTGCTTATTGTCCATGATTTTTTTGATAAACTGAGAATAATGAAGAATTGTTGAAACTCACATGAAGGTCTTGCATAGAAATCTTTGTGATTAGATTTGGTGGAATTGCACATTAATAGTGTTTTTATTTATTATTATTGTCATCATTAAATATTTAATTAATTGTAATATAAAAAAAAAATTAAAAAAAAAAGGTTTTTTCTACCAAATTGTGACCTTCCCCTGCAAAATATTTCATAGGGAAAGGTCAATTTTTTTTATTTAATTTATATACATTTAGCTGCGAAATCATGTCGCAGCAAAATGTCACTTTTTGCTACGAAATTACATTTTCGTAGCAATATGTGACCTATTGCGATGAAATTGTTTAGTAGCAAATGGCGTCCATCGTTGTACAGGTAACCTTTTGCTGCGACGCGTAGTAAAAGAGGAGATTTTGCTGCGAAATCTATTTCGTCGCAAAAGGGTACCGTTTGCAACGAAATATTACCTTTTGTTACGAAAATATTTCGTAGCAAAAATTATCCTTTTGCTACGAATATTTAATTTCGCGGCAAAAGGTTTTCCCCGTACGAGGCAATTGCACCCGTAATAGCAACGGATGATTTCGTCGAGAAAGATCTTTTGCTGTGAAAAATAGGTTTTTTTTTTACGAAATGGTTCATAGCTAATGCCCTATTTTCTTATAGTGCATCTGCATTTTTGCATTTGAGTGTTAGGATTCATTCTATATTATTTTGATTAAAATATGCAACAATTAAGAACCAAAAAATGTGCTGAGAGATTCATTCAATGTAGTTTTAGTGCCAATTAACTTCGGACAGTATTTCAATATGTAGATTACTAGAAAGTACGATAATTGCAGGTTAAAAAAAGAAAAATTATATGATAATTGAAGAAATAAGAAATTGATAAGACTTTTGGTTATACATTAAAATTTTCAATTAAACTTTTGAATATGTATTTTTTGTATCCTCTATTGGTGAACACATAATTGTCATTTGACAGTTATTTCAGTTAGCCTTGAGTTAACATATTAATCTTAGCAGCATAAATTATTGATAGCTATGTGTAGGAGTAAGTTGTGAACTCCGTAAATATTTCAACTTTCATTTTACAATATTCACAAATTTGGTAGACCTTAAAAGCATATCGAGTTAGTGCTGGTTAATTGAACAAAGTGTAATTTATCTAAGTGAAATATTATTTCTATGCAATTATACAAGCATGTATAATTCTAATATAATTTTAAACATATCTGAGAGAGAAAGCAGTTCAAAATCCAAAACCGGAATTCTTCAAAATATATTCACATGTCATCTTGTTAAAAGTATGTACATCTGCATATTATTTGAGTCAGGTATGAGTTAACATCAGCAGCATAAATTATTGACAGTTATGTATAGCAGGAGTAAGATATGATATTTCACATTATTGTGAACACATCACTTGATAATATAATTTAATACGTAAATTTAATTTTTGATCACTACCCATTAAAAAAATAGATTACCGAACCCTTAAAAACAATCTAATCAATCAATGAAAAAAAATACTACCCTAAAAAAATAAAAATAAAATGCTTATTTTTACATCTAAAGAAAAATTGATACATATATATCCAAAATCAATAAAAAAAAAAAACAAAACAAATTTTAAATTCAAAAGCATCCATCAATAATTTTATAGGCTTAAATGGATCCAATTTCATTTGTAATTTTTGTATTTATTCATGTGATTAAAATATTTATATTTTATAATTTTATGAGTATCTTAACAGTCTGAAAAATCTTTAAATGAAGTTTCATAAATTTTGACGTCGAAGAAGTCATGTTTTGAGATTAAGGACATGCTTATAAATCTTGGAATTTGGATCAGGGACCTGTTTGTAACATACATAGGGTCTAGTTGTGAAACTGGTCAAACCTGTGGGTGGATCTGCAAAAAGCCGAGAAAAAGACAAAATTAGCCGTTTCTTATTAGGAACCTGGTGATAAAGGGCGCGTCTATCCCCACCCATCATTTTTCTTACCCCACCAATCAAAAAAAAAAAAAAAAACGGTGTTTGGCTGTTCCCGCCAATCCAGATCGACCGAAATTGGTCGTCATTTCAGATTTTGGACAACCGGACTTGGTTGCCATTTCAGGTTTTGGGCGACAGTAATTAGTCGCAATTTCAGGCTTTGAGCGACTGTAATTGGTCGAACAGGGTTCAAAACTATATCTACCTATTTTTTTGTAAACAAATAAATTTTTGGGTTTATCCATTATATTCTACATTTATTCTTTGATCCAAACAACAGCTAAGGGGCTGAAAAAAATGTAAGTAGGTATACTTTCAATTAATTCAAATTTTTATAAAAAAATATCTTATTAGACAAATATATATCATTTTTAAGCTTCGTGTGAATTCGTAGTTAAGAGGATTCTTGGTTTGAAAACAAAAAAAACCTATCAGTTGATCCAAACACATTATATATTTGGCTTTTGAAAATTAGTCCGTCACTTATGTAAAAAAAATTGTTCTTATATTCTACATTTAAGAATAATAATTGATTCTCCTTACATTACAACTCAGACTTGAAGTGGTATGAAGGATTCAAGGAAGATATACGTCATGGGATTATGTTTCCAAGAAAAAAATTATAAACTTTATTACAAATCCTTTTCGACCAAGTTCGGTCGTCCGAAACCTGAAATGACGACCAAGTCCGGTCGCCCAAAATCTGAAATGGCGACCAAGTCCGGTCGTCCAAAACCTGAAATGGCGACCAAATCTGGTCGACCTGGCCGGATCGGTGGGAAAAGATAAAACACCGATTTTTTTTTTTCGATTGGTGGGGTAAGAAAAACCCTCGGTGGGGATAGCCGTGCCCGGTGATAAATATGATGATAAATATGAGACTTATTTATAACACATATAGGGGTCATTTTGTAAAACTTATAGAACCTGGGAGTCTATCTGAAAAATTCCCCATTAAGCAGGTCGAAGACCAGCCTGCAGTGCCGCATTATATAGTATAGAATAAATTTTGGAATTTGGATCAGGGACCTGTTTGTAACACAGATAGGGTCTAGTTGTGAAACTAGTAAAATGTGGGGGTGGATCTGCAGAAAGCCCAAGAAAAGACAAAATTAGCCGTGTTTTATTAGGGATCTGGTGATAAACATGAGAGATTTATTTATAACACATATAGGGGTCGTTTTGGAAAACTTATAGAATCCGGGGGTTTATCTGAAAAATTCCCCATTAAGCAGGTGGAAGACCTGCCTGCTGTGCCGCATTATACAGTATAGAATAAATCTTGGAATTTGGATCAGGGACATGTTTGTAACACAGATAGAGTATAATTGTGAAACTGGTAAAACCTAGGTAGAAAGCTCAAGAAAAGACAAAATTAGCCATTTTTTGTTAGGGACCTGGTGATAAATATGAGAGACTTATTTATAACACATATAGGGGTCGTTTTGTAAAACTTATAGAACCTGGGGTCTATCTAAAAAATTCCCCATTAAGCAGGTCGAAGACCTGCCTGCTATCCCGCATTATATATAGTATAGATAAATTTCTAACAGAATAAGCAGTGTATCTCCTACTTGATACTTTCAAGAATGGTTCATGTTCCTGTGAAGCATCTTGGGCATGCATATGCAGCTTGATCCTATTGAAAATGAAAGAGAGTTGTGCTTATCATCTCTTGTTATATTTTCAGTAATGAAAATAAAGTTAGCTGATCATATATATCTACTATCCCCAGTGGTGGAGCCAGGAATTCGCTCTAGGGGGGCTGTCCTCTAACTGAACCTTTAAATTGTTTTTTAATAACAAAAATAAATAAATAAATAAATAAAAAAGTCTGTGCAAAAAACATACTATCAATCTAGGGGAAAAATATATGTCTACTGAGGAGGATATTTTTCCCCCTTCAGTTAAACTTTTTCAACTTGGGGTTAAAACTCAAAGGGTTATTTTAAGGATGGTAATTTTAGGTGGTTTAAATTTGACTATCTCAATTATTGGGCCTTTAGTGTGTTGTCTCGCGACCTCTTTATAGGCTGTCTACGTACCCCTTGGGGATCAAGTCATACGTAGTTCCTCGAGTGGATTGCCGCTTCCACTACTCCGTGGCTGTTATAACCGTCCCCCCATTAAACACTTTTAGTGGGTGATTTCGGTGGAAACCCCCAGGTGTTAATGAGGCACGTCATGCCCATGTCGTGCAATTAGTGGGCCATTACTGTCCGTTTGGCAGTTACAGGTGTTAGTTACAGGTGTTATGACCCTTTGACCGTTTATTTAATCTGCAAGTGGCTCTTGGGCCTGCTCATTCGTCAGTTACATCTTTGAGTATGTCCGCAAGGAGATCGCCCGACCAGACCTCTTGTCTGGTCGTGTCTTTCCTGCTCATTTGCGAGCAGTAAGGTCATCCGACCAGGCCTCTAATCTGATCGTGCCTTAACTACTCGAGGTGACACTCTTTCACGAGGTGTCTGACTGTCCGACTAGACCCTGGATCTAATCGTGCTTGCGCATCTTGGAATGTCATCATGACCTTTAGGATTCAGATCTAGTTCTGTGGGCCCTAAGTGTGATAGCCTATATCCGCCTTGATATGACACGTGTCACAGCGCAGATTTTTACTTCCACACCTAGTATAAAATCCATTGTTGATAAATTCATCTTGTTAGGCATAATGGCATATGCTAATAGGAGGTTGTGGGCGAGGAGACACTGTAAGTGGATAATTGTTTAAATTTTTTTTGACAAGTTTTCTTAAAAAGCAGTTATATTTTTATATGCTATGCTTTTTGTCAGGGCATGTAGATAAAAGCAGTTATATTTTTTTCAGCATGGTTAGGTGTGAACACGAAAGCTAAATTGGTGTTCGACGCGGCTATTCCCACCAAACGTTTCACTTAACCCATCATAAAAAAAAAAAAAACCGGTGTTTGACTGTTCTCACCAATCTAGGTCGACCGAATTTGATTGTTATTTCAGGTTTTGGACGACCGAACTTAGTCGTCATTTCAGGTTTTAGGTGACCGAAATTGATTGCCATTTCAGATTTTGGGCGACTGAAATTAGTCAAACAGGGTCCAGAATTATATTTACATGTTCTTTGTAAACAAGAAAATTTTTGGGTTTATCCATCATATTCTATATTTATCTTTTATCCAAATAACAACTAAGGGACTGAAAAAAATGTAAGTAGGTATACTTTCAATTAATTCAAATTTTTATAGAAAAATATCTTATTAGACAAATATATATCATTTTTAAACTTTGTTTGAATTCGTAATTAAGCGGATTCTTTGTTTAAAAACAAAAAAAATCTACCAGTTGATCCAAACATATTTTATATTTAGCTTTTAAAAATTTGTCTGTCACTTGTAAAAAAATTGTTGTTGTATTCTACATTTAAGAATAATAATTGATTCTCCCTACATTACAACTCAGACTTGGAGTGACATAAAAAATCCAAGGAGGATATACGTCATGGGATTAAGTTTCCAAGAAAAAAAAATTAAAAACTTTATTACAAATTCTGTTCGACCAAGTTCAGTCACCCAAAACTTAAAATGGCGACCAAGTTAAGTTGCTTAAAATATGAAATGACGGCCAAGTTCGGTCGCTGAAAACTTAAAATGACGACCAAACTTAGTCGACTTGGCCAGATCGGTGAGAATAGAAAAAACATCGTTTTTTTTTTTTTTATTGGTGGGGTAAGAAAAAGACTTGTTGGGGATAGACGCGCCCATTGGTGTTGTTCCACAGTTTTTTTTACAGTCTCAAATATAATTTTATATACATCGTTAGAATTTCAGTGAATCATTTATCTCGTTAGAAATTATTATAAACCTCGTTAGACGATATATATACCTCCTTAAATTTTTTCTTACATTTACTAAAAATTGTTTCGTTTGAATTTGAAATAGAGCGATGCACATTTTTTTCTTATCAAATCATATACCTCTTTACATAGCGTGTAGTATTTAAATAAAAAAATAAAAACATGTGTAAGTTTTGAACTATAAAAATGAGATCTAACATTTTTGAAACTCAAAATATGTTTGGATAAAAAAACATAATTTTATAATTTTAATTAAAAACCAATGAGAACAAAATAAGAGAAACAAAAATAACAATCCATTTTATCCGAACGTAAAAACATATCATAAAAGTGTTTAAAAATTGTTTAGTTAGTATTTCTATTGTACAGAATCCATCCCATATGACTACCGTTTCAAAATTTGAATGAATATCAGATTACAACGCTTTACATAAACTCTCCCCAAAATCGAACCCTTCAAAACCTGATGCAACCCAAACTCATATCAATCGCCCAAATGCGAACCGTAGTCTACAATCAAAATCTACAGATCACCCGCTTCGCCAAATCGGGCAGAATCGACGAAGCGATCAGAGTTTTCAACAACATGAACAACCGGAACACCGTCACTTATAATTCGATGGTCTCCGCCTACTCCAAGAACGGTAGGCTTTCAGAGGCTCGTCGTCTGTTCGACGCGATACCTCTCAAGAACTCCGTCTCCTGGAACACGATGATCGCCGCCTATTCCCACAACGGCTTCGCCGCAGAAGCTGCCCATCTGTTTGAGAGAATGCCTGAAAGGGACGACTTTTCGTGGGCTCTGATGATCACCTGCTACGCACGGAGCGGGGACCTCGAGAAGGCGAGGCGTCTGTTTGACCGGCTCCCCATCAAGGGGAGGAGCCAAGTCTGTTGGAACGCGATGATCGCCGGATATGCTAAGAAGAGGAGGTTTTACGAGGCGGAGAGGCTTTTGTACGAGATGCCGGAGCGGGATATGGTTTCTTGGAATTCCGTTCTCGCGGGGTACACCCAGAATGAGGAGATGGTTATGGGTTTTGGTTTTTTTGAGAGGATGACAGAGAGGGACGTGGTTTCTTGGAATCTGTTGCTCGATGGGTTCGTTCGGATTGGTGAATTGGACTCTGCTTGGGAGGTTTTTGTGAGGATTCCGGAACCGAATGTGGTTTCTTGGGTGACGATGCTGAATGGGTTTGCGAGAAACGGTCTGGTCGTTGAGGCGAGACGGCTCTTTGATCGGATGCCGGAGAGGAATTTGGTTTCTTGGAATGCCATGTTAGCTGGGTATGTGCAGAATTTAGAGATTGAGGAGGGTTTTAGGCTTTTTGAAGATATGTCGGAGAGGAACGCTGTTTCGTGGACGACGATAATTAACGGATTTGTTCGTGTTGGGAAGCTCGAGAGAGCAAGAGAATTGCTAGATGCGATGCCTTATAAGGATGTCGCCGCTCAAACTGCGCTTATGTCTGGGTATGTTCGAATCATGAACATGGATGAAGCACATCGGATTTTTGATGTGATCAAATCTCGAGATGTTGTGTGTTGGAATGTGATGATCGCTGGTTATGCTCAGTGTGGTAGAATGGATGAAGCAATGCATTTGTTTCAAGCGATGCCGGAGAAGGATATGATTTCGTGGAACACTCTAATTTCTGGGTTTGCTCAAGGAGGACAGATGGAGGAGGCAATAGGGATTTTTGAAGAGATGAGTGAGAGGAATACAGTTTCTTGGAATTCTCTTATTTCGGGTTTCACCCAGAATGGGTTTTATATGGATTCACTAAGGCATTTCATACTGATGAGAAGGGAAGCTAAGAAACCTGACTGGTCTACATTTGCTTGTGTCCTCAGTGCTTGCACAAATGTTGCAGCTTTCCGTGTAGGGGAACAATTGCATAGCCTTGCAACAAAAAGAGGATTCATCAACGATTTGTTTGTTGCAAATGCCTTAATAACCATGTACTCAAAGTGTGGGAGGATATCGAAAGCAAGGCAAGTGTTCAGTGAGATGGTTGTGGTGGACATCGTTTCCTGGAATTCACTGATTGCTGGGTATGCAATGAATGGTAATGGAAGAGAAACGTTACGAATCTTTTCTGAAATGGTGAAGTGTGGGACTAATCCAGATCAGGTTACATTCATCGGAGTCTTATCAGCGTGCAGTCATGCAGGGTTAGTTAAAGAAGGCGTGGATTTGTTCGAGTCGATGACCAAAGACTACTCTGTCCAGCCCACCGCAGAACACTATGCCTGTATGGTTCACTTGCTAGGGCGGGTTGGAAGGCTGGATGAAGCTTATGAACTGGTGAAAGAGATGCCAATCAATGCGAATGCTGGCGTGTGGGGGGCATTGCTATGGGCTTGCCGGATGCATCATAATGCAGAGCTTGGTAGGTTTTGTGCAGAGAAGCTCACTGAGTTCGAGCCCCGCAAGACATCGAATAATGTGCTCTTGTCGAACTTGCATGCTGAGGAAGGCAAATGGAATGAAGTGGAGAGAGTGAGGGTTTCGATGGAGGAAAGAGGAGCGCATAAGCAACCAGGTTGCAGCTGGATTGAGGTAAACAATCAGGTCTGTTCATTCTTATCGGACAATCTGAGGCAATGGAGAATGTCAGAGATCTTGGAAACTTTGAAGGCTCTGAGAATACAAATGAGAGACATTGACATTAAGTACGCTTTTTCTAGCCATGGTTGAATCTGAATCATTGTTGCTATTCTGTATCATCATTGATGGTGCAAAAAATGATCAGTCACCAATACTCATAGCATGAACAAGCTCCTTCAACAAAATGATCGAACCGGTGTGCAACTCACAGGATGATCTAATGGCCATCCATCCTCGATGCCAACTTCATGGTCGTTCTGCAGCACTATAGGTTCTGCAATAATGGGTTCAGTGACCCTTCCGAGGTGAAGAACAGTGCATAAGCCAACACCAACTTCTTGATATGAAACAGAAGCGAATGCTCCTTCTGTTCTAGTTTGATACTGTGCGATATGGATATCATGTTGGGCACGTGCCTAGATTCCTTGGTCTTTTTCCTGAGCTCCTCTCACCAATTTAAATTTGTGAACCATGCAGGTTTCTAGATATATATCTTTTCTCATAGAAGGACTTCATTAGCAATTTATGTATCATTATAGTTTGGTTTGAAAGCAGTATAGAATTGAAAGCATGCAGAGAAATAGATGTGGAGACTGTGCATGTATGTGTTGTATGCATAGTTTAATCATTGATTAGCAGGATATTTCTAAAGCATTCGAGACTCTTCCCCTTCCATTTATTCTGTTTGAATCTATGGACTTTTGTGCTTAATGTTTAGATAGCATATTGTATACTCCGGGCATCAGGTTTTTTTAGTAGGTGAGGGTGAGTTGCACATGTAACAAAAAAGTGATTTGAGGAAGAGATTGTATGGATCGAACCATTGGGTTTAATCGTAATGTCATAATATACGACTGCTGCAAGTGTGGGAGGAATTTTTGTTGAAGATAACCTTTGTTTTATTACAAACTCCACTGCAAATGTGGAAGGGGTTTCCAGAATGGCTAACCCGATTGAAGTGGATATGTTTGTAGAGGAGAAACTGGAATTTTTGAAATAGATGGTGTTTTTGAACCTGCCTTTCCAAATTTATCTTTGACAAAGAATGAAGTTTCTTATTTAGTGGATTTGTAGTTTAATATTTAATCCTTTTTTTTCCATTGCATTTGTGCCGTGACATTTTGTTTCCTTTTATTTTGGATGTTAACCAATCTGAATGAATTTTATTGACATCCCCATCCTATTCTCGAGAATAAAGATACAGCAGAAATATTTTGTGTATTTGATTGGTGACTGCTATAAATCATTAAATCTATGGTCTTAATTTATATTTGCTCATAAACCGCAGGTATTATCACAACATTACATCAAATACTCTTGTTGTGCTGGAGGCCTTGGCAGCTCATGGAGTTAAAACATTGATATATTCCCAGCACATGCGCTATTTGTGGCCTGAAAAAAATGCCTATTACAGAAGATACCCCTCAGGTGCAATGCAGTATTTATAATATGAACCAGTATGTAGTGGTGGAATAGTCTTGGAGGATATTGTAAATGATGAAGTGTTAGACCAAGCTTTTTGATACTCTATATCATATGATAATTGATCAACCTGCTTATTCATGCAGGTCCCAATCAACCCCCCCCCCCAGAAGTAATTATTCTTGATTTCTCCAAGAATAATAGCATGGCTGTGATGATTCTGAGGTGTGTACTCCCAAGGATTTGACATTTATAAAAATAGTGGATCAAAACTGACATTATTACTGCCCCCACGTGCAGATATTTTAATGTTATTGGATTGGATCCCAAAGGTCAATTAGGGGAGGCTCCGAGACCAGAACTATGTGAGCATGGCCGGATATCTGGTGCTTGTTTTGATGCAGCGCTTGGAATAATTCCTGGTCTAAAGGTATTGTTGGTCGTTGACATCTCCCCAAAGAAACAATCTGACTGACTTATCATTATAATTGGGACTGGTAATCTAAGTTTTTTTTTTTTTTTTGGCTGGCCTGTCATAGGTTAAAGGAACAGACTACAACACAGAAGATGGCACTTGTATAAGAGACTACATTACTGATTTAGTCCATGCACATGTTAAGGCTCTTGACAAGGCAAGACAAAAGAAGGCTGGCATCTACAATGTTGGAACAAGGAAAGGTTTGTTTTTGATTTCACACTCATCTTATTCGTGTCATTTATCATTCATGAAACAATGGGTGTCTTCACATAATCATGTGCAGTTACACCTGCAAAACTTTGAATGCATGATTATGTCAGATTGTCTCATTCAATTAAATTGACTTGATTTGTTCCTCTTTGTATATTAAAAGAATATGTATAAACCATTTTCTGAACATTGTATTTCTGTGTGTATGCGAGCAGGTAGATCGGTGAGGGAGTTTGTAGAAGCGTGTAAGAAAGCAACTGGCATGGACATCAAAGACATCAAAGTCGATTACCTCAGTCACCGGCCTGGCGACTATGCTGAAGTCTACAAAGCAACTGGCATGGACATCAAAGACATCAAAGTCGATTACCTCAGTCGCCGGCCTGGCGACTATGCTGAAGTCTACAGCAACCCTTCTAGGATCAATAGAGGGCTGAATTGGTCTACCCAATACACAGATCTCGAGAAGAGTTTGCGAGTTGCTTGGAGATGGCAAAAATCTCACCCGAACGGGTATGGATCGCATTTGGCTATGGACTCCTGATTCAGCAAAATTTCTTTTCAGGATGGTATTCTTGATTATAGCGCCTTTTCGGACATTCGCTTGTGAGTGAAGAGGGTTTTTTTTTAGGCAGTTAAGAGGAATACTTACAGGAGAACAATTTTTTTTTTTCCTTTTTTATATTCCTTTTTTTCCATCATCAATGCCAACTTCATGGAGGAATGACAGTCTCTGCAGCTTCTGAAATAATGGGTCCAGTGACACTTCCGAGGTGAAAAACAATGCATAAGCAAACGCCAACTTCTTGACATGGAACAGAAGCGAATGCTCCATCTGTTCTAGTTCGATATCGTGCAATATGGATATTGTGTTCGGCACGTGCCTAGGTTCCTTGGCCTTCTTCCTGAGCTCCTTCAGGTTGAGATATGTTGAGTCCATATGTGGATGGGATTTATTTTCTTGGTTGAGGTGGGGGATGTTTTATTTTCTTGGTCAAATCTTTCCCATCAACATATGACAAGACTCAAATCCAAGTCATCTCACTATAAAAAGTGTATCTCTATCATTCTATCAAAATGAGGTTTAATAGATTGGGTATTGTCATATTCTGAAATTTAGGAGTCATTTGAAAACTCATTTGAAAATTATATTTATACATATTTTCTTTTTACTAAAAATTGAAACAAATTTTTAGTTAAGCATACTTTTTAAAAACTGTTTGAAAACATGTTTCACTTTTTCGATTTCTACAAAAGTAAAAATGCACTCAAATGAATTTCCTAACGACACCTAGGAACAATGGATAACGATACCTAGGAACGACGGATAACACATTCACATTTAAACACTGCATAAAATGAAGGGGAAAAAGGGTAACACAGAGAAATTCATCTTCAATAAAGAGTATTTGTATGTCATAAGAATATCAGAATACAAATAAGGCCCAGCTTAAATGGGTGCACACAAGACATAACCAGTCCAACACAAAAAAAAAGTGCTACCATATGTTTCTAGGTATCGATAAACGCCGGTGAATAGAAATATCTATAAACAACTCCCTAAGGCAACCATACCCTCAGAAACTCCTACCTACAAAACTGTTGGTCACCGTTGTGAATGTATCATCACCACTCACTCCTGAAGATTGCAGGCTGTCCATAACAAAACGGGGTAGATCTCGGATGAAACCTTTGTATCCAGGAACCTACATGAATGTGATATTCCTCATTATGTATAGTATGAGGCGCTTTTGATCTTTCAGTCAGAATGTAAAATCACAGCTCGTCGTGTGAATCAGATTCTTTGCTGGTTGGACTGCCAGGATCCTCTGTAGCTTGGTCTGTTTTAGGGGGGACTTCCTCAGATGTGTTTGAAGGATCTTTACTTTCTCCACCACTTTTTGGCTCTTCCTTTGGAGGTTTCTCAATTTTTGGTTTGGGTTTTGGGATTCTATTGATAGTAGAGACCTACATGAGCCAAACGTATCCCTCCATTATTCAGCAAATCATGTGTCATAAATGCATATCGTGGTAATGAATGTATATAGAAAAGTTCTTACCTTATCTTGGAGTTGGAACACCTTATCGTATATTTCTTCTGATGTAAACACCGGTGTGCTGAAAGCAGGATTCCTGCAGAATAACATCCAAAAATGATATCAAACATTTTTAATGAATCTGCAGAAAAATATAGAAATTTATCAAACATTTTTTAATTTAACAGTGCATTGAGTGAATGGTTCATCAGTTTCGTAGGCAAAACAATATGTTTACAACTTGTTGATATGAGAAAAATCAAGTGCCAATCAGTAGAAGAGTGGGCCAAATTTATGAGGGAAATTGGGAGACAAGTTAGAAAAGAGGCACCAAAATGTCAAATGACTTACTTTTTCTGTAGGGTCTCTTTCTCTTCCAACCATTTTTTGACTTTATCAGTCTCACTTAAAACCTGAAAACAAATGTTCCCAATGCATTCAATACCAACCTCAATTATCAATATCAAATTGCAAAACAGTAGAGGAATCCATCAAACAACTTACTCTTTATCCCTTAAAAAGTACAGAATCTAAAATCGTACCTCATCAATTTTAGATTTGGGAATCCAAGATTTGTTCGCCTCCCAGCCGCTTACAATCTGCAGGGGTTACAAAGACAGAAGTCAATAACCCACTTGCTGAAATAGCAAGCAGAGGAGCCAACACATGATGCCATATTCCAATATAAAAAAAACACATGATGCCATATTTTTAGCAGGCAGGCAGCTTTTGTGTCCATGTGATATAAAAGTACTGCAAATAGTGGAATGTTGGATAAAAACTACACAAGCAAAATTACCCTCTATGCACACAAAGACTAATTCAGTTTTTTTTTTTTTTTTTTTTTAAATAGTGAACGGAACTTTAACCATTATGCCTTATTTTCTTTTTCTTTCTTCAATGCTGACCATTAATGCACTTGTCTAGGCAAAATTTATCTAATATTCTAATGAGTTCTATGAGAATATTACAAAATCTACTGGTGTATACTAAAAAAATAGCAATAATTAGATTGCATATATTAACTAAGAAAATGGACACAGACATTCAACAATCTTAATTACAGTTCATGAAGATGAAGAAAATTAGATTAATTTTGTTAGAAGAACCTTCAAAAGAAGCAATGCATTGATCTTTGATTTAAATAAAAAGAAGCATATATCATTTTCAAATTTGTTTCACTTTCATTTTATCATCAATTGAGAGACAACTTTCCATTTTTAATCAGAATACAAGGAACAATGTCAACCCTAGTCAATCAAGGATACAAGCCTTAGCAGAAAACGGTGTTCTGCAACCTTGTCATTGCCATATTTTTTCTTCAACAAAAAAAAAAAAAAAAAAAAAAAAAAAACAAAGAAAAAATAATATTTGTATTTCTGATAAAATTGCTTATATCTTTCTCTCCAAAAAAAGGAACTCTGGTTTCATAAGTTTAAAAGGTCACTGGATTATGCCAATAAATAATTGAAACTTTCCAGGACAGTGTCTCATATTTAAGTGAAACTTTTTCTTCGACTTGTTCAATAGCCGGAGTTCCTTTTGTCAATTACTTATCATGTTGCTCAATTCCTCTGGTTCTTCATGGTTGGTTTTCAAATTTTAACGTGTTGAGGTGCAAAATGGCTCACTCAGTTATACTTAAACTATGCATTTACATATAATAAAGGATAATCACTCGATAGATCATAATCATGATTCAATATGTATGATCTATATCAGAATTCTGATGTCTTCTATTTTTAACGGACATTAGATGTATAATAAGCTCAATATTATCCATTTCCAATTCAGCATAACCATACGAAGGTGGATCACTAGGTATCAAAGAATATACAAGTTTGAAAAACTAAAAGCATTTCAGATTCACTCCACAAGATAGAATTCATTTCAGTACCTTTGGCAGCTCACCAAGATATGTTTGAGCATGTTCGTATGCAAGTGGTCTGGCACTTAGCTCACTCAATCTACAGTATAAACAAAGGGGTGAGAAAATTTGTTTGCCCATAGAGTAATTTAATACTCCAAATTGAACAAAAAGGTAAGCTGACCTGAAAAATAATGGATCACCAATAGCCTTTAGCATGTTCAGGCGCTCTTCAAATTTACTTGCAGGTGCATCCTCACCATCTGTATATAACCATTCTTGCACCTATAACAAAGCTTATATTAACACAAAGTTGGACATACAGAATAAATCGAATGCCTCTTTTTTCTAGTGAAAGTGATATTTCCTCTGAAAGATAGTGATCAGAGCTCACCTCTTCAAGTTTCTCCACAAAGGACAGACGTTCATCCTCTGTCGAAATCTTTGCAATCTCATCAGAAGTTTCAAGCTGTTGTATGCAGCATTACAATACAGAAAACAAGGCATAAGAAACACTATGATTGGAATGAAAGTTTGATTTTGAAAGGAAAAATATAAGTAGTCAAATCAAAATTTAGGAAGAAGATAGGGAAGACTTTTGCTAACTATATCTACATTGAAAAACAAAATACAACACCACTCCTTTAGCCACCCACAAGATAAGTTAACCTCAGGGTTAGTGCCCTCATGTTGCCCTTCTATTTCCAAATTTGCAATGGCTTTGAAAACCCAAATGAATATAAGAAGATAAGTAGTTAACCATTACTTGTTATTTCTGCTTTATCTCCACCACCTTCATTGAACAGTTCATTTTGTCAGATGACAATTTGGATAATTTCTATATATTCCCTATATCTTTCACTAAACCATTCCAGCCTCAATCCAAGTAAAAACAAAAGTATCTATGTATCTGAAAGACAGATAGGAAGATATGATATAGTTTGTCACTTTGCCTCAATCCAAGTAAAAACAGAAGTACCTCTGTATATCTGAATGACAAATAGGACATAGTTTACCATATAACCACCTGATAATCGAGCTTATGGATAATAGATATAATATAATGTACCTGGAAAGTAAAGGTAAACTTCTACAAAGCCTAAAGTAGGCAGAACATTATTTCCAAAGATATAGAAGAGATCAAACCTTATCTCTAGTAGCATATATATATTCTTCCAAGCTATTTTTTAGTTCTGCTGTTCTTTTCCTTTCAGCATCCTTCTTATCCAGTGCTTCCAGTCTGGATTTGGCTTCAGAAAAGGCCTCTTTTGAAAGAGATGTTCCAGGTCCCACAGTTTTCTCCACTATCTGCATTTTCCAAGTAGAAAGAGATTAGCACAAGGTTGACAATGCAAAATAACCACATCATTAGACAGGAAATTTTTTAATGTACGACATCTATAAAAATTTTGCAATTTAAATCCAATAGTACACACCTTTAGAGGAACCCTAAAGGTTCGCTTCTTCAGTTTCTTTTCCATAACAATAGCAGCATCATTTTGGACTTCTGCACTGGAAATGGATGCCTCATTGGCCCCATTCTCAATATTTAAGCTTTCCTGGGTCTCATCAGAACTGTTACCTGGGTTTGCTTCAACTGTTATGTTGGTGGTAGCATTAGTTGAATTGTCAGATGTCAGATTTTTCTTTGGAACTTCTACCCATTCTGATATCTCAATTACAGCTTCTGCTCGGTCAAATGAAAGAATCCCACTTCTGCTCAAAGAGAAATGAAGATTTGCCTTGATGGGAGCTGACAGATTGCGAGCTGAATACCTAAAAATAATGTAAACAAAATTAAGACAAAATATAAATGTAACTAAAATAATTTAAGAGGTGATTTTCACATGCAATCATAGTAACCAATGCTTAAAAACATAAAAGATGCTTTTTTGATGATTTCGTAAGTTCTTACTTAGTGCTGGCATCCGCCAATCCAGACACGGCAAACTGTGCAAACTTATTTGAATAAATTCCTTGTGGTAGAACACCTGAACTCTCATAACTAAACGATACTTCAAAATCTTTGTTATGCCTAATGGACCTGAACATCTGCAAAATAATCACCTTACATAAGAATTATTTTCATTGAATTTCACTAGAATAAAATCAACAATAAAACACACCTTGCTGGGTAGTTTCTTCATCCGCGGTACAAGTAATAGATCAATATCATCCTTCACAAGATCCGGACCATCTAATTCCATTATCAAGCCATATGATGAACCATCGATCATCCCTAATCTACGGTTGAGCTTGATTCCATCACTTAAATTTGCTGCATGGAGAGCTGCACCAAGTACAATAGCTTCATCAGCATCAAGATGCTTGTCCAGATCTTTCCTTCCAAGAAATTCCATTAGCTTAGCCTGCAAGAATGGATGGGATGTGATAATAGGCATTGCTCAACAAAAAGAATATAAAAATAACTTGTACTTCTTGAAATTCTGCAGACACAGCATGAGATTCGTGCTCTTGCAATCTAGGCACTAGGTAAAAGCAGAAAATCATGCTATACAAATAATTATGTCTTAAAAGATGCTGGGAAAAATATTCACTTGCATATGATCACATATGACCAAGTTACATGCTCACATCACCTTACATGAAAACAATTGACATGTATGGTGGCCCTATTTACTATCAAAACAGGATGATGAGGATAATGATGTGTGCGCAAAGGGAATATGCAATAGATTGCAAGGAGTTTCTTATGGTAATAACCACATATAACTGTCAACAGAATGGCTGGTGGGACAGTGGTTTACTCGCCGATAAGCAGTAAAATCACTAATCACTGGTGCTAAAACCTTAGCTGTTTAGTCTGTTATGACTGATACATCTCATAGAACATCTAATGTATTCAAAATACCTGACCCAAAATATATTAGGAATAAAACACCAATCTTCCTCAAATCCTCCTATGTTCTATGCGCAAAACCACATACAACTGTCATACAATGGCTGATGGGACAGTAGTCTACTTGCCGATAAGCATTAAAATCACTAATTACTGATGATGCTTCCTTAGCTGTTACAACTGATGCATCTCATAGCAGATCTACTGTATTTAGAATGGTATAGCAGTAACAAGTCAATTGGTTAATTGCATACAGATTTGTAAAAATGGAAGGACAGAGAATTTTTCTAAATAACCTGGATCTTTGGCACACGAGTAGCACCACCAATCAACTCCACTGCATAAATATCATCAGTCTTCAGACCGGAGTTCTGAATCACTTCTTTCAAAGGAACAAGGGATTGTTCCCACAAATCCCCGCAGAGTTCTTCAAATTTTTCACGTGTTATTGTGCTCCTGGTTGAAAGTGAAGAAACACAACATGAGAAGTAAATAAACCACATATTCCCTCTATCAACTAAGTGAGATAAATATCAAGTCACTCTCTGCCAATCCTAAGATGGAAAATCATTCATAGAAAAGATATTCCAATTATTTCTGGCATCCTAATAACAAAACACTGTAAAAAGAGTTCTCCAGAAAAATGAATTAATAGAGAGCCAAAAAGCGTATCACAGAATGTGTATAAAAGTTGTTGAATTACAAAGATGACAGAAAAAACACATACATGGAAAAAAATAACCAAATTAAGCATTGAAAAAAAAAAACACACTAAGCATTGAGAAAAATCGCAGAATATATATTCAAAATTATCTGATATTCCATCAGAGGGTGGTAAAGAGGCAATTAAATTTTCACTCACCTGAAATCACGTTCCTCATAAAGGGATTCCACTGATAACTGAGCAGCAGTGTTCGCACTTAAAATTTCTTTGGTTCGTTTAACCTGCTTCTTCAGTTTTGCCATTGCCTTCGGGTATTTCCTCACGTCAAATCCATTGCCGACTTGTTTATTGAACTCATCAGCAAAGTACTCTACCAAGCACAATTCCATAGTTTGACCACCAAGTCCTGTGGTCCATCTAACATCTTTAACCTGCAAAATTTGGTAATGTGTAAGACTAGGTATCAAAACAACCATAAATCCATTTACAATATTCAATAATTAAGCCAATTCAAATTTTTATAGCACAAGTTATTTTGATAAAATCTGTTCCAACTCAGTTACTAGCCAATGCTCTCATGTACCTTTTTTTTTGTCAGAATGACCTCATGAAATTGAACAAAAAACATTCTCATGCATTACACAAATTAAATGGTTAAAGAGGGACCCCAAACTAAATTTATCTTGTTCTCAATTGTATTTGAAAAATGCAAATTTTGAACATACAATAGCATGAATCAATGAACAAAAAAAAATCAGTGCATTCTCAATGTTTATAAAAAAAAATCACCAACACTACTAAAAATCACTACCAACACCAAATGCAATGTAACACAAACCCATTAAACAAAACAGAAAACAAAAACAAACCCAAAAAGCCATCACCTGGAACTGATTGACAGAAATCGTCTTCCCAAACTAAATTTATCTTGTTCTCAATTGTATTTCTAAAATGCAAATCTCGAACATATAATAGCATGAATCAATGAAAAAAAAAAAAAACCAGTGCATTCTCAATGTATATAAAAAAAATCACAAACTGTAGTAAAAATCACTACCAACACCAAATGCAATGCAACAGAAACCCATTAAACAAAACAGAAAACAATAACAACCCCAAAATGCCCTCACCTGGAACTGATTGACAGAAACCGTCTTCCCGAACTCCTTCGTGTTATACGCTGAAAAATAGACCAATGCCGCATAAGTGCTGCTCGCACCCATATCATAGAAGACCACATTCCTCGATCCGTTCGAGAAATCCTTATCAATCCCATACTGCAGCGCGGCACCTGCATGTTCATTGATCAAAGCCAACACATTGATCCCCGCGAGCTGCGCCGCCTGCAAAAGCCCTCTCCTTTCCGCCTGCCCAAACCAGGGCGGCACCGTCACCACCGCATCCTTGACCGGCCCCTTCACATGCGACTCCGCGAGGCTCAACCCGTATCGCAGGACCATGGCGACCAACTCCTCGACCGTGTAAACCGTCACCCCGTCATCGATCCGGATCGCAGCCGCCCCACGATGGTCCTCCACGACGTCGAAGGGGAGGTACATCGGGCGGAGGAGATCCCGCACGTGGGAGGCGGGCTTGGCGAGGAAGTCACGCACGTGGGAGTAGACCTTATCGGGGTACCTGGCGACGATGCCGGCGGCCTCCTCGGCGACCAGGCGGGACCCGCCGTGGAAGGCGACGAGGGAGGGGGACTTCCGCTTGGACATCTCGTTGATGGCGATGGAGATCGGGGTCTGGCCGGGTCTGAGGTTCACGACGGCGACCTTGGTCCACTCCGAGCCGAGATCGACGGTCCAGACGGCCGGTTTGGTGGGGACCACCGAAGAGAGGATGATCGCGATGGAGAGGATGAGGGGGAGCATTGTGGATCGAATTGGATAGTTTGGATTCATTGATTTAGGGTTTCAGCCATCAAAGGGAGATCTTTTGAGGTCAATTGGGGTTAGAGAGAGAGAAAGAGAGAGCGAGCGCGCCGTGTTTGTGGTGTTGGCAGTGAAGGGGAGGAGAAAAGAAGGAGTTATTTTAAGGGTAATTAGCACTTTTAACCCCCGAAAATTAAAAATTTGCAAAAATAGCCCCGCCACCCGAATATTTGCAAAAACTAGCCCCGCTGGTATTTTACACTGGAGACGGATTATATATAATCCGTAAATCCGTAAGTGGCCATTTACAATGGAGACGGATTATATATAATCCGTCTCCAGTGTAAATGGTATGGATTTACACTGGAGACGGGTTATATATAACCCGTCTCCAGTTGTTTTTTTTAGGATTGCCTTAGTTTTTTTTTAGGATTGCAACACTGGAGACGGATTATATATAACCCGTCCCCAGTGTAAAACCCGTAAGTGGCCATTTACAATGGAGACGGATTATATATAATCCGTCTCCAGTGTAAATGGTATGGATTTACACTGGAGACGGGTTATATATAACCCGTCTCCAGTTGTTTTTTTTAGGATTGCCTTAGTTTTTTTTTTAGAATTGCAAAGTTTTTTTTTTAGAATTGCAACACTGGAGACGGATTATATATAATCCGTCTCCAGTGTAAAATGCCATCGGGGCTAGTTTTTGCAAATATTCGGGTGGGGGGGGCTATTTTTGTAAATATTTATTTTTCCGGGGCTAAAAATGCTAATTTCCCTTATTTTAAAGAGGTTGACGTGATGACACGAGAATGAACCAATGGGAGGTGGACAGGTGGATGTAAATACACGTGGCGCAGTCTGGTGGGCTTGAATGCGTTGGTGTCTGGAGAGTCGTGGATGGTTCCGGAGTCCCGAGGATCCGGGAAGTCGCGTTATGGACGATTGAGATGGCTCGTTTTGAATTACTAATGGGCCCCTTACGCATCCATATCTAGATAGCGGTGATGATAACCAACCCCAAATTATAGATTCACACGTCCCATGACGTATTATTACTTTATTGGTTGATTTGTTGATTTTTAAAAAAGAATAAAATGATAAAATACGTATATATTTTTCATTAAAAATATATTCCATTAACCCAAATCTCCATTTTTTCTCTATTCAATTATTAATATTTGACATGAATTTCGATTACAATAAAATTTACCTACCTATTTTAAATTTTGAAATCAGCAATTGAATTTTCTATTTCAGTTACACCAAAACTTACCTAAATTACACAAAAACTTACGTAAATTGTTTTTCATCAAAATCCTTCAAGCACTGTTACATTTACATAAATATAATATAACAGTTAAATTTACATAAATGTTTTATATTCCATGCAATGTTTAAACAATTTAAAAACACATCATCTCTTCAATAATCAGTTATATTTTATGGAAAATGTCAAACATTTTTTTTATTGTGAGTTACATTTAACAAATATTACATAAATTGTTTGTTACATTTTTATAAAAATTGTTATATTTAAATATAACATAACAGTTACATTTACTTAAATGTTTTACATTCCATGCAATTTAACAATAGTTGACTTTTACATTTATGAATGTAACAAATATAAATTAATACATGCAGCGGTTGACTGTTACATTTACGAATGTCACAAAAATAACATAGATTTAAAAAATGACTATTTACATTGTCAGCCATGTAGCAGTGGTATCAAACAAACTATCCATATATAAAATGTAACAGTATCGAATGTTACATTTAGATATTAAGAAAAAAATAAATCAAACTGTGGAAAATGACATTCGATACATGAAAAAATTTCATGTTTAAACATTTAAAACAAAAAACAAAACATAATTAGATTACGAATCCAATACTGTCAAACCTGGTCCAAGAGACATTGAGGTGAGATCCAAATCGGAAAAGAAAAAACGATTTCGTACCTTCCAAAACTTCAAAAATAGAATTTTCGATCTGCTCCCACGTGTTCTTCATAAACAAAATCAATTCCGAAATTCAAACATTGATTAATATTGCTGCACAATTTTCAGAGTCGATTAATGGTGAAGAAATACATGATTTTCAGAATTAAATGATACTCCACAATCATAGAGATACATATTGAGGTAGTTATCAAGAAAATGGTAATAAGTAATGTCCTATTACCATCTCATAGGGCATGTGATGGGGCATATGAATTGGGGCCTAAAAAACATTATTGAAAAGATAAACTCAGCATCCATTGTAGTCCATACTATTTTTATTTTTTTTAAAACTCATATTCTTTCATAATGTATTTTAAAAGATACAATAATATTTTTATTTTTTTTTGTTAAAAAAAAATGGAAAAAAATCATGTCATGCATTATGATAGAAGATATGCATTATGATAACGCAGTATAATAGGCCTATGATATACTGTGATATCATAGTGTATCGGGCTGCAAAGGATGTGTGTATCAGCTCTCTTAAGATTGAAGAATGTTGTTACACTCAGTTTTTTCTCAGTCCAAAATATAGTCTTATATATCTCATTCAAATCCAGTGAAGCATATACCTCGTTAAACATTGTATATACACTCACTAAAAATGGGTTCATTCAATTCGAAATTAAGAGATAAATACTTTTTATTAAAACATATATTTCATTAGATGATATTTACTATTTTTAAAAAAATAAAAACAGCTTGGTCTGAGTTTTGGTTGGTAAAACAAATTGAGTTTAACATTTTCTATTTTGTAATGGCATGTTTAGTTGACAGGTAGGATTAGAATTCCGTGAATCATGGAAGTTCAAATCCAGTTAGATTTAAAAAAAAACTCATGTCAACTTGTTTGATAAGAAACGTGATTCAGAAAACAGAATTAAGATTCTCAATCTCAATCATGTGCTTGTTAATGGATGAATTACAATATATATGTCTAAAATACTCAATATGTGTGGGTGTGTAGGTGTGTGTGTGTGTGTGTGTGTGTATGGGCAATTGATATCGTGTTTAACGTGAGATCCCATTTTTGTGTGCATGAATAAGACTCGACCGTTCGATCGAGAGTCCATGGATTAGACAGTCACTTAAAAAGTAAAAAATAAAAATTGACATTCCCATTTTACCACCCCCCCCCCCTCAAATATCCCCTTCGGAGCCCCACTTCAACCCCTCAATCGACCCCTCTCTCTCTTCTATCTGATCTTTTTTCCTTTTCACCACATCCACCGCAAATCATCCACGCCGGCAACTCCCTTCTTCACATCAGCAACTCTATTCGGCACCCCATCCCCCGGCATCGTCCCCGTCTCGGCACCGTCCGTCCACGTCCCGGCCTCATCCTCGTCCTGACATTGTAAGGATTTCTTTTGTCTTCTCTTTTCATGTTCTGAGTTTTTAGGGGTTTTTATTTCATTTGTGATTTTATTCAATTATCTAGGGCCTTCATTTAGTTTTTGTGATTTTTTTAGGGTTTGTAAATATGTAAGTGTTAAATGTTTTCAATTTTTTTTTCTTTTTCATGAAAATGGTGTTTATATATGCAAATCATCTCTTATTTTAGGGAAATATTCAAATAACCCCCTATAAACATAAGAAAATCCATATAGCCCATTGCATTTCTGCAAAATCCAAATAACCCCCTGCAAACACATGCAAAATCCAAAACAGTCCTTCTGTCAGTTTCTTTAACTAAAGGTGAACCAGACTTAAACCCAATTTGAAAAGTTACCATTATACCCTCTCCACTTTTATCACATGAGAATCCCTAAATCACCACCTCCATTCATCCTCTCCTCACTCGACGCCTCTTCTCATCCTCATCATCGTCGCTGCCGCCGCCCCTCTTTGGATCTCCTCCTCTAGTCGGCGCCTCTCTCCTCACCGTATTCTTTTCATCGCTGGCCCCCTCTTCTTCTCCTCACGATATTCTCATCGTTGCTGGCCCCCATTGCTTCTCCTCACCGTATTCTCGTCACAACGAAGCTCTCCGTCATTATCTCAGGTAAAAGAATCATATTTTTAGTATATCTGAATGTATGTGTTTTTAGGTATATCTAAATATCTGTAATGCATACATCTCCTTCTTTTAGTTTGCATATGTGAAACTATGTTTTTGGGAATTAATATTGCTCCAATACATATATCTAGTACCTTTTTTTGGATAATAATCTGTGGGTTCTGAATGTTATTTGGGTTGTGTAATATGTGTATGATACCAATAGATGAATGAAGACACCTTGTACAAGGTGACTTTTATCCATGATGGATATTGGAAACAAGTAAAATCAGCTCATGGTCAAAGATATGTTGAGGGGAGGCAATTTACAGAGGTATTAGACTCAGATAAAATTGCATTGATTGATTTATGGGAGGATATTGGGCCGTGGTCTAAGTTGAGCAACCCCCAATGTGTCTCTTTCAAGTACATGGTGCCTAACAGTATGCCAAGATAGTATGTAGAAATAAGTGATGATGCCAAGCTATTGCAAATCTTCAGGGATAACAAAATCAGCAAAAGGTTCACTCTGTATGTAGTGTAAAAGGAGGATGTTGCACCAAGCTTTTCTCCCCCGCCCATTTCTCAGTTAGCATCTGAAAGGTTTGATCAGTTAGCATTTGAAAGGTGTGATAATGATGTCTTATAGCAGATAACAGATGATGTTGATGACCTTGAGGTGCAAGAGGGATTGTATGGACAACCAGAAGATATGGAATTCAATGACACTGATACAGAGGAAGGATCTGATGCAGAGGAAGGTTCAGAGGCTGAGACAGAAGAGGAATCTGAAGAAGAAAATGAAATGGAGGATGTTCAAGAAGAAGATCTTCAGCTCAAGGAGGCTGTTGTACAGCCTGTTGGTGATTCATGCAGTGAGAATGAGGTGTTAACTGACAAGTTTGAAGGTAAATTTGTCGAGATCGATAATGAAAGGCCTAAAATTGTTATGGGGTCAAGATTTCCTAGTGTTCATAATTTCAGATATGCATTAAAGCAATACTCTGTAACAAATGAGTTTGTGGTGAAGTACATAAAGAATGAGAGAACCCGTGTAACAGCTAAGTGCAGGGTGGGAAAATGTAATTGGCGTATCCACGCTTCAATGTTGCAAGATGAGATAACATTCGAGGTGAAAACCTTGAATGAGGTTCAAACATGCACAAGTGTAAATAAGGTGGGCAATGAGATGGCCACATCTAGGTGGCTTGTCACCAAGATGGTCCAAATCCTCCATAAGACACTAGAATTGGGTGCATCAAAGCTGAGAACCGAGATTCAGAATAAATACAACCCAATATTGCCCTATTCTAGAGTTCAGAAAGTAAGAGGGAAGCAATAGAGTTGATCCATGGGAAGCTTGCTGAGTCCTACAAACTTATTCCTGAGTTATGAGAGGAGATTTTGAAAGCTAATCATGGCAGTGTTGTTGAATATGAATTGGATGTAGACCACTCATTTATGCGATTCTTCATTTGTCTTGGTGCATGTAAGATGGGTTTCTTACAAGGGTGTAGACCCTTCATTAGTCTAGATGGTTGTCATCTAAAGGGGACTTATAAGGGAATCATGCTCAGTGCAACTTCTATAGATACCGAGAATTGTTTATTTCCAATTGCATTCGCTGTAGTTGAATTAGAGAGTGGAGAGACTTGGAAATGGTTTCTAGAAATGTTGCATGAGTCAACAGGCACTGTGGAGGGGCATTCATGTCAAACAAGGACAAAGGGCTTTTATCAAATTTTCATGGGGTGGAGCACAGAACTTGTGTGAGGCATCCTTACAGCAATTTTCAGAAGTACCCCGATGAGTTCTTCAAAAGGCTCGTGTGGAATTGCGCGAGTTCATATAATGTTGCAGGTTTTGAGTGGAATTTGAGAGAGATCAGGATGGCATCCTCTTCTGCAACATCATACCTTGATGTTGAATCCGATCAGGCATGGAGTAGATCACAGTTCAACATTGGAGCGAAATGCAACTATGTGACAAACAACAATCTGAGTCTTTTAATGCATGGATTAACAAGGCAAGGGGGTTGCCAATAATAGAGATGCTTGACATAATTCGATGCAAAATCATGGAGAGAATGCACCATCGACGTAGTTTGGGGACAAGGTGGAAGGGAAAATTAGTCCCCAAAGCATTCAAATATGTCCAAGGTCTTGTGAAGGACATTGGGGAGTATATAGTGAGGAGGAGTGATGATCAAACAGCTCAGGTTGTTGGGCCAGTGGATACTTGTGTGGTTAAATTGAATGAAAGGACCTGCATGTGTAGTGTTTGGCAAGTATTGGGTTTACCATGCGTACATGCTACAACACTCATCACACGAATTAGGGAATTGGATATATGTGACTTTGTTCATGAGTATTATAGCTTGGAGAGATTCAGATTGTCCTATGCTATACCAGTTGGAGCCATACCTAGCCGAGATCAATGGGAGAAGGTTGAACTCCCATTTTCAGTTGGTACACCAAAAACAATTAGGCCAAGAGGAAGGGCGAGGAAAAATAGAATTCGTGATCCCAACGAAAAAAAGAAGCATAGGCACATGTGCACACGGTGTAAGGAGTTTGGTCATCATAGATCGTCATGTAAAAATCCTGTTGGACAAGGACAGAGAGGTTAAGTTGGTGGGAGAAGACGTGGGAGAGGCATGTGTGTGAGTGATAGCAGCGCTTGTTTTTTTTCATGTTTATCACTTGAATGGCTAAACACTTGCAATATACATTATAATGATTCATTTTTTATTATTTTTTTGTTGTTAAGGTCCACCCGATTCATACATAGAGAGGAAGGCCAAGCAAGTGGAGTAGGTAGCAGCACTCAATTTGTTAGTGTTGGTGTCTAAGGAAACAACGTGAGAGGTACACAAGAAATCATGAGAGGTACCTAGAATATGTGGATTGGAATGGATGTTGAAGCTAGTGGGGGAGCAAATCAAGGGCATGCAAACATTGGTGCTTTAAGAGCACAATCTGACATGGGAGATTCCAATATCCACATTCAATCTGTCACAACACAAACCAAAATGGGAGATGTTAGGTAAAAGCTTAATTATCTTTTTCTTTTTAGGGAAGTTAAGTAAAATTTATCAAACAGTAATAAATTTTAGTCAATGTTAGTATTTTTTTTAGTGTAAATATTGGAAAAATCACCACAAATGCCACTTCACATCATGTGGGTGAGGGCAGGTATGATAAGATTACTTAATTTTGTCATTTCATATAAGAAATTGATTAAAACAAAGATTTTATGCACTTGATTTTTTGTGATGCCTAGCACTAAGAGAGGAAGATCACTAGGAGTTAAACCATCAGGGAGACGTATATTCAAACCTCCGAGGGAAAGAGTAAAATGTCAAGCACGAAGAGGTGGTGGTGCTATGCAAATATTAGGCTCTCAATCTAGTAATATTTGATGAGCAAGAGTATGTGTGGATTCATAGAGAATCCTAATCACCTTTTTTTTGGTCTGGGTGTCATTAATTTGAATCTTAATTATTTCTTATGCAGGTGGATCCATATTCCAACAGTACTATGTGGTTGTATGGTTGTAGGTTTGTTTTAGTTTATGTTCTACACTTTGATAAAAAAAAATTTCTAGGTTTTAGAACTTTAACCCAATTTCAATTCCTTAATCTGATAGAGAACTTTTTTATGCAGTTCCAAATCCAGCAATGGTGCTAATTTCTATATGCAATTCCAGATCCACATCTTCAATTCAAGTTTTTAGTTAGTTTGCGATTTCTGGTGTTTGTAATGTATGCTGTGTCCATTTTGGGACATTAAGTAAGTATTTTTTGTCAAACAAGGTTATCAGACATTAAGTATGCAGTGTCCAACCTCATGTATGAAGTTGTTATCTATGTGGTCTATAAGATTATCTGTATGCAGGTTTGAACATCTATGTATGAATCCATATGTATGAAGTTGTTATTTATATGGTCTGCAAGATTATTTGTATGCAGGTTTGAACATCTATGTATGAATCCATAATTTTTTTAGCAGATCTATGTATCAATATATCAATGCAGACCAGCATGATGTATGCACTTTAACCCATTGTAATGAGCCAAGCATTTCCAGAATTGTTATTTGTATGCTGGTCCAGTTTTCTGATATAGAATTCAGGTCCAGTGTGCATGCTTAGTTTCTAGTATTTGTATGCAATGTACCTTGCTCATATATTTTTCATTATGCTGTATCAAGAATTCCAATTTACAGTTTCATATCAAGCATTCCAATTTCAGTTTCACCATGGTGCCAAAGATCAAGAATACTATTATATATCAAGCATTCCAGTTTTAGTTACTTACTTCCAATTTCATATCTGGATTCAAATAATTGTTAAGAGGGAGTAGACCACAAAAGATATTTAGACATGAATGTTAAACCTTAATAGACATGGTACATTGAATAATGATAAACCTTAATAAACCTTAACATGGTATAAATCACTTGAAACTCTTAAACAACAAAACACAAATTACAACAACTAAACATATAATAATAATGGTCAGCCTATTCTTCAGCATATTCAACTTCTTCTCAGATGATAGCTCCAATTCCATCAGTTGATATTTAAGATCTAGTATAGAGTGGGTTGGTTCATCAATCCATTCAAAGAATCTGCAATCTTGAGGGGTCTATAATACACAAAAAGCAATAAGTATAATGAATATTTACACATTCAATATTTAATTAGTACCATTCAAATGAATTAACAGGCACTTACCATATTGAATGGGAAACAATAAAATGTTTGACCTTTGCTATGTTCTTGATGGGAAATGAGGACTAAACATTCACCCTTCTTGCATCGACACTCGCGTGGACGAACATATGCGTGACGTGGCCTATGATGAGAACTGTGGATGTTGGATGACTAGATGAAGTCCCCAAACACAATTAAAAGCATTAGAAAACACATAAATAACTCAAACACATAAAGACCAGATAAATAGTTGGTTCATGCATTTTATCAAACATATCAAATGCATGAAACAAAATGCTTCACCATTTCAGACATTAACGTAGACATGGGAATCAATGGGTTCAAAAGAGACCAAGAGTGATTAGGGAAGTGCTCAGGAGTGATTAAGGAAGATGGGTTACAGAAGAAAAAAAATTTGAACAACCAAATAGGTGTGGTTTCATGAGTATTTATAGACACTACTACTGAGAGGGCAATGGAAGGTGTGGGAAAGTTATCAATGTGTGGGAGGAGAGGTTTGAATGAAGGTGTCAACGGTCGAATAACAATGGTCGGATTCGCAGGGGGTGTCAACAGTTAGCATAGGTGAGTATTAAATAAAGAAGAAGAAAGAAAATAACAAAGGAGGGTAAAAATGCAATTCAGGGGGGGGGGGGCAAGTTTATAGGGACTTATTTGACTTATATGATTTTATCTGGGTTAGGTTAACAGAATATTCCTAAAATATTCTAATTCTGTTAGTGGTTAATTAACTCAGGGGGCTATTTTGGATTTTGCATGTGTTTGCAAGGGGTTATTTGGATTTTGCATAAATGCAGGGGGTTATATGGATTTTCATATGTTTAAAGAGGGGGGGGGGGAGGGGGGGGGTTTATTTGGATTTTTTCCTTTATTTTATTGAGTTTGCAAAAATATTTTCAACATTGAATCTTGGACTTAACCTCTCCGATTGCTTTAGAGTTGAATACATTAGAAATACTGATGGGTTTACTTGATAATGTAATGGTAGTTGATTGGAACATTATTCTTATAATTCGGTTCTTCCATCCAAAACAAATTTACTTGATAACGTAGACCATTCTAATATATTTCTTCATCGTGTGTATCATTCATAATATGTTTTTTGTATTTGTTTCATGGAAATGGTGTACACGAGTTGAAATAGAATTGACTGAAAGCGAATATTGAAAGTTATCAAGTACCCCCATGTTATTGTATTGATCAATATCCCCTTTTGTTTATGAAACCGTGTTTTCCATTGTGTATATGTTTTCTTGTAAATGAAACATTCTTACACGGAGTTCTGCAACGGTGTTTTGTGCTTTCTATATTTACTGTTTCAGTGTCCTGCTACATGCTCCAAAGTTTAGGCTTCATTGAAAAATTTCAATAGGTGTCATTATCTCATTACTTCTTTGTTTAACTTTTTTTAAAAATAAAACGTAAAGACAATATTATCATTTCTTTAAATTTGAATTTTTAAAACAATAATCGGTAATGTATAGCCACCTCTTAATACAACACTCAAACTTTTGAAAAATTCCTTTTACCCTCCTATGTCATCTGCTACTTCAAAAATCCATTCCGGCTTGCCTCGTCATCTCTGGCGACCAGTGTCACCATCCTTGGATTCCTCTCGTCGCCCTCTATCATATGAGAGGTGGATCAATTACCTTTCAAGCCCTCCTTTGGCCTCCGCCTCCTTCGATCTCTACCTCCACATTTTTTTAAGATACAACTACAAATCCACATGAATATATTAGAATTTCAGATACATATACAGATGAGTATATTAGTTTTTTTAGATACAGATACAGATTTATATACAGTCCTATATTAGTTTTTTTCAGATACAGATGTATCTAAAAAATTTCAGATACAGATATAAATACAGATGAATATATTAGTTTTTTCAGATACAAATACAGATGAGTATATTAGTTTTTTCATATACAAATAGAGATGAGTATATTAGTTTTTCAGATACAAATACAGATAGAGATTTAGATAATATCCTATACTAGTTTTTTCATATACAAATAGATATACAGATTTAGATACAATCCTTATTCACACAAATATGCATGTATTATTTAGACATACCTTACACGTATCTAAATTCAAAATAAAAAATCTGTTGGCACGAAT
This sequence comes from Acorus gramineus, assembly GCA_030737835.1. Lineage (NCBI taxonomy): Eukaryota > Viridiplantae > Streptophyta > Magnoliopsida > Acorales > Acoraceae > Acorus > Acorus gramineus. Next base: position 25,794,526 of record CM060847.1, read on the forward strand.
GTAAATGAGTTGAAAAATGAATGTAAAAGATTAACAATGCTCATAATTTCAATATCTATTACTTACTTATTAAAAGAATTCTGTGACCCAATATTTTCATTTCCATTTTTATCCTGAATTAAATTATTTAATTACTGATAGTAATAGATTTACTTAAATTTTAAAATTTTAAAATCATTAAATGATACGATCTCATCTAATAAGATTATGATTTGTTTAATTAGTAATCTATCATTATCAAATTTACATAAATCATAAAATTTTAAGATATCAAAATTAGATTTTATTAAATCATATAAATATATTTTTATTTTAAAATCAATAAATCATATATATATATTCTAATTTTTTTATTTCAAAATTAAATATATTCATCATATATATCCATTAAATTTTATTTCCATGAATATGTTTTTTGTAATAGAATGAAAAAACCCTTATGAACTAAAATAAATAATATAAAATGTACATATGAATGTGAATATAATATACTTTATAAATCTATATATCTACCTATTATCTATTATTTATTTACTTATTAAAAGTATTATATGACCCAATATTTTTATTTTTCTTTTTATCCTTTGAACAATTGATTAATCACTAATATCTAATACTTATCTATTAAGTGAAAGTGATCCACCTTTTTGTTATTCATTTTCATTTACCTTTATCTTCTTTTATTTTTATTTTTTTAATCCCTATTTTGTTGGTATTCTTATTTAATAAACATTTTATGTATTTTTTTAAAATCCTACCGGTATTTTCTTTTTGTTTGATAATTTATTTCATCCCTAATTTGTGGGGATTTAAAAACAAAAAAAAAACGTGATAATTATTAAATTAAAAAAAAACTTATAGATGATTTAATATTAAATAAATAATAGATATAAAATCAGTTTTTATTTTTAAATTTAAATTCCATGATTGATAAAAATGTATTAAAAGAAATATATAAAAACAAAAAATCAATTTTAATGTTTTTAAATTTAACTTTAAATATTTGATATAGGATATATATTGTAACCCACACTCCCATGATTTTAGGACAAAATCCACCTAAAAAATCTATAAATGACATGCCTCTTCTACAATTCATTCCGTGTTTTTTTTGGGGGGTTTTGTCTATTTCAAAAAGAATTTATTTTTCTTAATTTTCTGTCTTACGATTTATGTTTGCTTATGTTTTAATAATAATTAGATTAAAAAATTAGGTTTTGTATTTGTTTTAAGATGACTTATAAGAATAATGAATGTGTGTTGTGTTGAATATCTTTAGTATTTTTATTGGGATTGCTTAATGTGAAAAAAATTTCTAATCATTTTTTTGATTGAATGTTTTCAGAAGAATTGATTAATGCATACACAAGAGTTCGACACACAGGAAGAGTAAGTTGTTCTTTTTAATATTTTGATTTTATTTTTATAATCTAATTAATTATTTTAGTCAAAAGTAAAGTTGATGTTCTAAAGTTTTTTTTTATTTAAATAATCATTTAAAACAATTATTTAAAAAATAACTTTTAACCACCAAATAATGTTATGAGAATTTTTGAATAACATTTAATTAATTTTATATAATATTGTAGAGTAAAATTTATTAGTTCTTTGTAGGTAGGAATAAAATTAATATTTAACATAACTTTTATTTATGAATAATATGATGAAAAATGTATCAACATATTTTTATGAAATTCTAAGTTGAGGCAAAATAAAGTATTGTTTTTTCTTTGTGAGATACATTTGGTCTATATAGATAGAGAGATTTTTTTAGGGTTGTTTAAGACTTATTAAAATATTTTTTATTGTTTTATTTGGTTTTTTTCAAGACTATTTTTTAATGATTTATTTGTGAAAGTAAAAAAAAAAAATGCACAAAAATTTGACCAGTTTTTAATTTTTTATATTAAAAATATTGACAATTTTTCATTTATTAGTGGTTGAACCATTAATGTGTCCATTTTTTTTTTCTTTATAAGAAAACTTGTAATTGATATTTCAGATATATTTACATATTATTTTTGCATTATAGTAGCACATTTTTTTTAGCATTGTATACACACACACACACACACACACAAGTTTATATTTTTTATTTAATGAATATTTAATTTTGTATAATTATCATTTTTTATTTAATTATTTATTTATATATAATTGAGAATATTATACTATGGCTTTAGCACGTGCATAGTAACTAGTACTTAATTATGCATATCCAAAACATCGTAAACGGTTATACACATAAAAAACAAACACAATATGCATCTATTACTCATATACACTTTACATGTATCTAAATTCAAAATAAAAAATTCAAAAATTCTGTTCGCATGAATGTAAATGAGATTCATCACAGAATTAACATATGTATAATAAAAAATAAAAAAGATTGAATCGGTCAAACCTGAAACGATCGCCACAAACAATTCACTAGATAAAAAAAAAATTGAAATTCCTCACAAAAACTAGAATCGGATTTCCGTTTTGTATTTAATTACATACATGATCAATCGATAACTATGTAAACGATTGGATTGGATTGAATTGATTTTTTGAAAAAAAGAAAGAACAATCAAATTGGATCATATCGTAGCTGTCTCTAACAATTAAGGTATTGGTTATTGAATTAAATATAAATGGGACACTTAAAGGTAAAAGGTAATTTCAACCGTGTCACCTCATGGGTCTGTAATGGGGCCTATAAGTTGGGGCCCAAAAATCATTATTATTACTGTTTATGTAGGAACAAAGCTACTCTAAAACAATCACAAACAAAATCTAATCCATGGAGATGGTTTTGGTCATGCCCTGAAAGAAAGATAATCAATGGTTCATTTCATTGGTAATTAATTGTTTGATTTCATTTGTTAATCATTGTTTCTTTTTTATCATATTTAAATTAGTTGAATAACGATGTCAACAGTTGTAACTTCTTTCAATGGCAAGATAAGAGTTTCAATAGCATGAATATGATGGTTCATAACAATGAACAACAATGTGCACCAATAGAGGAAAACTCTAAAGTGTTGGTGAGACTTGAAGCTATAGAGGAAAGAATTTCTAAGGTTGAAGCATTACAAGAACGTGAGAAAGAAATGAGGGAGAGAATTTCTAGAGTTGAAGCACAACATGAACGTGTGGAAGAATGATTTGCCATATTAGAACATCGAAATCATCAACCTTTCTTGACTTGTTTTTATCGTGTTCATGTTGATCAGGTTATTTGTAGGCCCAGTGTTATATTGAGTTTGAAAAATGAGCTTCAATAATTGTAACTTGTATCACTTTTTGGATTTGTAGCATACGTATATGTTTGAAATGAAGGTTGAAACTCTGTTGATATAATGAATTCATAGTTTGGTTTATTTGTCCTTTTTTGGTTTACCATTTTGTATTTGGTATCTTCTTGATAGGTCTCCTGATATAAGCAGCTAAGAACATTTTAAGAACAAATGAGCTATTTACATCGTTCTTCTACGTCCAGAATCCAAATTCTCAACACTTTCATCATCATGTGCACTGTCAACTCCACTGAACATTTTAATTGTAATATGACAACAAATATGACCATAATTAATTTACCATCAAAATTTTTATATTCTCTATTTTTCCATGCCATATTGCTCAGCTACCATATAAAAAGCTCTCAATTCAAACACAAACAAAAAAACCCCAACAGAAATCAAACACATGATCATCACATATTCCTAATGTGTATTCAACTCTAAAGCAATTGGAGATGTCAAGTCCGAGACACTCAATGTTGGAAAGATTTTTGCAAACTCAATAAAATGAAATAATATAAAACATTTGATGATATGCATATATAAACATCGTTTCCAAGAAAATGAAACAAAAAAAATTGAAAACTCTTAACACTTATAGATTTATGAACCCTAAAACAATCACAAATAAAAAATGAAAGCCCTAGATAATAAAACAAAATCACAAATAAAACAAAAGCTCGTAAAAAATCATAACATGAAAGAAGACAATAGAAATACTTACAATGCCAGGATTGGGATGATGTCGGGGCGTGGACGGTGCCGAGATGAGGACAATGCCAAGACAAAGACAATACAAGGATGGGGATGATGCAGGGGGATGAGGTGCCGGTGTGAAGAGGGGAGTTGTCGGCGTGGATGATTTGCGGTGGATGTGGTGAAAAAGAAAAAAAATTCCAAACGGAAGAGAGAGAGGGGTCAATTGAGGGATTGAGGGGGGCTCTGAAAAGGACATTTTAGGGGGGGGGGGTGGTTTAAAATGGGAATGTTAGTTTTTCTTTTAAGTGACCCTCTTATGATCATCGATCGGACAGTCGAGGCTTATTCACGCACACAAAAATGGGATCTCACGTCGCACACGATATCAGTTGTCCAAGAGGGGTAGATCCAGGACAATATTTTAGAGTGATCAATATAGACTATATTAAATATTTATATGGGCAATGTAATCATTTATATATTAAATAATGTAATATTCAAAATACATATACATGTGAAGAAAAAAAAAATGTAATTAAAGTTGAGTACTTTGATTTTGTAAGGATAAAAACAAGATATAAACAAATTTTATAATTGAAATAACAAATATGTTGTCATAAAAATTGGAAGAGTTGTTGCTAGAAAAATAAGAAGAGTTGTTTTATGGATATAAATGTTTCTTTATTGTTCGACTGACATTAAATTAATTCATAAAATAATATTTGAATTTTAAAATTTAGAATTGTTAAGATTTATAAGAAGATTGAGGTGGCGTTTGATTGCACGATTGCAAAACTTATTTTATGCAGAAGCTGAGTTTAAAACTAATTTTGCAGAAAGCTGTCTATCCATAGCTTTTGGAAAACTCAGATTTTGAGCGTTTTTTTATAAAAAATTGTATGTAGCTTTTGGTCCAGTTTTTTTTTGTTTAGAAACGAGTTTGGGAAAAACAACTTCCTGCAACCCAAAAGCTATCCAAACCCATTTTCAAACGGGTCCGAGATTGATTTGGTTTGTTAAGTTGAGATCTAATTTCTCAGGATACTGTTTGATTTGTTATTAATTTGTTAAGTTGATCTCTAATTTGTTAGGAATATATTATGTGTATAAAATACAGTTTATATGATGTGCAAATGCTTTGAACTTCTCTCATGTTTGCAAATTAACTTCCAAAGAAGCTCTACGTTGGGCATAAATTTTGATGGGGTGGAATCGGTGGGATTGACTCAGATCATGGACTGTCCAGTGAGCTTAATTATTTTTGGCAAGGCACCTCGGGCTTCAATTGCACTTAGGGAGGCTTAACTCTTCTGCTTGGATGCCTCTTATCCAGGGGTTTGAAAAGAAACTAGAAGGGTGGAAAAGCAAATCCTTGAGCCTCGAGGCCCGTCTAACACTACTACAAGCAGTTGTCTCCAATTTACCTATTTTCTTCCTGTCCATATTCAGAATTATGAAAAGGATTCTACAGCGTTTGGGGGTCATCCGGCACCGTTTTCGTTGGAATGGGGCCGAGGGGGGAAGAAGGAAACCTCATTTAGTTAAATGGGATACAATTTGCAGTAGGAGATCGGACAGAAGGAGATGCGAGTATTCGCAATCTTTCTGATATGAATTTTGCTTTACTTTCGAAATGGAAGTGATATGGTTGCTAGACTAGCCTATGCTGTGGCAAAGAGTAGTCAAGGCCCGTTATAGATCCAGGGTGGTTCAGGCTGATCATTTTCCCCCAGCATCCCAAGGCATGACACATATTTGGCGTGACATCCTGGTCTCTACAGAATCTACAGCAGATGCTTTCGGTTGGGAGGTGGGGGATGGCAGAAAGGCTTTGTTTTGGCATGATCAATGAATCAGCAAAAGCCCTCTAAAATTGCAGTATGCTTTTCTCTTCGAGCTCTCTGTTGCACCGATGGGACGAGTCTGCCATTTCTGGTCCGAGGCGGTCACGAGTGGTGTTTGGGATGTCTGTGGATCAAGGGAACTCTTGGAGGATGAATATGTCACCCTCGATTCTCTCCTTCTCGAGCTGTCGGAGATCTCTCTTCGACCTAACACCTCAGACTCTGTGGTCTGGAAGCCTCAGCCTCACACGGGCTTCTTTGTCAAGAGTCGCTACATATGTATGGCTCCGACGGAATCGACAGCCGCTGGAACTCATAGCTTCGAAAGCTCCTCAAATCATAGGGTCCTAAAATACCTCTGAAGGTAAGAGCTTTTGTATGGCTGATGGTCCGAGAGAAGGTCCACACAAAATCATACAAAGCCAAATGGTCGATGCAAGAAGATGTTTTACGTCCAATGTGTGAATCCTCTGAGGAAACTACAGATCACCTTTTTGTATCTTGTGCTTTTGCTGGACACATTTGGCTCCTTCTTAAGGAGGCTATCAGGTTTCAAATTTTCAATCGATATCCCTCTCTCTTCAAGAGCTTTGAGAGGCCGGCAAGAAGTTGAGGAAGAAGGGTGATTGGAGTCCCAAAGCCAAAGTCTTGCAATCCTTCCTCCCTGTTGCTCTGGCTATCCCATAACCATCGTGTCTTCAAAAACGCTCGTGTGCATACTAAGAACGTGTGGGACTCGGTGGTTCACTTCATCATCGACTGGGCTAGCGCATGTGTGGGAGTAAAGGTTTGGCTGCTGAGGGGCAAACTAGTAGTGAAAGAGTAAAGCCTAGCGTACTTATTTTTCTTTCTTTGGGGCCTCGACAGACGACTCCTCTACGTGGGGGCTCCTCTTTGTTTTCATTTTCCTTTGGTCCGCAGGCTGAGTTTGTTTTTCTGGCTTTTGGTAGATTTTTCCATTTTAGCCACTATTTGTATTTCCATTGGGTTATGCTTTTAATATAATCAATGGCATATGCCAACCACTTGTGAAAAAAAAAAAAAAAACTGTGGAGCATTACAAATCATGTTAGTGAGGCTAGGCTAGTCGGGCCGAACTGACAGACAAGGCGGACTAAGATGGTCAAGCCGAATTGACTACAGTAATTCTATCGTTTAGCCCCTACAATGTGAGTGTAGCTCCCATAATGTCATTGCACAAATCTAAATCGTTGATTGATATTTTGAAGACTTAGATTTGTATATGTGAGTGTCTGTTAGTAAAAATGGGACAACCAAAATTATTATCACACACACACACTCACAACGCACCCGTTTGAAACTGTGATATATAAGATTTTTTTATTGGGTATACATTTATTCAAGCATAAGTGAGTATAAATAACGATAAAATTATTTTATGTTTTGTTGTGTTTTGAATTATTCTCCTTGGTAAACGTAAGAATAAATGTTTTGTTGTTTGGGTAAAATGTGAATAAAGTATGGATAAGGATTTATAAAAAGTAAAAAAATAATGATAGTTGATTTGATAGATGATTTATAAGAGGTGATGACAGTTGATTTGACAGTGGACCCACATATTCTTTGGGTGGAATAACCTAGGATAACTTTTATTCTAGAGGTTAATTAGAATCCATATACCACTTTATACTAGTTTATTCAGGCATATTTTATCTGAACACAACAAAAAATTTATCTGGGGTTATCCGGGGGTTTATTCTCATTCTAAACATGGGCTACTAGATCAGCTGGATGGATAAATATTTTTTTAATTTAGCGCATTAAGATGTATTGTTTTGACCAGCCGCACCCAATTGATTCTCGATAATAAAAATGGGTAGCAAATATCCACCTTTTCTTTAAAAAAATGTATTGTTTTGATATAATATTTCTCAATTATACTGCATACAATGCCTCAACAACCCGATCGCAATATCGCATGCGTCTCCCACTCATCATATTTTAAAATTTCATTGTGTATAGTCACAGGGATGGAGCCAGGAATTAGAATAAGGGGGGCCACATATAAGAGAATTAAACTAAGAGAAAAAAAAACTTAAAATATAAAAATGATATGGTAATTTAAGAAAAAAATATGCCGAAAGTCAAGCGATTTATAAAATCAATGTATAAATGCATATTTAATCGATATTTTTCATTTAATACCCACAAAAAAGGGGAAAATTATTCAAATACCCCTTTACTGAGGGTTTAATTTTATTTCTAGCCCCAGACTTTTTTTTATTTTTTATTTACCCCTGAAATCTGGCCTTATTTTTTTTTGCCCCTAGACCTGTGCCATCTCATTTTTTATACATAAACCATCCCCATCTGTAAATTAGTATTACATTTCTGTAATCAGTTATTACATTTCTTTAATTTACATGTCCTTAGTTTACTTCTATGTATGATATTACATATCTGTTATGTAAATTATAGTTTTTTATAATTTCTATTGTAATTGTTATAAGAATAATAGAAGATATTACATTTCTATTATGTAAATAGTAGATTATGTTATTGGGCATCACATTGGTAGTTTTTGTTGTGATTGTTATGTAAATGTTAATTTCAGTAATTGTTAAGTACATGGATCATGAAGTAATTTTATTAAAATATTACAATTGTTTATAAATTTTCAATTCAAATTCATGCTACTACTAATTTTGTTCATATTGCTAAATAAAAATTTATTTAATTGTTTGATTGTTGTATTTTGATATAGCTTGAGAAACCCGTTCTTCGTTATAAAATATATTAAATGTATAGTTCGATAATTTATTTCATTTTACCCAAGAGGACATGAAGAGGACTAAAGGAGAGATAACAATTAATCATTAAGATTTGAAGAAAACGTCATAATTCAAAACAATTGATGTATCTGTTTTAATGAAACTTGAGATTGTATCTATAACAATTTTGCGTACACTGGATCCATTTACAAATGATAATGTAATGACATTGAGAATGTATATACGATCATTTTATGTATAAACATCTTTGTGTACTTTAATATTTTTGTAGATAAATATTAAATATCTATAACTATGTTTATAATTTCTGTATGTATCACATAATATTTTTGCATTTCTGTAACTCTGTCTATAAGGAATAGTTTGGGTATTATGAAAATTCAGGGGCAAAAAAAAAAAGGATAAGATTTCACGAGTAAATAAAAAATAAAAAAAATCCAAGGACAAAAAAAAAATTGATCCTTAGTCAAGGGGTATTTGAACAATTCCCAAAAAAAAAAAAAAATCTACTACTTCAATTGTGTCCGACGATTTTCACCGCATAAAATTGATCAACAATCATATCATTGTTAAACTTTTCAGCTATTTTCTTTCGATATATAAAATCAAACAATTTGCAAGAAATTTATCTTCCATCTTGTTACGAAGTCTTGTTTTAACAAGTTTCATTGCTGAAAATGATTATTCAGTAGTTGCTGTGGAGACTGGAAGAGTAAAAACTAAGACGAATCAGTCTATCAATGAGATAAAAAGTCTTCAACTTTTCTATTTCCTTTAATCCTCGGCAGAGTTCAGAAATTCTGGATAAATTTTACAATCTTGTATCAGCAGGTATATCGAGTTCATAATGTTGTAACCGATAGCTTAACAAAGTAATCTCTACTCTATAAAATCTTGATGATAATTTTTTTTAGCGAGAGTGCATATATCATCAATATTAAATGACTTATAACCATCTCTCGGATCGAGAGCCATGCTAAGACGAAGAAGTTCCATAGATTCCTCATTAAATCAATCACTTAACCCCTCGTATGGGGTGTGACTTAGGTTATTCGATCCCGATAGCTATACTGAGATAGATAACAATCCAGGCTGAATAAGTAACTTTTTATTTGGTTGTTTTTTTTTTGTTATTCTCATTGGGAAACGTAAAAATGATTTTTTTGTTGTTTGGTTCACTTTGGATAAAGTGATGATAAATGATTGATGATGGATGAATAAGAGTTTATGATTAAATGACAATTATACTCCCTGAGAATAGCGTGAGAGATATATGATTGATTTGATAGATGTGACAGTTTTTGGAATCTGTGTGAGTCTGTTAGGTGAAATAAATTTTTTAAAATGACAGAGAAGGGTATTTTTATCCATTGGTATAGATAAGCCTTGATAAACAATTCCACAATTTCTTTAGAATAGTTATCAGGCCTTATCCTAGCTTATTCAGACATAACTATCAGGGTTTATTCTGTTAAAACAAATAGCTTTTTTTTACTATTCTTCTGTATTCTTTCTTATTCTGAGTTTATTTCTCTAGCCATTTGGGGGGTTAGCTCTTGTAACATGTAGTCCATTGCACCATTAACTATGTAAGTATGTATAGTATATAAATAAACAAAAATAAACAAAAAAATAAAAAAAAAAGTTTGAGAAAGAGAGACTGACACGTTGCGGCGCGAGGAGAACACGCACGTTTGAATGGCTTGATGTTGCATATGATGCTGGCAATAGGTCATTGGTTGTTTTGTTTTTTTTTTTTTTAGTTTTTTTTAAGGGCATTAATTGAATGGCCCATGTGGGGGGATGCCCCACATAATATATTTTTTGGGTTTGATCGGGGGTGGGGGCTGCCCGGCCCCCCCTATCTTCGTCCCTCCATAGTCAAATACCAATCTCAGTCAAGCGAAGTCTAGAACACTGGGAAGGATGGCTTCATGCAGAAGTTTCTTGCTACCGTGAACAACTTGACTTTGTCAAATTTGTGTTTTGTTATTTGTAAATTAGCATGTAAGCTTTGATGTGAGGGGAACCTACCACAAATACATAATAATGTACTACTGGCTAAATAAGTGTAATGAATTTATCAATGTATGTATTGGGGATTCACTTATATTCCATTCATTTATTAAAATCACCGTGTTATAGCTAGAAGTGACGCAACCCTACCCTGTTGATTTTTTTAGAAAAGATAGTCCATATATTGGTCTGAATATTGGAAGAAAGAACCAGGTGGTTACAAGAGGTTTGCGATTCACCATAGGGGGGGGGGGGGGGGGGGGCGAACATAGTAGATCCTCAATTACTGATAGAAAAGCGAAGAGAAATGTCTCTTCGATTGACATACAACATGTTTTGAGATGAAAGGATAGAAATGCCCTTGCCCATGGACGGATGTAAAGGTAGGATTGGCCGTGCTATAGCCCGGCCTAGTTTTTACTATTCCTTTTTGTATAATAATATAATATTTATATATTTTATAATGTATTTTTTTATGTTTTTATATAAAAAAAACTTCATCTGAAATTATTTTAAACATAAAAAATTCTGAATTTAATCTCTTATCTCTTACGTCAAAATACCCGTTGTGAAAATGTTACATACCATTCCTTTTTCTGTCTCAATTCTAATTCGTACATATTTTAATTTCTTTAAAAATAGATGAGGTATAAGTTTTTAGAAAAAAATGGAATATATACTCTAAAACTGCATGAATCAATTTAATAAAAATGAAAAAAAAATTGTGGTATATATTTCGTTAACATGGGTATATAATGCTAAAGAGGTATAGGGTTAGAATTAAAACTAAAAAAATGACTTGTTGTTTAAATAAGTTTTTATTTTGTAAAAACCCATGGTCTTGACAAACACGGAAGTAGATGTTTTACTAAAAATATTAATATAGTTTAGCACCCAAATATTTATCCTGACTCCGCCCTTGCCCCCTACTCATGTGTAATTATAAAAACAGGGCGTCAGATAATTTTGCCCTTGTTGTGTAGAATTAGGATATAGAGTATTTATAAGCCCCGTTTTCACTTTTGATATTTCGAAGTAACATTAAGTCTGTCAATTGGACAGATATAAATCGAATATGCTCATATCTATATACGAACTGAATTTCTGAAAAAATATTCGAATCCGATATTTGACGGATATTGAAAGTAAATACCTGTATCCTATTTGATAATCCAGATTTGAATACGGATAATTATCTGAAATATCTGAAAATTTAAAATAAATATAAAATGATTAAAATATCCAAAAATACAATATCTAAAAATAAAAATCATATATCTATTTAATATTTGAAATATGTAGGTAAAACAAAAAATTATAAGTATATATATATATATATAATATTACATGCTTTAGAGTAAAAATAAAAATAAAAACTCCTACTAATCCTAAAAATATAAACATATATTTAAATAAATAATAATATAATAATATTTTTGGATACAGATATTTTTTGTATCGGATAGAGGCATATCTGTATTCGATCTGAAAATTTTCAGATATGGATACAGATTTTTCGGATAATCAGATATTTTTTGAATTTTTGAATCTGATACAAATATTTTTTTGGATGATTTTTTTTGCTGGGTCATTTTTTCAGATAATTGACAATTGACAGGCTTAACTAACATAACCATAAGCGGTATAATAATAATAATAAGAAAAAAAAATATAACTAGATTGATGAAGTTAGTGGGTTAGACTGATCTGATCGGTTGGGTGTAGGCATGTCACTGCAGCCAGATTGGGTTGGTCATGCTGGTCAGGCCGACCAGGCGGGAATGTCGACATGTTGTCGTCAAATGCAAATATAGAACACCAGTAAAAGACAAACAATTGTTTGACAAAATTTAGAACTACAACGAGGACGGATACATGTACCGGAAGAGGCTTCATTCGCAAGTTCTCTACTATTGTGAACCACTTGACTTTGGTGAGAGGGGGACCTACCAAAAATGTATAATTTATTTATATAATGAAAAATGATACACCTCGATATAATATGAACTTTGATGTATCATTTTATTATATTAATAAAGTTTTTAAAACTTTCGAATGAAGTATATGAGTGGAAGACGATTTTTCAAGTGATATTCAGGATTGGGTATATATGAAAAATCATTTCTAATAGTTACATCAGTCAATAAATATTAGGATGCGCAACAACAGCAACAAAACATACAAGTACTTGTGATTTTTAAAGTATATATTTAGTTTAACAAAATATTTAATTTTACAAAAAATCAAATTTAAATTTAATTTTTTATGTTAAAAAATCAGATATTTAATCAACTAATTATATATCTTAATAAGAATTAGCGATGTTTGTTTAACTCCCAACTTTCATGTAACCTCATGACCCAAAAGAAAATTTTTTTTTCTCTAGTATGATGCCCTTTTAAAGGGCAATACAAAAAAGTCCCAATCCCCTATTATGTATGAGAGAGATTTTGCATAATATATATTCAGATTATACTATAGACTTGAAATCCCCACTAGAAGCAGTTTATAAGACTGAACTATTTTTCCACCTTCTCCTATCCCGTTGTTGGAACAGAAAAGATAATTGATATATTGTTGATAACATTCAAACATTCAATCATTCATTCCATAATTTTTCATGTGATTACATGAGTTGTAGTGTCAAAAATATAAAAATGGATTCATTGAATGTATATATTTTATTTTTTTTTATAAAAATATAATTTTATTATAGATAATTATAAAACTTAAATGATTATACTTGCATTATTCTAATATATAAATATAGAGGGTCTAAATTGGCAGAGCACGTGTGGAATATGAAATTTCATCTAGAAGGCAAATGCCCCGTAACAATGGAAAGGAACACTATAAAACATAAAAAACAGAAAGAGGTGCAAGAAGCAAAAAAAAAAAGAAAAAAAAAAATATGAGGCTTAGATTCCTATGGAGCTTGTTTGAATGGTTTGTCGGAGTGACCAACGCCCTGGTTCTTTTCTGTCTCTTCCCTGCTTTGATCTTCTCTTCAAAGAACAAATTCGATCTGTTTCCAATTTTGTTCTGATTTCAGGTTGAGATGGCCGTTCAAGCAACTGGGTCACTGGAACAAGACCATCTCCAGCCAGATCAACCAGTTCTGATTCTTTCCTATCTAGAGGATCTACAGAGAAACAGAGTGAGTTCTTACCACCCCCATCAACTTTTCAACCCACCCCCATATTATCTTATTTTTGAGTTTTTTTTAGTCCTATGAACTATATGATTCAGCGATCCCTCATTTCTTAATAATCCATTTAAGTCTTCAAATTTTAAAAATATATTTTTTATTAGTCCTTGAAAGGAACATATCATTAAATTGTCTAGTTGGCAGGGATTAAAAAGGAATTATATATATATTTTTATCCTAACCCACCCCACTCCCTCAAAAACCCTCACCAAGCCCTTCGATTCACTTCCCGAAAACGCCGAACAGATCGTCCGGCACCGCCGCTGTCCCCCCTCCGCCTTCCGATCCGATGCCCAGAAACCGAGGACCGCGATGGCTCCCTCCCTCTCCAATCCCCCAATCAGGACCAGATCGCCTGATCGGAGGTCGTCCAATCGCCCGATCGACGGGACCGCAGAATCGACAGTCGTGCAATCGCCCGATCGGAGGGTCGAACGCGACGAGCCGATACGGGCCCTTCGCGAGGCAGTTACGTGACGCCATCGTCGACGCACGCGGTGGCAGCTGCTCCGATCACCGCGAATCGCCCCGGGAGACGGCCTTTGGTCTCCCACCGTCCGATCGAGGAATCGTAGACAGGTCTCGATCGGGTCCGAGGTCCCGACGTCGACGATCTTGTGAGATGGGGGGGGGGGGGAGGGGGTCCGACGGCGGTGATAGCGTACGATCGGTCCGGCAACGGCGGCGTTGGAGGAGTCGCGGAGTTTCATGGCGTCGAGGGGGTGGGGAGGGAGGAGGGGAAAAATCCATATGAACCCAACGGACCGAAATTTATATAATCGCCTAACATTTTTTGAAGTTATAACCGGATGACAAGTGAAGAATATTATGTTAATATTTTATTTATTTAACTTTGATTAAAAATATAATATATTAAAAATTTATTCAATGTGTTAAAAATACATAAAATTATTTATAAAGATGATTTATATTATATTCAGAAAGGTAAAATTATCATTTATAAAGAGTTTTTCGTATTTTTAATAAATTGTATGATGTTTTTGGTATACAGTGTGTTTAGACAGGGTTAACCAAACGGAATATTCGAATAATATTTCTAATCTCTCAATTAAAATTTAATTTAGGGGGTTATATGGATTATGGGCATTTTACATGTTGGTTATTTGGATTTCACCCCCCAAAATTGTTAATATAGGATGAGTTGAGGAGTTGGTGGGGTGGTATTAACTATCCCCGTCGTTGTATTACTTATACCCTGGTGGGACACTTCATTTCTTTGTTCTGAATATCATTCATCCTTTTATTGTAACACATAAGTTGACAGAGTGCTGGTATACTTAGTCCAACCAAGAGTGGTCTCTCAGACGTCTATATACTGTGATAATATAGCATACAAATTATTTTTATTTTTTTTTCATTTTTTCAAGAAAAAAATGCACTTGAGATTAAACTTCACTTTTTTTTGTAGGGCAAGTGTATATTTAAAAAAATGCTAATGGACGAGGAAGAGCTTCATCGTTGTCTGCAGAAAGATACTCCAGCAAGCACATCGGACAAACTTAATGGCACTCCGGCAGCAAAGGTAAATTCACATCCTCAATTTTGATCATTGTTTGATAATTTTTATTAGGTTGCATTGTTGACATTGAAGCCTAAAATGAATTAGTGGGTACATCTAGTCCATATACAGCCAATCTATCCAAGCATCTTATTGTAGAAAACCTGAATCTTATAAGTGAAATCAATTGATTAATCATACAATTCCAGGTTAGCTGATGAACCTAATTATAAAAATGTGACCAAGTGATCATGTAATTCACAGTCACAATAAAAAAAAGTTGGCCTAGATATAGAGAGGTTTGGGTGAGGGAGGTGATCAAATTAAGTTGGTGGTGGTGTTCACTTTATGTTTTTTGTTATTGGATTTGTGGATTTTTTTTTTGTCATGTAATTAGAGACCCTTTTTTCAATGTTTTGAGGTCTACAGAGATTGTGATTTATATTGATCTTCCATGTTCAATATTTTGGTTTTCGACGTGTTTTGTAAAAGGCTTGGTAGATGCCTTTTACAATTGATTTCATTTATAAGATTTCTAAGCAGAAGAGTGTTCTGTTTATAAAAACAATCAGAATTTCTAAATATGGTTTCTTAACTCTAACTCAATTTGATTAAATCAATCTTAAGAGTGGAATTTGATAGTTTGTATTTTCCTTTTTTTTTTTTTTTCTCTTTCTTGTTTTCAGGTTGTAATGAATGATAAAGCATCTGCTTCCCTAATCAGGTCTGAAACCATGCCACGCAACCAGAAACCATTTCTGGTTCTGGTCTCTCTGGAGTATCTAGAAAGAAGAGTGAGTTTGTGTTTCCTCGATAGTCTCTTTAATTGTGTTTTCTGATTACTGTAGTAGTTTTATCCAATCACTTTACAAGTTTTTGCATCATCTCTTCATAGCATATATCGTTGAAATCATGGCTTATTTTTGTGGCTCATAATTCTCAAGTTAGAACCACCAATACAGGAAATGTGAAAATGGGAATTGTTTTATTTTTCAACAGCAGACAAATGGATATTATGAACATCCAGTAAATAAAAATTGCTCGTCCATGTTTCTTGATGAATTGTTTTTCAGATGTTTAATATGACAATATTGCTAAAACAAAGACTCATATGATTCTCAAAGCACAGGAAGTGAAGGTCAATGGCAAAGACAAGTTGAACAACGACCATGTATCAATAAACATGGAATCTTTGATTCGTAGGATGCAGAGAGACACCACAACCACATTAGGAAGCAATCTTAACAGGGCCCTGGAAGTAGAGGTGAGAAAATTCTGGATATATTCTATTCTTTTAAATGCAAATCATTTTTTTTGTGGGATAGTCTTCTCAATATAGCTTACAAGTCCCTTAATGTCTTATAACATGGTAAACACCCTCACATACACATTACATTGATTAAATGCGCCCCAACAAGGGGGCCAATTACTTTCCTTAAGCTATGAATTATTCAGGATCAGATCCGTTGCAAAATGGCCATAGGTGTACTACATGTAAGTATGTCAGGAATTCAGGCTTGCAAAGGTGTCTGAGCATTTGAACAGTTTAGAAGTCTATTAGAATGCTAACTGATTCCTTGCTCTTTTGCAAACTGTCCAAACATGAGGATTAGTCATTCAAATTAAATGAAGACATGATTCTGCAGATTTTGAAGGTGTTCAAAGAGCAGACCAGATCAGTTGGAATTTAATAGAATGATGATTCTCTGGAGCTCGCCTCCATTCGAATGACAAATAATGACCGTTGGAATGGCCACAAAAAATCTGGTATTTGGGTTTTATCTGCTAGGAATATAATAGTAGTTCTATGGTTGTGACCTACAAGGAAGATATGAATTAGTCCTCAATAAGCCCAACCACTTAAATCTTCTGTGTCTTGTGTGATTTCCCTTTGTTTCTTTGTGAGATCTAAATATAGAAACTAAAGGAAAGGCTTGCAACCAACAAGAACATTATAAAATATAACACACGTGCGACTGTAACAAATATTGTTGTGCTGTTGAGTTACAATGAGACATTTTGTGAACTCTCACTATATTTTTTTATCACTCATTGTGGACAGGGTAATAACTCAATTCCAGCGCAACAGGAGGATTCTAGACAATCTGAGAATGATAAAGAAGTTGCAGAGTCTGGTTGGAGGATCTATTTAGCGATCTTTCCTCTATCTTTGGGTATGATTGTTACTCTACTTTCTACGCAAGACCATCCACCCAAGACATGCATTCTCTTGTTATTTCTCTCAGCTATATCCAACACAATCTTGTTAGTGGTTTTGATCATCAAAGGCCCCGCTTTACTAGTCAAAATTTTCAAGGGCATCACCCTCGTCATGGTGGTGACCGCCGTTGGCTTATTGGCTTATGCTCTGCTACCAGAGCACATCTACACGGTGACATTCGTCATCCCTGCAGTTATTATGGGAATTTTATTTCCAGTGACTCTGATATGCATTGGGATGCTGCGTGGGAGTTCTCAACAGTTTGAAACTGATAAAGAGGCCATTGAATCTGGGTGGAAGATCTGCTTGATGAATTTTGTTGGATCATCGGGGTTGATACTTACCATATATCATATGCAAGATCACCCCACCAAGGCATGCATTGCCTTGATAATTGTCGCCTTCATCCTCAGCGCAAATGGGTTAGCACTCCTATGTATCAGAGAACAAGATCGAACCATCCATACAGGAGGTTTCATTGTCCTGGTCAATCTTTACGTATTCACTCCTAGTATCTTGGTGGTGATCGCAGTCGGCTTCTTGGTCTACTCCTTGCTACCTGTGTTCATGTTCACAGTGTTAGTAGTCCTTGCTGTGGTAACTATAGTTATTTCATCCCCATTGGGGTTTATGTTTATCAGGAGGAATGATGGGGACTCTCTGCAGACAGATGATGAAGTTGTTCAATCTGGTTGGAGCATCTCTTTAATGGTCCCTCTTGTGTCTTTGGGTGGGATCATTGGCATGTTTAACATGCAAAACCTCCCCCCGGAAGCGTGTTTCTTCTCATTGGTCGTCGCATTCATCTCTAGTACCAGCTTATCAGCACTTCTGATGACCAGAGGACAAGCACAAAATTATAATGTGCGACGCTTTCTTTTGTTGATCAATTCTGCCAAATTTATCTCTGTTGTCTCAATGTTGGTCCCCCTTGTCTACTTGGCGGTCAATGCCCTCGAAAAATATGTTCGGACTTCCGGTTCAACATGAAATCCTTATATCATGTGGAAGGAGGAGGTGAGATCTTATGATGATCTGAGATTCTGTTTCCTCTGTAGATGGGCTGCTTAATTATTTGATGTGTATACTAGGCAATGTATGACCATGTGAAAGCAGCCTTCTGTATAGTTTCTCGATGTTGATATTCTAATGTGAAGTTGGTTGTATAGATAAGAAATAATGTCTGTCTGAAAATAGAAATAACACAGTATTTACTACTATCATTGATTGCATCCTGTTTACAGCCCTTGAAGGCACAAACAAAATGAAGGAATGCTGGATCCAGCTTGAATTTTGCTCTGAAATTAAACCATTGATCCCTTGTACAAAGGCATACAATTTTTTTGGGGATGTCAGCATTGTAAAATAGTTGATGCCTGCAGCACTCACGCAATAGCGAGATAACATCTTGGAGGTAATGCAATCAATCTTCTTTTCCCTTTTTTTTCGCGCACCATACAATCAATCTTGATATCTTGTTGTTAACCATAAAATAAATTATTTTATTGCATGTACATTTCTAGGAATATTTTTTGCTAGATCTAGTATCACTTGAACTTAGCTAATTAATGCTTTATCAAGGAACTCTTCCTTAAAAAATAAATGAGCCACCGAGCCCTAAAAATCACTTTATAGCTTTTGTTAAGATCAAATGCATTTATATGAAATTTTTTTCTACATCATATAAGTATATGATCTAGAGACGATTTTAAAGCGGGATGTATCAAAGTTCCTCCCCTTCTTATCACAAAGATGTTTCATGGGGAACACCCGGAAAACAACTGTCCAACTTTTCCTTTTTAAAAAAAGAAGAGATTTTTAGTTTTAAGTCCTTGTAAACATGTCTATTTAAGGATCGGTCCCTCACTTCTTGATATTTCTTTTTTAGTCCCCATATTATACCGCCTATTTAATTTTTAGTCCCTCCGTCAAACGTCCGTCCATACACCGTTAATTTGTGAAATGTGATTTTATTTTTTACTCCCTATAAAATATGTTATTTAGTGATCAGTCCTTGTAAACTATGTTATTTGGTGATTGGTCCCTGTAAAATATAAAGAAGGGAGAGACTAATCACTAAATAACATAGTTTACAAGGACTTAAAAATAAATCATATTTCACAAATTAACGGTGTATAGACGGACGTTTGATGGAGGGACTAAAAATAAATAGGCGGTTGAATATGGGGACTAAAAAAAATATCAAGAAGGGACCGATCCATAAATATGCATGTTTGTAGGGACTTAAAAATAAAAATCCTTAAAAAGAAATAGAAAAAAAAACTTGTACTACACATAATTTCGCACAATCCTAAAAGGGAAGAGGGATCCTACAAGGGAAAATAAAATAAAAAAGAGAAAAATCTATATAACCCCCTGTAATCTTCTTGTTATCTATATAACCCCTTGTAAATTGTAATCTCACTATATCCATATAACCCCCTGCAAACACACCATAAATGCAAATAACCCCCCGCAATTAAATTTTTTTAGCAGAATTGGAATATTTCGAACATATTACATTATCTAAACCATGGTTAACAAATATTTATTTTTTTAACCCTCTGAAAGCAGCCAATACTTTCAAAAAAACCTAAAAGAGTGTAAAATTAGAAATATGAGAGTTTTTTTGTTAAAGTATTGGCCATTTTTCGGGGGTTAAAAGAATACATATTTGTTAACCATGGTTTAGATATCGCAATATGTCTGAAATATTCTAATTATGTTAAAAAAAAATTTAACTATGGGGGGTTATTTGCATTTATGGTGTGTTTATAGGGGGTTATATGGATATATTGAGATTACAAGGGATTATATGGATATCAGGAAGATTACAGAGAGTTATATGGATTTTTCCCAATAAAAAAACATATGCTAAGTGTCACATTTGCTCCATTTTAGGTGTTTTACGACCGGATAGTGAAGTGGTGTAAGAGGCCTATAGGTAGGGTGAGATCCTCAAAAAGCCAGAGGCCAGGCCCGCGGTCGTAGGGTCAAAACCCGACCCGGGCCCATTCGTGGGCCGGGCCAACCCAACCCATTTTCTGGGCGGGCTGGAGTGGGGCCTGATTTTGGGGCCCAAGCCCAGCCCGTGAGCCCATCCGAATTGGGTCCAATCGGGCTGGGCCCGCAGGCCTATAGAGGGCGGTCCAATAAATGAGTCACATGTAATTTTATTTGAATTGTGGTTGAATTATAAAAATTATTGACATTTATGTAAGTGCCAACCTAGTTAGGTATATATAGTTATTTAGTTTTTCAAGTAATTAATTCATTTAATATTTTTATTTTTGAAAACTCAATAGATATAAATATTTTTTTAACATTATACTTTAAATTTTGTGTTATTTTAACATTATATATAAATGAACAACTTAAAATTATAAAATAAAACAAATAAGATTTTTAAAATCTGGACATGTCCGTGGACAAAGCCCAGGTCCGTGGACAAGACTTGAGCCCTCATTCTTGGCCGCGGCCCGGCCCGCTAGCCAAGTAGGCTTGCGGGCCTGGCCCGGTTTCCACGGGCCAAGCCGGCCCGTTACCGACCCCATGAGGGTGAGGGGGAGGGTGGGGTCTCATATCTTGAGTTTGTTCACATCTCTTATACATTAAGGCTCTGTTTGGTTCGTATTATTATTATTTTTTTATGGATTTACTTTGCCATGAATCATTCTACCAGATTGTTTGGTTTACTAGTGGATTTTTGAAAAAAAAAAAAATTTAATTTGTTTTAATCTTTCTACCAGACATGTTTTAAAATCGTGTTTACACTGAGGAGTAAAGCGGAGAATGTCCATTGAAATTTTGTATGCGTTTAATTTAATATATAATTCATGTAGTTTTTAAGCTCATGTCGTTGGTGAATCTTTTCAAATTTTTTGCTTTATGGAATACCTAAAATAAAAAATATTCAAAGCTTTTACATATAATTTAAAATAAATAATATTTCAGAAATTAAGGAAACAAGAAATAAATAAAATATTTCAATATTCGTATAATCTCTGTCGAAGAGAGAAACTTTTTATCTACATAGTGGTCAATATCAAATTGAGACCTTTATTTTATTTTTATTCTATATTCTATAAAATAACTAATTAAAAAACTCAATATCAACAATCACTAACATTTATGAAATTGATAAAAATAAAAAATAATAAAGAAACTAAAATATTTATGAAAAAAACAAAAAATAAAATTTGAACCATAAATTTTTTTTCTTCTAATAGATCTATGATGCAGATGTGATGTATTTAAATTTAAATGTTTTTGTGTGGCTAATTTAGTAATGTCTTTGCTTTAAAAAGTAAGATAATCGATGGAGGGGTGAAAAATTGATGTACCGGGTTCGGGTAGTTGGATCCGTCCACTCTAGCTCTCTTCCACTCCCGCTCTCTTCCGCTCCGCTTGTTGGTATCCATTGGCGAGCGCTCCTCCTCGAACGTCAAAGACACATGGAGGTGGGGACCTATAGAAGATCCTCCAACGCTCAAGTCAGTAATACTAATGGTGGTCAAAATAGGGTTTTTAGAAAAAAAATTTCACATACCTGTAGAGAGAGAATTAACTCCCTATTTATAGTCTCCTTGGTTGGGTTGTCCTAGGATCGGTGGTTGATCTCATTATCATCGGATGGATGAGAAGAGATCCATGATTTCCAGGGGACAAAATATATATATGAGGGATTTTGTTAATTATATCCTGGTCAAATATATATATTTTGTTGGGATTTCAGGGATCGGTCAATGATGATTTTGATCCTGTAATATAATATTGTGATTTGGAAATTGAATAGTGATAATTTCAAATCAAGTGAATATATTTGGGAGGATCAGAAAATCATTCTTGAGGATCCAGAACATTCATTCAAATATACTGACTTGGGACGTTGTTGTCGGATCTGAACTGGCCAATGGGCCTGGTCGCGTCAGGTTTAGGTTGATCGGGCTGCTGATCCACGTATTCGGGTCATGAGCTACCAAGATCTGACCCGTTTTGGTGGGTTAGGAAAATGGCACCTACAGATGCCCCCTTATTCTTATTTGACGGAGAGTCTCTCCTGTCGAATGGGAAACATGTTTTTCGAACTGCCACGTGTTGGATGATACCTCTGTCCCGTTGAAAGGATGTCACTTGGTTTTGGTGCGCCTTTTCCAATTGGTGGATGGTTGAGTTCTGAGAACAGTGAAGACAAGACTGTTCGATTGTAGGGCTGGCTGAGCTGATGAGACATCTTTTCGTATGGAGCACCGGGAGGTTATGATGAGGTATGATTACGCCCCATCATCAATCGTCATCCGGATTCGAGGAACGGTGCGTCGAAGACGAAGGGGCGGGTCTTCAGCCTACAAATTCCTTCATGAGAGGTGGAAACCCTCCCATCCTCTCTCTCCTCTATTGTTTCATGTCTTCAACTTCTCCTTCTTATCCTGTTGATTGATCGAGTTGGTGGAAAAAAGACTTCCGTTGTCAATGGGGGTGACTAAGAGGGCGGTCGAGCCTGGTCCGGCCATTCGTGAGGGCGCTGGCCTTCGGTCAGGGGAGGCATACTTCTCCGTCTTTCACCTGACGTCGATTCAGTTCCCCTCCATCCGTTCATTCCCATCTTTCTCTCGTTTTTGGGCTGGCACTGATGCAGGAGCACCCAAATGTTTTTCAAGTCCTCGCCGCCGCTCTTTATCTTAACAAGACGTGGGGGTATGACCTTGGAGTTCGGGAGGTAATGTTCTTCTACAAGTTCACCCGATGCCTGGGGAGCTCGTAGAGGTATCACTTCGCGATGAGGGAGAGCCGATTCCTCATGCTCGATATCCTGGACAGGGACTGAGGTTGGAAGGAGGAGATCGTGGCGGTCGGGGACTGTGGCAGTGCCCGATTGCCGGGGTGCCCCCCATCCAGATGGCTTTCGGCAAAATGAGTATGGTGAACTTTTAGCTGGTACAAGGGGCGACCGGGTTTGTCAAACATGGGATGCTTTTCTAGGTCACATCCAATGGTTTGAAAGAATGAGTCATAAATTCGTACAAAACTTGCATAACAAAAAATTGACACAAATGGCCTCTACCTCTGATGTTCAAATGGTATACTATTGAATTATTATTAATTTTAGCATAATTAGAGTATATGAATTCCTTCTTTTGACATGGCCTAGTTTATTTGTAGCTTAAGGAAAATGTAAGGCAACATCTTTAGCTATTACTAGATAGTGTCGGTATGTAAAACTTGGGGGTTCTGCGAACTTGGTCCTGGTCCGTCTCGCGACTGATCAAATCACAGCCCGGAGAGTCGTTTCTAAGCCGCCTAACAGCTTCTCAGAAAGACGGGGTTTGTTGTGATCGCCACTTGCTTTCTCAAAAACCAGGAAAAGTTGGTGTTGCTGTTGATCGCCTTGCGGGAAAATTTTGTGGGTTCTCCTCTCTGAGCTACAGGCCTGCCGCACACGGAGTTGAAAACGGGGAATCCTTTCTGCTAGATAAGAACTTGAAAAAGGGGCTGCTGACACGTGGGAGGGAGGGTAAACCGATTACTTGAACCTAGACGTCTGGGTCCGACGACTAGTTTCGACTAGCCGCCTGGTACCTTGTTCTTGGTTTTCTGGATTTGGGCAGAACCTAGGTAGGGAAGTGTTTTGGCTTGGCTAGGGTGGTTGTAGTGAGGATTGAAAGTGGTGTTGATGGTTTCTTCTTCTGGATTTGGGCATCACCTAGGTAGAAATTTGGATTTGTCTGGCTAGGGCTAAGAGAGGTTTAGGACAATGGTTAGAGGGGGTTTATGGAGAGTGAAATTTAGTGGGGAATGACTTTTCTTCTCTCTCAACTAAGGCTCTCTCCCTCTCTCTCTCTCTTTCTCTTTCTCTTTCTTTCTAACACACACTTTAGAAATGAAATTGTCCACACCCTCTTTCTCACCCCCACCTCTCCTTTTATAGTAGAAAAGATGCATAGGAGTATCCCTTGGGCAATAGCATGGATTTGATAAGTGGGTGAGGCTAAATAACCATGATTGCAAAAAAACGCACTCAATGGTCCATTGGGTAATAGCATGGGTTGGACAAGAGGGTGAGACTAAGTAACTTCACAACTAAGTAAAGTTAATTTATGCTTTATGGATGTGTCCAGGTGAGAGCCGGCTACCCTAATTCAATCGTTCGGGCAGGGCCGAGATGCCGTCGGTATGATGACCTGTCAAACGTCCAATCTCTGACAAGCGGTGGCTTGAGGCAGTTATTAAGGTTGAACCGTCAGAGAAGGGGCGGCTAATTGGAACAAACCACCGCAATCATTAGCATTAAATGCTGCTTTATGTCCCATTTAAGGGAAGCGGTTAGGGGCTATTTGTTGGTTCTAGCTGTCGGAGGAGGGGTGGCTACTTTGGAGTAGCCAACCTATTTCTGGCCATTAAATTTTCTAAGTGTTGGGCCAAGTTTTTATTCTTATTTTCTCCTTTAGTTTCCCTAAATTGTTTTCTATATGGTCCAAATGTGGTCATTTAAAAATGTTACTTGAAGTAAATTTCTTTTCTTTGGACGGTCAAAATTGGGGTATTTGCAGATAGGAGGACAACTATTTCTTCTATGCAATCCAGCATCCGAGATGTGCTTCAATACTTGGAGAGTGTCACACTACTTCCCGACGCACTAAATGTAGAACGACGATCGAAGCAAAGACATTGATCGACATAGATGACTTTAACACAACCGCCTTGTTATCACTTTTAAGTCAGCCCATGTTTCAATAAGTACTTGTCTAATTTTGTTAGAGGGGAGACTAAACCCTAAGAACATGGCATTCATTTGGTTTTGAATTGCCCATAACATTTTGAATATTCATGTTTGTAATGAATGCCTTTTAAAATGTGTGTGAATGGTCAGTTGGGATGTGAATGATTGATAAAGAAAAGTCATGCATGAATTTAAAATATGAAGTTTTTTTATGTATTCCCTTATTCAGCTAATGTATGTCAGGATCCAATCATCATGAAAAAAATGTATTTTTGGAAGTAACGAGGGTCGATAACTTGGAAGTATTTTTTTTCATTCATCAATATGATTATATGAATTAAAAGTCAAAGACAGATCACTACAATGTAAACGTTCAACGGGTCATTCATCGCTAAGGATCCCCCAAGTTGACTGATCTGTTGTCATCCAATAGTATATATGTACGACAGTAAGATTGTCGAATGCCTACCAAAACACAAGCTCCCTTATATGATACATTCAATGGCATTTCCGTCGCCAATAACCCCCCATGTTGACTATTGGTTGTCGCACCGTAATATATATGGTGGACTCTTCATGGTCGAAAGCCATCTAGAACATAGGCTTCCTAATGGTTTGTTCGACGATCCTATTGCTGCCCATGACAACCCAGGTCAAATGACCTTTTGTCATCCATTAGTACATTTGTTCGACTTCAGCGTTGATGAACGAATTCCAGAACACATGCTTCCTTATATGGTTCACTCGATGGGCCTTCCATCACTATTGTTCCCCCAGGTTGACCAAATATTGTCGACATGTACTACATATGGTCAACTATTCATGATCGAATTACATCTAGAACTCAGGCTTCCTAATGGTATGTTTGACGGGCCTCTCGTCGCCAAGGATCCTCTAGGTCGACTGACCTGTGGTTGTCCCCCTGTACATCTGTTCGATTTCAGGGCAGTTGCACAACTTCTAGAATCATCCAAAACACAAGATGCTGCATGTGGCTCGTTCGACGGGTTTCTCGTCGCTTGGAGCACCCTAGGTCAACTACTCTGTCATCAAATAGTTTGAAAATGGAGAAAACAAATGTGTATTTACAAACACTCCAATCTATAAAAAAAACAACCCAACTGAATTCAAGTATCATTTTCCAAGCCAAGCACCAAAAAACTATTCAGTCCATAAAAGAAAACTTAAATTAAGGATATATATCATATTCACATTGTCAAAAAATACACAGTGTGTTTACATATTTCCACATCTAATTAGCTTTACAAAATAAATCCATTTCGACCTTTCAAAGTGTAAGACTAACAAAAAACATATACCATCATTTACAATGTGTTTACAAAATTAGTCGATTTGGACCTTTACATGTGCAAGACAAACAAAAAACTATAATCTTACACCCACAGGTTTCTCTCTAGTGCAACATATACAAGAAGAAATGACTCCCCAACAAGTGAGCTAGTCAACATCAGCGATGTCAACCATGGCTACATCAGGCCCAACTAGGCTCCTGAAATGATCCATCCTACCCATATAAGATGTTATCCAATCACTAGCCACATCAAGACGATACCTTGACCAAGAGAGTGCAACTGGAGCCAGTGGAGCGTCCGATGTGAAATCCAACATGAAAAAGTGACAAACTTTTACATAACTGAGTGAAAGGATTCGATGGGTGCTAATAGGAGGTGGAGGATCTCTCATTGGGAAGAAGGTGAGGCATTGATTCTTCGATATGTGTACAATGAAGACCTTGTAACAAGAAGCAATCACAAACCCCATCTCTGACAAAGTCATCCAATGCTCTTGGTCTGCATATGAAGATTGACTTCTTAGGCTCCTCTTGACCTCCTCCACTCGATCCAACCCGTAAAAAAGTAATTGATATTCCTCCAGGCGTTGCTCGATCTCTAGTAGGAGGTTGTTCCTCACTTCTCTCCAACCTTTATGCAACATACCCAAAAACATAGCAACAACACGAAATCTGCAATGGCCATCCCCATTAACATCATATACATTATGTATAAATGGCGAGAGGAAGCATGGGAATTCTGACATGTAAATAGAACTACCAACTGCTTAATTTCTGAGAAGCTTTGCCTTTTGCACAACAATCTTTGCATGCTTAGCCGGTTGGGATTCTTGTGCCTGTGAACTTAGTTTGGGAACAATATTAGCATCTTTGTTTATATTCTCGATGGACTGCAACACATTCAAAGCCACTCGGAGATCCTCTCGTTGATTCCTTTGCTTGGGCCTTTGATCTATTCTTCTCACCCTTCTTTCAACCTCCTGTATCCACCTTAACGGTGGGCTCCAAAAGTAGGGTTGCAGAGGGGTCACTTAATTTTTGGAGACATTTTTTTATCTCCTTTTGTTGGACAACATTTCATGTGTGAACCTTTTGAGTAACAACTCAATCTTTGGAGTGATGTCAATCTCATGGGTGAAGTTTGCAACAAATGGAGTGATTCCCAGCTTCCGCCAAAATGGATGGACCGCACTGATAGGTATGGGACGACCTTCTCCCTTGTATTGTGCGATTAAGTGAGCGCACGGTAATCAACATGTGGTGAATAGAACATCATCACAAGCTAGACTGTCGAGACCCACCCCATCGCTCTTTTGCACTGCCAACTCAAGCTTCTGAAGGGCATACAAGGAGACTATGCCCATGAGATCCTTGTATAGTGCACCTCAATATCTATGTGGAATCCTCGTCAGACTTACCTTGAAAGAACCTCTTATTTCAGAAACTTGAAGCTCTAATAGGTTATGGATTGTCCTCCAGTTGCCCACAACATTTTGCACTAATGTGCCCAAATATCTCAACTTCGCATGGTGACTTTCCACCCGAATTTTAGAAGTGTTGCATAGGTGGAGGTGTTTGTCAATCCATGCAGAGACAAAACCTTTTCTTGTGCTTTTCCAACCATGATGCATGAAGGTATGAAATTTCCTTTGGATAGGTGCAAAACCCATCATGTAGACGTTTCAATTTTCTGGAGAAGTCTTCCTCTGTGCTTGCCTTCATCACTTCCGCCTATGCCCCAACAAATGCATTCCATGACTCAATATCAAGGAAAGCCTTTATGCAGTTTTTCAGCACAATCTTTTCAATATGTACACAACAAATGAAGTTTCCAGTTGAAGGAAATACAATAAACACGGCATTTATCAAGCCTTGCTCATGATCAGTGATGATGACTTTTTGGGTGGGTGAACCATCAAATAGTTCTTCAAAGCATTCCATCGCCCATATGAAATTTTCTTTTTTCTCTAAATGCAGGTACACAAATGCTCCGACGAATGACTTCCCCGTTGATGTCATGCCCACTATCTCCAAAAGAGGCAACCTAGAACAATTTGTTTTGTAAGTGCAGTTCATAAGAAGCACAATGGGGAACACTCTAATAAGTTGAATCGATGAAAGATGAGAGAAAAAGATATCGAACAAAACATCACCCTCCGCTTCAACTCAATGTCTCTCAATATACCTGTGCTCATAAATTAATTTTATCAGTTGTTGCATGTGAGACAATGACTCTTTGATCCTCAATTTGGTTCGAGCATTGTATATATTTTTAATTGAGCTGACATTTGTGGGATATCTGTTCTTCAAATGTGTTAAGATATCAAGAGGACGCACGCCGTTTACTGACATTCCTTCTAACAGTGCGACTTCCTCCTCTAGTAATTTTTCAGCAAAAGATTGTCACTAAAAATTGACGATGAGGGGATGATTGTGTCGCCCACATAAAACTCTCAATGACCATCTCCCTTCACGTTCGAGTGCACACAACTTGAATGGACACCCACAATTCGTACTGGTTTGGCACTTCTGTAAGCCTTTCTTCTCTTTATCTTTCTTCCTTGGTTTATTATCATATTTACCACCTCTTTCACATATAAGATCAACATGGACTGATCTACGAGATGATAAATATTTTGATTGACCAATTATTGTGACCACCCAATGTTTCTGCCAACTCTTTTAACCCAATCAATTTGTTCTATTCGGTTTTCAAATCCCTGAAACAATAACACAATATAATATATTATTGTCACATGATGTTTCATATGATCACATGTTTGAAAGCTAAGCTTACCAAAGTTGTACTGAAATGCTCGGTTGTGTCAATGAATGGGTTAGCGTCATTGGGGATGGCCTCCTCGAGGTTGGGGATCTCCTCTTCCATATGGTCGATGGCCTTCTCGTATTCAAACAAAGAAATTATTGTTATATATGTGTCACTTTTAGCCTGCTGGTAACCGTTGGAGCGTTCTGGCAGTTTTTCATTTTTGTCGGTTTTCGATCGGAACCGCTAATTTTTGGACTGTTAGCTATCGTCCTGAGTTAGAGAACTCCGATTGGAAATCTAACTGCATATTTGGTGTCCTGGTGCCATTTTAGGCCTCTCACGAAAATTTCATCGATTTCCGGTAACGTTTCCAAAATTTCACAGTTCCGGGGCGTATCCGGGTATTTTAAGTGATTTGTCTATATAAATGAAATCTAATATTTCATTAGGCACTATTCATCATCCCTACCAAAGCTTTCTCTCTCTCCCCTCTCTCCTTTTCTCCCATTTGAGCCCCTTAGATCCCTCAAACCCAAAAACCTAAAGCATAAGAAGTGTAGATCGGGTCCCGATCTACACCCCGGTGCTTTCAAATCAGGATTCCGGCGAGTTTTGCCTCTTCTCCCCCCTCCTTTCTCCTCTGTTTTGGGCCATTTCAAAGGCCAAGAGAGATCCGGGCGTTGGAAGCCTTTTGGGAGAGGTTTCGGTGCGCGGAGAGCAACCGGACTTCCCTTCCTCCCCCTGGTAAGCCTCTTTTTTCTCTCTTTTCTTGTATAGATGTATGTTAGGAGGTGGGTATGAGGTTGGGAGGCGGTCGGCGGCGGTGGGTGGTCGTCGGAGGGCTGTGGGTGGTGGTCGGAGGCCTTGGGGTGGCCGGTGGTGGGTGGTAGAGGAGCTCGGGTAGGGAGGCTTCCAGTCCCGCGCAGCAGGCAGCACAGGCAGCGCTCAGGCAGGCGCAGCAGGCGAGCAGCGGCAGGGCGCGCACGCGCGTGCGCGCAGACGTGCGCGCAGGCGTGTGCTCGGATTGGGTGCTGGGCGTACGGGGCGCGCAGGGTAGGCTGGCAGGGCTAGTTCGGGTAGGATGGCTGGGCTGTGCGCGCTGGCAGGCCGGGCTGGCAGGCTGGGCGCGCAGGCGAGCAGGGCAGGAGGCGCTCGGGCATCAGGCGGGCAGTGCCCAGGCGTGCAGGCGAGCGGTGCTCGGGCCACTCGGCGATGCGCGCGGGCAGCAGCGCGGGCAGGCTGGCAGGCGCGCTGGGCGCGTGCTGCCAGGCGCGCTGGGCGCGTGTTGCGCGGGCGTGCGCGTGGACGCTGGGTGAGGGTCCCGGGTGCTGGGCGCTGAGCGTCGGGTGCTGGGTCACGGATACCGGGTGCTGGGCGAGGGTGCTGAGCGCTGGGCGCTTGGGCGCTGGGCACTGCAGAGGAGCATGCGCGCGGGGCGCTGGGCAGAGGCAGGCGTGCGCGCGGGTAGAGGCTGGTGGTGCGCGCGGAGTGCGCGCGGGACGGAGCTGGTGGTGCGGGCGGGGTGCGCGCGGGGCGAGGCGCTGGGCGCGCGGGGCGTGCGGTGTGCTCGCGTGGTGCGCGCAGGGCGTGCGGGGTGCGCGCGGGCTGCTGCGGCGGGGCGCAGTGGGCGCGCGGCGCACCGGGTGGCTCGGCTGCGGGTCCAGGCGTGCGGGCAGGGGTCCGGCGGTGCGCCTGGGTGCGCGGGCTGAGGCGCGGCGGCGCGTCCGGGGGCGGATGGCCGTGCGGGTGGTTGCCGTGGGTTCGGGAGTGTGTCGGGGTGCTCGGGCTAGCGTGCGTACGGATCGTATGTACGTTTGCCCGAGTGTTGGGTATTGTTTTGTGTATTTTGGTATATTTTGTGGTATTTGTGGGTTTTACTCACCGTATAAATGCCAGTCTTGCAGATCTTGACGGACGGTCGCGCGACGATCCGATTTCTGGTGAGTGGGACAATCCAACCCAGTAGAGAGGCGTTATACGCATTTGGGCGTATACCGATCTCTCCTGGGGCACCATGGATTTATGTTAACCTGTTGTAAAGTGTATTTCATGCGAGCATGATTTTAAAATGTAGAATGCATGCTACCCTAGACTTTGCATGTTAGGGACTTGCACCCTTAGGATATGTGTATGAGCCATGCATCATGTCCCCCCCCCCCTGTTCTCATGCTAGGAAGCCTTGGCCTATGCATGTGTCCCACTAGTTTATTTATTAAGTTAAATGCTAGTATATGTTTAATTACATGCCTTAGGTAATATTATAGGGAGGGGCCTTGCGAGGTCAACATTGAGACCCGGGTTAGGGTACTCCGTGTTCCTTGTTTGGTTGTCGGGATGTCCTGTATCGGGACCTCATGCTGCCCTCCCAAGGTTCTTGTCCCAATAATATTATATCTCTAGTTGATAATTAATGGTTTACCCTTGTGCGATTATTAGCATCTTAGTGAATATTATAGGGGAGGGGCCTCGCGAGGACAGCGGTGAGACCCGGGCTAGGGTACACCGTGTTCCTTGTTTGGTTGTCGGGGTGTCCTATATCGGGAACTCACGCTGCCCTCCCAAGTTCCTTTCCCCCAATGATATTACAACCTTGCTATTATTGTATATGTTCCCCGCATCTTGGTTATGCGCCCTGGAGGAATTCGGAAGAATTCATGACATTAGAGTCGTTGAGATGTGTAGTTGAAGGATCCGAGTGGATCATATGCGTATGGATGGGCTGTTCTGTCCCCTTCGTTGGATCCGGTAGAGGCTGCCCCAGCGTTAGAAAGGCCGTCCCTTCCAAGGGTTCCCATCAGTAGGCGCCTCCCGATATTTGTGACGGACTGTGCTGAAGTTGTGGGTGATAGCCAAGCGGCCTACGGAGTGGAGGAGAGACTATCGGTGGACCAAGTGTGACCAACAGCCTAGTCAGTCCCAAAATCCTATGTCACCCATTGAAGGGTGAGGGTGAGGGTGTAGTGGGTTGGCGATGAGCGACCCACTGGTGTTGTCATTGGATGAATATCAGTCCCAAAATCCTATGTCACCCATTGAAGGGTGAGGGTGAGGGTGTAGTGGGTTGGCGATTGAGCGACCCACTGGTTTGAGTATTTGTTACCATTTTGTGGTTGTTAATAAGAGATTGTGGATTATTAAGATCTGAATTGTGGTCGATATTGTCTGTGATGCATGGGTTGTGCTGTTCACTGAGCGTGTGGCTCACCCCTCGCATATGTTTTTCCCCAGTTGCCACTGAGCCTAAGCTGGAGCAGGAGCAGCAGTTGGAGCTTTCCGATGGATTCCTTCAGTAGCGGAGCAGCGCTACGTTCCGCGAGTGCCAGAGGCTATCAGCATCCCTTCTTGACTGTATGTATTTTATTTCCGTGCTTGGCACGCGTTTGTATATATTCAGTTGTATTTGTGTATATTGGGTCTCACAGGACAGATGATTGAGTATCGAGTCTGTAGTATGTTTATTTACAGATTCAGTCTTTTGCTTCCGCATTTGGTGTATATATCATGTCAGCCCCTTTATTGTCTGTGTGTCATTCTGGTTGTTTGTGTATGATATATTATTGACCTCTTGTGTAGATTCTGATATTATATATACATTTGCCGCGTCCCGGGGACGGCCACCCTGGGGCGTGACAATTATAGACTCCTGCACTTACAATATATATATGCCACTAATAAGTATATTTTTTTCATTCAAAACTACAGATTATGATGCAGAAAGACCAACCCTGCTATCCATACTATAAACACTTTTGCTGTCCTCGAAAACTCCGCTTTTAATGAAATCGGGCCGTCTCAATACCTATAAAAATAATGGTTATAACCTAAATTAATCTAAACTACATAAGTTGACAATGGTCTAAAACAACTACCATTATTACCAACACTACGAATGACTCCAACACCATCACCAATACCTCAACCACCACCACCAACACTCATACCATGACCACCATCCACCCAAGCATCTATCATCACTTCCAATGCATCTCCAACAATCAAAACACAACACAACCATTGTAAAATCATTCACAGCCAACATCACCTAAATGAACCTTAAGAACCTACATCCATGCCCATCACCACCACCAAGATAACATTCTCACCATCCAAACCACCTCTTACATCATCACAAACACAAATGAAATCATCTTTATCACCATCACCACTACCACAACACCACAACGACAAACCCTAAACATTCCACCACCACCACTTTTGAAACCACAAACACAATAACATCTACCAATGCAACCACATCTCCCATGAGAAACACAAAATTTTAGAAAAAAATGAAGATTGGATCTTCACCTGAGTCATTTGGTTATCCAACTAGGACATCAATTGTCCTCGCAGAGGGTCCACGAGAAGTGGTTGTAATGTTGCCGGAAAGGTCGCCGGAGTGTGTATCAGTGCCACCAGATTTCTATCGGGTGGTCGAGGAGGTATGTTGTGGTCGATGAAGGGCACAGGAGAGAAACAATGTGGGGAGATCGTGTGTGTTTTTTTTTTAATGCAGGTGGTGAGGATGGCCTTTATAAGTTTTTGGGCTAGTGGGGAGGGGAGGCTGGTAGGGTTAATGGATTTCAAAACCAAACAGATTATGTGTGTTTTATTTTTTTTGGTTGGGGGGGGGGGATAGCAAAGTGCATGGTGGGGATAGAGCTGCCCAAAAGAGAGTGAAAACTCACTTATTAGCTTTGGGGAGGGGGGGTGAGAACAAGAGAAGGGGAGGGGGTGAGGTTAAGGCTAACCCGTACCACAGCCAACCACACAAATATGCTTTATTGGGATTCACGAAGTGAAGCATCACATCACTCAAAAATATCTCACTTACCAAAACCAAGCTACAACCAACCCAGATACCATTTGGAATACATAACTTTTAAAATGATGTTAGAACACGAACGAAAATTTACAAGTAGGCCAAAACAGATACCAAGATTACAGATATACAGTTCAATTTTTAAACGGAGCACTCAAACTCTTAAAATAATTAAATAAAAATGGTATTTTACCGCTCAAAAGTGACACAAACATAACAAGTGCCCATCGGCCAAGTAGCCGTTGTAATGGCTTTCCTCTTTAATGCTTGTAGTGGGCGAGTTTTGTGAAAACCGCCTTGTTTTATTGCTATTAGGCGTGCCCATAATTGACAACTTGACAATAATCGACTTAGGGAACTTTTGACTGTTTCAAAGGTATTGCTCTTGGTCTTTGACTAGTCGAGATTCAGGGTTTTGTTCGGAATGCAATATGGCATTCTCCCTGGAGGTGTAAATCTATCCCGACCAGACCTGAGTCACCTCGTAGGGAGACCAGTCTGGTCGTGCTTCACCTATTCGGGAGTGCCTAGTTGATACTCGCCTGCTCTGTTCTCGTCGAATCGGGCTATTGGTTATCGGACGCGATGGTTCACACCCATTTAACCCTTGTCAGCTACCCTTTGCGAGGATGTGAGTTTTTCCCTCTACAATCGGTATGCACTTTGTTAAATATTTTAAAGAATGCATTCTTTGCGTATACAAATTTTATTATTGTTAAAAATATATATTTTTGTGATAGAAAATTATAAAACTTAAAAAATCAGGAATGTACTAC
The DNA here is from genome assembly GCA_030737835.1 of Acorus gramineus. Lineage (NCBI taxonomy): Eukaryota > Viridiplantae > Streptophyta > Magnoliopsida > Acorales > Acoraceae > Acorus > Acorus gramineus. Next base: position 25,829,473 of record CM060847.1, read on the forward strand.
CATTTTATTCTAATAAAAAAAATTTGAGTCTGATTTGGTGGAGCACGTGTGGACTATGAAATTTCATCTAGAAAGCAATATTCTTTTCTTTTTTTTTTCCTTCCCACAACAATTGAAAGGAACACTATTCGATTCTACTTCCACATCCACCACTATAAAAAAAACAGAAAAAACAGACTTATTCGATTGAATTGTCTGAGTTACCAATGCTCAGATTCTTTTCTCTCTCTCCAATTTCCTTGCATTTCATTGATTTCTCTTGAAAGAACAAAATTCAATCTTTAGTAGTAGAGTCTGATTACTTTTTTACCCATTTTGTTTTGATTTCAGGTTGATGTGGCTGTTAAAGCGCCCGGGTCACTTGATCCGGACCAGCCCCAGCCAGAGAAACAGAGTGAGTTTTCGTGTTATACACTGGTGGGACACTTTTCAGCTCTTTGTTATGGATGTCATGTGCTCATATCACTCATGGATTCATGCATTTATTGTAAAGCGTAATTTGACGAGAATTGATATACTCAATCCGTTTTACATCAACGTCTGTAACCTAGAAGCGATCCTTCAACCGGCCTATTTATACATTGCAATAGGGAAGTATACACTGCGTTATCCAAGTATATATTGTGATATCGCAGTTTATGAAAATTATATTTTTTTTTTGTAGTTTGTTCAGTGAAAAAATACGCTAGACGATTCTAATAAAATGTATTTCAATAGGCGATTGTATATTTTTTTTGAAAATAAAAACTGGTGTGAATTGCGTACAGGATGCATGCATGGCCGGAGAGATCATTTTCCTAGGTCTATAACAACTACCCACTTCATAGTGAAGCAAAAGGAAAAAGAATACTAATGTTCTCAAAATCACAGGATTTGGATGCAAATGGCGCAGCCAATCTGTATGGATGCTATGTGCCGATGGACGAGGAAGAGCTTCATCATTGGCTGCAGAGAGATACTCCGGTAACCACATCGGACAACCTTAATGGCGCTCTGATGACTGAGGTAAATTCACATCCTCAATTTTTAAACATGGTCTGATAATTCATTGAATAGACTGGATTGATGACATGGAAGGCCTAAAATGAATCAGTGAGTACAACTAGTCTATATATACACAATACACCCAATTTATCCAAGCATCGTACTGTTAAAAAAAAGAAATCAATTGCTTAATCATACAATTTCTAGTGAAAAAAAAAGCAGGCACCAAAATATTTTTAAGCAGATGAGTGTTCTGTTTATAACAATCAGAATTTCTATATATGATTTCTTCTCTCTTAACTCAATTTGATTAATTAGATCTTAAGAGTAGAATTTGATCACTTGTATATTCCATTGTTTTTTTCTCTTTCTTGGTTTCAGGTTGTAATGAATAATAATGCATCTGATTCGCTCGGATCAGTCCAATCTGAACCCATGCCATGCAACCAGAAACCGTTTCCAATTCTGGTCTCTCGGGAGTATCTGCAAAGAAGAGTGAGTTTATGTCATCCTAATGGTCTCTTTAATTGTGTTTTCTAATTACTGCATCATCTCATCCTAGTAAACATTGTTGAGTTCATTAGTTACATGTGTGGCTCATAATTCTCAAGTTAGAACCACAAATACCAAGAATGTGAAAATGGAAGTTTTTTTTTAATATCAACAGCAAACAAGAGGATATCATGGACATCCAGTAAATGGAGAACCTCTATCGCTGTTTCTTAATGAATTATGTATTAGATATCTCATATGATAGGATTGCTAAAACAAAGACTCGTACGGTTTTCAAATCATAGGAAATGAAGGCGAATTGCAAAGACAAGTTGAACAATGACCACATATCAATAGACATGGATCCTCTGATTCGTCGGACGCAGAGAGAGAGACCATAACCACATCAAGAAACAATCTTAACAGGGCTCTGGAAGCAGAGGTGCGAAAATTCTGGATTTATTCTATTCTTTTAAATGCAATCATATTGTTTTGTGGGATAGTCTTCTCAATAAAGCTTCAACAAGTCCCTTAATGTCCTATACTATGGTAAACACTCTCAAATACACATTCCATTGATTCAATGCACCCCAACAAGGGTGCTAATTACTTTCCTTAAGCCATGAATTATTCAGGATCTAATCTCTTGCAAAATGGCCTTAGGTGTACTACATGTAAGTCTGTCAGGGGTTTGGGCTTGCAAAGGTGTCTGAGCATTTGTACAGTTTAAAAGTGTATTCTAATGCTAACTGATTCCTTGCCCTTTCGCAAACTGTGCAAGCACGAGGGTTGGTCATTCAAATTAAATGATGATTCTGCAGATTTCGAAGATGTTTCAAGAGCATATCAGATCAGTTGGAATCAATAGAATGACAATTCTCTAGAGCTTACCTCCATTCGAATGACCAATTATAACTGTTGGAACAGCCACAAAAAATCTTGTCTTTTGGTTATAACTGCTAGGAATATAATAGTAGTTCTATGGTTGTGACCTACAAGGGAGATATGAATCAGTCCTCAATAAGCCCAACCACTTGAATCTTTTGTGTCTTGCGTGATTTCCCTTTGTTTCTTTGTGAGATCCAATTATAGAAACTAAAGGAAAGGGTTGCAAACAACATGATCATTATAAAATATAATACACGTGTGCGACTATGACAAATACTGTTTCCATTTAATGTGCTGTTGAGTTACAAAGAGACATTTTGTGAATTCTCACTACTTTTTTTTATCATTGTCATTGTGGAAAGGGTAATAACTCAACTGCAGTGCAACAGGAGGATTCTCGACAATCTGAGAATGATAAAGAAGTTGTAGAGTCTGGGTGGAGGATCTATTTAGCGATCTTTCCTCTATCTTTGGGTATGATTGTTACTCTACTTTCTACCCAAGGCCAACCACCCAAGACATGCATTCTCTTGTTATTTTTGTCAGCTATATCCAACACATTCTTGTTAGTGGTTTTGAGCATCAAAGGTTCTGCTTTACTAGTCAAAATTTTCAAGGGCACCACTCTTGTCATGGTGGTGACCGCCGTTGGCTTATTGGCTCATGATCTACTACTGGAGCCCTCTACACAGTGACATTTGTCATCCTTGTGGTTATTATGTGAATTTTAGTTCCGATGACTCTGATATGCATTGGGACGCTGCATGAGAGTTCTCAACAGTCTGAAACAGATAAAGAGGCCATTGAATCTGGGTGGAAGATCTGCTTGATGAATTTTGTTGGATCATCGGGGTTGATACTTGCCATATATCATATGCAAGATCACCCCACCAAGGCATGCATTGCCTTGATAATTGTCGCATTCATCTTCAGCACAAATGGGTTAGCACTCCTATGTATCAGAGAACAAGTTCAAACCACCCATACACGAGGTTTCATTCTTCTGGTCAATCTTTATGTATTCACTTCTAGTGTCTTGTTGGTGATCGCAGTCGGGTTCTTGGTCTACTCGCTGCTACCAGTGTTCAAGTTCATAGTGTTGGTAGTCCTTGCTATGGTAACTATAGTTATTTCATCCCTATTGGGGTTTATATTTATCAGAAGGAATGATGGGGACTATCTACAGGCAGGTGGTGAAGTTGTTCAATCAGGTTGGAGCATCTCTTTAATGGTCCCTATTGTGTCTTTGGGTGGGATCATTGGCATGTTTAACATGCAAAACCACGCTCCGGCAGCATGTTTCTTCTCGTTGGTCGTCGCATTCATCTCTAGTACCAGCTTATCAACACTTCTGATGATCAGAGGACAAGCACAAAATTATAATGTGCGACGCTTTCTTTTGATGGTCAATTCTGCCAAATTTATCTCTGTTGTCTCAATGTTGGCCCCCCTTGTCTACTCGCGGTTGATGCCCTATAAAAATATGTTCGGACTACTGGTTCAACATGAAATCCTTATTTGATGTGTATAGCAGGCAGAGTATGACCATGTTAAAGCGGTCTTTTGTATAGCTTCTATATGTTGATGTTCCAATGTGAAGTTGGTTTTATAGATATAAAATGACATGTTTCAGAATGGAGATAACACAATATTTGCTATTAGCTTTGTTTGTGTCCTGTTTACAGCCCTTGAAGGCACAAACAATATGAAGGAAAGCTGGATCCAGCTTAAATATTGCCCTAAATTAAACAACTGTGATCACCTAGTATAAACACACAATTTTTTGGGGTTAGAGACTAGAGAAGCTATCAGCAGTAAAATAGTCGGTACCTACTGCGCTCCATTGCAATAGTGAGTTGACATCTTGGAGATTGGGCTTTTGTTAATCGGGTTGTGGGCCGTGGACATGTAGTATTTAGTTATTGGGCTCAAAAAATGACTACAGCACTTATCATGTTTGAAATTGAATGATTGTGGCAAATTTGATAGAAATAGTTTTGCGGCTGCTAGGGAAAATCAAAATTACTTGAGGATAATGATATGAAAGATGAATTATCATTTAATAGTGTGACTTCACCATTAGATCACAAGTTTGATCATGCTTTCTTGTCACAACAGTGTCATATGTTTTATCCGGGGAGCATATAGTGAACGTGGCCCATTCATGGAAGGGGGAGTCTCAGTGACATGGTGGACAATGAGGCTACCGTGGGACTAGCCAGGCACATTGCCCATTCAGCATAGAAGCAAGGGAGGAGCCACAGCCTCAGGTTCACCCATGTTGAATTGCCTTATATCATTTAAAATTTTCTCACTAAAGTGTACCACGCCAAGTGGAATAGGCTGGACTCGGTGACTTGTATTTATGGTCACTATGGAAAGATGAACCCGAAATGATTGTACATCTCTACTGATGCAGAGTGACCAAGGAGCTTTGGGGGCGACGAATCCACGGAGCTCGACCCAACATCCTTTGACACCGAATTGATGTGGAGAGCAGGTCAGAAGCACAAACAGGACAGAGACAGGAGCAAAGTGGCCAAGATCTCACGATCCATCATCCTTACCAAAGCTTGGGGTATATGAAAAACAATGAACAAATTGATATTCGAAGATACAAGAGTGTACATCGAGAACATGTTCGATATTTTTCAAGGGCCGAGAACGATACATTGCCGGGGCACAAGGGGTGATGTTCCGAGGTGGAAATATACTCATTTAGGAGTAGAACGGGATAGCCTCATGGTCCCAGGTGGATACCTCTTCTACGTGGCTACCCACGTGGGTTCATCTCGTGCTTCTGGGTGGTTTTACTTCTTGTTATTTCTTGTTCTTTAGATTTTCCAATTCAAAAATGAAATAGCCGTAGGAATCTTTTTTTTTATAATATAAAACAATTTTTATTTGTCTTAGATAATTAATTCAAAAACATAATTCTTACAAAGAAATTAGAAATGCACTTAATCTATTTTATAGTCTCATATGAAATTAGAAATGGTCCCCTAACAATATGTGATATTGTACAATATGAAAATTATTAATTTTTTATCTTTTCAAAGAAAAAATAAATCAGTGTATCCTAAAATACACATCACTTTGTATAACAATACATACTTCAATAAATAAGTATATAATTAATTAAAAAAAAAAAAGGTGAGAACCGTGGACGAGACCGCACACAATGCTGAGTATAATCAGGGCCGATCCTGAGCATAGGCGATCAAGGCAGTTGCCTAGAGCCCCCATTTTTCAAGGCCCTAAAATCTAAAAAATGTTATTCATCCCTATTTTATTAGAATTTTATTTTATTTTGTACTTAATTTTTTTTGTTTTAAATGTTTTTCATATTTTATAGTTGTTCCTTATTTATTGGGATTTATTTATTTGTTGTTTGATTTACATATAAGAAATTCAGTTCACACTTTTTTTAAGATTATTTATTTCAGTTTGTTTGTCAATTTTTTTTCATTTGATTTTATCTTCTTTTTTAATTTCTTTTTTTTTTATCCCTACTTAATTGGGATTTTGTGTTTTCATTTGTTATTTTTGAATTATTTTGTTTAATTTTAAAAAATTCATCTGTATATTATGTTAATTTTGTTTGTTCTATTTTACTAGGTTTAGTTTACTTTAAAAAATATACATTAAACTTTTAAAAATATAATTTTTTTATAATAATAAAAATTAGAAAGAAAAAAAAAGTAAATTTAGGGGGCTTTTTTACAAATATGTCTAAGGGCACAATTTCATTTTGTCTGTGGGCCTGAGTATAATCATTTTTCATTCTTGTGTACATGGATAATGATCTTATATACACATTGAAATTTAACATACATACAAGGATCTAAAACATGTACCAATTTACATGAAAACTGTGGCAAACCGTAATTTTTCATCAAGGCCTCCGATGAGGAAGTAGAAAGTAGAGGTAAAAGGTTCCAATAGTAGTCATTGCAACCAAAGCCCACAGAATCGAAGACATCTCCATAGGCAACATCGCCGTGACCTTCCAACAGAAACCCACATTCAGAAGGGCCGCCAGACACCAGATCCAGATCTTGTGCCTCTCCTTCTCATTGGATCCTTCGGGAGCACTTTCATGAGCGCGGATGCTCCGAAACAGGAGGGAGAGGGTCGCGTTTGCGGCGACGATGAAACAGACGGTTGGGATGTCATCGCGGGAGCGATAGACGGCCACGATGGAGTTGAAGGCCAGGAAGGCTGCGCCGAGGGACGACATCCATACATCTCATCCTATTTTGGTTTTGGCTCTGGGAATTTGCTGCAGTCGTTTTATATAGGATCATTGTGTACGGGATGGGCTAGATCCAACAGGCTGTGGACAACGTTTTGTCTGTGACAGTTGAATTTTATAATTTTGAGATATATAAATTAATTGAATCTTAAAAAAAAAAGTTTTAGAATTTAATTGTATTATAAGTTTAGTTTTAAATCTTACCAAATATCTCAATCACAACAAAATGAAAAGATCAGACGGTCATAAACAAACTGAACAATCAAATTGTCCAACGTCTATTCGATCTAACCGGATCCCATTGTATATAGTTTTCTTTTCTTTAATTAGTTACACTATGTCCTTCTTACAATTTTATATTTATTGTTAGAAATCTAATATAACATATGATAAGATATATATCTCGTTAAGTTTTTTTTACATTCACCAACTAGTCGCATAGCCAGACTTTTTACTCAATGGGGGATGGGAAACAAGAAAAAAATTCATCATATAACAAACAAATTATAAAATGTATTTTAACTCTAACAAAAATATAATATTTTTCAAGAAAAACTTGAAATTAAAAAAATGTATTGTTAGAATTAGGAATCGAAGATGATGAATCAAAAGATAATTAGGGTTTATACCCAATATTTATAGTAAAGAAAAGGAAAAGACTAAACTACCCCTAATATATTTAACATATATAAATATAAAATTTTAGTAATTAATCAAGCCTAAACATTAACATGTTAGACACTTACACTAACATGTCCCATTAGAGGAAAAAAATGGCATTAAAATTCACCTTATATTTCTTAGTCTACGTTTGGAAACGTGTTGGAAAATTATGATGTTGAATAAAATAGCTTAAATAAACTTGATTCAGAGAAAGTTCACTTTTTGTGCTTAAAAAAGAACATATTTTTTATATTAAAAGCTTTAAATAACTTTTTAATTGGGTTTATTTTTTTGGAAGACATTTGAAAACATATTTATGTTTTTCGCTTATGTTAGATTATATGTGTTATGTCATTACATACGTTATGTATTACACATGTAACTCCTATGTACTTATATATATAAAAGGTTTAAATCTTAAGAGAAATACAAGGATTCCATTATTCCATTCTCTGATTGTAACATGGTATCAGAACCACCATCTCAAAAACCATAATTTTTTTTTTTTGGAATCCTTCATCGCCGCCGTCGTCGTCGCCATCCTCCGTCGTCGTCGTCGCCGTCGCCGTCGTGCCTCCGCCGCTGCGCCCGCCGCCCCTGCCGCAGACGCGCGCCGCCCTGTCGCTGCTCGCGTAGCCCTGCCCTACCATGCCCAGCAGCCTTGCCCTGTCGTGCCCAGCCCTGCCGCGCGCCTTCCCCTGCCGCTCTGCCCTGCCCTGCCCTGCCGGGTGCCATGCCGCGCCCTGTTGACCCTGCCTGGATTTCATGGGATCTGCCGCGTCCGGGCATTGCTCCACTGATTCTGCCCGAATCTCCCAGGATCTGCTGGGACAGCTCATGCAAGCCTATCAGTCCCGAGCGTCTCGAATCGTCTCGCGTGCCAGGCCCAGCGTCTGTCCACCCATGAGCCGAGCAGCCCAGTACTCATCCGGGCACCCCTCCGCGCCCAACCCAATGTCCGTCCGTGCCCGACCCAGCATCCATCCGCACCCGGCCCAGTACCTATCAGCGCCCGGGTCCGCCCGTCTGACTCGGACCTGTCCAGCCCAGCACCCGACCCGACCCGACCCGATCCAGCCCGGCACCCGACCCGGGTCCACTCTCAGGTCATCTCCGGTCGCCCTCCGCCGCCACCAATGCCTCCTCGAGACTTTGAAACACTGAATCGGTCATAACTTTCTCTTCAGAAGTCCAATTAAGGTGATTTAGGAGTCCAGTTTGCTCGATTTTTCGTGCTCCACGTCCTCGTTTGGTTCTAATCTTCATCCGAGTGGTTCTACACAATTTCAGAAACTGACAGCAACCCTACTCTTTCGCCACCGGCTTCGAAGGTGTCTCGTCAGTCTACTTCGTCATTTATCTATGAGGGCATTTTGGGAGCCGCTCCTGCTATGAAAAGACGATGACCTTCTAAGCAGCGTTATCAACCGAAAGGCTGAGGACATCATCTTCCTCCTGTTGCCGCTACGACTGCTACTTCGATTGCCTCCATTCAGCCACACCCTCGACCATCTGATTCTATAGCAGTCTCTCTCTGGTTCTTGTTCTCCCTTTGCCTTGTCTTCTACTACGGGTACTCCTGCTTATTGGATATTTGATTCGGGTGCCTCACATCACATGACGCCTGATAGTTCTGTCCTCATTGCATGCTCACCTGCACCCTCACACCTACCTTCGATTCATACTGCTAATGGCTCTCCTTTAGTCATCATGCAGTGTGGATCGATCACCACCACATCTCATCCCACTGGCCGCCTTTCATTACCCTTTGTTTTGCATGTTCCTGAGCTTTGCATGAATCTTGTGTCTATTAGTCGATTGTGTGATTCTGGATTCACCGTTACCTTTACCTCTTCTGGGTGTTTTGTGCAGGATCCACGTTCAGGGCAGAGGATTGGTGTTGGTCGTCGGATTGGCGGACTATATTATGTAAAATATCTCCATCTTCCTATACCCGATCCTTCAGTTTTCTGTGGCACTGTCACCTCTGATACTAATTTGTGGCATAAAAGGTTAGGTCATGTTTTTGAGTCTCGACTTAAAGACCTTATGCAATATGGGATTTAGGTGGTGTTTCATTTTCTCCTCTTTCTGTTAGTGAGGGTTGTAAATTGACCAAACCTGTTGCTACTCCATTCCATTCTAGTAGTCATCAGTCCTCTAGTCCATTTGAGCTTGTTCATTCTGATATTTGGGTCCTTCTCATATCATGTCAAAGAGTGGTTTTTCGTATTATATCAGTTTTATTAATGACTATTCTCACTTGACCTGGATTTATTTATTGCGTCATCGATCTGAGGTCCCAAAGATATATGAGGTCTTTACCACTATGATTCACACCTAGTTTCAGACTTGTATCAAGGCCTTTAGGTCTGATTGTGCTCGAGAATATACTTCTTCCACGATGTATTCTCTTCTTCAATCTCATGGCACTCTCTTCCAGCAATCATGCATTTATACTCATGAGCAGAATGATGTTGCTGAAAGAAAACATCGTCATATTCTTGAGACTGCTCGTTCCCTCTTACTTTCTTTCTCAGTCCCCAGCACATTCTGGGTTGAGGCTGCTCTTCTATCTGTTCATCTTATCAAATCACTCCCTCTTCTGTCCTCTCTGGCATAACTTCTCATGAGCGCCTTTACTCCTCCAAACCTTATTATAGCATACTTCACACTTTTAGATGTACTTGTTTTGTGCTTCTCCCTCCTCATCAACGCACCAAATTGACCGCCCGGTCAGTCAAGTATGTGTTCTTGGGGATTAGTTTCGAACACAAGGAATATCGCTGCTACTATTCTGTTGGAGATTGTTTTTGGCTCACTCGTCATGTGTCATTTGTCGAGGATGTTCCCTATTTTTCTTCTACACCCACCGCCTCCCCTCCTCATGTGCCTTCTCCTGTTCATGCCTCTCCTATTGAGTCTCTACCTCTTCATGGGCCGTCTATTGTTCTTGAGACCGCTCCTAGTTCTACTCTCTCTGAGCCTCCTCTTGGCACTCGTACTGCTGACTACCCTGGTTCTTCGTCTCCTCTTAACACTCCTGCAGCCAACTCCCATGGTCTTCCTAGTTCTCCTATCGTGTCTCCTCTTGCTCCTCCCGCAGATGACTCCGCTAATACTTCATCTTCCACGATTGACGCACCTTGCTCTGATGTGGATCCTCGTCCCTCGACTCGTTACCCTCAGCGTGAGCGTCATCCACTTGCCTGCTTCAGTTTTGACTCTGGACCACCTGACCAATTTGGCTTTGCATCTGTGAGTACCTATTCTCCACAGTTTCAAGCCTATCTCACCGCTATACATGCCCATCGTGAGCCCCGATCTTATTGAGAGGCATTCGAGTACCCTGAGTAGCAGTAGGCCATGGCTGAGGAGTTTCAGGCTTTGAGCAGACACAGACCTGGGATGTTATTCCTCTTCCGGATGGTGTTACACCTATCAGCTGCAAATGGATCTCCAAGATAAAGCATCGCCCTGATGGATCCATTGAATGACATAAAGCTCGTCTTGTTGCCAGAGGTTTCACACATGAGTATGGTATTGACTATGAGAAGACCTTCGCTCCCGTTGCTCAGATGACTACTGTCCGCATCCTTCTCGTTGTTGCTGCTGTTCGTCGTTGGCCTCTCTTTCAGATGGACGTGAAGAATGCTTTTCTTCATGGTGATTTATCTGAGGTTGTTTATATGCAGCCACCTCCATGTCTCAGCACTCCTCCTCAGCATGTCTGTCGTCTTCGGCGGGCTATATATGATCTCAAACAAGCTCCTCGTGCATGGTTTGAGCATTTTTGCAGTGTTATTTTGGCAGCTGGTTTTGTTGAGAACTTTCAGGACCACTCTATGTTTGTGCAATCTTCATCGCAGGGCCGGGTTATCCTTCTTCTATATGTTGACGACATGATTATCACTGGCAATGACTCTGTAGTATTACTCTGGTCAAGAATCACCTCAGTCGACAGTTTCAGATGAAAGATCTTGGCCCTCTTCGCTACTTCCTTGGTCTCAAGATTGCACAGAGTGATCGTGGGATTCTACTCTCTCAACAGAAATATACGACTGACATTCTCGAGCGCACTGCTCTCTCAGACACTCGCAGTGCAGATACTCCTCTTGAGCTTCATGTGAAGCTTCGTCCTACAGATGGTGAGCTCCTTCCAAACCCAACTCGATACAGATAGATTGTTGGTCAGATTGTATATCTCTGCATCACTAGACCTGACATTGCTCATGCCGTCAGTATTGTTAGTCAGTTTGTCTCGGCTCCTCGATTAGTGCATTATGGTGCCCTTATGCGTATTCTCCGATATTTGCATGGTACTATCAACAAATCGATCTATCTGTCATCCTCTTCGAATCTGGTTCTCAGAGCTTACACTGATGCTGATTGGGCAGGAGATCCAACCACTAGATGCTCCACCACTAGGTTCTGTATATTTCTCAGAGATTCCATCATCTCTTGGCCCAGTAAGAAATAGGAGGTTGTTTCTCTTTCCAGCACCGAGGCTAAGTATTGAGCGATGGCCATTACCACCAAGAAGATTGTTCATCTTAGACGTCTCTTGGTGGATCTAGGAGTTACTATGACTGGTCCTACTCCTCTTTATTGTGATAACCGGTCTGCGATTCAGATTGCCAGCAATCTGGTCTTTCATGAGAGGACCAAACACATTGAGATCGATTGTCACTTCGTCCTTCAGCACTTTCTTGCAGAGACATTATCGCTTCCTCATATTTTCTCTGCTGAGCAACTTGCTGATTTCTTCACGAAGACACATCCAGTTCCTCGATTCCAGTTTCTCATTCGCAAACTCACTTTGTATGATCCACCGTGAGTTTGAGGGGGTAGTTAGATTATATGTGTTATGTCATTACATACGTTGTGTATTACACGTGTGACTTCTATGTACTTGTATATATAAAGGATTTAAACCCTAAGAAGAATACAAGGATTCCATTATTCTATTCTTTTATTATAACAGCCTTTTGAATTAGAAAAAGAAAAATTGCGCTCAAAAGCATTTCTAATTTCTAAACTACCATAATTGAACTACTCCATTCCTCGTATCAACTTTTTAAATCAAGAAACAAATTCAAAATTCTTATGGCATTTGTTGTCTATCAAGATGTAAATTAAATACCAAATTATCATATTTTTCATATCTAAAAAAAATGAAGAAATCAAAATCAATAAGAACAATAAATTCAAGAAGTGAAAAATTACCAACAAAAAAATAAGTGAAATTTTTTTATCCTAAAGTCTAACAGAGACGAGTGACTAGAGATAATTATATTGTGTAATAGTAGAATAATCCCCGAAAGTTTGTGTGGGTGGGCGGGTGCATGGGGGGGTAGTTGGGTTGCTGGGGCACAGTTGGAATGGCAACACGCATTCAAATTTTTATTACAAACATAGGTGACAACTTTGGAATTTTATTATATAGTCATTTTCTGAGTTCAATAGCAATGCATCACCAGGGTCGGTCCTGAACATAGACGACTAAGGTAGTCTCCTAGGGCCCCCATTTTTTAAGGACCTCAAAATCTAAAAAATGTTATTCATTCCTATTTTATTGAGATTTTATTTTATTTTGTACTTAATTTTTTTTTTGTTTTAAATTTTTTTCATATTTTATAGTTGTTCCTTATTTATTGGGATTTATTTATTTGTTATTTGATTTACAGAGAAGAAACTCAGTTCACACTTTTTTTAAGATTATTTATTTCAGTTTGTTTGTCAATTTTTTTCATTTGATTTTATCTTCTTTTTTAATTTCTTTTTTTTATCCCTACTTAATTGGGATTTTGTGTTTTCATTTGTTATTTTTTAATTATTTTGTTTAATTTTTAAAAACTTATCTGTATATTATGTTAATTTTGTTTGTTCTATTTTATTAGGCTTAGTTGTTTAAAAAAATATACATTAAACTTTTAAAAATATAATTTTTTATAATAATAAAAATTAGGAAGAAAAAAAAAAGTGAATTTAGGAGCCCCTTTTACAAACATGCCTAGCCACCTAGGGCCCATTTCATTTTGTCAATCTTAGGGCCGGCCTTGTGCACCATGTGTCCATGATCCATAGCCTGATTAACGAGGGTGATTAAAACAATCTACAAAAAAAATTATATTGTGACCTAAAGGTAGAGATTTAAATTAAAGAATCAATTACTAATGACCCATGACTCATTTAGAAAATCATACAAGTGTCTACTATAGATTGGGGTTAGATTGGGTTGTCCATGATATCAACCCGAACTCATTTCAATTTTTTATTCAACTTAAATTGACAAACTTAGATCTGATTTTTATAACCCAACCTATATAAAAATCAAAATCAGGTTCAAGTCAAGTTCGTGTTCAGGTTATCATAGGGGGGACGGCATTTTGTTGACTTGATAGATAAAGACATAAGTGCGTAGCCGGTCGTTTGAGGGCGACAACGAATGGATTTTAAAGTAGTTTTAGGTGTGACAAGGTATTCAGGTTGGTTGATGATCGTGATTCGTATCATACAAAACTTAACATACAAGGAAACTACACCAAATTTTTTTTTAAAATGAAATTGACATTGCAGTGTTTTAGGTGTGACGAAATTTCGAAGAAGCTTCACTTGTTAGAAAATGTGGAGCTCAAACGTCACCCCTTGCGTCATTTGATAAAGCAGAAACTTGTACTAGAATGGTAAGTGATTCGTATCATATAAAACTTAACATCCAAGGAAACTACACCAAATTTTTTTTTCCAATGAAATTGACATTGCAGTGTTTTAGGTGTGACGAAATTTCGAAGAAGCTTCACTTATTGGAAAATGTAGAGCTCAAACGTCAGCCCTTGCGTGATATACACCTAAGCGGAGGAGCTTTCGTGATCAATCCGTGCTAGTTTTAGCTTCTCCTGGGGGTGGGTCTTTGCCGACGGGACCACATCTAAGGAGCGGTGCATACACATGTTCGAGTTCTAAGTGGGAGGCATTACCTCACTACTTGTGATAATTTTGGTCCCGCGTAGAACGGGATTCTTCCTAACTTTTTGTAATTTCCATTTCTCTAGCGTCTCTCATCTCTTTGCTCTTGTTAACTTGTTGTCAAGCTTCAGACTTATATAACACTCTTGAAGTTATATAATGTCTATCTTTTTCAAAAAGAAAAATGTCAGCCCTTGCGTCATTTGATAAAGACAAAAACTTATACTAAACATGGTAACGCTGTCTATTGAATTTTTTTATTTGAACGGTAGATACTCACTTTAATATATCTGTTAGATTATATGTGTTATCTTATAATGTGTGTAGTATATTACACGTGTAACTCCTAGACATTTGTGTATATATAAAGGGATTAACCCCTAAGTAGAATATAGGGATTCCATTATTTTATTCTCTGTTTCTATCATGGTATCAGAGCCAGAAATTAAAAAAACCCTAGTTTTTTTTTTTTTGGAATCCTTCACCGTCACCGTTGTGCCCCTGCCGTCGCCGTCGTGCCTTTGCCGTCGCCGTCGCCGTCGTGCCCCTGCCGTCGCCGTCGCCGTCGTGCCCCTGCCGTCGCCGTCACCGTCGCCGTCGTGCCCCTACCGCTGCCGTCGCCGCCCCTGCCGCTGCCGGCGCCGCCCTGCCGTTGCTCGCCCAGCCCTGCCGCGACCAGCCCAGCCCAGCCCTTCTGCGCCCTGCCCTGCCCGGTGCCCAGCCCTGCCGCGCCTCCTGCTGCGCCCTGCCATGCCCAGCCCTGCCGCGCGCCCTGCCCGGTGCCCTGTCGCGCCGTGCCCTGCCGCGCCGAGCCCTGCCGCGCAGTGCCCTACCGCGTCGCGCCCTGCCGCGCGGTTGCATCTGCCCGGATTTCCCGGGATCTGTCGCGCTGATCCTGCCCGGATTTCCCGGGATCTGCTGGGACAGCTCTTGCCAGCCTGTCTCAAGCTGTCCGGATCATCTCGCGCGCCAATCCCAGCATCCGACCCGGGCACTCCCAGCATTCGACCCGGGTCCGCGAACCCGGCCCAGCGACCCGGATCCGCGAACCCGGCCCAGCGACCCGGATCCGCGAACCCGGCCCTCTCCTCCGGCCGCCCTCTGCCGCCTCCGGCCGCCTCCGGCCGCCCTCTGCCGCCCTCTGCCGCCTCCGGCCGCCTCCTTGAGACTTCAAATCACTAAATCGGTCATAACTTCCTCTCCGGAAGTCCGATTAAGGTGATCCAGGAGTCCATTTTGCTCGATTTTTCATGCTCTACGTCCTCGTCTGCTTCTGATCCTCATCCGAGTGGTTCTGCACAATGTCAGAAACCAACGGCAACCCTACTCTTCCGACACCGGCGGCTTCGAAGGTATCTCGTCAGTCTACTTCGTCATTTCTCTATGAGGGCATCTTGGGGGCCGCTCCTGCTACAAAAAGACAACGACCTTCTAAGCAGCATTATCAACCGAAAGGCCGAGGACATCATCTTCCTCCTGTTGCCGCTACGACTGCTACTTCGATTGCCTCCATTCAGTCACACTCGGATATGCTTGTCCAGATCAGTCAGCGCCTAGACCACCTGATTCTGCAGCAGTCACTTTCTGGTGCTTCTACTCCCTTTGCCTTGTCTTCTACTATGGGTACTCCTGCTTATTGGATTTTTATTCGGGTGCCTCACATCACATGACTCCTGATAGTTCTATCCTCACTGCATGCTCACCTGCACCCTCACACCTCCCTTCGATTCATACTGCTAATGGCTCTCCTTTAGTCATCACGCAGTGTGGATCGATCACCACCACATCCCACCCTACTGGCCGCCTTTCACTACCATTTGTTTTGCATGCTCCTGAGCTTTGCATGAATCTTGTGTCTATTAGTAGATTGTGTGATTCTGGATTCACCATTACCTTTACCTCTTCTGGGTGTTCTGTGCAGGATCCACGTTCAGGGCAGAGGATTGGTGTTGGTCGTCGGATTGGCGGACTGTATTATGTGGAGTATCTTTATCTTCCTGTACCTGATCCCTCAGTTTTCTGCGGCACTGTCACCTCTGATACTGACTTGTGGCACAAGAGGTTAGGCCATGTTTCTGAATCTCGTCTTAAAGACCTTATTAAGTCTGGTGATTTAGGTCATGTTTCTTTCTCCCCTCTTTCTGTTTGTGAGGGCTGTAAATTAGCCAAACCTGTTGCTACTCCATTCCATTCTAGTAATCATCAGTCCTCTATTCCATTTGAGCTTGTTCATTCTGATATCTGGGGTCCTTCTCATATCACGTCTAAGAGTGGTTTTTCGTATTATATCAGTTTTATTGATGACTATTCTCGCTTTACCTGGATTTATTTATTGCGTCATCGATCTGAGGTCCCAAAGATATATGAGGTCTTTACCACTATGATTCACACCCAGTTTCAGACTCGTATCAAAATCTTTAGGTCTGATTGTGCTCGAGAATATATTTCTTCCACGATGCGTTCTCTTCTTCAATCTCATGGCACTCTCTTTCAGCAATCATGCCCTTATACTCATGAGCAGAATGGTGTTGCTGAAAGAAAACATCGCCATATTCTTGAGACCGCCTGTTCCCTCTTACTTTCTTCTTCAGTCCCCAGCACATACTGGGCTGAGGCTGCTCTTCTATCTGTTCATCTTATCAATATCACTCCCTCTTCTGTCCTCTCCGGTATGACTCCTCATGAGCGCCTTTACTCTTCCAAACCTGATTATAGTAGACTTCGCACTTTTGGATGTACTTGTTTCGTGCTTCTCCCTCCTCATCAACGCACTAAGTTGGCCGCTCGGTCAGTTAAGTGTGTATTCTTGGGGATTAGTTTTGAACACAAGGGATATCGCTGCTACGATCCTATTGGAGATCGTTTTTGGATAGCTCGTCATGTGTCATTTGTCGAAGATGTTCCCTATTTTTCTTCTACACCCCCTGCCTCCTCTCCTCCGGTGTCTTCTCCTGTTCAGGCCTCTCCTATTGAGTCTCTACCTCTTCTCGGGCCGTCTGTTCTTCTTGAGCCGACTCCTAGTTCTGTTCTCCCTGAGTCTCATCTTGGCATTCCCACTGCTGACTCCCCTGGTTCTTCATCTCCTCTTCACACTCCTGCAGCCAACTCCCATGGTCCTCCCTGTTCTCCTCCTATTGTGTCTCCTCTTCCTCCTTCCGCAGATGACTCCGCTGGTACTCCGTCCTCCACGGCTAACACACCTCCATCTGATGTGGATCCTCGTCCCTTGACTCGCTACCCTCAACGTGAACGTCATCCACCTGATCGTTTCAGTTTTGACTCTAGACCACTTGACCGATTTGGCTTTGCATCAGTGAGTACCTATTCTCCAGAATTTCAGGCCTATCTCACCGCTATACATGCCCATCGTGAGCCCCGATCTTATCGAGAGGCAGTTGAGTACCCTGAGTGGCAGCAGGCCATGGCTGAGGAGTTTCAGGCGTTTGAGCAGACACAAACCTGGGATGTTGTTCCCCTTCCGGATGGTGTTACCCCTATCAGCTGCAAGTGGATTTTCAAGATCAAGCATCGTCCTGATGGTTCTATTGAACGACATAAAGCTCGTCTTGTTGCCAGAGGTTTCACTCAGGAGTATGGCATTGACTATGAGGAGACCTTTGCTTCTGTTGCTCAGATGACTACTGTTCGCACCCTTCTCGCTGTTGCTGCTGTTCGTCGCTGGCCTCTCTTTCAGATGGACGTGAAGAATGCTTTTCTTCATGGTGATTTATCTGAGGTTGTTTATATGCAACCACCTCCAGGTCTCAGCACTCCTCCTCAGCATGTTTGTCGTCTTTGGCGGGCTATATACGGACTGAAACAAGCTCCTCGTGCCTGGTTTGAGCGTTTTCGCAGTGTTATTCTGACAGCTGGTTTTGTTGAGAGCCACCAGGATCACTCTATGTTTGTGTGATCCTCATCGCAGGGGCGGATAATCCTTCTTTTGTATGTTGACGACATGATTATAACTGGCGATGACTCCGCTGGTATTACTCGGGTCAAGAATCACCTCAGTCGACAGTTTCAGATGAAAGATCTTGGTACTCTTCGCTACTTCCTTGGTCTCGAGATTGCACAGAGTGATTGTGGGATTCTGCTTTCTCAACAGAAGTATACAGCTGACATTTTAGAGCGTGCTGCCCTCTCCGATATCCGCAGTGCGGATACTCCTCTCGAGCTTAATGTGAAGCTTCGTCCTACGGATGGTGAGCTCCTCTCAGATCCTACTCGATACGGACAGATCGTGGGTCAGCTTGTGTATCTCTGCATCACTAGACCTGACATTGCTCATGCCGTCAGTATTGTTAGTCAGTTTGTCTCGGCTCCTCGATCAGTGCATTATGGTGCTCTTATGCGAATTCTTCGATATTTGCGTGGTACTATCACTAGATCGATCTATCTGTCATCCTCTTCGACTCTGGTTCTCAGGGCTTACACTGATGCTGATTGGGATGGAGACCCGACGACTAGACGCTCTACCACTGGTTTCTGCATATTTCTCAGAGATTCTATCATCTCTTGGCGCAGCAAGAAACAAGAGGTTGTTTCTCTTTCCAGCACTGAGGCTGAATATCGAGCCATGGCTATCACCACCAAGGAGATTGTTCATCTCAGACGTCTCTTGGTGGATCTAGGAGTTACTATGACTGGTCCTACTCCTCTTCACTGTGATAACCGGTCTACTATTCAGATTGCTAGCAATCCAGTCTTTCATGAGAGGACCAAACACATTGAGATCGATTGTCACTTCGTTCGTCAGCACTTTCTTGCAGAGACATTATCGCTTCCGCATATCTCCTCTGCTGAGCAGCTTGCTGATTTCTTTACGAAGTCACATCCAATTCCTCGATTTCAGTTTCTTCTTCGCAAACTCACTTTGTATGATCCACCGTGAGTTTGAGGAGGGCTGTTAGATTATATGTGTTATCTTATAATGTGTGTAGTATATTACACGTGTAACTCCTAGACATTTGTATATATATAAAGGGATTAACCCCTAAGTGGAATACAAGGATTCCATTATTTTATTCTATGTTTCTAACAATATCTAAGCAACAAGAATGCAAAAGAAATAACATAACGAACTACAAGTCTATCAACTTGAAAATTAATTCCCAATACTCCAACACATATATTATTCCCCCAGTTAAAATGAGGTCCTTCACTAACTCCTAAATGTTCTCTCCCATAAGATATTTGGCCGTTAAAAATGACTTAATTACGGCACACCCAAATCAACCACACCAAAAAGGGAGGCCAGCAACTGAGACACTTTGACCTTCACATACCTATCGCCCGCCCTCCTCATCCACTAACCCGCCAACTACATGCCTTCCAAGTCCCTGAAGTCCACATCCAACCCGACGCCTCCTTCAAATGCACCCATACACATCTCACCGAACAACAAGCAGTTAATAAATGGTCCACCGGCTCCTCCTCCTCCCCACAAAGGGCACACAAAACATTCATACCCGAGACCCATCTGGCTAATAATATGGTTATAGTGAAGATCTCCTTTGGTTTAAGAGCATCTCCAACTTTGCTCTAATCACCCTTCAAATGCACTTTCAAATTTAGAGATTTGGATTTTGCTCTCCAAATTTCAAAGCCATTTCCAAAACCCTTTTCACTTTTTATTTTATACACTAATTACTTTAACCTAATGTATATTTAGATCCACTAATCTATTTTTAATAAAAGTGCTATTGTTAGAAATGTCTCATTCGGACCTTCATATTTTAAATATTAAATTATTAAATTAAATTATTTAGAATTAATATTAAATAAACCCTCATATTTTTTATTATTCAAGAATTATATTATTTTATTTAATTAAAAAATTACTAGTTTAAAAATAACTCAAAAACCATTAATCAGTTAAACATTATTGTTTCAACTATTATTGGTTAACTAGATTAAACGTGATATTGTCATGAAATAAATAATATATTATTTATTATTAACTAAATAAAAATTTAAAAGCTTCATGAATTTGAAAAATCTTTGCATAGTTATAAATCTTATAATCTGAATATTTTTTAAACTTTTACTTAACATATAGCATTGTTTAATATATATATATATATAAGTTTTTTAATTAAATTTAATATTTTAACAAATATTTAATCTTAATTTAAGTGAATGTAAGGGCCTGTTTGGTTGACAAGTGAGATTGGGATTATGTGAATCATGGGATTCCAAATCCAGGTGGATTGGGATTAGAAATCCTTTTAACTTGTTTGATATGAAACATGATTTAAAAAACAGAATTGAGATTCTCAATCCCAATCATGTGTTTGGTAATACCTAAATTACAATATAAAAAATATATATTTTCAAAAATATCATTTCTACAAAATCTAACATATGTTAACTCAGATTCAATTTCTACAAAAATTACCTTTTATTTAATAAAATTCTAACAAAAATTTATTTCTTTTCAACGTTATAGCATCGAAATTCATATATTTTTTTTAAAATAAACTTTTCTTCATTGTTATAACATCAACAATCAATATGTTGGCAACACAAGTAAAATAAAATAAATTATTCATAGCCAATGGTAAAAACATTAGAGAAAAATAATTATATAAGTTTAAAAAGGCACATTTAATCATAACAAAATATTTTTTGTAATATTTGGTGAGAGTTAAGATTCAGGGGGGAGTTGGTTACTATTAGGAAAAGGGGGAGTCGGTTATGATAAAAAAAAAAACAGATGTAAAGGCTGGGTAAAAAAATCTTTTTTCAATCCACCTAGTTAGGGATTGGGGGAATACTACTCTCAATCCTCTTAATTAAGGATTCACAATCCCTCTCTTCTAATCACAATCTTCCTTTTAAAAATTATCCAAACAACTTATTGACTTGGATTGAGATTGAGATCCCAATCCCAATCCAGCCACCCAATACTCCTAATGGCCTGTTTGGTTGACAAGTAGGATTGGGATTCTGTGAATCCTGAGATTCTAAATCCAGGTGGATTGGGATTGTGAATCATGTCAACCTGTTTGATAAAAAAACATGATTCAAAAAACATGATTGAGATTCTCAATCTCAATCATGTGTTTGGTAATGCATGGATTACATTACAATATAAAAAATATATATTTCTAAAATTATATATATATATATATATATTTGTGTGTGTGTGTGTATGTATATTTTTAAATATATTTATATTCTTTATTTAAATTTATATTATATTATATTATATTATATTATATATATACATATATTTATATTAAATATATTATGTTATATATATAATATATATATATATATATATATATATATATATATATATATATATATGTATGTATGTATATTTTTTAATATATTTATATTATATATTTAAATATATATTATATTATATTATATTAAATATATATATACATATATTTATATTAAATATGTTATGTTATATATATATATATATATATAACATGTGTTAAGGGAGATGAAGAGCCTGGGTAAAAATGTCTTTTTTCAATCCACCTTGATTAGGATTGAGGGAATACTATCTCTTGAGGGGGATTCCCAATCCCCCTAATCAAGGATTCTCAATCCCACTCTCTCAATTTCAATCCCCCTTTTAAAATTTATCCAAATAACTTATTGGTCTAGATTGGGATTCTCAATCTCAATCCAAGCACCCAATACTCCTATCCAAACATACCCCTAAGTAGAGTCACTTTAATCAAACCGTAGATCGTTTTTACTAGTGGTTTGATTGATTTTCATTGCTTTTTTATACTATCAATTTTTTAGAGTAAATAAAATTAACAGTTATTTACATAACGTAAAAGGTTAAAAAAATCAACTCTGTCACAATTTCTTATTCGGTAATACAGATATTTTTTTGTGTCTTCACGGATGATCACATTACACATGGAACCCATAGCCTCTATTTGGAACAGGAATATGATTTATTCTTAGATATAACGTAAAAGGTTAAAAAAATCAACTCTGTCACAATTTCTTATTCGGTAATACAGATATTTTTTTGTGTCTTCACGGATGATCACATTACACATGGAACCCATAGCCTCCATTTGGAACAGGAATATGATTTATTCTTAGATATACATTTATTCCAACATAAGGGGGTATAAATAATGATAAAATGATTTTGTGTTTGGTTATGTTTTGAATTATTCTAGTTGGTAAACATAGGAATAAATGTTTTGTTGTTTGAGTAAAATGTGAATAAAGTATGGATTTATAAAAGGTGAAAAAATAATGATAGTTGATTTAACAGATGATTTATAAGAAATGATGATAGTTGATTTGACAGTGGGTCCACATATTTTTTGGGTGGAATAACCTAGGATAACTTTAATTCCAGAGATTAGTTGGAATTCATATACCAGTTTATTCTGCATAAGATATCCCAAGTTATATTAGATAAACAAACGGATTAAAACCCTTATTCCAATCAATATCAGGTTATCCAGGAATTTATTTCCGTTCCTAACAGGGTGATAATGTCAATAAAAGACACCATACTTCACACTGATCAAAGAAAAACAAATGGCAACATAGGTGAATTATGCGTTTATCTGCTTTTGCTCAGTAGTATTGATAATATATTTTTTGGAGGTACTTTATTACATTATTTTAACATTATAGCTCTGTTTGGATTGAGAAATTGAATTATGCTGGATAGATAACTATACCAATATAGATAACAATTCTACAGGAATAAGAGACTTTCCGTTTGGTTGTGTTGAGTTGTTTGGTTAATGAAGAATAAAATATAAATAAGGTGTAAAAAGTTGATTTGACATGTGGGCCCTATTGATGTATAAAAGGTGTTGATATGTGATTTGATGTGATGAAATGCGTTTTTTTTTTATTTGTAGGTGAGCACCACTTATCCATGGGAATAGATAAACTAAGTATAGCTTATCCTAAGCCCCTGTTTGGAATGGGAATAAGCCCCCGGATAACCTGGTATTAACTGGAATAGGAGTTTTAACACGTTTGTTTACCTGGTATGACCTAGGATATCTTATACAAAATAAACTGATATAAAGTGATATATGGATTCCAACCAACTCTCGAAATTAAAGTTATCCTAGGTTATTTCACTCAAAGAATATGTGGGTTCACTGTCAAATCAACTGTCATCATATTTTATAAATCGCTTGTCAAATCAACTATCATTATTTTTTTACCTTTTATAAATCTTTATCCATATTTTATTCACATTTTACCCAAACAATAAAACATTTATTCTTACGTTTATTAACGAGAATAATTCAAAACACAACCAAACACAAATCACTTTATCCTTATTTATACTCACTTATGCCAGAATAAATATATGTACAAGAATAAATCATATTCCTGTTCCAAATGGAGGCCAAGAATTATTTAGAATTGTTATACTCTTTTATACTCATTTAAACTGACTCAGTAATATTAAATTATATTATGTAAATAAACAGTCATTTTCTCAATTAATTCTTATACCACCTTTAATCTCGCTTAGTCCGTGACCCAAACTGGGGCACAGTGTTTTAACACCAAAAGAAAAGAAAGTGTTTTACTTCTCGATCAAGGTCCGTTTGGAAACACAGATTGAAAAGTAGCTTTTGGAATAAAGCTGTTTTTTAAGATGATTTTAGACCTTGACTTTTTTAGGATGCTTTTTTTTAAATCAGGAATCAATATTTGATAGGAGTTTAATGTTTGGCAGAGAAAATTGCTTTTCAATTCAAAAAATCGATTCCAACAAAAAAAAGCGTTGTTTCTGAGCTTTTTAAAACACAGATTTCGAGAGAAAAATTAAAAGGAATCCAGCTTCCGATTCTGCAAAAAACTGTCCCGTTTGGCTGCACGCTTTTAGCTTTTCAGCTTTTCAAAAAACAAAAGCGCGCCCCAACGCGCAACCAAACGGGGCCAAGTGTTTGCTTTTCAGCCCAGCTGGTTAATAAATTCTGCTTATGCCGTTCTCACGAGGTGCCTTGGGAAATTTTCAGGAAACTTCATCTGCACCGACCGACTCGTGAGGGCGCAGCTGTTGGATTTGACACGTTTTCTATAGAAGTACAACTTTTCTTCTGTTCGATTTGACACGTTTCACATTAGTATAGTTAAGAAAAAAAATGTTCTTTCGTAAAAAAAAAAAAAAAAAATGTTTTATAAGAATATAAGTTTGACAAATTTTTCTATGATAATCATAGAACACTTACATCATCATCACCATTGAATGTTTGGCTGCAAAAGTTTAAAGTAACTTTTAGCTTTTATAATCACATCAAATCAAATACATCATCATTATTGGATTTTATCTCTAAACTGTATATCAAAATCTGTGTTTTATAAAACAGCCATCATCATTACACCCTCAAATCATCATCAATACATTATCAAAAGGTGTGCATAAAACTGTAAAAGCTAAAAACTGTTTTTCAAACTGTGTTTCCAAACGCTACCTTACAGGAAAAAAACGTGTTACTTGTTTCTCAAGAGTTACAGGGTCTATTTGAAAACATAAATTGAAAATTAGCTTTTAGAATAAATCTGCTTTTTAAGTTGATTTTAGACCTTTATTTTTATTGGGATGTTTTTTTTTAATTCAGAAATCAATATTTGAAAGCAGTTGATATTTGACAGAGAAAGTTATTTTTCAATTTAAAAAATCGATTCCAATAAAAAAAGCGTTGTGTTTTAGCTTTTTAAAACACATATTTCGAAGAAAAAATTAAAAGGAATCTAGCTTTCGATTCTGAATAAAGTTACACCGTTTGACTACAAGATTTTAGCTTTTCAACTTTTCAAAAAATAGAATCGCCCTTAAACATGCAACCAAACGGGACCATAGAAACACAACTTTTTAGTTCTTGGATTTGACAACTTTAACATTAACATGCATAGAAGAATAAAATATGAATATTAAATTTAATTATTTTTACCATCTCAAACAAATACTACACATTTTTTTAATAAAATATATGTTTTTATAAAACTAGAACGATGTCATTTATTAAAAATATAAATATAAATTTAAATATATCTATATTACTATAAAAAGTACGAGTTAGAGGGGAAACATTTTAACCTATTTTATCCCTTGAAATTATTTAAAAATACAATTATATCAATCAACAAATCTTACTCATTTATCCTAGACTAGATTTTCTCTATATGAATATCCATCAGCAAATCTTCTTCACTTATATTATATTAGATATTAAATTTTCTCTAACAAATATATATACAAACGGTTAAATGTATTCGATGATTTGATCTTATCAATTATATTCTCTATCATACATATCCAAATTTTGGTGTGTAAACATTCACGTTGATTAGATTATTACGTGGAAAAATATGAATATAGAATTCTAATATAAATCCCTTAATGTTATGAGATGAGATAAGATGCCACAAGATCTCAATATAAGGTATTCAATCTTAAAAATCAAAACCATAACCTTGAATTTTGATTTATTAACCAACATAGATTGCATTCCCTCTGTCATAATCTCATCCTCTCTAAAAATAAAAATAGATCCTCTGAACCAATTTGATTTTTAATACAACTTCTAAAATTTTATTTATTTATTTATATTAGATGATTGCTTTCATAATATATTTTTTTGATTGCATTAATGTTATATTGCATATTTATTTATTTTCCTTGAATGTTTTGATAATATACTTGATTTGATTGAGTAGCTGTTTGTTTTGTATTGTAGGATTTTTCTGGAACAAAACTTGCAAAGGCGAATCCTTATTTATTAAGCAGAAACAACTTCAGTTCATCAGGTAAAAAATATAAACAAATTTATTTCTATGTTTTATTATTATTATTATTATTATTATTATTATTTATTACTAATATTATTATTATTATTATTATTATTATTATTATTTATTACTAATATTATTATTATTATTATTATTTCAATGAATTTTTTCATTCATTTATTATTAACTCTTCCATTTTCATTCAGCACCATTAATAGCTGGGTATTAGTTATTTTAATTAATTTTTAAATAAGTTCCTTAATTCTTATCATTATTAAAATAAGAACATCAATATTAATTATTCATACTAAATAATATATCCTCAAATTTTATCTTCTTTATGTTTTTAAATATCATAGTTTTGAACTTCATGATTTTTCTATAATGATGAAAATTCATGATCTATTTTATGAATAAAATTAAATTGGATCATTTATGTTAATAATGGTTATGTTTAGATCATGTATATATGATGATCATTATAAATTTATAGTGCTCAAAATTATTGAAAATTATTTTTTAAGTTTATTTTTCTAATTTTTGGATTTAATTTATATGGATATTTTGCATGTGTATAAATCCATGTATGTAAATAATTATAATCCAAAAATATCTATACTTCTATATCTATATCTATATCTATACTACTACAAAACAAATAGGAGTTGGAGGAGAAACACTTTAGTCTATTTTAGCCCTAAAAATTAATTAAAAAGACACTTATATCCATCAACAAATTTAAAAATTATATAGCATGTTTAGATTTATATTCAATCTTATTATCCATTAAAAAATCTTGAAATTAATTAGTTTATTTAGATTTACATTTAATCTTACTATCTTATTGATTTTAAGATTTAGTGTTTTGTGGATGTTTATTAAAGATTTAAATAGTGATTTGGATGAAATAAAAAATAGTTTGTTAGAAATTCAAAATACATATAGATAAAATTAAATCTTGGAAATAAAAAAATTGGTTTTAATTATTTCGAATTTATATATATAATAGATATAATAACCAATTTTTTAGTTTTAGAAGTTCAAAATACATATAGATAAAAGTAGATCTTGAAAAACAAAAAAAAGTAGTTTTAATTATTTTTGAATTTAAATATATAATATATAATAACCAATTTTATATATTTAGAAATTCAAAATACATATAGGTAAAATCAGATCTTGTAAAACGAAAAAATTGGTTTTAATTATTTTCAAATGTATATATATAATAAATATAATAACCAATTTTTTATTTTTAGAAATTCAAAATACATCTATGTCTATACTTAATACTATAAAAAATATGAGTTGAAGGGGAAACATTTAGCTGATTTTACCCCTTAAAATTAAAATACAACTATATCTATGAAATATTCTTATCTATATTTTTTATATCATAGATTTTATCTCATAAAATATGATTTTCTAAACAACTTTTGTATTTTTTAAAATTCAAAATACATATAGATAAAATCAGATCTTGTAAAATAAAAAAATTGGTTTTAATTATTTTCAAATGTATATATATAACAGATATAATAAAAAAAAATTTAGTTTTAGAAATTCAAAATACATATAGATAAAAGTAGATATCCAAAAACAAAAAAAACAGTCTTAATTATTTTTTATTTTTAAAATAATTATTTTTCTCAATTCAAAATTATGTGATTGAGATTAATTTAGTTTTTATATTTTAATACAAAATATAGATAAAAATGAATCATAAGAAATAAAAAAAATCAGATTTTATATATAAATCGGATGAACCATTTCCCCCCGAAAAATAAAAACTATATAAATACCCAACCTCTCATATTCAATTCATTTTTTTAGTTTCTTTGGTCTTTATGTGTTTGGAAGATGATTTTATATTTTATATTTTTTTATGTTTGATTATGTTTTAATAATATTTAAATTCAAATATTTATAGTTTTTGTTGGTTTTCTAGTAATTATTTGTAAGGATGATGAATTTTTGTGGAGGTCGGGGGACCAGTGAGTAGATACCGCGCCTACACCCGGTTGCCGCCTCCACGCTCTCTCTTTTTGTGGACATCTATGTCCTTTTTCTGTTTAATTATTATGTTTTGCTTCTGTATTCTCTCATCCCCATTCAGACCCTATACTAATCTGTTTTAGCAATAAAATCAGTTAGTTGAGTATGTCTACCTTCATTTCAATTTTTTTTTTTTCATATTTAATACTTTTGAATATTTTATTTGGATATTCTAATAATTGATTTAATGAATGTTTTTTTTTTTTTATTTCAGGAGAATTGAATTATACATATAATAGTTCTCTTCTAGAGGTTGATCGAAAGAGTAAGATGTTCTTTTTAAATATTTTTATTATATTATATTTTTAATATCTACGTATTGATTTTCTCATGTGTTTATTTTTTGTAATATTGTATTTATAAAAAATATATATATAACATTCTACATACTTGTTAAAAGTACATAGGAATATACATCTATTACTTTATTTAATAATTATTATTATTTATTTCTTTGAATATGATTTTTTTTATTTTTTATGTTTCATTTTGTTTTAATAATATTTAGATTCAAAGATTATATTTTTTTTTGTTTTCAATAATTATGTTTTGTGTTTTATTAAATGAAAAAACACTATGCAAACTGCAATTTTGATATATAAAAACTAATAAATTTTCATAAATAAGATATTATAAGTTAACTAATTAAAATTAATATTATAAGATATCTTTATTTTACTATAAAAAGTATTAGAGGGGAAACATTTTATCTGATTTTACTCCTTAAAATTAATTAAAAGTACAATTATATCCATCAATAAATCATATTCACATATCTTATATTTTCTCTATATTGTCATTTAAAATTAATTAAAAATAGAACTATATTCATCAATAAATGTTATTCACCTATCCTAAATTTTCTCTAACAAGGTATGAATTTCAAAAAAAAAAAAAAAACATGAGATCTATTATTTATAATATCTACGTAAGTATCCTAAACTTTCTCTAAAAGATATATATTTGAAAGAAAAAAAATTATTAATTTAATATCAGGATAAAACTCCCTAACAAATCCTTCCCTAAAAAAATCCACATCTAACCTAATAAATACCACGAAAATAGACTAATTATCTATTTTAAAAAAAATAATGCTAAATTGAAAGTGATTTTAGGATAAATATTCGAACCCCCAGTCCAATGATTTTAAGATAAAATTCATTTAAATATTATTATATGAATGCCACGTCTACCTAATCACTTCATTTTTTCTTGGTCTTCCTCTCTTTATAAAGCAATTTATATTTGGTTATGTTTCAATAATAATTTGGTTAAAAAAATAATTTTAACATTTTTTTTTGGTGATTGTTTTTAGGGATGATGAATGTGCTTAATTTTTAATATTTTTAAATATTTTTACTAGGAATTTATTAAAATAAAAAAATTCTAATCTTTTGATTAAATATTTTTATATCTCAGGAGATTTGATTAATGCATACCCGAGTTTGAAAAATTTAAGTTATATTTTTATTATCTTTGATTCATTTGGTTTAGATTGAATAATTTATCTTTTGTACCATCTAAACATCTCACTAGCATGTCGTCAAGGCTTGTTTCAATGTAATGGTTCACCTGCTTAAAGGTATATAACATGAAAACATTGAATTCCTAATAGGGATCTTTTTTGAGAATTTCAAGGTTTTGATAGTAGGTTTCCATCGGTGAAATTGTTCTTATTTTTTTTTGCTTAAGACATTTGAAATTTCAAAGAAAGAGTCCTCTTTCAATATAATTTATAATCACTTTTATAAAAAATAAAAATACCCCAAAAATACCTTAATCATATAATTTATAATCACTTTTATAAAAAATAAAAATCACACCTATTCATTTCATTTCATTTTTCTAAGTCTTTGTCTTTTTAGAAAATGACATTAGTTTATATATTTTTTTTTATAATTTTTGGTTTATGTTTGATTATATTTCAATAATAATTAAATTAAAAAATTAATTTTTTCATTTGCTTTTAGATGATTGTTTGTATGGATGACGAGTGTGTTTTGTTTTTAACATTTTTGAATATTTTTAGTATGGATTGCTTAACAATAAAAAAGTTTTGATCCTTTGTTTGATTGAATATTAGGAGAATTGATTAGTGCATACATGAATTTAATACACAGAAAGAGTAAGTAGTTTTTTTTAAAAGTTATTTAAAAACTGTAACTCAAAATCAATAAGACATGGATCTAAAATTTGATATAAAAAATGATAAGTTTGGATCAATAACATATTATAAGATAATTAAGTAAAACTGATATTATAAGCTATTTTATCAAATATGTAACTTATAACTACATATTTAAAATTGGAAAGTTATGGATGAATAGTATGTTATAAGATTGATTTAAATTTAAAAAAAATTAGATATGGATTAATAAAATAATATTAAGATAAATTTTATATTAACATATGGATAAATGAGATATGGATAAATAATATTTAAATAAATAAGAATTTAAATATTAAGAAATGGAGACAATGTAAGATATGGATTAATTGATAAAAATACAAAAAATTAATTTAAAATTGATAATATAAAATAATATATTATATGATAATATCCATATATTAAATTGAAATAGATAAGATTAGCATGTTGAGATAGATAATTTAATTTAGATAGCTAATTTTAATATTATTTGTATTGAATAAGTTTAAATTAAACTTAAAGAGAAAATTATGATTCAAAATAAATAATATATTTTTAGATTTTCATATGGATAAATTAAAATAGATGAAAAAATTTAATTTTAAATTATTAAATTATGGAGAAATAAATTAATTTTTTTAAATGATAATTGATATTATTTAAATTTTCTTAGATGTAGATATTTCAAAATATACATCCATTCGTTAAAATTGGTTTAAATAATTGTACAAAAAAATATATGTATCTTATATCTCTAGTCTAAGTTCCATATACAAAATTATTTCTGTTTCAAATTATATTATTAATTTTATTTTATATTTGAAAAAATTGAAAATTATATGTGAAATTTAGGAATTCAAATTTAAACATATAAATTTAATAAATTTTTTTATTAAATGAATATGCTATATAATGAATTTAAATTTATCAATTGATCCGAGATCTGTTTTTGAATTGCTCATAATGAATTTTTCATGTTATTAATATTTTAATATTTATATTTATGTTTTTATTAAAGAAATTATTTTAACACATATTCTAATAATCAAAACAAATTAATGTCATAAATAATATTTATACTTATGTTTACATATATTCATTTATTAATATTTTCATGAGCATAAAAATAGAAATGTCTTGATATTCTTTGTTACTTTAATTGCATGAGACAAATTTACATTAATATTTTATTTTTATACCACGATTATTAATATTATGTATCTATTGAATTCTTTCATTTATTCAAGTAGTTTTCCCTTATAAGATATACATTTGCATATTTATATATATATATATATATTAACAATATGATATTAACTTCAATCTTTAATTAAAAAATAATAATTTCAAATAATATTCATAATAATTCACGTGCATCACACGTGTGCATTAATTAGTATATATAAAATTACAGTGAACTATTGAATCATTCACGTGTCAAATCGTCCTGTCCAATCACATTTATTGGCATTTTGTTCCAATGTCTCAACAACTTGTAAACACTTATAAGAGCATCTCCAACCATGCTCCACCAATGGCTCCTTTATTTGGTGGAGCATGACACGTTTATCTAGGTAAGGAGTCAAAATCACATCTTCCACTCCAACCATACTCCTTGAATGACTCCTACAATAATATTTTATTAATATTTTTTTAAAATTAATTATATTTAAATTTTAAAGCTACAAAAAATAACTAAATGATAATATTTTATTTTCTATGTTGTAATGGTCATATTTTAACGGCTCTTTTTTAACGGTAATATTTTAACCTTTTTTTTAACGGTCATATTCAAACGGTTATATTGTAACAGTTTTATTTTGATGCCCATATCTTAACGGTCACATTTTAACAGCTATATTTTAATGTTAGATTATAAACAAATTCATATCATCTTTCATTCATGATATCCATCCTAATTCAATTATCTCTCTACATTCTCTAAATAGTATCTATGTCTCACAACCATTTTCTACATATGGTTCTTAAAGATGAAGAAGATGCTGACAAGTATCGAATGTTATTGGCAAAGGCGACAGTTGAAGAACAACAACAGGCTAACGAGAGGCGTAATTTACTTTAATTTCGAAACAACAAAACTTGTAGATTGAGAATGTAAAAATTGTATGAATGAGGATGGGGTTAAATAGATGAGTTATTATATCCGTTGAGATATAACCGTTATAAATATACACACAAAGCAAAAAAAATTTTAAAAAATTTATGTGGGATCCATCAAAATTCAATGAAATAAATAATATTTTTGATTTTTTTTTATGTGGAGGGGGCCACTGTGGGAGCTCTTTGTCCCTCCTCCGTTTGTTGAGGCATTTTCATGGTTTGCCCGATTTGTTGATTCACGAAGAGCCCGTTGGAGTCTAATTACCTCGGACGCTCATCTAAATCATCGAAGGAGTGAAGCCGTTGGAGATGCTCTAACCAACTAAAAAAAACCAAGTGTAAGCACACGCAGCCTACCATCCATCCATCTATCCGCCCCCCCCCCCCCCCAACATGAGATCGGTGAAGGAAGAAAGAATTAAGTTGGGTTTTTTTTTGTTTTTATATTTTTACTTTTCTTTCTTTCATGTTGCAACTCCGCTTCAAAATTTCTTTTGGAGATGGGGTTGCTTTATCTTCCCCAAATACACACAATGGTCAGGATTCATGTTTTGCAGTAAAGTAGAAGATAATCCATTTTGCTTATAATACACCAAACAAGTTCCAAGATTAAACTTGAGAAATAAAACTTATAAAATGCCGTATATAAGAGTGAATTGTCTAAATACCTCTACAGCCAACTCTTAATTTTTTTTTTGCCCACAGCTTTTGAATTTTTTTTTTTTTTACCCCTGCAACGAACACCTTATTTTTTTTTTCTACTTTCATCCCTTTAATTCCCCCAGTCCCACAAAATCATAGTTTCTTCTATGTAAGTGCATATATATTTTCTGTAACTTGGATAACACAAAATGTAACTTTTGTAAATATTATCTGTAATATTATGTCATGCAAAAATGATAACTTGCAAAACACTAGAGAAATATACATTAATGCATAACATTAATATATATGTGGTTTTTATATTGTCATGGAGTACACACTTGTTGATGTTTGATCTATTTGAGTGTTTGACTAATTATTGCATCTCTAATATAGTTTGAACTGCGCTTTCTTCCTAATGATGTACGTTTGCTAACTTGAAGGTGTACCAATGGATTTGATTTCAACCAAAATTATGACATGAAGATGATTAGATTAAATACAACATCTTAGTTCATTAGGGTAGGAAAAGAACATCGGAATACAAACATTAGATGAATTCAAGTGCTTTGATGTATTTATTGTGATAAAATATTTTCAGGTATTATGCATTAACGTATGTTTCTTTAGTGTTTTGCAAGTTAGCATTTTTACATGACATGCATAGTAATGCACTTACAGATAATATTTACAGAAATTACATTTTGTGTTTCAAAAGTTACAGAAAACATATATGTAGTTACATGGGAAAAACTGCGATTTTATGATGTTGGAGAAATTAAAAGGATAAGGATAGAAAAAAAATTAAGTATTTACTGCAGGGGTAAATTTTTTTTTTTCAAAAGTTAAGGGCAGAAAAAACATTAAGGGTCAGCTGTAGGAGTATTTGGGAAATTCCCCCTATATTTAATGGATCTGAAGCAATCATGACCTACAACAAGGGCGTGATACAACTGAATCCTATTTTTAGCTAGTTTTTCTGTCCCCAAATGCATATAAATAGAGGAGATAGGGGACAAACTAATTATATCATACAACAACGTAACTTTAACAATACTGTTATAAAAATAACAAAAGAGAAAGAGAAAACACAAAAGATTATAGAGAACTATTCTTCAAGAGATTCTTATTTCATTTCCATGCCTTTCATATTTTACAAGCCCTCTATTTATAGGGGAAATAGCTATAATGACTCATTCATGTATTTCCAACATACATGAATTTACAATAAATTTGGTACACTAATGTATACATGCACCAAGAGGTCATCCACAATTACATGCATCTAGAATTACATGCACATTCATATGCATGTATTTACAACACTCCCCCTTGGATGACCTTCACACAAGCAATATGCCTCGTTAAAACCTTGCTAAGAAAAACCTCGTGGGATAAAAACTTAGCGAAGGAAAAAGAGTACATATTCTTGTGTATACTTGACTACTACCTCATTAAAACCTTGCCAAAAAAAAAAAAAAACCCAATGGGAAATAAAAACTGGACGAAGGAAAAAGAGTACAGTAAATAAAATTTAATTGCTCCCCCTCATGTCAGCATGAAGATCCTTGAATTGACGCATTCCGATATTTTGCACTAGCTTCTTAAACGTCGTAGTTGGTAACGCTTTAGTGAATAGATCCGCTAAATTATCACTTGAGCGAATTTGTTGGACATCGATATCACCACTTTTCTGGAGCTCATGCGTGTAGAAAAATTTAGGCGAGATATGCTTGGTCCTGTCACCTTTGATGTAACCTCCCTTAAGCTGTGTAATACATGCAGCATTGTCTTCATATAAAATAGTTGGCCTATCTGTGATCGAAGACAATCCACATGTATTTCGAATGTGTTGAACCATAGATCTTAGCCAAACACATTCTCTGCTTGCTTCATGAATTGCGAGTATCTCAGAATGATTTGAAGAAGTGGCAGTTAAGGTTTGTTTCACAGACCGCCATGATATTGCTGCATTATTACAAATAAAAACATATCCAGTTTGCGACCGAGCCTTGTGTGGATCAGAAAGATATCCAGCATCCGCATATCCAACTAGTGGTTTTGATCCTTTTGAATAAAATAAGCCCATATCAATTGTTCCACGGAGGTAGCGTAATATGTGTTTTACTCCATTCCAATGTCTTCTAGTTGGTGCAGAACTATATCTTGCCAATAGATTAACTGAAAATGCTATATCAGGGCGTGTGCAGTTAGCAAGGTACATCAAAGCACCAATTGCACTAAGATATGGTACTTCTGGACCAAGGACTTCTTCTTCATCGTCTTTAGGACGAAAAGGATCTTTCTTTACATCGAGCGATCGAACAACCATTGGAGAATTCAGTGGATGTGCTTTATCCATATAAAAGCGCTTTAAGATTTTTTCTGTATATGCTAACTGATGGATAAAAATTCCATTCGGTAAATGTTCGATTTGTAGCCCAAGGCAAAATTTTGTTTTTCCCAGATCTTTCATCTCAAACTCTTTCTTCAGATAGGATGCAGTTTTTATAAGCTCTTCTGAAGTTCCTACCAAATTTAGATCATCGACATAAACTGCAATAATAGCAAATCCAAATTCTGATTTTTTAATAAAAATACAAGGACATATTGGATTATTCTCATACCCCTCTTTCAATAGATATTCACTGAGACGATTATACCACATGCGCCCAGATTGTTTTAATCCATACAGTGATCTTTGTAACTTTATAGAATACATGCTATGGGGTTTTGATTTGCTTACTTCAGGAATTTTAAATCCTTCAGGAATCTTCATATATATATCACTATCCAATGATCCGTACAAGTATGCTGTAACTACATCCATTAGATGCATATCTAGTCCTTCCATGACTACCAAGCAAATCAAAAATCTAAATGTGATTGCATCCATTACAGGAGAATATGTCTCTTCATAGTCAATGCCCGGTCTCTGAGAGAAACCTTGTGCTACAAGACGTGCTTTATATCTCACAATTTCATTTTTATCATTGCGCTTTCTTACAAATACCCATTTGTATCCTATAGGCTTTACATCTTTAGGTGTTTGGACTACAGGCCCAAATACTTCACGTTTCGCTAGCGAATTTAATTCAGCCTGTATTGCCTCTTTCCAATTTGGCCAATCTTTTCTACGTCGACATTCGTCAACGCTTTGTGGTTCAGGATCCTCATTATCATTCACAAATTAAGAGCAACAGCATATGAATATACATTGTCAATAATGATTTTATTATATCTCATCTTTCTTCTTTATGATTTAATGAGATCTCATATTTACATTTGCCTCCTCAGGCGCTACCTCTTCTGGGGTTACATCTTTCATTAGAAAGATGAGATTGATCAATTTGCTTTTGTTGCTTATATTGAGGTCTCTTTGTGAGCATTAATCTCTTTATCTACATTTCTCGTACCTTTCTTTATGAGAATTAATTTTGTCTTTTACACTAATCGGCCGGCCACACTTTTGGCATTCCTTATATTCATACACTGAATATTGTTCTAAATCATGATTTTAGCAGCTATAGCAAAATATATCATCAATGATCACTTGTTTGCGATACCACAAGATCTTTTTGTTTTTGTATAACATATGGAATTTCTTCATTTCCATGTATATCCTTTGGGGACATGTCACTTCAGGGACATATGTCTCTTTGGATATTTTATCTTCTGCAGAAGTTAATAATGTAGATCTTACAAGTGTTTCAGGCTCTTCTGAAGCATTATTTTTCTCTTTCAGGGAACATAATGATCTTTTGAACCTATATGTCTTCCATGCTTCAGGCATGTTTTGTGAATTATTTAGCCGGCATACTGATAGTTTTTCAATAAGAACACCAATCCGAACATTAGTTTTTACAGTTGAATATGTGACATTGTCACTTTTTTGTATGAGTAAATGCATCCGTCATTGATGCTCAATTTTCTCTAATAAATTTCACGTCGTTCTTTAAGCGACATATTTCCTCCCCCTAACGACGGGAATATTATTTCATTGAAATAACAATCCACAAAAATCATGCGGTACAAATATTAACTATCATCAAGAAAAAGAATCTTCTGGTTCCTTATTATATACCAAATGAATAGTTCAATTTATTATCGCATACCATAGAACGACGATCATAATGAATATCTAAGACAATCATACCAAATCATAAATATCATAGAACTTCTCGTTCATATGTTTTTCTAGTATATGCTTTTCTAATATAACCCGTTGGGAGAGAGCGCAATGCTTTTCTAGTATATGCTTATGGCATAAGGTATGCTTCTAGCCAAATGCTTTTCTAATGTATGCTTCTGGTATAAAATAAATGATTGTCGTTCATGCATAGATACTTCATAGTCACAATATGATTTAAATGCATACAAATTCATCGTTGATCCTTTTTTTTCTTTTGATATCTGCTCTTCTGGAGCCTTCAATCAAGTATAATACCAAAAATAGTATTATTATTTGCATTAATGAATGTTAAACTTAAAATAAGATAAGTATAAAATCATAAAAGTGCATTTCATAAAATAAAGAAAAATTATAAAAACATAAATGCATAATTGACAAAGTTTTGATCATACATCAGACACGTGACCATGTTTTTCAGCACTATGTGTACAACAATAATTTTCCTTGAATTTTAGGGCTTTGCTTTACAAACTTATTCCCTTTATTTTGTTTTTGTACAATAGCAACCCACTTCTGGTGGTTTAAGATGTTTTACAATCTCTATGATTGTTATGCTTCTAAATATGTAAAACATAATCTCATCATTCAACTTCCATTGCTAAAATAAATATTAAAAAGATGCATTTGCTTAATGCAGGGATGTTAAGCCATTGGATTGGTATATATATAATTTTTCATCAAAAGTTTATTGTTCGGTAACGACAATACATGAAACTGATGAATAGTTATTGCTTTCGCTATTGATATTGCTGGAGCACATATTTGAAGCATAATGGTCAATGGACCTTTCTTGATGAGGTATTCTTTCTAAATCCTCTTATTACAGTGTTAAAAGCTAATCATCACTTTTACATGTTCCTGTTGAGATACATGTACCATAATTATTATTATTATGATCCTTCGAGGACCAAAAAAAAAAATCATCTGTATTGTCCAACATGGACTCAAATAACCATGATTTTTATATAATCTTTCAGGGATAATAAAATTGTATATAGTCCTTCATGGACACGTTAGTCATATCTTTGACATGATCCTTCAGGGATTCATTATATCAGAATTTTTGTATACTCATGTATGAACATATCTTTTACATGATCTTTCAGGGATTCATTATATCAGAATTTTTGTATACTTATGTATGGACATATCTTTTACATGATCCTTCAGGGATCCATGCTATCATACTTTTTTTTTTTTTTTTTTTTATGGTCCTTAAAAGATCCCTAAAAAAAAATTCATACCTTTTGTATGGTCCTACAGGACATTATTAATCATAAATTTTGTATGATCCTTCAGGGATGCAATATAATTTTTTTTTTTTTTTTGCATGGTCTAACAAAGACACATGATAACTATGGTCCTTCATGGACACGTTAGTCATATCTTTGACATGATCCTTCAGGGATTCATTATATCAGAATTTTTGTATACTCATGTATGAACATATCTTTTACATGATCTTTCAGGGATTCATTATATCAAAAATTTTTGTATACTCATGTATAGACATATCTTTCACATGATCCTTCAGGGATCCATGCTATTATAACCTTTTGCATGGTCCTACAGAACACTGATAATCATAACTTTTACATGGTCCTTCGGGGACACATGTAATCATAATATTTGCTTAGTCCTACAAGGACACATGATTTTGTAACATCAAATATTTATAAAATATTAAAATTGACATGATATGTAAAAAAAAAATATATAGGTTACACGTATATTTTTAACAACAATAATTCTGAACATTAATGAGTTGAGATGTTAAATGGAAAAAATTCTGAATTTAGACATGCTACCGAAACAGTGAGATGAAGGCCAATAAATTCATGAATCTCATGTTTCTACATATTACAATCATGTACACTATACCATTAAGAATTCCCCTTTTTTCATATGTATTTTCCGTATGATTACATACATTGTAATTTGGGCGTATGTCTTGATTAGAGAACTTTATGTACAACATGTTTATACGATACAAATAGAATACGAATTCAAGTGCTCGAAAAAAAAAATGCATGCAGCAAGCTATCATGATTCAACAATTAAAACATCAATATAGCATCTAGAAAAGTTGTACTTAACAAAGGGAACTAATATATCATTTATAATTATTTCCCTTAGCATTGTATTTCATAGCATAGAAATCAGGGTATTAAGTTGAAATCAGACATATATGCCCCGATTTGAATAAAGAATCTGTAAATATATAGACCTACCATTCAGCCTAAGAAAGTTGTTCCATTTAACAAAAGGTAAATATTGGTTATTGTATCTATACCATATTATATATATAGACAACAGATCGAAGAATTAAGAATCAAAGGGTTATAGCTAATTAGATTGATATTTCAATTTGAAATCAATAAGCCATGGGAAATAAACTATTGATATACAAAATATCAAATAAAATTCATGATGATTTGAACATCATTAACTCACCAAAATACAAACCTTGAGAGCATCGTCGTGCTGATAACGTGTTATAAAAATAACAAAAGAGAAAGAGAAAACATAAAAGATTATAGAGAACTATTCTTCAAGAGATTCTTATTTCATTTCCATGCCTTTCATATTTTACAAGCCCTCTATTTATAGGGGAAATAACTATAATGACTCATTCATGTATTTCCAACATACATGAATTTACAATAAATTTGGTACACTAATGTATACATGCACCAATAGGTCATCCACAATTACATGTATCTAGAATTACATGCACATTCATATGCATGTATTTACAACACCGTATATGGTCTTGGCTGTGATTGTAAGATCACACGAACTAGGAAAGTCACGTTATTTGTATATATATATATATATATATATAAGTTCGATTGAGGTGGACAGAACGAAGTCTTCAATCATGGAACGGGCCGGAAGCTGATCTGTTCACCACCAGGTGGTTCGGCCTTGGCTGTTCTCCTTCCAAATTAAATTAAAACACACTAATTAATAGCAACTTCTGCCTTCTTAGGATGCCAATTCATTAAATAATGCCATTGACCGATCAGACGGTGACACTGATGAACATCATGACATAGACGGCGAGAACGACAGTGACAGAGTTTAAGATGATGATCACGGCCCAACCCAACCCTCGAAAACCTCGAGGGATATTATTGAGAGAGTACTTTGTGCTAAACAGAGCCAAAGTGATGCTGAGGGAGAAGGTTACGTAAGAGACCACTCCGTAGGCTTCGATGAGAACATAATGGGTTGGGGGCTTGGTCGTGAGGAAACTAATGACATTAGAGGAGGAGATGAACAACCCCCATGCAGAGAGGGATGTTGTTGAATAAGGGTTTGATTGGTTTTGAATGGGCGTGGATGATGATCCAGAAGAGGATGGCAAAGGCTATGTTGGTGGAGGCGATGATGAGGCAGAAGGTCCAGATGTCGTCGTTGGGGCTATAGGTCATCGTGGTGATCGAGTTGAAGGAGAGGAAGAAATTGACAATCGCCGGCATCCATAACCCAAGGATCATCCTTTTTGTTTTTTTTTTTGGGTGGAGAGCAGGGGATATGATTAATTAGTGTGTTTCTTAGTACAGAAAAAAATTGCAATAATTTCTAGCAGTATTTATAGATTTCAAAATACCTTTGTGGTCAAATAGAAATTTTGATGAAATTGGACTA
The DNA here is from genome assembly GCA_030737835.1 of Acorus gramineus. Taxonomy (NCBI): domain Eukaryota; kingdom Viridiplantae; phylum Streptophyta; class Magnoliopsida; order Acorales; family Acoraceae; genus Acorus; species Acorus gramineus. Next base: position 25,870,297 of record CM060847.1, read on the forward strand.
ATTAGTCAACATGAAACAATAAAAAAAATTGAGTATAACGTCCACACTTTGCACCAAAAACCAAATGAGTCCACATGAAAGACTAAAATTAAAAGTCCACATGCATCAAAAATCAACCTCTCAGGAGATTAAAAGAAAAATGCATCAGTATACTTGTCCAATTACCCTAAAAATATATAAAAAATAAGCCAATATTTTGAATTATTTAAGCAATGCATGCCGTTTTTCTCGTATAATATAATAAGTAAACTTTTTTTTTTTTAAAGCATAGACCTACACCTTTCTATAAATAAAAAACTAAAATATAAAATTAGAGAGAGAGAGAGAGAGTGAGAGAGAGAGAGAGAACATCGTTGTATAAAAGAATTATGCAATGACGAACTCAATTATGCAATGACGAACTCTTGAAAGCAAACATAAAATTAAAACGAGAAAGAGAGAGAGAGAGAGAGAGAGAGAGAGAGAGAGAGAGAGAGAGATCATCAGTAAACTTATTAGAAAAAACTTTGGTGAGTATATATTTCAAATATAATTGAATTCCTTAATTAATTTTCCTAGTGTGAAAGGGTCAACAATAATCTATTTAATAAGTCGAGGATAGCTTAGGGAATAAGTAAGGCCAAGAGCATCAATTTCATTTGATACAACAATGGTTGTGTGTTGAGGATAGCTTAGGGAATAAGGAAGGCCAAGAGCATCAATTTCATTTGATACAACAATGGTTGTGTGTCGAGGATAGCTTAGGGAATAAGGAAGGCCAAGAGCATCAATTTCATTTGATACAACTATGGTTGTGTGTCGAGGATAGCTTAGGGAATAAGGAAGGCCAAGAGCATCAATTTCTTTTGATACAACAATTGTTGTGTCGAGGATAGCTTAGGGAATAAGGAAGGCCAAGAGCATCAATTTCATTTGATACAACTATGGTTGTGTGTGTATATTATCAGGTTCCCATGACCTCACATTTACAAATATGAACGTACATTATATTGGAAACAAATTCACGAAAGCCATCAACAAATCCGGAACAAAAGAGAATACCATCACACACAAAATATAAGATATATGTAATTCTATCTATGTCTACATCCACATTGCGAAATCTATCTATATACTAATTAAGGCCCCGTTTATAGTGGCAGAGTCACCATGGGCCTAGGGCGGGCATGGGTCCCCCCCTGGGTTTATTTTTTTTTTCCTTTTATTTTATTTTTTTATAATTTTATTTTTTGTTATTAATTGATTTTAATTGAGCCTATAGGTCATGACCTCACCTATATATAAAAATCTTCGAGAAAAATGTTAGATTTAGTTTTTTTATCAATCAAAATTCAAACCACATATTTTTTTTTAAATAGTAAACATCATCTAATGATGTATATGATTTGATTAAAAAATATACATCGCTCCATTTCAAGTTAATTGAATTCATTTTTAAGTTTAAGAAAATATTTAACGAGGCATGTACACTGTCTAACATGGTATATGTTTCTCTGGATTTCTAACGAGATATAAAGGACTGTATTTTGGACATTAAAAAAAACTGAGTGCCTATTCCCTAAACAGCAATACTCTACCACTCAACATTTTCAGAATATGAAACCTCCTCGATGTCAAATTTAAATGTAGATTTATGTTTTGACATTTTTTTGTGAATCATCGACATGAAATTTGATATATTATTGTAAAATTTGATAATTATTTTTTTTATAATCATTCAATGACGTTTTTATGTGAATGTTCTTATTTCATTTTTTTTAAATATAATATTAAAACTTTTAAAAAATAATGATATAACCTTAGAAAATATTTATACAAGTCATATTAGGCCCCCCTTTTATAAAGATCCTGGCTCCGCCACTGCCCGTTTGGTTCGTGTCATTCTGAGATGAAATTTGATTCCATGTAAAATTAGTAGGAAAGTTTATAAAATTCAGTGTTTGGTTGGTGGTAATCTTGATGGTAATTGTGGACCCTATTGGAATTAAAATCCATGCATGTGAAAAATAGGGTGGAATTAGATTCCCATCCTTTGTAGTGGTAATCTCAAATTCCATCAGGAATTCTAAATTAGATTACTATTATACCTTTTATAAATTAATGAAATTATTATATACATACTTTCTAAAATAAATAGCCTCCTTTGTTTTTTAGATGACCCATATAATGGGTTTATATAATAATTTTAAATTTTTAACTAAAAAGTTATGTTATAATTTTTTATTGTTATGTGAAAAATCTTAACTGTGTATTAGATATTACTGTATGTTTTTAAATTCAGTTTTTATTTTTATATGTGATGAGTTTGTATATTATTATTGTAGGAGACCGATTTTATCATTAAGGAGGATAATTTCCCTTAAAGTTTAATTTGTAGAAGTGGGATTAAAACTTGGATTGGATTTTTTGTGGAAAAGAAAATTAATTTGGTAGCTTGAATCTGTCTTAATGACTGACTCTCCTTGACTCTCTTTGACTCTTTTTTTTTTTTGACTGGACCTTTAGAGTGCTGTCGCGCGACTTCTTTATAGGCTGCCTACGTACCCCTTGGGGATCAAGTCACACGTAGTTCCACTGGCGGCCTTGTAACTGCTTTGCCACTAAGTGTTTAGTGAACTTTTTTTTAGGGAAACATTCCCCACGTCGGGTCCTTGATTACCCACGTTTCGTAGGTAGTGGGCCTTAATTGCCAACTTGGCAGTTACAGACGTTTCATTCCTCTTACCGTTTCTTCAGTCTGCTCGTGGTCCCTTGGCTTGCTCGTTTATTCGTCACAAAATTTTGAGTACGTTCGCGAGACGGAAGATCACCCGACCAGACCTCTTGCCTGGTCGTGTCTTCTCTGCTCATACGCGAGGAGCAAGGTCGTCCAACCATACCTCTTGTGTGGTCGTGCTTTAACTGCTCGGGGTGGTATTCTTTCGCGAGGTGCCCGACTGTCTGACTAGACCCTGGATCTACTCGGGTCAACGCATCTGGGAAAGTCATCATTGCTTAGAATCCAAATTCTGATTCGCGAGGCCCACGCATGGCCCATATCCGTCTTGCTATGCCACATCAGTCCTAGCCTGACACGTGTCGTGGTACGGATTTTTACCTCCACAGATGCCCCCTCTCCTGCCCTTTTAAATTGTCGAGAGAGCAGGAGATAAGGGAAAAATCAACTCGCCTCCGCCCCTCACGGGGGGTCAAAGATTTGCTTGCCTGTTTCCTCGGGATTTTCTGATCCGTTCAGAATTTGACGACTGATTTGCTGTGTCAGCATTAATGGCACGTCGCCTCCTGTGGTGTTTGGAACATCCAAACATTAGCGCCTCTTTAGATTTCGTGAAATCCCTTTTATTGGCATTGACTGCTCCTCAATATCTGCAGCAAATAAGTGCTGCCATCTTTTTGAAGCGTCACTTCGACATTATTTAAGGGTCGAGAGGGAGGCGCTCCTCATCCCATCTCGTTTTTTCCTTTCAACCTTTGAAAACATCATGGATATTACCACTATCAGGAAAAAAACTGCCATTACCGCAGCCCTTCACAGAGAGTTGGGCATCTCCTCAGACTTCGCGGTTGACGAGTTGGCTGAGGATGAGATCCCCACCCTCTATCTTGATTTCGTTCTCCTCCATCCCAACTATTTCAAGGATGGGGGTCTTTCTCTTCCTCTGCCACACTTGGTGGTAGAGTTTCTTGACTTCTTTGGCCTCCACCCTATCTCGGTTGTTCCCAACATGTACCGCATCTTAATGTGTGTGGTCGCGTTGGGAAGGAGGACTGGGGTTGAACTTGGCTTAACCGAGATCCGCTGGATCTATCAGGTCAAGGCTTCAACCTCTTGACGGTCCCCGTCCTTCTACATCTCTCATTGGGCCAAGGCGCCAGAACTAATCCTTGGCATGTCCTGGGGTGAAATCTTCGGTTGATAGGATCGCAGGATCCGTGTCCGGGGTCCTTGGATGCTAGATGGCTGGGATTCTTCCCGCCGCCACTTGTGCCGTCCCCAGAAGGCGAAGGTGGATGTCCCCCAGGCCGGATGTCGAGGAGGTCAAGAAGGATGACATCTCCCGGGTGATGGAGTATCCGGACCAAACATGGTGGGAGCTTCTTGGATTGGAGGAACCGAGACGTGCGCCATCCGAGGTGAGATTTCTTGCTGATGTGGTTAAGCCTACCGATGGCCTGGGTTCAGTTCCCCATCCTCCTGCTCCGGTCAAAGGGACTCGGCGACGCTCTCTGAGGCTCCTCCGGTTGGGCTCTGGATCATGTTCCATTTCCCAACCGGTGGACCTTACCTCTTCACCGGTGCCTTCTGTCCGTTCTCTGCCTTCTTCATCGTCTTCCTCTTCTTCTTCTTCATCGTCTGTTCCCCTTGGGGATACTGTTCCTCCCACCCGTGACATGGATGCTGATACCCCGCCGGTGGTGCCCCCGGTGATCCCGGGTGCCGATGCGAATGCTGCTCCTATTCTGAAGGATTGCCTTCTGGGTGTCAACCTCCCTATGGACGATCCATCCAGGAACTTGTAAGCCTCAGCTCATGCAGCCGTCCTCTCCATAGATCAACAAATGCGGTTTCTTTGTGAAGCTTGCGAAGGTGGTGAAGAGGTTCATCTTCTGGACTTCATCAGCGGCTATCGCGTGGGCTACGCTGACCACTCACGTGCTTTTGGAGAGATGAGCAACGAGGAACTGTCCATACTTCAACGTGTCGCACGGGAGAGGAGGTTCTGTGGGAAGGGCCGAGCAGGGAATAGAACAGAGGGTTGAGCATGCATATCTTTTTTTTTTGTGTAATCTTTATCCAATCAAATGAATAAAAAATTACTTTTGGGGTCAACTTTGCTCTTGTCTTGTGTACTCGTGTCGTTTAGCGAAGTCCTCAAAGAACATAGGCTATCTTCCTCGTTGTATGCTCTTCCCGCCTTAGCCCTTCAAAGGTAAGTCAGCTTGATTTCAACCGCAAATTGCCCGCACTAGGCGAATAGGCTACTCTGCGTGAAACGAGTAGACACGCCTTGTGTTATGCCCTCGATCAGGATGTCCCTGGTTGCGTCCATCTGGTCGTAACGACCCTCCCGCCGATCTGTCCTTTCATGAGGCCACGTGGAAAGTTAGAGATAGAAATATCATAAACTTGCCATGTAAGTTGCACATCTATTGAAACTGACGTCTCGTCTCCCACGCCAGCTGTCCCTCGATTTCTGCAGAAGATTTTGGCGGTAAATCTTCTACGATCTCAATTTTCATGCCCTTGCCATGATTGCGGGAAGCTCTTGAGGGAGAACCGTCCCCTTAATGTAGTCGTCACTCACTGAGAGAGGAGAGAGAGAATTCAAAAATCAAATTCCCTCCTCGCTTTCAAACCTTGCCTCTTCTCGCTTTTCTTCTTGCATCACCGTGTCAACAGACATCATTCAGAGATTGAGATCTTCTTTGTCAATCCCTGATTCCATCACAATCACGCCTACGCAGGAGAAGTTCTTCGATCTCATGAAGCATCAAGACCCCGAAACGCTTTATATGTATCCTTCTCAGATGTTGAAAAGTTCCCTTTCTCTTCCTCTCCCCCAACTGGTTAAGGATTTCATGTGTCGGTTTAAGCTTCACCTGACACAATGTTCTCCTAACCTGTTGAGGGTTCTGATGTGCGTTGTCACCATCAACCGTTCGCTACATCTTGATCTTGGGGTAGACGACATCTACCATTTGTTATGACCTGAGGAAAGCAAAGCATGCTTTCTATCTTCGGGCCAGAAAAGACATAACCCCTCTCATAGAGAAGCAACTGATTTGTATACATTTAAAAAAAAAAAGATGTAGGTAGAGGTAGGAGGAGGTGGAGGCCAGAGGAAGGCTTGAAAGATAGCCTAACCACCTCTCATATGATAGAGGGCGACAAGATGAATCCAGGGGTGTTGATGCCGGTCGCTAGAGATGAATAGGCCGGCTAAAATGATTTTTTAAAGTAGCCGGTAAATTAAGAGGGTATTATTGGTAATACCACCTATGCCACCTCATGGGGCTTACATGAGCCTATATAATTGGGATGAATCATTATTGATTTTTAAAATCAATAATGATTTTTAGGCCCCATTTTTTAGATCCCATTAAAAGCCCCTGAGGTGGGCATATAGATAATATCCATTTTACCCTTTTTATCATGGTTTGTTATTTTGTATGAACTAAAACAAACTCAAAGATTTGAATGGACGGTGGACTTATTTTAAAATCACAAGTGATATTTTTTTATTGGATATGCAGGGATCCAAATCCCATGATTTTTGGAAATAAAATTATACACCTCAGTTTGTTTTTAACGAATAAGAAGAAAAAAAGTGAGGCTTCGCTTCTTCCTCTTCTTTTTGGTTATGATCCCCCTTCACCTTTAGAACCGTGCAAGTAGAGTTTTAATCTTGTTTTAATTTTTCTTTTCAAATTTCCACAATTGATTTGGCTCTTCGTCGATCATTTTTTTTTCCCCGTAGATCACCAATTTTGTTTTTAAATCCATCTGGCATCAGATCTGGAATTGTTTGTGTGTAACTAAAAACACAAAACGGAAATCCGATTCCGGATTTGTGAGGAATCTCACTTTTTTATTCAAATGAATTGTTTGTAACAATTGATTCATAATGGCGATCGTTTCAGGTTTGGTTGATTCAATCTTTCCGATTTTTTATTATACAGATGTTAATTCTGTGATAAATCTCATTTTTCAATTCATTTACATTCGTGCAAATAGAATTTTTTAATTTGTATATAGATACATGTAAGATGTATTTGAATAATATATGCATTTTATGTGTATAACTGTTTATGATGTTTTCGATGTGCTTAATTATGTATATTGAAACTATGAATATGTTTAATATTTTATATTTATTTTTCAACTCATTTACATTCGGGCAAACAGATTTTTTATTTTGAATCTAGATACATGTAAGGTGTATTTGAATAATACATGCATATTTGTGTGAATAAGGACTATATCTTAATCTGTAAATGTATTTGTATTTGAAAAGACTAGTATATTATTGTATCTAAATTTATATATGTAATTGTATATGAAAAAACTAATATACTCATCTATATTTGTATTTGAAAAAACTAATATAAGACTATATCTAAATTTGTATCTGTATCTGAAAAAACTAATATACTCATTTGTATTTGTATATGAAATTCTAATATATTTATTTATATTTGTAGATGTATAGGTGAAGGTAGAGGTCAGAGGAGGTGGAGGCCAGAGGAGAGCTCAAAAGGAAGTCAATCAACCTCTCTTATGATAGAGGACGATGAGAGAAATTCAAGAGTGGCGACATCGGTTGCCAGAGATAAGGAGGCCAGCCGGAATGGATTTTTGAAGTGGCGGATGACATGGGAGGGTAAAAAAGGAATTTTTTAAAAGATGGAGTGTTGTATTAGGAGGTAATTATACATTATTGTTCAATGAGGGATTGTTTTCTTATGAATAAAAAATTCAAATTTAAAGAAAGATTAGTATTGTCTTTGTAGTTTTTATATTTTTAAAAGTCAAACAAAGAACCAATGAGATAATGCCTATTGGGGCTTCTCAATGGGGCTTAAACTTTAGGGCATGTAGCAAGACCCTTTATTTTAAATATTATAAATGATTTATTTAATCATTATTAAAATTTTCATTATATCATTTATGTATATATAACATGATATATCATATCATATATAAATGGATTGAACAATGATTATTTTAAGATGAAAAGTGAGATCCAATGTTGAAACTCATATTTAACCCGTAATTACCTCTTTATTATCTCTATTCCATGATTATCTCAATCCAAATCTAATAAAAAATAATAACAAAAAATATGATGACGTGATACAATCACCACCATTTATTGAATATATCTTTAAAATTCTAGTAAAAAGAATAAATATTGATTTTGAATAATGATAAACTTTAATAAATTTGTTCAGGGTAAATATGTCTTCCCCCACATACGATGTGAGTGTAAATTAAAAAAAATTTCCTCTGCAAGGGTGTTATTAGTGTTGAATTCAGCCATAGGGGACAGATGTGAGAAAAATAGAGCAACTTGAGTAGGAATTTCGGATCAGTGAATAAAGCAATAAAGAAAGCAATGGTGCAACATAGTGCAACCGGGTGGGAGTTTTAAAGCAATAAAGAGAAGGCAGTAAAGAGATGCAACTCAGTGCAACTGGGTGGGAGTTTTAAAGCAGTAAAGAGGCGCACTTAGTGTTATATATGTGTCACTTTTTGCCTTCTGGTAACCATTGGAGCATTTTGGCAGTTTTTGAGTTTTTTTTGTTTTTCGATCGGAACCGCTAAAATTTTGGACTGTTAGCTATCATCCAGAGTTTGAGGACTCCGATTGAAAATCTAACTGCATATTATGTGTCCTGGTGCCATTCTAAGCCACTCACGAAAATTTCATCGAATTCCGGTAACGTTTCAGAATTTCGTAGTTCCGGGGCGTATCCGGGTTTTGACCGACGAGAAGTCATTGGGAGAGTTGACTCGGTCAAAGTGGGCCCATGACTTGGTCAACCCCTTTTGTTTTTTTGTGTGGTTAGGTTGACCCAAGTCAAAGTTCACTTAATCCTCTTTAATCCTCTCTTAAGCCCTAATTAAACCTAGTTAACCCTAATCTAATTGTGTTGACTTATTTAAGTGAGCAAGATCTTTTCTCCCCGACTATTCATCATCTTCCCCACTTGATTTTCTCTCTCCCCCTCTCTCTTTTTCTTAATTTTGACCTAGCTAGAGGGGTTAAAATCAAAAGCACAAAGAAGAGAAAGGTTAGATCTCATCCTGATCTATCCACCGGTGGTCTCGGATTCGAGTTCCGGTGTGTTTAGCCCCTTCTCACGCCCTCTTTTCTCCTCTGATTTCAGCCTTTTGGAGGGCTGAGGAAGAGCTCGGTGGTGGTGGCCTTGGAGGAGGTGTTTCGGTGCGCGGAGAGCAACCGAACTTCCCTTCCTTCCCTTCCTTCCTTGGGTAAGCTCTCTTTCCTTCCTTTTCTTGCTTAGATGCTTGTTAGGAGGGTGGTTTTGGGTGTGGATGGTGGTGGGTGGCTGTCGGTGGCGGTGGGTGGCCGTCGGCGGCGGTTGGTGGCCATTAGTGGCCGGTGGAAGGTGGTTGGCTGTCTCGGGTAGGATGGCAGCACAGGCAGCGCAACAGGCAGCGCAAAAGGCGGAGCAGGTGGCAGTGCACGCAGGCGTGCGCGCGGGCGTGCGCTCGGGTGCTGGGCGGCGGTGCTAGGCGCTCGGCGATGGTCGCGGGTGCTGGGCACTGGTCGCGGGTGCTGGGCGCTGGGCACCATGTTGGAGCGTGCGCGCGGAGCGCTGCGCAGAGGCGCAGGCGTGCTGTGCGCGCGGGGTGAGGCGAGGCCGGTGGTGCGCGCGGGGTGCGCTTGGGGTGAAGCGCTGGGGCGCAGGGCGTGCGGGTGTGCACGCGGGTTGCTGTGCTGGGGCGCAGGGAGCGCGCGGTGCACCTGGGAGGTCTCGGCAGGGTGTCCGGGCGTGCGGACGGGGCTCGGCTGTGCGCCCGGGGCGGGTGGCCGTGCGTGCGGCTGCCCGGGGTTCGGGAATGAGTTGGGGTGCTCGGGCTCGCGTGCGTACAGGCCGTATGTACGCTTGTCCTAGTGTTGGGTATTTTTGTGTATAATTGTGTATTTTACTTACCGAATTGATTACCCTGTCTTGCAGATCTTGACGGACGGTCGCGCGACGACCCGGTTATTGGTGAGTGGGACAACCCAACCCAGTTGGGAGGCGCTATATGCACTTGGGCGTATACCGTCCTCCCCTGGGGCACATAATTAATATTAACTGATTAATATGTAATCCATGCAAGCATGATTAGTGTGTAGAATGCATGCCACCCTAGACTTGTATGTTAGGGACTTGCACCCTTAGGATATGTGTAAGAGCCGTGCATCCTGTCACCTTGTTATCATGCTAGGAAAGCCTCGACCTATGCATGCATCCTATTAGTTTAATTTATTAATTTAAATGCAAGCTTATGATATTTTAGCATGCCTTAGGGAATATTAAGGGGCCTTGCGAGGTCAACATTGAGACCCGGGCTAGGGTACTCCGTGTTCCTTGTTTGGTTGGCGGGATGTCCTATATCGGGACCTCAGGTTGCCCTCCCAAGGTTTCTTTTCCTCATATTATCTTATATATTTCCCCGCATCTTGGTTATGCGCCCTGGAGGAATTCTGAAGAATTCATGACATTAGAGTTGTTGAGATGTGTTGTCGGCGGATCCGAGTGGATCATATGCGCATGGATAGGCTGTTCTGTTCCCTTCGTTGGATCCGTGTAGAGACTGCCCCGGCGTTAGAAAGGCTGTCCCGTGCAGGGGCTCCCATCAGTAGGCACCTCCTGATTTGGGACGGACTGTGCCGAATGTGGGAGTGGCCAAGCGGCCTACGGAGTGGGGAGAGACTATCGGTGGACCAAGGGTGACCAACAGCCTAGTCAGTCCCAGTAGCCTATGTCACCTATTGAGGGGTGAGGGTGAGGGTGTGGTGGGCCGGCAATGTGGCGACCCACTGGATTTCTGTAAGGATGATTATCAGCCTATTAAGGCCCAATATCCTTTGTCACCTATTGAGGGGTGAGGGTGAGTGTGAGGGTGTGGTGGTTCGGCGATATAACGAACCACCGGATTTGTGTAGTTCCTGCCACTTTGAGGCTAGTGATTTGATTAAATGTGGTTAATATAAATTGTGATGCATGGGTTGTGCTATTCACTGAGTGTGTGGCTCACCCCTCGCATAATATTTTTCTCCAGTGATTACAGAGGCGGACTTGAAGGAGGAGCTCCCCGAGAGACTGCACCAGTAGCGGAGTAGCGCCACGTCCCGCGAGTTTTTGAGGCCATCAGCACCCTTTTTGATTGTATGTATATATTTCTGTGCTTGGGCACCCAGTTTGGATTGTATTTGGATGTATGTGTTTATATTGGCTCTCACAGGACATATGATTATGTATTGAGTCTGTAATGTGTTGTTGATTTACAGATTCAGTCTTTTTAGCTTCCGCTATCTGTGTATACATCATGTCAGCCTCTTTGTTGTCTGTGTTGTCTTTTTAGCTGTTGTTTATGGTATGCTATTGATCTCCTGTATTGACTGCTGATATCATGTATACGCTTGCCGCGTCCCGGGGACGGCCGCCCTGGGGCGTGACAAAAGTTGGTATCAGAGCCTGGTCCTGTCAGAGCCAAGTGTCTTCTTTTTCGTAGAGATGAGTCCTAGGATTTCTATATGAGTATTCTGATCCTAGTGTCTGGTTTTCTTAGGTTGCTGATATGCCTCCTCGCAGAGGACGGCGCGGACGTGGTCCCTCTCGACCTTTGGAGGTTTCCGGACCTACCAGAGGCGAGGATGCTGTTGGAGAGTCCTCAGCCGTGAGGCCAGGATCGGCGCAGGAGCCTCCTGCCTGGGAGCGCGCGTTTGCGCGGATAGCAGATTTGGTGGAGACGCAGACCAGGGCATTGGAGGCCCACACCAGAGTGTTGGCAGATCAGGCACGGGAGATTCAGGAGCTGCGGGCGGCCCGCGAGGCAGTTCCGCAGGTCCCCTTGGTGGCAGATCCACCTGTGGTACCCGACGTACCCCCAATCCCCGTGGTGGTTCCGGCGGTCAGAGTTCAGGATCCTCAGGAGAGGGAGGTGGGGCTAGAGGCTGCAGCGCGGGTGCAGCAGAGTGGCCTCGCAGCCTTTCTGAAGCTCCACCCTCCCGAGTTCTAGGGCCAGATGGCGGATCCCCTTGCTCCAGAGAGATGGTTGATGGAGGTGGATGCGATCTTCTCGACCATGCTTTCCTGGCCACTTTTATGCTGAAGGGTAGCGCCGCCGACTGGTGGGCTACTAGATCAGTGGACATCCCGGAGGGAGTGGAGCAGCTTACATGGACGGGATTCCGGAGGTATTTCTTGGAGGACTACTTCCCGTTCTTGAGGCGCCAGATAGTGATGCAGGAGTTTGAGCAGCTGACGCAGGGCTCTATGTCTGTCGCTGACTACTCCACGCGCTTCACGAGGCTGTCCAGATTCGCTCCAGCTCTGGTGATGGACGAGGAGATGAGGTGCCGTCGATTCGAGCTTGGTCTTAGCAGCGCCATTCGGGTGCATGTTACCTCCCAGGCATTCACGAGGTACTCTGACTTGGTGTCTCGAGCGAAGACAGTCGAGCGAGACCTCGGGATCCTCGTGAGGGCTTCGACCCCTTCGGCAGATCAGAGACCACCCAGGAGCCAGGACCAGGGACAGCGCAAGAAGAAGAGGCCCCGCTTTGATCGGTCAGCGGCTGCCTCTCCTCCAGCAGATGCGATGCCAGTGCGAGGTCCAACACCCATCGCAGCAGTGCCAGTCCAGGCGAGGCGACCAGAGACGTGGCGCTGTTATCACTGTCAGCGTGTCGGGCATATCTTGTATAATTGCCCTGATGCTGGCCGACCCCGCGTGATGCCTCCGCAGCAGCAGCAGTTGCAGCAGTAGCCGTTTCAGCAGCCGTTCCAGCAGCAGCGCCAGCAGCAGCAGCAGCCTCAGCGCCAGCCGCAGCAGCAGCCTCAGCGTCAGCAGCAGCAGCCACAGGGTGGCCGTGCTGACCAGAGGAGGCAGCCAGCGCAGCCGGCGAGGCGTGCCCTTGCTCCTCAGCCGTAGTTTGTTCAGGGCCGAGTGGCAGTGCTTTCAGCAGAGGAGGCTCAGGCATCAGGCAGCGTGGTCAGAGGTATTGTTCAGATCTCCCAGCTCCCTGCATATGTGTTGTTTGATTCCGGAGCCACACACTCGTTCGTGTCTCCCGCTTTCGCGAGACGGATGGGTGTGGCGTCTGTCCCTTTGGATGCTATCCTGGAGATATCATTGCCCGTGGGAGACCAGATTCTCCTCCGTTCTGTGTACCGAGGGTGTTCGGTGGTGGTTGCGGAGCATGAGTTTCCGGTGGAGTTGGTGGAGCTCGCGATGACGGACTTTGATGCCATCCTGGGAATGGATTGGCTTGCAGCTAGTCACGCCAGCATCGACTGTTTTGCCAAGTCGGTGTCTTTCCACCTTCCGGGTCGGAGGTCCTTCCAGTTCGTGGGCGATCGTGACGTAGCCCCTTTGGGGTTCGTGTCGTCCATGCAGGCGTGGAGACTCCTTCAGGGAGGATGCGAGGGCTTTCTAGCGTACATTGCTCAGGAGGATGCACCGCTGCAGGCAGATATCAGTCAGACTCCGGTCGTGGCAGAGTATCCCGAGGTTTTCCCCGATGATCTTCCGGGATTACCGCCGGATCGCGCGATCGAGTTTGAGATCAATCTGATTCCGGGGACCGAGCCGATTTCGAGAGCTCCGTACCGGATGGCCCCTGCAGAGCTGAGGGTGCTCAAGGAGCAGTTGGAGGAGTTGCTGGAGAAGGGCTTCGCACGTCCGAGTGTTTCTCCGTGGGGAGCCCCTGTCCTGTTCGTCCGGAAGAAGGACGGTTCGCTGCGGCTGTGTATTGATTACAGGCAGCTGAACAAGCGGACAGTAAGAACAAGTACCCCTTGCCGCGGATCGACGATCTGTTTGACCAGCTCCAGGGAGCGCGTGTCTTTTCCAAGATCGATCTCCGCTCGGGGTACTACCAGCTGAAGATCCGGGAGTCAGACATTCTGAAGACGGCCTTTCGTACCCGGTATGGGCACTACGAGTTCAGAGTACTGCCATTCGGGTTGACGAACGCGCCGGCGGCCTTCATGGATCTGATGAACCGGGTGTTTCGGCCCTTCCTCGACTCCTTTGTGGTAGTATTCATCGATGACATATTGGTGTACTCGAGGAGTCTTGAGGAGCACGCTCACCATCTTCGCACTGTCTTGGAGACTTTGGCCAGACATCAGTTGTTCGCCAAGTTCAGCAAGTGCGAGTTCTGGTTGGAGCGTATGGCCTTTCTGGGCCATGTGATTTCCGGTGAGGGCATATCTGTGGACCCGGAGAAGACGCTCGCCGTGTCGAATTGGCGTCGACCGTCGAACCCCACAGAGATTCGGAGCTTCTTGGGCTTGGCGGGTTATTACAGGAGGTTTGTCGAGGGTTTCTCGAAGATAGCCGTTCCTCTTACCCGCCTCACTCGGAAGGATGTTCGGTTCGAGTGGTCCCCGTCTTGC